>CM066321.1:157839921-159039921 GCA_033807775.1 Saussurea involucrata | reverse complement strand
CGCATTTTCATGGGAATGTTAATAAAACCTTTAGCTGACTAAAAAGCGCAATAAACAACTCCTTATGAAATGTTACCAAAATTCCTCCATGCATCACTTATGTCACGCATGAATCAATCCACACACTTAACTATTTGCAATAAAACACTTAGCAATACAAACTCTCGAACGAAAAGTTAAGCGACACTAGAATTCCAAACTCATTTTAGACAAATCACTAAAATAGCCTTTAAACAGACATCGTGGAATGTAACTTTCCGTCTCAACTCTAACACATGTGGAGGAGTTCCAATGTTAGAGTCTCAAGCCGTAGTCACTTACCCAACATCTTAACCACCACAAAACACGGATAACATCGTACCCGAAAGAACCGTTGGAAAATAATCAAATTAAACAATCTTTTACAAAGTTTTCAACTCCCGTGATAAAACGGTTTCAAGCATTTTCAAAACTATAATTCGAAATCTTGTGTGTGTGCTAAACATTTCCCAAAGTTTCAAAACACAATCCATATAAGGATTGGAAACACAAGGATTAGTTAATGCAATCCTATTTTCAAAATAAACTCTGTGCACGACCCAGTCGACATTCAACGTCTCGACTCATGCTCCTCTCTACCCTTCCAATCCACTATCGTCCTCCGGACATTTAAGCCTTTTAGGGCAAGATGGAAAATTACGTCAAATAATCCCTACGATTTTTCCTCAAATCAAAGTCGGCTCTATAAGCCTATGACTCTAGCACAATCTTCCATCTTGGTTCGAAAAGATCTGCTTACAACAAATATCATCCTTATCGTCACTCCAAGTGACTAATACTATAATCGTATTTCTATTCCAACGACTGCCAGTTTAGAGCCTTCGACACTACCCCAACGATCATCCCATCAAAGCAAGTCAAGTACACACATGTACCAGTGGATCTACTATATTTGTCTCTCCTCAATACGGCTATTCAGGGTAGATAATACAACGCGTTATTAGCACATAACAACGCACACTAACAACACTCGCGCCCAACTCCTTGGATTCCTCGTGACTTCCCCGACTCGAGCATTGATCCTGTGCTTCCGGTAGTAGGAGCTCTACTACTACCATCCACGCCTATCATTGCCCGTTCCGAGTCCCATCCCGAGGGTCCAAGTAGTTTCTCGCCGAAACTATACACATAATATAATTAATCCACACATGTCAGTTCAAGAACATATCCTAAACAGGCAACTCATACAACTACTGTATATATAAAACCATCGGTCTCCCCGATTAGACAACCACGATTGTATACTTAATAAACCATCGGTCACCCCGATCATACAACAACAATTAAATATATAATTAACCATATGCCTGCACCAGCATATATATACATCCACCCTTCCTAGCTCCCTAGGAATTTCCTCTTATCCCACTACCCTTGCTACTACCGAATCCCTACTAATTATGACGAGTGACCTCGCGAATACCCGATTTTATGCAGTGCGAAATAAATAGACAGTCGAATACAAGACTCTATCCTAGAACGGTTGGACTCAAACAAGAGCTGCGCAATAGAACTAAATCGAATATTCTAAGGCTATAAATCTCTTACTGCATACAACCTAGAGGGCATCCACTTAGTAACCTATCATAGTTAGCATAAATTCTTAATAGCAAGTAGTTCAACATACAGCATAGTGTCCACAACAGGCAATCTAGCATGCATACCCTATGATCTAGAAAGCAATAAAACACTAAGCATTGTACCTTTCCCTTCGGCTCCGGCTGACTGTACACACTGCGTCCTCGATCACCGTTCCTCGAACGGGTTTTTAACCTTTACTTTTATTTCCAAAAAGATTTAATAAAGAGTTTGAAAATTTCCCAGCCGCAACTTGAGACCAAACACACCGAAATGCGTTTGATTCACTCAAGCCGTGCTCTGATACCAAGTTGTAACATCCCAAAAATTACAAGCAAATTTAAATTTTTAAAATAAACATTTCATTGATAACAACTCATTAAATGATCCCAACGTTTCGTTTGCAAACACATAATTAATATCTTTATAAAATAAAACCAGCGGAATAAACGTTTAATTATTAAAATCATAAGCAACCAGCTCTTCTCGCGCGCCAGTGTGTACTCGTCACGCCTTGGAGCCGCCCGTACCTGAAACCACAGTTTATTGGGAAAGGGTAAGCACGAAGCTTAGTGAATCCCAACACATGCGCAGATAGGAATTATATACACATCACCCCTATCCACACATAAGCAACAACACCACAGTTACATAAAACGAGTAAACATCTACAAGTAATTATGTATCCAACACCTCGGTCCCATCGGACCCTCGGTCCCACCGAATTGTAATGTATCCAACACCTCAGTACCATCGAGGCCTCGGTCCCACCGAATTGTAATGTATCCAACACCTCAGTACCATCGAGGCCTCGGTCCCACCGAATTGTAATGTATCCAACACCTCAGTACCATCGAGGCCTCGGTCCCACCGAATTGTAATGTATCCAACACCTCAGTACCATCGAGGCCTCGGTCCCACCGAATTGTAATATAAAACATTTATACTAAGCATTCAAACCAATCAAATATTACACACCACAAACAACTAGTTCACACCACAAAGACAGTAGTACATACAAACTATTATGACATGCATACAACCCCTAACTACACAGTGAGAGAACTCACCTCGAATGCGCGCCCAGCTTAATAACACAATCCAAGCTTCACAATTACGGTCACTTTCCAGCACCTAAACGCATGTTAAAACGTGTCAATACGAGACCCGGACCCTATGACACGACACACGCTTAAACCGTCACTAAAACTAATTTCCGTTCTCACAAAACAGGTCTGTTCGGGACCCGTTTCGACCCCTTTAAACCCAGAAAAATCCCAATATTATTTCATGACCAGAAAGTCCTCTGAGTTAGGGTTCCAAAGACATATTATACGCCTCCTAACGATTTTTCTACAATTTACTACGGATTTTACAAAAACAGATTCCAGCACAGCGAAAAATTCAGCACCTTTCAGTATAAAACGACAATTCGACCCAAGCTACGTCCCGAACTGGGTTTTGCACAAAACACAGAAAAGTTTCTAGACTCAAAAAGGGAACTTTTGACACCGGTTTCACCCCAAACCGAGTTAGGAGCAGAAAGTTACGACCATGACAAAACAGTGGCAGATTACAACACTGCCGGTTTACCGACCTGCTGTAAAAACAGAAGTTTTCCGCCTAGCTAGGGACAGAACCAGTCTTTCGCTAAAACACGAAAAACGTGCCCGACACAAAATGTGAACCGTGGACACCGGAATCGCCTCAAACCGAGTTACGACGAGAAAGTTATGGTTTTCACAAGATTAAGGCAGACTCCAGAAATTTTCACATGAAATGACGAAACACCGAACTTGCGACCACTTTTTCGCCCAGCTAGAGACCGAACCAGTTTTTCGCTAAAACACGGAAAACTTGCTCGACCCTGAACTTGAACCGTGGGCGCCAGTTTCGGCTCAAACGGAGTTACGACGGAACAGTTATGGTCGTGCGAAAACTGGACAGCACACTAAAATTTTCATAAAAAGATAACTTTATAAACGGTTCGCGGCTCCAACGATTCGGGGTTTACGCTAAGAGTGTGACCCACTGCCACCGCCCTCCACCCACAGCCACCGCAGCGGCGGCGTGCGGCGGTGGTGGTCTCGCCGGAAAAACGAAAAGGAAAAGAAAAGAACGAGACTAACGAGAACCACATACCTCACGACGGCGTCTCACCACCACAACCAAACCGCTCCCTCTCGATCACTCCGACGACAGCGGGTGGTGGCGGTCTCCGGCGACGGCAGTAGCGGCGGCGAGGCTGCTGTTGTATTCCTTCTTCTCGACTCTCTCTCTTTCTCGCGATAACACTCTCTCGACCTCCCTCCCAAAACCGGCCGACGAACACAATAGAACCAAAGGGTGCCGTAGGGTTCTAGGTTTCAATTTGTTTTTGTTTTTTTTCTTTTCCTTTCACACTACCAACACAATAAACAACCACATGGACCGTCCTCTTTTTTTTCTTTCCTGCATGGGCCGAAACCCATGAGGGGGTTTTGGCCTTTGACACATATAGCCCCTCAACTTACAAACCTCTCGTAACTAACCAAAAATTTCGACATATTAACTATTAGATCCAAATCGTCTAACCCCGATAACGGAAACCACGTTAAATAAACTTTTAAAAAGAATTAATAAAAAGAAATTACCTACCGGGATACGGGCTTTACAACATAGGTTGGAGATATGGGAGTCATATGACACCCATAATACTTTTAAAATGTTGTTTTTATTATTGGTTAATTAATTGTTTTTTACAAATCTATTTAACATTGACACCCATTTAAAATTTATTTGACCCCTAAAATTCAAACGCAATCGAAATTCTAACTAAAATAACTCAGCCCAATTTTGTTTATTTTTGCTAAGACCGATAAGAATTATTAGTTTAATCTAATTGTCTAACCTAATTTTGTTTATTTTTTAAAAAATTCTTTTGAGTTAACTATTTGATAACTTTTGCTTGATATTATTTTGTTTATTACTTTTTTCATCCTGAAATAGATGTCTACTATAAAAAAGTCACACGGTTTTAAGAGTGTAATTATTACCGTTAATTAAGGAAAATTTACCTTTAATTAGTGATAGAATAGATAAAGAAAATTTCACTATTTGATAATTAAAGATAGAATAGAAAAATGTAGAAACTTAATTTTGAAAATGAACACTTGTTTTGTTTCAAACTAAAAAAATATGGACACTTATTTTGGCACGAAAATAATATTTACCGATGTTGGTTAATAGTTAAAACACCAAAATCACTCTCACACAAAGTTCGTCGACACTATGAATAGTAACCCACCATATTTTGCAATCTTCATGCCAAAGCCGGTTTTTATACCGACTGGTTCGGGAAAAACGGCCGGAAAAAATAATTTTATTAATTTTTTATTAATTTTTTATTTCTATTTTTATTTCTTTATCATTTATATTTGATTGGAAATGTAATAGGTAAATGCGTATTATGGTAAACTGTGTGTTATTTTTCTAGCAAGAAAATCATGAGTGACGGAGAAGAAAATAATTGTCTGCTGCCCACTTTCTTCAAAAGAAATAGATTAACATATAAACTCTTGCAAGTGTGGCTATGAAGACCATTGTCATATACAAAAAATCTACATGTAACAGTTAGTGGAGTTTTTTTTGGGTAATTTTGCATACATTTTGTATGTATATGGTTAACCTACAACATATCCATCTTCTCTTGGTATTTCCTCTAGAGTTCTTGTTTTATCCATCTCTCAACTTCTTTTTCTCTATTGGGTTTTACTTTTTATGTTCATGATATGTTTTATTTTTAAAATTTGTTGGAATCTTTGTGGGTTACTATGTTGTTAAAATCGGATATCGGTGCGATATCGGTCAATGACCGATGTTCGATATCTCGGATATATCGGTGATATATCGAAATATCGGTTTATATAATATTTTTTAGAATTATATATATATATATATATATATATATATATATATATATAGAGAGAGAGAGAGAGAGAGAGAGAGGTTCAAGTGAAAACCTCAAAAAACGGAAAATTGAAGAACACCCTAGGAGCCCTTCATCTGGACGGTATGCACTTGTGCATACAGGTAAATAATTGACTTTTTGGTTTTATGCACAAATGCATGTTACAAATAACCTGTATGCACAAGTGCATACCGCCCAGATGAAGGGCTCCTAGGGTGTTCTTCAGTTTTCCGTTTTTTTGAGGTTTTCCCTTGAACCTGACCCTATATATATATATATATATATATATATATATATATATATATATATGTTGGAAAATTTAGTAAAAAATATATGTTTTTACTAACTTCGGACACATTTAAATACATATATATGTATTATATATAATTAACTGTTAGTGGGTTTGTGTTCTCCTATATGAGAGCTTCGAAACGATGCATAATGTGTCCAAAACGGAGTATGTGTGAATGAGATATCGATACTCAAAGTCGAGTACTTGGATGAAATTAGCAAAAACCAAGTGGGTGTGGGAATGTATCCCACATAGGAAGAAAGAGTAAAACCTTAATGGTTTATTGTAAAGCCCGTGTCCCGGTATGGTTTTAAAATTTCCTAATGTATTTATTTTATTGTCGTTTAAAGCGAGTCTCTTTATCGGAAGTTGTCAAAGGGACCTCGAATGTGATTATGACAAACCTTACTCTTTTTTTTTCAAGGTTATGGAAACTTAGGGACCAAAAGTGCCAAAGTGTTTGAGCTTAGGGGTCAAATGTGGACAAAGGGATTTATGGTGGTTTGAACGGCCAAGGAAGGGGGACCGACCCCCCCCCCCTTTTTTTCTCTTCTCGTCGGTTTCCAATTGGCGGCAGCAAACAACCCCCTTTGGTTTGTTTTGTGGTTTTTGCTTGTTGATTCAATAGGCCGAAGTAGAGAGAGAGAGAGATACCGCGTGTAGAGAGAACCGAGCATAGAGAGAGAGGGTGGGTCGCCGGAGATCGCCACCAGCACCACCATTCGCCGGAGATCGCCACCAGCACCACCATTCGCCGGAGAAATCGAGGGAGGAGGAACAACCATCGAAAGGTAAGTCGTTCCCTTGTTTCGTTTTGTTTCTCTCTTTGTTCGTTTTTCCGGCGAGGCAACCACCGCCGCCGCTACGGTGGCCGTGGGTGGACGGCGGTGGCTGTGTACTTGTGGGTATGCGTGTGTGTGTGCTGGAATGAGTCGCATGTGGCAGCCGTGAGGGGGAGCGAGAGGGTGAGGGTGGTACGAAGAGTTGAGGAGTGTGTGTGGGTGTGGGTGTGGGTGTCGCCGGAACGCCGCCGCCGCCGCCGCCGTGCCCCACTGCCGGAGGTGGCAGTGGGTGGTGCCCGGGCGTAACCCTAAAACCCCCTGACCGTAACCTTAAACGATAAACCGTTAATCCTAATCTAAAAAACCGTTTTATCATTTCATGTGAATTATTGTAATCTGCCACTGTTTTGCGTAGCTCATAACTTTCTGCTCGTAACTCCGATTGAGCCGAAATTGGTACCCACGGTTCCAGTACGGGGTCGGTCACGTTTTCCGTGTTTTAGCGGAAAACTGGTTCAGCCTCTAGCTAGGTGGAAAAGTGGTCGCAAGTTGGTGATTTGTCATTTTATGTGAATGTCGATTTTCTGCCACTGTTTTGTTATGGCCGTAACTTTTTACTCATAGCTCGGATTGAAATGAAATCGGTGGCCAAAGTTCACTAATCGAGTCAGGAAAGTTTTTCGTGTTTTGCCGAAAGTCCGTTTAGGCCTGTAGCTAGGCCGTATGGGGCTGTTTATACAGCCTGGTCCGAAAAACTTCCAGCTTTCTGTCTCTGTTTTGTTTTACGCATAACTTTTGCTTGGAATGTCGGTTTGGGATGGGACTGGTGCCAAACGTTTCGTTTCGGAGTCTATTAAGTTTCCTCTGTTTTGTGGAAAGACCAATTCGGACCATAACTAGGGCGAAGTTGCCATGTTGTACTGAAAGGTCCGGGTGTTCGCTGTTCTGCGAAGCATTTTTGTAAAATCTATAGTAAATTATAGAAAAATCGTTAGGACGCGTGTGATACGTCCCTGAAACCGTAAGACTTGGAACTTCGTATTTATGAATTTTAATTTCTGTATTTATCAGTTTTTAGGGGGTAAATCAGGTCCCGAACAGACCCGTAATTTCTAATAAAAAGCTGGAATTTTTAGTCGTTTGAAAACTAGTAAACGTGTTATGGGTCGGGACTTTCCTTTGACTTTTTAGTGCGTATTTAGGTGGGAAAAAGTGAGGAAAGTTGACGTGTCGGTGTTGCGGCTCGTGGGCGCGTCGCGTTGCTTTGAGGTGAGTTCTCTCACCGCGTAGTTAGGAATTTCATGTATATCGTTGTTTTTGTGCTATGTGTTATTACGTGTTTACGTGGACCAATTTGGATGGGATGATTTAGCTGTGATTGTTGAAATTATATGTGGATTATTTGTGCTTGCGTACACCTCAGTGGGACTGGGGGGCTCGGTGGGACCGAGGGCTCGGTGGGACTGAGCTAGTACAACTATGTACCTTTACTCGGTGGGACCGAGGGCTCGGTGGGACTGAGCTAGTACAACTATTTACCTTTACTCGGTGGGACCGAGGGCTCGGTGGGACTGAGCTAGTACAACTATTTACCTTTACTCGGTGGGACCGGGGGCTCGGTGGGACTGAGCTGGTATTGTTATATTTTTGTGTACTCGGTGGGACCGAGGTTTGTATGTGTGCATGAATCATTATGTGGCTTCATATTCATGGTAGTGGTGATGTTGCCTACTTGCGGGTAGGGGCGTTATACGTGGGGTTGCTACCTGCGTGTGTGATAGGATTCACTAAGCGTTTAGCTTACCCTTTTCCCAATTTGTTGTGGTTTCAGGTGCGAGTGGCGGTCGGGCATGACGGTACACACACACTACGCGCGGAGTGCCGAGAGTCGTTTAAAATTTCACTTTCGACCCTTTGGATTTTAGTTTATAAAATTTCCGCTGTATAAACTTTATTGGCTATTTGGGTTAACGACATTATTTCCAATTAAGTTGAGAATTATTAAATTATGGTTGTTTTATAATGAAGTGCATGTTTTAAAAATTTTAAATTCCTTGTAATTTTTGGGACGTTACATTTATAACCATGAAAGTGTGAGGGGTTTACAAGCTCCTTTGAATGGTTTTACTCCAACACCTACCCGCGCGCAGGGGGGTGCCGATTGAGAATTTCGTAAGCTAAAATCGCCGAACTTGTGTGTGGGCGCGACCTGCGGACACGAATGCAGCTTGGTTTTGCTAATTTTCGTTTTGACCCGGTTTTAAAAATCGCGATTTTGGGCGATATTTTGCACCGATTTTGTTAGTCTCACCGATTTCCTATATATCGACGATATATCGCGATTTTGCTCAAAAATTCACAACTAATTAACGGTAAAACAATATTTCTTTGAATAACTTTTTTTTCTTTCGATTTTCAAACATTTTTCAGTATTGTTGTGGATTTCATGAAAATTCCATTTAAAACAACCATATATCGTAATTATTTTATGTTGTTTCTTTTCCAGTTTAAACTCAATTGTTATGAACTTTGTCTGTATCTCATTATCTCCATTGTCTTCATATTAACATGTACCTAAAGTTATTCATGGACATTTTCCTTGAGGACTTTTTTACTTATGTTGGATCTTTTCGGAATTATTATTGTAACAATACAAAAAAAATATGAAGGTCTCTTTGTTAATCAAAATAATATAAATTAAATTGCAAATAAGAAATAATTTGTGTTCAAAAGTAGATCTCTTATTGAGAAAAAAGAATAGCACAATAGTTATTTGACTAGAGAATGTTAGTTGTTTGACCATATCGGGTCACAGGAGATTGCGTTTTATTATTTGTCAGTTAACGAATGGTGTTTCATCTTAATTTGGTTACGTATTTCCTAACATAACTTCGTCACCGCGCATGTTGCTTTATTTTTATAAAAAAAATACTCTAATAAATTCATCGTCTTATATTACATTTTATTATCAAATTACGTTTCATCTTAAATTGGTTACGCATTTCATTTCGGGTCATTTAGGAAAATGACCTTAAATGAGTTTTTAATTAAATTCATGACCTACTTGCCTATATAAGAAAAAAATGAGTTTATACTCATAAGAAGTCATGGATTTAATTGAAATCTCGTTTAAGGTTATATGCCTAAAATCTCATTTCCTACCATAAACTTTGTCAACGCGTATCACGCTATACCAAATACTAGTTTATTAATAAAAGAGAAGATAATTCAGGTTGATTTTTCTAAATTTTCAGAACTCTTATCGCTTACCGTCTGAAAAAACCAGAGGAACACTAAACCCTTGTTCACGTCTTATTCGCTCAATCCACCTCACGACACTCTCGGCCCTAAATCCCTAATTAATACGTTCCAAAGCTTTATTCGATCGATCTCGACCAAAACCTTGAAACCTAAAATCGTTTCTGGAAATCCATTTCAATCGACCAATCTGCTTTTGGCTCTCGATCTCACCCTCTTAGTCGACCGACATTGAAGGAACACTAAACAAATTATAGTTGTTTGCCGATTGAAAATCTAGGGTTTCTTCATTCTCGGGAGTCCCCTATCAGTTGATTTCATCAGCTTCACAACACGGTAATCTCTCCCCTCCCCCCCTCTCTCTCTCTCTGCAATTACTCATATATTACATGTATTCATATGTATGGTGCAGATGGTGTTGTCTATTTCTTTTACATGTTTTCGGATTGAATTGTTGAGTTGATAATGTTTTGGGACTCGAAACCATCAATTTAGGACTCTTAAGTTGAATGATTCCAATACCTGATTCTTCAACTTGTTGAATTGAGAATTGTGGTGGTGGCATATGCATAGTGACGAAATTGTTTAAGAGGATTAGAATGCCCTTCCTATAGACACGTGAATGTTCAATTGCTTATGTTAATTCATAGAGTTTTAGTGCTTTTTTTAGAGGTGGTTTGAGGTTTGAATTAAGAAAACTTGGTGTAATTTAGCATTTTTGGTTGTATATTGGTTTTGTAAGACTCAATTGCTAATCTTGAATATGATTTGAGTACCATTGTAGTTTTCAAAAGCAAGCTTGTTGTATAAAGCCTAGTTGAGAATTGAAAATTTTGAGAGAACACTTATAAACAGATACTTTCTGTGATAGCATAAATTTGTCTCATATTTTTCATCTCCATCTCATTATATTCTTCTTGACTGTCTGATACTATAGGCCATAGCAAATACTTGAGTTTCAAAGATCAACATTTTTCATTTAGTTTTCTCCTTTTCACTAGATACAACATTACTGGCTTCTTTATTTTTTCACTTTTTTTATTATCTTTTTGTAGCTCCCATTTTTCTTTGTGTTATGATTTTGTATTCACAAGTTCCTTGCTTATTATAGGTCTTGAATCCGATCATTTGAAGCTAAGCCATGAAACGTTCCACAGATGACATTGGTGAGAAGTTGCAGGCCAAGAAGCCTGTCTTTCTCACTAAAGCAGAGCGAGAACAATTAGCCCTCAAGCGCCGCCAGGATGAATTTGACGAACAGAAGCGCCGATCTGAACAACTTCTCCAGAACAACCCTAATTCTTCATCCTCTAAACCCCCATCGTCCTCCGATGATGCCTCTCGGCACCACCGTTCTTCTCGTGATTATGATCGTGACCGTGACCGTGATCGCCGTGACAGGGATAGGGATAGGGAGAGAGAAAGGGAACGCGACTCTGAACGACGGAACCGCGACAGAGAACGCGATGAAGAGCATAAAGCTAGGGAAAGAGCCCGTTTAGAGAAGCTTGCAGAGCGAGAGCGTGAAAAGGAGCTTGAGGCCATCAAGGAGCAGTACTTGGGTTCCAAGAAACCTAAGAAAAGGGTAATCAAGCCCAGTGAGAAGTTTCGTTTCTCCTTTGATTGGGAGAACACAGAGGATACTTCTCGTGATATGAACATCCTCTATCAAAACCCTCACGAAGCCCGCCTCCTCTTTGGAAGAGGTTTTCGCGCTGGCATGGATCGCAGGGAGCAGAAAAAGTTAGCTGCAAAGAACGAGAAAGAGATGAGAGACGAGATTAGGAAGAAAGATGGGATTGAGGAAAGACCAGAGGAGGCTGCTGCTCAGAGGCTCAAGGAAGAGGCTGCAGATATGTATGACACGTTTGACATGAGAGTTGACCGCCACTGGTCAGAGAAGAAACTCGAAGAGATGACTGAGAGAGATTGGCGGATCTTCAGGGAAGATTTCAATATATCTTACAAGGGTTCCAGAATCCCCAGACCCATGAGGAGTTGGGTTGAAAGTAAGTTGACTTCTGAGATCTTGAAAGCTGTAGAGAGAGCTGGCTACAAAACACCATCCCCCATTCAAATGGCTGCTATTCCCCTTGGTCTTCAACAGCGAGACGTAATTGGGGTTGCTGAGACTGGTTCAGGTAAGACCGCTGCCTTTGTTCTTCCTATGTTGACTTACATAACCCGACTCCCTCCAATCAGTGAAGAAAATGAAGCTGAGGGCCCTTATGCGGTTGTCATGGCTCCTACTCGAGAACTTGCACAGCAAATTGAGGAGGAGACTGTTAAGTTCGCTCATTATTTAGGTATCAAAGTTGTTTCCATTGTCGGTGGGCAGTCTATTGAAGAGCAAGGATTCAAGATTAGGCAAGGGTGTGAGGTTGTCATTGCTACTCCTGGTCGTCTTATTGATTGCCTAGAGAGACGTTATGCTGTGTTAAACCAGTGTAACTATGTTGTTCTGGATGAGGCTGACCGTATGATTGATATGGGTTTCGAGCCTCAAGTTGTGGGCGTTTTGGATGCAATGCCATCAAGCAACTTCAAACCCGAGAATGAAGATGAAGAGCTTGACGAGAAAAGAATATATCGGACCACTTACATGTTCAGTGCAACTATGCCTCCAGCTGTGGAGAGATTAGCGAGAAAGTACCTAAGGAACCCTGTTGTGGTGACTATTGGAACTGCAGGAAAGACAACTGATCTCATTACACAACATGTTATCATGGTGAAGGAATCAGAGAAAATGTCTAGGTTGCAGAAACTGCTGGATGAACTTGTGGATAAGACCGCTATTGTGTTCATAAATACCAAAAAGTCCGCTGATTTTGTCTCCAAAACGTTGGAAAAGTCTGGTTACCGTGTGACAACTTTGCACGGTGGCAAGTCACAGGAGCAGAGGGAAATCAGTCTTGAAGGTTTTAGGACCAAAAGGTTTAACGTTTTGGTAGCGACAGATGTTGCAGGGCGTGGTATCGATATACCTGATGTGGCTCATGTGATAAACTATGATATGCCAGGGAACATTGAAATGTATACTCATCGTATAGGGCGTACGGGTCGTGCAGGGAAAACGGGTATAGCGACCACTTTCTTGACTCTTCATGATACTGATGTGTTTTATGATCTTAAACAGATGCTTACTCAAAGTAATAGTCCTGTGCCGCCTGAACTTGCTAGACACGAGGCTTCCAAGTTCAAGCCTGGATCGATTCCTGATAGACCACCCAGACGTAACGATACAGTTTTTGCGCATTGAGGTAATTAATTACATTATGTATGATGTATTACATTAGAAATTGAATCTTGGGACTGATTTTGATGATGCTATAGCTGGAGTTTAGGCTGGTATCTGTTCTTTGTAATTGTTGGTTATTTGATAGTATTAATTCCAATAGATGTTTGGTGGACTATATTGGGCAATGGTTCCTTTTGTCTTACCCATTTGCATCTTGATCTCTTGTTAGTTGTTACAGTGACTAGATGATTGGTATGTATGGTTTATTAATAATAATATATATTATGTTTATTATGGTGGTTTTATATCATGACTCATGAATAGATAGTCCTTAAAATAGTTTGATACATGTAGGAAATTAACTAGTTATTAGAAGATGAAATCTTAGCATATACAACAGTTTATACACAATAAGTCAAGATCTTTAAAATAATCCAATTATTTTGAAGATTTTAACGGTAATTATATTATTAAGATATTCAATAATATAACAAATGTTTTTTTCTTCTTCTTCCATTTCTTTCATTTATTTAGAATTTTCCAAATTTCTAGAAATTCTATTCTCTTTTGTTCTTAAATGTCATAGCCTTGAAATTGACAGAGAAATTGGGCTCCTAGCCAAATCTCTTCTAATTTTGCATAAATAGTCAATGAGTATGCAATCCGTATCCTCAATCCGCACTCCAGGTCCGCAATTGCGGACATAGGGCACGTGTCGACTCACCAACAATCCTAATCAGTTCGATTTTCCTTAAAAAAAAGTTTTGACAGAGGTCCGCAATATCCAATTTTTTTTAGAAAAATCGGTCAGACTTGTACTTTTTGAGTTAGGTCCGCAACCGATTGCGATTGCGGACTCATTGCCTATTTGTGTAAAATTAGGAAAGATTTGGCTAAGAGACCAATTTCTAAACATAATTTTACTATTTGAATCAATTTCCTTTTTATTAAAGGAAAATTAATTAAAATGGACGAACTTCAAAATTGACTTACATAAATACCCCTCTCTCTCTCTCACTTTACAAAAATACTCATTTCTCCTATGATTTCACCCTCGATCGTGGACTCTATGATTTTGGTCTGCGATTTTGACCCAATTTTAAGTGGGTATTAGCATAGTGGGTTTCCCCCAATTTTAACCATGATTATCTACTTTTCGTGGATATATTTAAGTGGGTTTGTCCATCGCGGATACTCTCCACAAATATTTTTAGAGAATATATTTAAGTGGGGTTTTGTGCATCGCAGACCCATCTCATTTTTTAACTGGGTCAGCGATCGAGGGTTATGTCGCAAGAAAATTGAGTAGTTTTGTAAAATGAGAAAGAGATGAGGTCATTTTGTAACCGAATATTGAACTTCGTTCATTTTAATTAATTTTCCTTTATTAAATCTAATAATTTCTTTTCCACTTGTGCTGCTGACTGTGATGCTTCTCTGCTAAGCAAGGACATTTTCCAGTGTTTCCTACCGGATTTGTCCCTGCTTTTGTCCTCTCTTTTCTAGTTGAATATCCAAAAGGTTTTTAGCTATATTCACATCAAAATCAGGTTAAAATGAAAATTAAAAAAATAGGTGGACTAAATGTAACTCTGTATGTTTCGTCAAGTACACTCTTGCTCATTGACTTCCTTGCACGTGTCAAAATCACCGGGATCGAGAGGTTTTCATGAAGACCCTCGGCTTATACACGACGCACTCTGTGTACAAGCGGACAATAAGATAGGTATAAAACAGGTAAACAAGAATTATACCAACTACATTTCTTTTTGTGTACACGATTCAAAGGTGTGCGAGCAAACAAAGTGACATCTTGGACCCAGTTGGTTAGATGGCGTTACAAAATGTCGGGTCATGTTTAATACACGTGACTTTTAATTCATTTGTTGGTCTACTAAAAATCAAATAAAAAACTGTGACAACGTTTGGCATGTTTTATTCTTTGAGCTCGGCGTGAAAGTTTAATGCAAATATATTGACATTTTAGATGTCTCACATATCACATTAACTGAGTTGTCAAAATCTTTATTGGTTTTTGTAGCAATAATGTTTTAACAAATGTTGTTCATCATTCGGTAAAATATAATTAAGTTGTGTTTTCATTACAATTACAATAAGGGAAAATCTGAAACAACATGGAAGGCTTTCGTATTTTAAGTGATTAAATCCTTAGACAATTGTTTTTGAATGATTAGAGCGTATTTTTTCCATCCCTTTTATTTTATTTATTTCATGAAATGTCAAAGGTTCAATCCTCATTAAAGGTAAGGAAGATATGAGTTTATTTGTTACCTTTCTAGTATATGATTATTAAATACTACGGAAAAAATGACAATGCAATATCCTCTCTCTCCCCTTATTTTGATGTCAATTGTTATTGTTTAGAGTAAACTTCACTTTTGGTCCCTGTGTTTTATTGTTTATAAAACATTTGGTCCCTATAATTTAAAAAATACACTTTAGCCACTGCAATTAGCCATTTGGTCCGGATTTGGTCCCTCTGACAAACGTCCGTCAGCTGTCAGACGTTAAGGGCAACCATGTGAGTTAAACATGAGGGTAAATCCGTCTTTTTACCTTACATGGACCAAATGTGGACGTTTACTCAAACCCACCCCTACTCTCTTTCTCTCTCCTATCTTCTTCTTCCCCAACTCACCCCCTAAACCCTAAACCCACTTAATAAACACACACACAACCCCACTTAAAAACACTTAATACACACACACACACACACACACACACACACACACATATATATATATATATATATATATATATATATATATATAAACACACATCCTCCAAATAAACCCACTTAATAAACACACACACCTATATATACACACACACACACATATATATATATATATATATAAACACAAACACACACACATGGTGACAATTTGGTTGATGCCTAGAATACTTTCCCATCCCGATCATCAAAGAAAAATCAGAGGAAATCGATCAAAATCCACCTGCTGATGTTATTGAAACTTCAACTACACATGCTTCGTCCCTATCCAGTGCCAACTCTAAGAAGCTGTCAGCCATGGCACGAGTAAGTGATATCGGTGAAACACCAAATCTCCCTCCACATGTCGTATATCTTGAAGATCTTGGCATGGATCTCAAGGTTGTTAAGGAAGTAATTCGAAAGTTCCCTGCTTTTGCTTACTACAGTTTGGAAGGCAAAATCAAACCAGTGGTCGAGTTCCTTCTTGACCTTGGTATAGCAGAGTCAGATATCCCCGTAATTATCAGTAAACGACCTCAATTATGTGGTAGGGGTTAAATCATGTGAGAACCACAAATATGTTATAAACCGTGAGAACCGATATAAAAAATATTTTTTTACATGATTTTTTTTCATCAAATGCTAGGATTTATTATATTCTACTTCAAATATATGTGTTTCATAATATGATAGTTTCACATGGATTTGTTTCACCATATGAATATTTTTTACGAGTATTTTTCATTTCACTAGGTGAAACAAAAATTTTTTTTCACATGTAAACTTATCATATGGTGAACACGAACATATGTGTAACAATATCTTAAATCATAGGTTTTGATGAAAAAAAATCATGTAAACAAAATTTTTTACATTGGTTCTCATGGGTTTATAACCTATTTGTGGTTTTCATTTGATTATCGTCCTTATGTGGTATTAGTCTAACCGAGAATCTGATCCCAACCATATATATACAAACACACACACAAAGTGGGTTTGTTTGGAGGGTGTTTATATATATATATATATATATATATATATATATATATATATATATATATATATATATATGTCTGTATATATATAGGTGTGTGTGTGTTTATTAAGTGGGTTTATTTGGAGGGTGTTTATATATATATGTGTGTGTGTGTGTGTGTGTGTGTGTGAAGTGTTTTTAAGTGGGTTTTTGTGTGTGTTTATTAAGTGGGTTTAGGGTTTAGGGGGTGAGTTGGGGAAAAAGAAGATAGGAGAGAGAAAGAGAGTAGGGGTGGGTTTGAGTAAACGTCCACAATTGGTCCCTGTGAGGTAAAAAGATGGATTTACCCTCATGTTTAACTCACATGGTTGCCCTTAACGTCTGACAGCTGACGGACGTTTGTCAGAGGGACCAAATCCGGACCAAATGGCTAATTGAAGTGGCTAATGTGTATTTTTTAAATTGTAGGGACCAAATATGTTATAAACAATAAAACACAGGGACCAAAACTGAAGTTTACTCTATTTTTTATTTGAAAGGCAACCATATTATAACCAACAACATACAAAGTTCAACCAAGGCATCACGCCCGGATCGCAGCCAAAAATTACACAGCCAAGAACGAGAGATCATCACCACAAACTCGAAAGAAAAAAATAAGAGCATAAATTCACAGAACCTGTTGGTTTGCAAGCCACAAACCATTCAGCCGAGCCAAACAACCCCTACCCGTATTCGGCAGAGAGCCATCCAGCAAGTCACGAATAACACCCACGAACCGAAGCAATTACAGACCTTCTGCGCACGACTTTATAGCCCCAATCAAACCTGATTTCATCCATGATTATTGTCTTGTTAATATTTAGATCTTGTTCATAAATAATTTTGTAAATCATAAGACATTTTAAAACAATTATCTATTTGGTTTTAAAATAAATATTTACAATACTATTTTAAATCGTCCTCAAATAAATGACGTTTTCAAAAATAAATATTTAATTTTGTTTTCTATCCTTAATTATGGAATGAAAAATTTTCCACTCTCTATAATTACATATAAAATCATCCTTTTATTAATTTAAGAAATATAATAATTATCTATTTCAAAAAGTATATTTTAAATATTTATTCTGGAATGAAACGGATTATAATTTTTTTTTTGCATTTTAAATGTTTTTATTCATGTTATCTAAAGTTTGTTAATATTTGACCATATTAATGTTTTTTTCCTAATTTATTTACGAGATATCTAAAATAGTTACTTCATAACTAAGAGCATCTCCAACAGCTTCAGAAAATAGAGAATATGAGAATTTTGAATTGTTTTCTTGCTCCAACAGCTTTTCTAAAAACTATCTTCAAAATAGAGAAAGTATGAGAGAGAAGAGGTTTTTCTTCAAATATGGAGTTAATCCCAAAAATAATTACTTAGTGAGAACATCAATAGAAATATTTGAAAAATAACATTTAGAGAGAGAAATAATTTTTAATAGATAAATACAGTATTTTAATATTATAATCATCGTTTTGTTTCTTCAAAATAGAAAATCTGTTGGCAATAAATGTAATTTTTTTAGGGATTTTGACATTTGATTCTCTATTTTGGATAAATTTTAAGGAAATGGTTTAAGATGCCCTAACTACTTTTAGCACTACATATTAAATTAAATATTATATTTCTTCATACCATCAATACGAGAAACTGTTATAAAAATTAATATCACACAGGATAATTCAATGGCTGTGATTCGCTCCGTTAAATAAATATTAAATCTCAACCTTTAAGTTGGGAGATGTTAGGGTGCTACGCAAGACAGGATAACAATCATGGACCACGGCGCATGTGATTTTCCCTCTCGTAAACAGTGACCGGTTTTGGCGGTAAAAAAACCCCAGTGCCAGGTGTCGATACATTATTGGTGGTCCATGTATGTATGATATACATGACATGGTATTAGGTCATGCTATGTTTGTTGTTTTTCCCGCGCTACCGTACCGCCGGATCCCCAAAAGCAGAGGGAAAACTAGGGCTTGCTGAATCCATCAATTCAACTCTCTCAAATCGACGCAATCGCCTTAAAAAAACACTCATCCCTAAAATCGACGATTCTCACTTGCCATTTGCTGTCTCGAAGGTATGTTTTCCTGTTGTTCATCTCACTGATTTCATTTATGCTCTTCTTGATGTTGCTTGTTGTTCTGTCGATCCGTGGTGCTTAGGGTTGATGTTGCTTGTCACTGCTGCTGTTATGATAGATCTATTGTATTTGCCTTTTCCTTTCTCTAACCTTCTGTCAGTACATCGAGTCGTCAAATTAGTTCTTTATTCAAAAATGAGTCATCAAATTAGTTATATGTTCATGGTTGATGGTTGACAAAATTTTTATCAATTACTGCTTTTGGCGAGCCCTTCGTTGAGTACATCAAATTAGTTATCTGTTCATACTTTTGCTTTTTTGCGAAACGCTTATGTGAGTACGGTTTTTTTTATTGAATCACATTGGTTTATTTTCTGTTTTCTGTTTTGTGTTTTGATTTTTTTGAAACACAGTGGTTTTATATTAAAAAAATTGGACTACTACTTTAGGTGGATTGTCTGGACTGGTTGCTTGATGTTCTTGCTGTAAAAATGTGAATACTTGATGCTGTTTATGGCTTTTGTTTCTGCTTTATTTTTTTATGTTCATGTTGCTGTTGCTTTTGAATCATATTGGTATCGATGTTGCTGTTTGCTTCTTGAATCACTATGGATTTCTTGAATCACTATGGATTTCTTGAATCATATTAGTATTGGTGTTTCTGTTTATTTATGTTCAGATTGGTTTTTTATGCACTCACATTGTTGTTGCTTTGTAAATCACACTAGTATTGATGTTGCTGCGTGCTTTTTGAATCACTACGGATGTCTTGGATCACACTAGTATTGATGTTGATGTTTTTTTATGCACTCACATTGTTGTTGCTTCTTGAATCACATTAGTATTGTTGTTGTTTGCTTCTTGAATCACATTAGTATTGTTGTTGTTTGCTTCTTGAATCACATTAGCATTGTTGTTGTTTGCTTCTTTAATCATTATGGATTTCATGTGTTCCTCTCATTAGGTAATAAATTTGTATCATTATGTTAGATAATGGTGTTTTTATTTAAAACAACACTTAAAATGGTCATTTATGTCATTCAAACGGCATATTCAGCACAAAAAACAAACAACAATTTAGCTTAATTCATACAAGGCTTTAATGGAAAAGAACAAGGCCTTAAATCTGTCTCTGAGTATTTTGAAAATAGAGTTTTTTGTTATCGTCTTGATTTGTTAGATCAATACGACCGTTGGGCTGTTCATACTTCATATAGTGCAATTCACTTATTAGGATTTCTATGAATCAGAGATCTGGTCAGTTTATTGCGCCAATATTTGTGGTAAATTGCTTGACAGGTTCACTTGTGTCGAGGATGGAAGACCTCAAGCCTCTAAATATTACAGCTGATTCCTCTACGGAAAATGGAGCTACCATTGAAGCTCGATTCAGAGATTTTTGCAAGGTTTTATTTTGATCTTTCGTTATTTTTTGTTATTTTGGGAGAATTAATGTTATTCTTTCTTTTGTGGATTTGGTTCTTGGATTGCTAATGTATCCGATATATTTCAAATTTTAAGATTTATGTGTAGTCTCTTACTGGTTATCTGACTTGTTCAGTTTCATGTTCCTACAGGGTAGATTAACAATGGATGATAACCCTTTAGCAGAAGCGATGAAGCTGTTCAATCAAAGCAAGCACCTTTTCTTGACAAATGCATCAAGTCTTGGAAGTGGGACGGTATTTCTCTTGTTTTTTTTTCAGATTTATAGTAAATATTTTTTCTATTGGTGCTAGTCATGCTCAAAATGATGGTCATAAAGCGAGGCTATTTATGATTATACAACTTTAAGGACTTATATAGCAATGTTGTTTTTTTCCTGAATGGGGTATTATGCAACTTTTACTTTTAACTTCAGAATTTGAGGGAAAATAACTTTCTTAAGTTGCTGATATTTATATTTACACTCCTCATCCAGCCCGAGGAAGCGGAACACTACTGGTTTGCATTTCTCTTGTTCTCCTTGAAAAGATTAGGCCAGAGGGATGCTGCAGAAGATGCTACTAATACTACTGAGAATGGTCTCAACATGTGCCGGATACTCAGAGTGGCAAAACTGAAGTATGTTGTTGCAATCCAACCAACTAGGGCTGTTTTTTTGGTCAATTTTGTCATGTGCTAATCAACTAGTCTTCCTTATCTCAGTTTTGTAGATTTCTTTAAAGAACTACCTCAATTTATAGTCAAGATTGGTCCCATTTTAAGCAATCTCTATGGTTCTGATTGGGAAAGTAGACTTCAGGTACTGATGTAGCAGAGAATTAAGATTTATTTAAATGGAGTCTTCAATTGGCCTCTATATGTCTATTTGGCTTTATAATGCTTCGACTTGTATTAAGTTCCCTTTTCTTCATAACTTTTTTTATCAGGCTAAAGAGTTGCAGGCCAATTTTGTGCATCTCAGTCTTTTAAGCAAGTGGTAGCTTTCTCTTTCTCTTTCATTTACATGTTCTTGTTGGTTGATGCAATGTTTAATGATATAAAGTTTGTGTACGTCGCTCTACCTACTTTCAAACTTTTTGTATGAAGGCTAGTTGGCTTTGGCAGAGAACATTGAAGTTGCCTTGTGGATCATACCGCAAAAAGGAAATGACGATATTGATATAACTATACAATCAGCCCTTTGCTTGGGAAGTGTAGATACTACCATTAACAATTCAGGAAATAGTATTAACGTCCATTCCATGCTGGACAATCTTCTGTAACTTATGCCATTTCCATTTCGTGCTTGACTTTATAGGCTCGATATGACTCAAAAAGAAGCGTGGGAACAGTTTGGTTGTTTCTATCTATAGTTGACTTCTGTATATGGTCTCACTGTATGTCATATGTGAACTTATTGCTGCTTTAGTTTGCTGAAACTTCATCCATGTAGTGTTGTTGTTGTAGAGCATATGCTTGGGACCCTCTCACTAAATTGCTTATTGTGCTTTTTGAAGGGGTGGGTATATTTGATAAAACTATCTTTAAGATGATATTCTGAGAAAATGCAATACTTTCAATCATGGGTTGCTCCAATAAAATGCATTTGTCTTCTTTCTTGGAAAGTTTCTTTTGCCAGTTTATCAGTTTGTCTATTAGCAGTCATTACAAGATATTGGTGAGATTGATTGTGGTTCACAAAAAAAATCTACATGCCAAGTTAAAGGCCGCGTCTTTTGTGAGGAGGGAGTAATCTTTTATTGCCAAGGGTAAAATTGAAAGTTGAAGTCAGATTCCAATACCAAAATAAAAGTGTGATCTATCTAGAGTCTGCCATAGAGAGCATTAATGGTTTTTATTCTATAGGGGAATTTTATCTCATTACAAGCGGCATTTCCATTATTAACATATTGCTTGTTATAGTAAAATATTATTTGGAATTATATCAACATATGTGGTGGTTCTCTAGTTTGTTGTGGAGGCCATGTTGTTTCAATGTAAAGCATCTGTGTCATGTAAATGATTTGTTCAATAAATATGTATTTGACTTTAACCATTATTCCCGTACCTCATCTTCATTAATTGTCTAGTGAAATTTCTTTTGACGATCTCTGAAAACTGTGATTTTTCTGATACAAGGTACTATAAACATGCGTTTCGAGGACTTTTCCAAGCAACCCATGCTAATGTTGATGGCCAGTCAATTGTTGCAAACACTCCAGACTACATATCAGATTGTTATCGTTTTGGATGGCTACTATTTTTGGCCCTTCGAGTCCATGCCTTCAGTCGTTTCAAGGACTTGGTCACTTGCACTAATGGATTGGTCTCGATCCTGGTTAGTGTTATTACGAGCATTGATCCTTTTGTTTTGTCTAATGATTATGGACCAAATAAAGTATAAAGTACTCTTGATGAGTATAACGTATACAATGATTACCTGTTCACTTATATAGTTCATATTAGATTTTCAATATGAAGAATCTTTGTTTGGATTAGGAATCCTTTGGTTTTAGTTATTGGTATATGAAAAATGGGACTTCTTGACATTTCTGACACTTGTGGCAGGCAATTTTGATGATTCATATTCCAGCTCGCTTCAGAAACTTTTCTCTTAATGATTCTTCGCGCTTTGGTAACCTTGTTCGTCATTTATTTCCTCAAATTATATGTTAAATTTATGTTCTTTTTGGTTATTTGAAAAATGACCATGCAAACATGGATAACTTACAGTTAAGAAGGAGGACAAAGGGGTGGACCTGCTTGCATCACTCTGTAACATGTATGAGACATCAGAGGAGGAGTTGAGGAAAACAATGGCTAAGACAAATAATGTAGTGGCAGAAATTTTGAAAAAAAAGCCGTGCTTGGCATCAGAATGTCCAAATGGAAACTTAGACAATATTGACACAGGTTCACCTTAAAAACTCTGGAATTACATTACTGGTTATATGCACTGTATAATGAATACATATTGAGATAGGTTTCCAATTAAAAAATGCAGATGGTTTGACGTATTTTGAAGATTTATTGGAGGAATCGTCTTTATCTTCCAATTTAAATGTTCTAGAAAAGGATTATGATGCAGCGCTATGCCAGGAAGGTGAATTAGATGAAAGAATGTTCATTGACGATGATGAAAGCCTACTAGGTTCAAGCAGCTTGTCTGGTGGTGCAATTAATACGAGTGGAACCAAGGTACCTATCAGTAGTATTTGCTGCAGTAGAAGTCTAAGGGGATGTTTGGTTGGTTTTTCATTAAGTTCTGTATGGATAAAGTTGTCTGTATGTATTAGTCTGTCTGTATAGATTGGGAAGGTTTTTCTATATGAAGGTTTTTGCATAGATAGAAGGAGCGAGTTTTTTAATTGGGAGGAGCAGGTTTGTAAAAACTTGGCTTTCTGCATAAAGCTCCCCCCTAAAAGTTTACTGAATAAGCCACTTTCTAAATCATTAAGCCACTACCAACAGGTCATGTATAACTGCCCGAATAAGCTGCGAGTCCCATTAAGCTCATTAAGCTGCTAACAAACAGACCCTAAAGCTACTTACTCATTATTTGATTTTTTCTATTCTGTAGAGGAAGTGTGACTTGATGACCTCCCCAACAAAGACAATTACAAGTCCACTTTCTCCTTATCGATCTCCCTCAGCATCTCATACCAATGGAAGTCTGGGTGGTATTAATTCAAAGATGATAGCTACTCCTGTTAGCACAGCGATGACAACTGCAAAATGGCTTCGGACTATTGTTTCTCCACTTCCATCAAAACCTTCTGTAGAGCTGGAGCGATTCTTGTCATCATGTGACAAGGATGTTACTAGTGATGTCATAAGGAGGGCACGGATAATATTGGAGGCTATTTTTCCTAGCAGTGGTTTGGGTGATCGAAGTGTTATGGCAAATATGCAGAGTACTAATCTGATGGATAATATTTGGGCTGAACAGCGTAGATTGGAAGCATCAAAGTTATATTATAGAGTTTTGCAAGCAATGTGTACAGCAGAGGCCCAAATACTGCATGGTAACAATCTAACCTCGTTATTAACAAATGAGAGGTTTCACAGGTGTATGCTTGCTTGTTCAGCAGAACTGGTTCTTGCTACCCACAAGACAGTGACAATGTTGTTTCCCGCTGTTCTGGAAAGAACGGGAATTACTGCTTTTGATCTTAGTAAGGTTATAGAAAGTTTCATCAGACATGAGGAATCTCTTCCAAGGGAACTGAGGCGACATTTGAATTCTCTGGAAGAACGACTTTTGGAAAGCATGGTGTGGGAAAAAGGCTCCTCAATGTACAACTCTTTGACAGTGGCAAGACCAGTGCTTTCTTCAGAAATCAGCCGTCTTGGGTTGTTGGCAGAACCCATGCCATCTTTAGATGCAATTGCACTGCAAATTAACATGTCTTGTGGAGGGTTGCCACCTGTTCCCTCATTGCAGAAGCGCGATAGCTCACCAGGTAAACTGTTAAATTCATACCCCTACCTTATAATTTGTACAATATAACATGCGTAGATGTATTAATCTATCCCTCTTATAACATGAAGATGTATTTGTATTGAAGACATTTATAGCTTTATTTGTTGCTAAACTGAATAGGTTTGTCTTATAGTTGTGGACAATTTAGCATAAAATAAAAGAGTTTTATAAACCTTATTAAAATAATAGAATAACCGGTTCTTTCTAAGTTTCTTTGTCTTGTAGAAGCTGTTGTTGTTCATTAGAGGTCCTAGAATCCAGTCATCAAAATAACACCTTGAACAGAGTATTATTTATTGAATTTCTGGCCAGAAAGTAATATGAAGTTCTATCCCACCTCACAAATTTCTTTAGAGCGTCTGCAAAAGTGAGAATTATAATGATTTAAGCACTAATGGCTTGGTTTTATATCAAATAGAGCTAATGCATCTTATTTCATATTTTCAGGTAAAAACTGTGATCTTCGGTCACCAAAGAGAGTTTGCACAGAATATCGAAGTGTTTTAGTTGAACGGAATTCATTCACATCACCTGTTAAGGATCGTCTTCTAGGAATAAATAATCTTAAGTCAAAGCTACTATCGCCTGCTTTGCAGTCTGCGTTTGCCAGGTAGTACAAACCACAGTGTCATTTATATGCACATTGCTTCTAATTCTTAATGGTTCAAGTTGTCTAACTGAGATCTGGATTCTTCTCAACAGTCCAACAAGGCCAAATCCGACTGGTAGAGGAGAAACATGTGCAGAAACGTCTGTAAATCTATTTTTTAGCAAGGTGCTGAATTCTAACTTTTAACTACAGTCCAAAAGATCAGTTACTTAAGAGGTTCACAAGTTCAATATCCTTAATTTTTTTAGTATCATTAACCCAGAAGGTTGCTTATTCTATATGATTTTTTTCCCATTGGGTCATGAATGTCACCAATTTAGAGCTTAAGATCAGAATGATATTCATTAGTTAATCAACATAAATCATGAAGTTAGCAGCTTTGAAATATGTAGAAATCGAGAGGGGATATTGAGAACATGGTTTGAAGGTATGAACTGACAGCATTTCTGGTTTTCTGTGACCAGATCGTAAAGTTAGCTGCTGTTAGAATCAATGGAATGGTTGAAAGGTTGCAATTGTCGCAACAAATAAGAGAAAGGGTGTACTGTCTTTTTCAACAGATCCTCAGTCAGCGTACAGCTCTATTTTTCAATCGTCATATTGACCAGATCATCCTCTGTTGTTTCTACGGTGTTGCAAAGGTTTGCTTCTAGATACCATTTTCAAAACTTCTAGATACAACCACGTCTAATTGTTTTCGTTTGTTGTCCGACCTGCAGATATCCCAACTGAGCTTAACTTTTAAAGAAATCATCTACAACTACAGAAAGCAACCGCATTGTAAACCCCAAGTTTTCCGTGCGGTGTTTGTTGATGACAGGTCATCTTCTCGACGCAATGGGGTATGCATGTCTCTTCCCTACTCTCTAGTAGTTGAATGTTTGAGGCAGGTACTTACAGATGTTTTTGAAACAGAAAACAGGGCAGGATCATGTTGATATCATAATGTTCTACAATGAAATATTCATTCCTGCTGCAAAGCCACTGTTGGTGGAGCTGGCCCCTGTAGGAGGAGTTGCTAAAAACCCTAACCAGGTTTCAGAAGCAAACAATAATGATGAAGGTAAAAAGTTTTTACTGATTATGATTTGTGCACATGATTTGGCTCTGATTCGTGTTTCATCCTTTTAGGTGGTCCATGCCCTGGGTCACCCAAGGTATCTTCATTCCCGAGTCTTCCTGATATGTCCCCGAAGAAGGTATCTGCAGTACACAATGTATATGTGTCTCCATTGCGATCAACCAAGGTATTTAGTTTGACTTGTCACGTGTTTGCATTGATCTGTATTTTATATATATATATATATATATGAAGGGTTTTGATTAAGATTAATATAAATGTGTTGATGTTCAGATGGATGCTTTAATATCTCATGGATCTAAAAGCTATTATGCATGTGTTGGAGAGAGCACTCATGCTTATCAGAGTCCATCGAAAGACCTGACTGCCATCAACAATCGGTTGAATGGGTATGAACAATTACAGTCACGAGTACAATAGTAAAGTGTTGGTTTATTATAATAATTTGATTGAAACTGAATAATTGATTTTGTAGGCGGAAGGTGAGGGGGACGCTTAATTTTGATGAGGTTGATGTAGGGTTGGTGAGCGACTCTTTGGTGGCAAACAGCCTCTATCTTCAGAACGGGAATGTGAATGTGAATGGAAAAGCTCCGTCTTCATCAAGCCACCAGGTGAAAACGGAATAGTGAAACACAACTAGCACCCAGCTTCACTTAGTAGTTGTATGTATATAAAGGAAAGAAAGAAAATGATTTGATGACGTGGGAATGGAGATGGGGATGGAATGAGCGGTGAAATTATTGTACAGTAGCCGCCACTAACCTCGTGAAGTTGGATTTAATAAATTTCTGTACTGTCGATGTAATGCTCGTTGATGCACGAATGTCCATTGCCACATCAATATGGCATAAGCAAGCTTTCTTAACACCACAATTCTTGCATAAGAAATGGTTTCTTTCTTTGCAATCCAAAACGTTGGAATTAGACTATGCCAAATGAACATAACCGGGTAATGTGAATTCAGAAGTTCCACGCCATTTCCATTTGCCAATTTGTAGTTTCATCTTGTGTTTCATTTTTAGATTTTGAGGAATTTTACGTGTAAAAACGCAAGTATGTGTTAGAGTTGGTTTTCATTAAGAAAGTATTTATTGAGAGTAGGATAAGAGCGATTTCTACCATTGGATCAATCTTAATTGAAGTCTAGGCTAATTTATATGTTTTGTTAAGATTTAATCATAACCATTAAATGAACACTAACTAAAAGTGATCAAGGTTCAAATTCTATCTTACACTTCTCACCTTAATCTGGTTTAGTTGTTGATTCAGTTTCTTTGGAAAACAAAAAGAGCGATTGGGTTGTTTTCACCACCATAATATCATCGAATACCAATGGCACAACTCTTCATTAAATAAGAAAATTTGATTCAAACTCTTAATTTGCAGATGGAATGCTTTTTTATGGGAATTGGATTTTATTGCGGGGTTTAGAATCTTCGAAATATTTGACTTGTTAGAATGCGATTGAATTCTATTTTTTATAAATGATAAATTATTGTAAAACAAATATTTTTAATACAATGAAATCTTGTGAAATACAACTATCACCTTCTTGTTAGAATGAAATCGATTTCTATTTTTATAGATAAATTATAAAAAATAATTAAATTATTTTTTATTAAAAGATTATTGTAAAAAAATACTTTTAATACAAATCCAATTAAATCCAGTGTTGGTAGGATTTCAATATCAGACTTTTCTTTAAACCAAATGCGAGATTAATATAAAATTTTATTCCAAACCCCACAACCAAACCGGCCCAATAGATCATTTACATCACAAAAAGAAGTTCAAAAGAACAAGTGAAGCAGCATACTTTTGGTTTACATGTTAAGCATTGCAGATGTACAAAAATTCAGAGTGGAACAAATTGGAGGGAAGAGAAGAAAGCATCAGAAGGAAGAAATCAAGATCAGAAGTATGAATGTTATGGGAATCTAAAAATGTTTCAGTTGCTTGATTAGGGTGTTTGGGATTGCTTATTTTTTTAACTTATGCTTTTTTTGAAGTGTTTATTAACTTATGTGGTGAAGAAAAAGAGTTTTTTAGAACGTGTTTGGAGTAGCTTATTGTGGTGTGGAAACGTGATAAACAAATAAGAATTTTTTTTAGTGTTCAGCAAATTTTGCTTATATATGTAAAACGACCAAAAAAGACATTCTTCTTCCGTGTCTTGTGTAGGTTTTAAAAAAAGTTGCGGTAAAAATGTAATTTAGATAAATAAGTTGATAAGAAGAAGCAAATAAGTTAGTATAGAGTAACTTATCAAAAGCAACTTATTTGCGACGAGAAAAAGTCATAAGCACTTTTGTTTTATTTAAATCCAAACACTATAAATAACTTATTTACAATGAAAAAAAGCTATAAGCAAATAAGTTAAAAAAATTAAGCAAAATCCCAAACACCCCCTCAAACGTGTTCAATGACCCTCCCTTGAACAAGGACCCTCGTATTCAAACAACATCCTCAAACCACATAAAACCATCTCCAATGGGGGGTCATTAAATCTTACACTAAACATTAAATTTGGTGTAAATAACACTATTCACATCTCCAATCGGGTCTTTATTTTTCACACTAAATTTAGTGTAATGAATAATATATTTGGTGTAACACTATTTATTTACACTACTTTTAACTTTGATGTAAAAAATAATGTTATCCATTGGAGAAGAATTACTATTAACACTAAAACACAGTGTGGCCCATTGGAGATGCCGTAAGAAACAAAAAACACAATTTCAATCTTTTTATACTGGCATTCACCAATCAACAAACAAAAAACACAAGAGCTACTAAAATAAACACATCAGATGGATCAAAATCCCAAACCTCATCCACCTAATTAGTGATTATTTGAGTCAGAAAAAAATGTGAACTTTTGATGAAAACAGCCACAAGGTGTTCAGCATTGCAATATTTCACCATCAAAAGAAAACATAATCACAAAGCATAGTTGAAGTAGTGGTCAAAACATGCATATCCATAGATAACATCAAAAATACAAAACTTCAGCCATTACAGAACTAACATGTCTGTGTTCCCATAAAGAAGAAACAATAAAAGGCTAACATAAGAGACTCAACTTGTAATTTGTAACCAAAACAGAGCTTCTGATTGCAGCAAAATGGATTCCTTTGATCAGTCGCCCTTCCTCCGGAAAGAGCATCCTTCGGTGAGCCTAGCACGACCACCGGTCGGCTGGCACAACACCGTCTGGCAGTTTCCACATACCACCACCGTTTGAGAGTGGCTAAATACAGTTGTTCTGTTATCACAAACATGTAAAATTAGGAAAGTCGAAGAGAAGATGAAATACGAAACACTGATCCAAGGTTTAATTGTATGTATATGAATACTCACATGTTGAAACAACCCTGGCACTTCACATCCTGTATCGATTTAATTGAACAAAAACATAGCAAATTTCATCGAATTAGGGTTTTGTTGGGAGAAAATTTAAACAAAAATTTATTACTACGTGAAAAAAACATGAAAAACGCAAAACTTGCAAAAACAGAGCAAATTTCATCAAATTAGGGGTTTGTTAGGAGAAAATTTAAACAAAAATTTATTAATACGTGAAAAAACGCAAAACTTGCAAAAACAGAGCAAATTTCATCAAGTTAGAGTTTTGTTGGGATAAAATTTTAACAAAATTTCATCAATACGTGAAAAAAAACATGAAAAACGCAAAACTTGCAAAAACAGAGCAAATTTCATCAAATTAGGGTTTTGTTAGAATTTTTTTTAACAATAATTCATTAATACGTGAAAAAAACAACATGAAAAACGCTAAACTTGCAAAAACAGAGCAAATTTCATCAAATTAGGGGTTTGTTAGGAGAAATTTTAAACAAAAATTTATTAATACGTGAAAAAACAAGATGAAAAACGCAAAAGTTTCAGAAGATGAAGTGTAGAGATGAAAAGGATACCATGAAGAAAGAGTTTGGAGACTGCACAAGACGCTTAAGCTTATGCTTCCTCTTCTCCAACTCAGCTGGTGGATTAAGCAGATCAACATCGTTTGGCAAAACCTGTAATGTTCGGTAAATCAATTGTATCATTCAACAAACCATATAACATAATCCACTTCAAGCAAACGATGTCAAATACATGTATATAATGCATTCAAAGACGGATTATGAATCAAGCATGATTGATATAATCATCTAACGAAGAACTCACCATCTTGTTTGATGTGTCGAGGGATGATGGCGAAAGAAGCAGCTGCGCACAAAAAAAAAACCTAAACAAACCCTAAGCAAAAGGAATGCATGCCAACCATGTGAGAGAGGGGAGATGTACCCATGGAAACCGACACAGGCCCATTAACTCCATGCTCAGTTGCACACAAACCCATTAAAGCCCATCGCCGATGTCTTCCCTAATTAAGGGGATAATTTTATGAAAAAAGTGAATAACATTTTTTTTTACTTTTTTTAATTGGAACCTTTTTATATTTTATCTGTAGGTTTAGGATTTTTATCGAACGAGTGTCTCTTTGGCTGCGTTTGGTACATGAGATAGGACGGGACAAAACTCATTGTCTCACGTTTGGCGTGACATAGAACAGGACAAAAATTCACTATCCCACTTTGACTCCAAAGCCTCCAAAGTAGAAGTGAAAATATTCCACCACGTGAGGGTCGCACCCCTCAACATCTGAGAACCAGACTTTATCTTCTGACTCTCCCCGCAGTCGCAAACCCGGAAGGCCTGCTCAATCTCTCTGATCCAGTTCATACAAGCCACCGGATCATCGGAGCCAGCAAAGTCGGGCGGTTTACAACAAAGGAAAGTCTTGTAAGAGCAACCTTTTTCTCTTCTTTCTTCTTCTGTGGTCACACGCTCCTCCGTGCCAATCGCGTGGGCCACTCCACCCGAACCAATTAAAGCATTTTCTGCGACCGTTTCATTCCTTCGGTGGCTAGCATCTCTATCCTCCAGTAGCTTCAAGAACCTTTCGTCTCGTTTGTCCATTGCAGAGTTTATCATCTGCAAGAAGCTAACCATCATGACAGATTATGGGTCCGTTTCTTCCAATACCGGTTCCTCTGCCTCGATGTTGACTTGAGGTATGAGGTCGACAACATCCCTTAACATCAGAGGAATAGGAAGACCATCCCCTTGATTTGGTTGCCTCGGATTTCCCTTGTCGTTACACTGTTCTCTTGACCTTCTTCTTGGTTCGCCACTCGGCTCCTCGTGTTTACCATGGTGAACTGCCACACATGATAAATACCATACCGGTTAATTCTTTCAAAGATTAACGGTGTGTAACGTACTACTACAATCATTAATCCTCATAATAACAATTTCAAGCATGCTCACGTAATAATATATTCACCATAACACGGGCCTTATGAAAATTTGAATATATCATACACAATAATCATTTTCATCATCACTACAATTCTCAACAAATACAATTATGTTGGTCCTATACTCTCCCCACCTATGGTGTCTACCCACGGTTATAGAACTTCGTAAGGACAATTCAGTTTAAGTCTAGGCATACTAAGATCAACACCTAGTTCGCTTAAACTAAAGCTCTGATACCAACCTGTAACACCCTAAGAATAGGGGCAAACAAAAACTTTCATAAAACAAAAGAGCGGTATAAATGCCACTGCATGAGCTATCCCAAAAGGGAGAAATACAAGTATTTGGTATAGTTACAATTGTATTCAAATGGAAGATTAATAACAACCATATCCTATCATGGAAACAATATTACAAAGGGGTGTCATCTCTAGCCATAAAGGTCTTCTATTGTTAGCGTCCCAAAAGTATTTTCCCAAAGCTCACACGCTTCGTCTATGCCTTCTTAATGACGGCTCCGCTAGAACCTGAGATTCATGACATCAATCAAACAAGTGTTAAGACAAGGCTTGGTGAGTAAGCACAATTAGCAACACGTATTAGTAACATGCATAAGTAAGAATTTTTATTCCAATTTCCATAATTAGATTTAAAGTCAATGGGGAGACCCATAGCATCAATAAGTTACACCCAAAGAGTCGAGATACCTTAGTGCCAAGCCCCTCAAGGCGACACTAAAGGCCCGACACATCCGGGGGTGCAACTAATGGCATTGGCCCAAATGGCGAGGGTCTAGACGCATACCATTACGGTGGCACCCAAGACTATGTCCTCCTAGTGAACCCTTAACTTGATTCGTTCAAAAGCTCGCTCAAGCCACAAGGCATACCAACATGTGCGACCAATTCTCTTAGTCATTATAGACATCACATGGTTACAAATAAACCATAATATAAGGAACTTCCCCTACTTTTCCATAATGTTAGATTGCCACTTGCATACATACCATGCACATTAGAATTCCACATACTTTCCCTTGAAACCATGCATACTCATTAAGCCAAGAAGATTGACTAGCAACCATTAAGACATGTTATTACTATACAACTAAGCACATAGTTCTTGGGTATGAAACCCTAAATCATCCATAATACATCAACATAGCACATAATACTTTAAACACGTCAAAGACTGGAATGGATTAAAGATGTGCCTCCCAACCTTAGGTGACCCATACTTCCCCAACATAATACTTTTGATGATTTGATCATTTTGTTTTACCCGATTTGATTGTTGAAAAAACGAAAACTTTGACACCATTTACTTGGTTGGATGTTGTTGAGTTCCATCGAGTTTGATGGAAGTTTTGTGGAATACGATGGGGTTTCGTTTTACGACGTTTTGCGGTGCATGGGTGACACTTGGTCATGTGCATGCTTAAATGCTTGTGTGCGTTAATACAGGGGTTTGAGTGAGTATAGCGCCTCGTGCGAATTTTGTTGAAAATGTGTTTATGTCGTATTGCACCAAAAAGAGTAGTTCTGGAGTTTTAATGCAGCATGGCTTCTCTTTTGAGGATAGTAGTAGCATATTTTTTGCAACTTGCTAGATGTGCAAATCAATATATACGCGACGTGAGTAATGCATATAAGAGCATCATGATAGTACAACCCTAATGTTCTGTTTCATGCACTCTCGTTTGTTGACGTTGTTGATATTATTTCCCACGCTTGCACTGTATTAATTCATTGACATGAATAGTTTTGTAGCCACTATTTTGAGACGATAGTGTGCATCGCTTGTGCGGTTTAAGGCTTGAAGATGACTTGAGTTGTATTGTGTGTTAATCAAATTATGTGCACATGTTGTTTTCTAAGGTTTTGAGGAACAACACATTGAGGGGTGCGAGCCTGGTCAAAATATTTTATTCGCTTGACATTATACGACTGAATGGGAAGTTTTGAAATTTGAGTTAATGAATTTCTACTTTGAAAATTAGTAATGACTATCTGGTATGTGCTATACCATTTCAGAATGACTACTAAGAAGGTGCTGCAGATTGGCATGCAAAATTTTGATTTGAGATTTCTTTTAGATGTTTAAACCGATAATTCCAAATGATGAAAATGTCCTGTTATTTGATTTAAAACTGGGAGATGGCCCAGACCACGACGTGTTTTAACCAAGGTGTGTAGATGATTTGCTTCGTTTCCCTGTGAACAAACTGACATATGCAAAGTTGTTAATGAATTGCGGTTCATGTCGTTTTATGGTTAAAAGAGAATTTTGGAAATCGATGTCGTGTAAATCTTTTTTTTAAGTTCGTATAAACAGGCTACTAGACACTGTTTTAAAAGTCGAAGCTTACTTTGCGCGTGAGGCATAAGTAAATTCATGATGGGACCCGGGTGGTTCGTTTTAAAGGTTGTCGAGTACGTTTTTATGTTTCGGTAGTAAACTAATTTGTGATGAAAAGGTTTTCAAAATGATTTTTCATACGTGGGACGAGTGTGTCCATGTTTGTGCATCCACTAGCTGAGTAATGGTAAGTTTTTGTACGTATATGATGTTAGTATAAAAACTTTTGTGTTGAAAAATCTAGTGAAAACTTTATTGGCATATTTATTGAGTCTGTCACTTGAAAACCTTGAACTCTTTAGGCTTTGGTGAGGTTGAACAACCCCAGTTAGGGGTGAGGGCGTGTAGAACCTTTCGATGAAATATCGGGTTTCTAACGCGTGTGATTGTCTTGAGCCGTATGATGTCGTTTGCGGGGACGAATCATTCCTTGTGGGCAACTAAAAGGTGGGACTTGCGGTGTCCCTTGTTAGTGCTGAGGTAACCGTTCACTACGGCTACCTTGTCTTGGGTTGTCGGTATTGCGTGAAAGTCGTGTAGGACCCTTTAGACCGTGGGAATGACCATGGATTGGTGGGACGATTTGAGGAGTGACACTCGTGTGTGGAGCTCTGTGATGAGCCTAGTTTTGGTGGTGTGACTAGGTGTCAACTTTCGGAGTTCGAGGCCAAGGAACACTAGTGTGATTGGAAGGTGTAGTCCAATTTTAATAAGTGATGGTATCGGTTATGATGGACTTAGGTTCGATTGTGACGAATAGTCTAGCGGGATGACTCTCTACTTGTGGTAAAAGAATCTGTCGACTAGATGATCGGAATTAGACGTGTTTTGGGAGTGGTGTAACTGATGGGGTCAGCGATAACCGTCGGCGTTGGAGCCTAATGGGACTCGTTAGAGGTAAGTGCCGGTGCGGCAGTAGGAACCTTATATTTGGAGGTTCGTTGGTTTTAGATGTAATCAAACCTTGGGCTAATTGGAGAAAATTAAGAGCGTGTGGACACGGATTGATTTAGAGACGGGATCCGTCGTCGGGGAAGTATGGGTCACCTAAGGTTGGGAGGCACCGGATTCGTATGGTTAGAAACTACTCTAGCGAAACTAGATGTTCACTATAAGTATGAGTATAAGGTATCGAAATAGATTTTGGTAATTATTTAAAGTCGTTTAAGACTGGAATGGATTAAAGATGTGCCTTTAAAGAAAGAAATGTCGTGTTGGTGGAAACAATATTATTTGAGGCTTATATCATTAGAATGTTATATTTTGGGAAGAGTAGATTACAAGACAATATTCGAACTGGTGCTCCGTGTTGAGTAGTGTTTTTGGACAATCTCATGTATCTCACTCAGTTTAAGTGTTGTGTAGTATTAAATGTTTTATGTATGAACAAGATTTCGAGGACGAAATCTCTTTTAAGGTTGGGAGGATTGTAACACCCTGATTTTTATCCCAATTGAAGAAATGTTGAACTAGGGGAATGAGTAAAGGAAAGAACCAATTATGGAGTATGGCTATAGTGCCATGCAGTTGTGACATCTGTCACAATAGCACCAGTGGTATTGAAGGTATGGTGTTCTCGGCTATAGTGCCATGTGATTGTGACATATGCCACAGTAACAATGGCATTGCCGAGTGGTTGGTCGTCCCAACGATTGTGCCATGTAATTATGACAATGGGGTAGCACCCGTAATTTTGGGTACGCACAATTTCAAGTTAGTGTAGAAATCGATCTTTTAAGAGAGATAGAGGAAATAGGATTTTGATCTTCAATCCTAGATTTTATGGTCTTGTTGGATGGAGAATTCAAATACGAGTCCAACGGTTCTTTCCGGAGCAAAAACAGAGCTAAAACGAAGAAGTTATGATCAAAACAGTGTTCGGTATATTATGTGCTATAGTGCCATGCGATTGTGATACTGTCACTATAGCATGTCACAATAGCCAGATGCCAAAAACTCTCGGTACAACTTATGCGATTGTGCCATGCGATTGTGACACTGTCACTATAGCATGTCACAATAGCCAGATGCCAAAAACTCTCGGTACAGCTTGTGCGATTGTGCCATGCGATTGTGACACTGTCACTATAGCATGTCACAATAGCATGAACGTACCAGAGCCTTAAAAATACGATTTTCAGCCATTTCTCTCATTTCTCACTTCTAATCTCTTCCTTTCTCTCCCAAGTCGACCTACCACCCTCTCATATGAACCCTAACTCATTTTGGGGATAAGTTCTTGTAAATCAAAGTGTTCTTTCATCATCTATGCAAGTGGTTTCATCTATTGGTGCAAGATTCAAGTGTTCATCTCCATTCCTAGAGATTTCTAGGTTTTTCCACCAAAACCTAAGTGGTGAGTTCATCCTCCTAGTTTCTAAACTTTATTATGAGTTATAAATGATCTATTAATGACTTCCTAGTGTTTTAATGTCTTAAATTTCGGTTTGGATGATTTTAGGGAAATTAGGGTTTTTGGTTAAACTGGATATTTTGAGATAAAATGTTTGGGGAACGATTCTAAATGATTGGATATGAATATTCATGGTTGGAAACTCATGGATCTATGTTTTTGGAAGATTTGACTTGAGGATTCAATTTCATTCAAAGAAGCTCAAGTTTGGGGAAAATCTAGATTTAGCCTAAATCTAGCAAGGTGAGTTCATGTTGATTTGTGAAAACTTTGTACATGCCAAAATGTTATTTTCCAAATGTTTGTGTGTTTTATTTGAAAGTATCAATTGTTGGGTTATCTGGTTAGTTTAACTGTTTTGAAGTGTCTATCTTCGTAGATGTGTAAAACACCCATATTTGGGATTGTGGATATTTGAAGTGTATAAATCTTAAATATATGCTTAAAGGATTTATTGCTCAAAATGAAGTTATTTTGATGGTTTAATCATATTGGTATATTTGATTTTAGAAACCATTTGGGAAAAATGAACTTTTAGTGTCATGGGTCATTTTTGAGAATCATAAGGGTGTGAGTCATTTTGAGGAAAAAAACCTTTTGTTTAACCCGTGTTGAGTTCTGGGTTAATAAGGATTTGGTGGTACTTGTTTACTCGGTTGATGTTTAAATGCATTTTATGCGATGATGACCATTATATATGGGTCTAGCGAGTTTTGAGCATTTTGCTCGGTTTGACTTTGAGAAAGTCTTGGGGACATTGCTCGGTTTAATAAGCTCGACGTGGGCTTGGAGTTTGAAGTGCATGAATTACATTATATTTGATGATTACATGAATTGAATGCATTGGTTATTCTTTGAGGTCATGTATATATATTTAAGTTGAGTAAGCTTGTTTCGGATGGCGGGATGGGCTAAAGACCTAGTTTTGGTTGATGTCGGAGATGGACTAAAGACCTAGTTTTGGTTGATGTCTAATATGGGCTAAAGGCCTAGTTTTGGTTGATGCCGGAGATGGACTAAAGGCCTAGTTTTGGTTGATGTCTAAGATGGGCTAAAGACCTAGTATGGTTGATGTCGAATATGGACTAAAGACCTAGTATGGTTGATGTCTAAGATTGACTAAAGACCTAGCATGGTTGATGTCATGTATGTCCCCATCTAAGAAGCTTACTTGCGTTTATTAATGGTGGTTTAATTTATGTGTTTGCCACATTCGATGAAATCGGGTCTCCTCCGTCACCGAAGGGTGTTGATTTCGGGTATTTTATTTATCCTCGTTGTCGAGGTTATATTATATGCATACAAAATGTTTTCCATGATTGATGGACGGATTTATGTTTCATCCTTATTGGATGTTTTAACTATTGGAGTTTTATTCGCTTTGGCGATTATTGAGAAATTATTATCTAATTAACTCTTGATGGAATTTTGGATTTGAGTCCATTGCAGAGAAACAATTTTCGTTGGAAGTTTTCCTCACAAGAATTGTGTGCGTTTGGAAATTGGGTTGTCGATGTCTTTTATACAAACCCTTTTTGAAGATCATTTATTAAGTTGAATCTTTTGGTTTATCAAATGATTTGCTCATGATGTAAACTCTTGAACTCACTAGGCGTTAGCCTAACCTTTTTATTTGTCGGCATGTGCAACAGGTTCAGGTTGGGAATAACTTTAGCTACATTGTGAAGTGACGAGTGCTAGTAGAGTGCACGAGAAGTGAGATGCTTAGCGAAGTCTTCCGCACTTATTTGGGATTAGCAACTTGTAATTGAGTTAAGTAACACCCGCCTTGAGTTATTAGTTGTGAAGCTTGTGATGTTTAAACTTTGAGATATTTTCAAGGATGTTTTGTAGAAATGATTTTATCATCTTTTAGTTATTTTATCGAAATTACCGTTAGTTGCTCGTTCCAATTTTGAGGGTGTTACAAGTTGGTATCAGAGCATAAGTTTGAGAGAATTAGGTGTCGATTGTTGAATACTTAGACTCAAACTAGCGCTGTTTTAAGTAAATGAGAGCGAGATTGCACCATTAGGCACTCTAAGATAGGATATTCGGAAGTTGTTGGGGTCACTAGAAGCGAGAAGTCACGTCAAGAGTAGCAAGGATGGTCATGTACGGTACGTTCATAATTGCACATGGCCAGTGTTATGGTGAACCTTCCGGTTACATGGGAATACTTGGACGACTCTAGCGTGATGATCGTTGGGGTGGTAAAGGAGTTCTAAGCGAGTAGTCGTTAGAAGAGGTTGACGACTTTAGCATTTGCCATTTGGAGTGGCGGTAAGCGTGATTGATTGTATTAAGTAGACCGTTTTGGTCGAACTTGATGGTTGGATTGGAGCTATAGGCTTATTGAATTGACTTGATTCGAGGAGAAATGTGGGGTTAGTCGATGTGACTCCCCACTTTGCGTTAAGATGTGTGAGTACCCGGATGACAATAGTGTGATCGGAGAAATCGGAGGAATGTGACTTGGACGTTGAGTACCGACAAAATACATGCACGAAATTTATTTTGCTTTAAAATAAATTGCATTGATTATTTCTTATGTTTCAAATCGTCAGATGGACGGTACTGCTAAATCTTGGAAAAAGTTTGACATACGCAAGATTTTAAACCATGATTTTGGAACATGCATGGGATTATTTTACGACAGGCAGTTGTGAACCTGGTCGAGATCTATTTTATTCCTTGTAGTCGTCCACTACTACTTTCGGATATTGTGATGTCCATGTTTTAATGTCGTTTATGGTTTTGGATAAGTAACCGCGACTTGCGACTTTAACATTGGATCTCCTCCGCATATGTTAAGGTTCAGACGAAGAGTTAACCTCCCTTGTTTAAGTGTTGACCTTTAATGGGAATTTGGATTTTGTGAGTCTTGACGAAGAGGTGTTGTTTTATCTCGTAAAAAGGAGATTTTGGAATTTTGATGATTTGATCATTTTGTTTTACAAGATTTGATTGTTGAAAAAACGAAAACTTTGACACCATTTACTTGGTTGGATGTTGTTGAGTTCCATCGAGTTTGATGGAAGTTTTGTGGAATACGATGGGGTTTCGTTTTATGACGTTTTGCGGTGCATGGGTGACACTTGGTCATGTGCATGCTTGAATGCTTGTGTGTGTTAATACAAGGGTTTGAGTGAGTATTGCGCCTCGTACGAATTTTGTTGAAAAATGTGTTTATTTCGTATTGCACCAAAAAGTGTAGTTCTGGAGTTTTAATGTCGCATGGCTTCTCTTTTGAGGATAGTAGTAGCATATTTTTTGCAACTTGCTAGATGTGCAAATCAATATATACGCGGCGTGAGTAATGCATATAAGAGCATCATGATAGTACAACCCTAATGTTCTGTTTCATGCACTCTCATTTGTTGACGTTGTTGATATTATTTCCCACGCTTGCACTGTATTAATTCATTGACATGAATAGTTTTGTAGCCACTATTTTGAGACGATAGTGTGCATCGCTTGTGCGGTTTAAGGCTTGAAGATGACTTGAGTTGTATTGTGTGTTAATCAAATTATGTGCACATGTTGTTTTCTAAGGTTTTGAGGAACAACACATTGAGGGGTGCGAGCCTGGTCAAAATATTTTATTCGCTTGACATTATACGACTGAATGGGAAGTTTTGAAATTTGAGTTAATGAATTTCTACTTTGAAAATTAGTAATGACTATCTGGTATGTGCTATACCATTTCAGAATGACTACTAAGAAGGTGCTGCAGATTGGCATGCAAAATTTTGATTTGAGATTTCTTTTAGATGTTTAAACCGATAATTCCAAATGATGAAAATGTCCTGTTATTTGATTTAAAAACTGGGAGATGGCCCAGACCACGACGTGTTTTAACCAAGGTGTGTAGATGATTTGCTTCGTTTCCCTGTGAACAAACTGACATATGCAAAGTTGTTAATGAATTGCGGTTCATGTCGTTTTATGGTTAAAAAGAGAATTTTGGAAATCGATGTCGTGTAAATCTTTTTTTTTAAGTTCGTATAAACAGGCTACTAGACACTGTTTTAAAAGTCGAAGCTTACTTTGCGCGTGAGGCATAAGTAAATTCATGATGGGACCCGGGTGGTTCGTTTTAAAGGTTGTCGAGTACGTTTTTATGTTTCGGTAGTAAACTAATTTGTGATGAAAAGGTTTTCAAAATGATTTTTCATACGTGGGACGAGTGTGTCCATGTTTGTGCATCCACTAGCTGAGTAGTGGTAAGTTTTAGTACGTATATGATGTTAGTATAAAAACTTTTGTGTTGAAAAATCTAGTGAAAACTTTATTGGCATATTTATTGAGTCTGTCACTTGAAAACCTTGAACTCTTTAGGCTTTGGTGAGGTTGAACAACCCCAGTTAGGGGTGAGGGCGTGTAGAACCTTTCGATGAAAGATCGGGTTTCTAACGCGTGTGATTGTCTTGAGCCGTGTGATGTCGTTTGCGGGGACGAATCATTCCTTGTGGGCAACTAAAAGGTGGGACTTGCGGTGTCCCTTGTTAGTGCTGAGGTAACCGTTCACTACGGCTACCTTGTCTTGGGTTGTCGGTATTGCGTGAAAGTCGTGTAGGACCCTTTAGACCGTGGGAATGACCATGGATTGGTGGGACGATTTGAGGAGTGACACTCGTGTGTGGAGCTCTGTGATGAGCCTAGTTTTGGTGGTGTGACTAGGTGTCAACTTTCGGAGTTCGAGGCCAAGGAACACTAGTGTGATTGGAAGGTGTAGTCCAATTTTAATAAGTGATGGTATCGGTTATGATGGACTTAGGTTCGATTGTGACGAATAGTCTAGCGGGATGACTCTCTACTTGTGGTAAAAGAATCTGTCGACTAGATGATCGGAATTAGACGTGTTTTGGGAGTGGTGTAACTGATGGGTCAGCGATGACCGTCAGCGTTGGAGCCTAATGGGACTCGTTAGAGGTAAGTGCCGGTGCGGCAGTAGGAACCTTATATTTGGAGGTTCGTTGGTTTTAGATGTAATCAAACCTTGGGCTAATTGGAGAAAATTAAGAGCGTGTGGACACGGATTGATTTAGAGACGGGATCCGTCGTCGGGGAAGTATGGGTCACCTAAGGTTGGGAGGCACCGGATTCGTACGGTTAGAAACTACTCTAGCGAAACTAGATGTTCACTATAAGTATGAGTATAAGGTATCGAAATAGATTTTGGTAATTATTTAAAGTCGTTTAAAACTGTAATGGATTAAATATGTGCCTTTAAAGAAAGAAATGTCGTGTTGGTGGAAACAATATTATTTGAGGCTTATATCATTAGAATGTTATATTTTGGGAAGAGTAGATTACAAGACAATATTCGAACTGGTGCTCCGTGTTGAGTAGTGTTTTTGGACAATCTCATGTATCTCACTCAGTTTAAGTGTTGTGTAGTATTAAATGTTTTATGTATGAACAAGATTTCGAGGACGAAATCTCTTTTAAGGTTGGGAGGATTGTAACACCCTGATTTTTATCCCAATTGAAGAAATGTTGAAATAGGAGAATGAGTAAAGGAAAGAACCAATTATGGAGTATGGCTATAGTGCCATGCAGTTGTGACATCTGTCACAATAGCACCAGTGGTATTGAAGGTATGGTGTTCTCGGCTATAGTGCCATGTGATTGTGACATATGCCACAATAACAATGGCATTGCCGAGTGGTTGGTCGTCCCAACGATTGTGCCATGTAATTATGACAATGGGGTAGCACCCGTAATTTTGGGTACGCACAGTTTCAAGTTAGTGTAGAAATCGATCTTTTAAGAGAGATAGAGGAAATAGGATTTTGATCTTCAATCCTAGATTTTATGGTCTTGTTGGATGGAGAATTCAAATACGAGTCCAACGGTTCTTTCCGGAGCAAAAACAGAGCTAAAACGAAGAAGTTATGGTCAAAACAGTGTTCGGTATATTATGTGCTATAGTGCCATGCGATTGTGACACTGTCACTATAGCATGTCACAATAGCCAGATGCCAAAAACTCTCGGTACAACTTATGCGATTGTGCCATGCGATTGTGACACTGTCACTATAGCATGTCACAATAGCCAGATGCCAAAAACTCTCGGTACAGCTTGTGCGATTGTGCCATGCGATTGTGACACTGTCACTATAGCATGTCACAATAGCATGAACGTACCAGAGCCTTAAAAATACGATTTTCAGTCATTTCTCTCATTTCTCACTTCTAATCTCTTCCTTTCTCTCCCAAGTCGACCTACCACCCTCTCATATGAACCCTAACTCATTTTGGGGATAAGTTCTTGTAAATCAAAGTGTTCTTTCATCATCTATGCAAGTGGTTTCATCTATTGGTGTAAGATTCAAGTGTTCATCTCCATTCCTTGATATTTATAGGTTTTTCCACCAAAACCTAAGTGGTGAGTTCATCCTCCTAGTTTCTAAACTTTATTATGAGTTATAAATGATCTATTAATGACTTCCTAGTGTTTTAATGTCTTAAATTTCGGTTTGGATGATTTTGGGGAAATTAGGGCAAAATAAGGGTTTTTGGTTAAAGTGGAAATTTTGAGATAAAATGTTTGGGGAACGATTCTAAATGATTGGATGTGAATATTTATGGTTGAAAACTCATGGATCTAGGTTTTTTGGAAGATTTGACTTGAGGATTCAAGTTCACTCAAAGAAGCTCAAGTTTGGGGAAAATCTAGATTTAGCCTAAATCTAGCAAGGTGAGTTCAAGTTGATTTGTGAAAACTTTGTACATGCCAAAATGTTATTTTCCAAATGTTTGTGTGTTTTCTTAAATATACGCTTAAAGGATTTATTGCTCAAAATGAAGTTATTTTGATGGTTTAATCATATTGGTATATTTGATTTTAGAAACCATTTGGGAAAAATGCACTTTTAGTGTCATGGGTCATTTTTGAGAATATAAGGGTGTGAGTCCTTTTGGGGAAAAAAACCCTTTTGTTTAACCCGTGTTGAGTTCTGTGTTAATAAGGATTTGGTGGTACTTGTTTACTCGGTTGATGTTTAAATGCATTTTATGCGATGATGACCATTATATATGGGTCTAGCGAGTTTTGAGCATTTTGCTCGGTTTGACTTTGAGAAAGTCTTGGGGACATTGCCCGGTTTAATAAGCTCGACGTGGGCTTGGGGTTTGAAGTGCATGAATTACATTATATTTGATGATTACATGAATTGAATGCATTGGTTATTCTTTGAGGTCATGTATATACATTTAAGTTGAGTAAGCTTGTTTCGGATGGCGGGATGGGCTAAAGACCTAGTTTTGGTTGATGTCGGAGATGGACTAAAGACCTAGTTTTGGTTGATGTCTAAGATGGGCTAAAGACCTAGTTTTGGTTGATGCCGGAGATGGACTAAAGACCTAGTTTTGGTTGATGTCTAAGATGGGCTAAAGACCTAGTATGGTTGATGCCGGAGATGGACTAAAGACCTAGTATGGTTGATGTCTAAGATTGACTAAAGACCTAGCATGGTTGATGTCATGTATGTCCCCATCCAAGAAGCTTACTTGCGTTTATTAATGGTGGTTTAATTTATGTGTTTGCCACATTCGATGAAATCGGGTCTCCACCGTCACCGAAGGGTGTTGATTTCGGGTATTTTATTTATCCGCGTTGTCGAGGTTATATTATATGCATACAAAATGTTTTCCATGATTGATGGACGGATTTATGTTTCATCCTTATTGGATGTTTTAACTATTGGAGTTTTATTCGCTTTGGCGATTATTGAGAAATTATTATCTAATTAACTCTTGATGGAATTTTGGATTTGAGTCCATTGCAGAGAAACAATTTTCATTGGAAGTTTTCCTCACAAGAATTGTGTGTGTTTGGAAATTGGGTTGTCGATGTCTTTTATACAAACCCTTTTTGAAGATCATTTATTAAGTTGAATATTTTGGTTTATCAAATGATTTGCTCATGATGTAAACTTTTGAACTCACTAGGCGTTAGCCTAACCTTTTTATTTGTCGGCATGTGCAACAGGTTCAGGTTGGGAATAACTTTAGCTACACTGTGAAGTGACGAGTGCTAGTAGAGTGCACGAGAAGTGAGATGCTTAGCGAAGTCTTCCTCACTTATTTGGGATTAGCAACTTGTAATTGGGTTAAGTAACACCCGCCTTGAGTTATTAGTTGTGAAGTTTGTGATGTTTAAACTTTGAGGTATTTTCAAGGATGTTTTGTAGAAATGATTTTATCATCTTTTAGTTATTTTATCGAAATTACCGTTAGTTGCTCGTTCCAATTTTGAGGGTGTTACAACCATCATCGACCACCTCCGCCGATCACCACCACCCGTTGTCGTCACCACCGCCAACTATCGTCGGCCACCTCCACCACTTCCATTGTCGACCACGTTCACCTCCACCGATCACCACCACCCATTGTCGTGCACCACCACCTATACCCTCCTCCATATCGACCACAACTACCATTTATACCACCTATATCTATCATCTTCACGTCATTCATACTATCATTTATGTATATAGAGAGATAATAAATTGTAACCATTAAATGTGTGTAACCCGTCGATTTCATAGGTTTTTTTGATGAAAATTTTTTATGAAAATTTGTAGTTTCATAGGTTTTTTCATTTTTATGAAACTGTTCATATATTTTCGTTTTCACCTATGAAACTACAAATTTCATAAAAAAATTCCATCAAGAAATGAATGATATGAAATAATTTCATCAAAATAAACAATTCCATAAAAAAAGTTCATCAAAAAACCCTATGAAATCGACGGTTTACACGGGTTACACACATTTAATGGTTACAATTTAGTAGGACTCTATGTATATATATATTTATGTGCAAGAAAATTTTGTAAAAAACTAAAATGGTTTAAAGTTAAATTATTTAAATATATATTTTATTTGTGTCATTTATAACTACTATATGATTTATAAAATCATCAAACAAGTTTTAGGGAAAATTGTCTAGTCCTATCTAGTCCTAGTCGTACCAAACACAAGACAGACATTTGTTTTGTCTTGTCCTGCTAGTCCCGTCCAATCATGTCTGCGTACCAAACGCTACCTTTTAAGATGTATCAAATGTTTGCAAAGTAATTAGATGTAGTTTTAGTCGAATTTCGCCATTGCGATAGAACTTTTAAGTGTTTTGGTTGATTTTGACATGCTTTTTTGGTTTTTGGTTTTTGTTGATTGACGAAACTTTTTCTGTTTTTTGGTTGATTTCCTATGTGTTTTCTAATATCCCGGACTCTGAAGCACCCTTAAAAGTTTTACGTGTACACTTTTACATCTAAAAATTGTTTGTAAAGTAAGTTGAATAGGTGTACTCTCTTCATTGTGACCTTTAGGGGCGTATGAGGGTTAAACTTGTAGGAATCACATACCCTAACTAGAAGCTTCCCAAATGATTAAAAAAATACCTACCATATTTTATTAAATCCCATCACCAAAATGTCAAGGCCCCAATCATGATTAATTTAAAGCCTATCTTTTATTATTTAGTAACTCCAAAGTTAAACCCCTGTTTTTAATAACTCGATTCTCCAATATCTTGTCGTTTCTGACTCTCAAATTCATTTGGCCCAAATCATCAGCTCATCAAGGCATATCACAACTTGCAGGCAAACACCGACGAGATTTATGAAGGCAACCTGATTGGGAGTAAGAGGATTCATAGTACATGTAGCCTCCCGGACTTCATATTCGTCATTTTTGAAAGCGGGGGAAGGGATCTTTTTCTGCAATGGAAAAAAACAGACCAACTTTGACTCGGCTCAGCTAACACCTACCATTTGAGACAATTTAGGTATTGTTTGGACAAAATAAGTCAGCTTATAAGCTACCTTGTTTTTTGGGTGCATGTTTGGATAGAAATAAGCTAGCTTATAAGTTAATTTTATTGATAAGCTACTTATAGTAGTTTATGAGAAACTTTTTGTGACTTTTTCAAGTAAATAATAAAACACTCTACAAACTAAATCAAAAGGAAAATAAAAAATGAAAATGTATAAATAGAAACAAACAATAGCATCTCCAACATGCATGTCATATTTTCTCATTTTACCTTTAAATTTAGAGATTTATCCATTTTCTCTTAATTTTTTTCCTCCTATTTCAAAGTAGAGTTTTCAGTATAGTTGTTGGAGTAATTTTTTCCCATGTCTACAAAATTCATAAAATAACATAGCTATTGGAGACGATCTAAGGGTTATTTGGTTAGTCGCCTAATAGGCATAATTGCACGAGTGAATGGCATGCTACTCAGGTTAGAATTGCAACAACGCAAAAAAAGGAAAGAATTGCAGAGAGTGATGGAGTTCTAGTCGGTGGATACCTATAGTTAAACGAAGTTAGATGAGAGAGAGATATCGACCTTTTTAGAAGAAGTGGATTGTTGGGGTAGTCAAATTTCAACGGGGTCAATTAGCTAAAACTTGTTGGGTTAAACATGTGTTTTAAGGTAAAATTCCCTTTTCTAAGACGTTTATTGCATTATAGTGTAGCACTGCCACTGGTCTGAATATCAACGTGATAATTAAAGATTGCAAATCACACCGTTAGATGCATATTGATAAGAAAAACAAAGAACACCACAAAGTTCTAAACTGTACGATATGGTGTGGTGTGGAAGGTCTGGTGGTTTAGATAAACACCCTTAATCAAATATATATCTCAAGAGTCAAGACTAGTATCTAGATACATAAACATGTATTATATAACCACAAGGATTGTGGCGTATTGGTTAAGGCCCTGGGGGATGTGGTGGAATATCCCATCTGCCCAGTGTTCTAATCCAGACGTACACAACAATTGTGGCCACTGAGGTTTAATCAGGGCTGATGTCTTACAGTCATAATTTGCCAAGAGATTAGTCTAGGCATAGCCTAGGACACCCTTCAAAAAAAAACACGTAATATACATCTCGAAAAAATAATGACAATATCATCGAGTTACATTTGTCTAACAATTAAAACATAAAATATATGATTTTCAATGATCAAACCATGCTTTGTGTGTCGTAAAAAACATAGAACCTAAACAAACACAATACCTTCTCACACCAACCAAAAGCTACGATGTAGGATAGTGACAAAGTAGTGGTTATCAATTTGGCATTCGGTGTTAGGTGTAACAACAACAACGATCGTGTTGGGATGGTTTTGATCAAGTATGTATGAACATCATTTTATCATATTTTAGGGTCGTTTACATGTAACACTCTGATTTTTATCCCAAGTGAAGAAATGTTGAACTAGGGGAATCAGTAAAGAAAGAACTAATTATGAAGTATGGCTATAGTGCCATGCAGTTGTGACATCTGTCACAATAGCACCAATGGTACTGAAGGTATGGTAGTCTCGGCTATAATGTCATGTGATTGTGACATATGTCACAATAGCAACGGCGTTACCGAGTGGTTGGTCGTCCCAACGAATGTGCCATGTAATTATGACGATGGGGTAGCACCCGTAATTTTTGGGTAAGCACAATTTCAAGTTATTGTAGAAACCGATCTTTTAAGAGAGATAGAGGAAATAGGATTTTGGGCTTAAATCCTAGATTTTATGGTCTTGTTGAATGAAGAATTCAAATACGAGTCCAACGGTTCTTTCTGGAGCAAAAAATGGAGCTAAAACGAAGAAGTTATGACCAAAACAGTGTTCGGTACATTCTGTGCTATAGTGCCCGCGATTGTGACACTGTCACTATAGCATGTCACAATCTCTGGATGCCAAAACTCTCGATACATTCTGTGCTATAGTGCCCATGATTGTGACACTGTCACAATCGCACACGGGTACATGAGCCTTAAAAATGCGATTTTCAGCCCCATTTCACTCCTCACTTCTCCCATTTCATCCCTTTCTCTCCCAAACCGAAACCCTAAGCCTCCAAAGTATATTTTGAGCTATTTAGCCACAAGATTCGAGATGTGCAAGTGATTTTATTCATCTACCATGGTTTTGGGAAACTAATCTAGAACCCTTTCACTTCATCTTCTTCATCAAAGCTTTCTAGGGTTTCATCCCACCTTTTTGTCCATTTTGGTGACCAAGAAGTGTTTTGTTGGTGGATTCTTGTTGTGGTTGAGGTAATCTTCTCTTTTCTTCATCTATAGAAATTAGGGTTTTGGTAAAAGTTGAGATTATTGATGAAAATGTTTGGGGAACGATTTTAAGCGGTTGGATATGAATACTTATGGTTGGAAACTTATGGATCTAGGTTTTTGGAAGATTTGGCTTGAGGATTCAAGTTTCTTCAAAGGAGCTCAAATTGGGGGGAAATCTAGATTTAGCCTTAATCTAGCAAGGTGAGTTCAAGTTGATTTGTGAAAACGTTGTACATGCCAAAAATGTTATTTTTCAAGTATTTGTGTGTTTTATATAAAATTATCAATTGTTGAGTTATTTGGTGGGTTATGATCTTTTGAAATGTTTAACTTTATAAACCTTGTAAAACACTCATATTTGGGGATCTTCGGTTTTTTTTTTGATAAGGTTCTTCTAGGCTTTGCCTAGATTACATCCTTGGCAATTTGGAAACAAACGTACAAAGCGGCCGTCTGAGACTAAACCTGGCCACAGAATGCTGACGCTTGGACTCGAACCCGGGGTGGATGGGATATTCCACCACATCCCCCCAAGCACTTGCCACTACGCCACCACCATTGTGGTTGATCTTCGGATATTTTGATAAGTAAAAATCATAAATATGTTTTTAAATGATTTATTGCTCAAATGGAGTTTATTCAATGGCTTAAGCATGTTGGTGTAATTGATTTTATAAACCATTTGGGAAAATTCATATTTCGTGTTATGAAACATTTTGGAATTTTAAGGGTATGAGTCCATTTGGAAAACTATTTGTCCTAATCCGTGACGAGTTTTGGGTTAATCATGTCTTTGAGGTATACGTTTACATAAGTGCCGCTTAAATGCGTTTTACATTATGAGGACCGTTATTTATTGGTCTAATGGGTTTTGAGCATTTAGCTCAGTTTTGTCTTTAAATGAGTCTTTGGGACATCTTGTCCGATTTTGATGGCTCAATGTAGAGTCCTATTTATGGTTTGCATTTATTGAAACTTATTGCATATTATTGATAATTACATGCACGAGTGCAGTAGTCATTCCTGTGTAGTCATGTAATTTTAGACTGTGTTTATAACACCCTAAAAACAGGGCTAATTTAAACCTTAAAATTTCACAAGTTATGATCAAATAACGTCAAACTTATATAACAAGAGGATCAACAGTAAGGTTTTTATATACAATAGACATCTACTCAAATAACCTATTAATCTAATCATTACATCATAATCAGATTAACTAGGTTATCTAATCATCTGTCCCAAAATAACAAAAGAATAACTAGATCCTCTGTCATCTCCAAGTTTGAATCTTTCCAAAAGTTCTCATCACACATCCCTGCTTACTTCCCGGAGCTTGTACCTGGTAAGAAAATTCAACTTGAAACATTAGGCTTTAGCCTAGTGAGAACATTCGTTTCAATAATAACATTTGCAAAATCAATGTAAACAAGTTACATCAAACCTGATTTCTCCTTTTCTTACCGTATAACAACTCCTTTCACTACTGGGAATCTACCCCACTTCCATAATTATGACTAATTCATCTAGCCATAATATTGCTACCAAGAGTTTACCACGAATAATCCCATATTCAAGGTTAATACTCTTATTCAAGAAATTACATGTCAAAACCTGCCTATTTCTTAATCCGGAAGTAGAGATTACAAATTACTTTATGCCTATCTCTAATCTTCCTTTCACAACTTGGGAAATCTCTGATCTTCCCTATAAAAATGGAAATCTCCGATCTTCCATTCGAAATGGAAATTACAAATCAAAATCTGCCTATTCCACATCTCACGTCCTCCCCACCTCAGAATCAATGGCCCCAATGGGATTTAATATATCGCGATTCACAACCGGGGCCCCCGATGATTCAAGGTACACTCATTCCTAGAAATTATATCATATAGTCAATGGCTAGTAATCGGTTCCCATTAGACCGTACTAAGTTGCCCCCGATGACTTGATGACAGCTTCTAGGTAAAACAAACATAGTGCCTATGGATCCATTACACTTTACTAACGTATCTGCATAACATCATATTACAGCTCATAACATATTCTCAAATATAAGAATACTAGATAACCTATCGTATCTTCATCCTCAAATGTCCCCCTTCGGCGACTTAGCACGGGGGTTCCGCTACCCGGTTAGCGGATGGGGTCAAGGGGCAGCGCCCCAGAATTTTTTTAGAAAACTAAACCAGACAAAACATCCAGAACTGCATCCAGACATCAGAACCTAACATTCTCAATTTCACAAAAGGTGTCCGGACAACAGGGGTTCTCCGGACAACAGGGGTTTTCCGGACAACTAAACCTTTTCCAGATACTTTTCTAATTCGGACGTCATCCGGATACTAACATCATCCGGATACCATCCGGTAACTATATTCATCCGGATTCTTACAATAAAATAATATCTTACCCGGATTCTATTGCGTCCGGAAACATTCATCGTCAGAGGTATCCGGATACGACGATTTATCCGAAATACTCGGTTCTGCAGCCTAAAATTCGATCCATTTTCGTGTCTGTTCGATTCAGCTCATTCCAAACCATCCCATACAGTTCATAACCAATTTATACAGCTATTTCAAGGTTTAATTTAACATGAAAACACTGATTTAAGCAAAGAACAATGAACTCACCTATTTGAATAAAACCCACTTTAATCTCAAACTGCTGCTCCAAATCTGATGTTACTGATTCTGTAAATCGATCCAAAACACAGATTCGTTTACAATTCTATAGCTACAACAGTCTTTATCAAAACACAGATTAATTTCTTACCAAATTGATGACCAAAACCCTTGTTTCCTTCCTTTTCTCTCTTTTCTCCTTTTTCTCCTTTTTCTCTTCTTCTCTCTTGACCGACCCAAAACAAGATATCAGATAAAAATCTGATTTCCAGCTACCTTATCTATATACACTTTCCAAATGTGACCAAACACACCTCTAGGTTTCAATATTTTCACAATTGACACCAAACCTTAAACCCTTGTATTTTAACCCTATTGAATTGTAAAATTTTCATATAATTCAAGGTTTACACAAAATACAAATACATCCCAATCCTCATTAAAATACTATTGTTGAAAATTCAGGATGTTACAGTGTTGCATTGGATCCATAGGCACGTAAGTCAGTATTTATTTGATGGTCTACTGGGTGTTGCGGGATTTGAGCCGGTCCCCATGTTTTATGACCTTTACCTTGCAAGGGTGCACTAGGAGGGCTGAGTCCGGTTGTGCTATCATGATTGATGGGCGTTTATGACCTCCACCATGTCGGGGCAATGTCATGGTTGTAACCCGCTTGTGTCGGGCCTTTGGTGGTATTCATGGTAATATTCGTTAAGATTAACTGTCTCTTTGGGTGTAACTTGAAAGGAGTCGTAGGGACACTTGGGCTTTCATGTCGTGAAGTGTCATACGATTAACGTTGTATGAGTGACATACTTTTGTGTTCATCCACTCTTAATGGATACGGGTCCCCCCGTTGTCGGCCAACGCTATTTTGGATATTAATGTCGTTACTTTATTATCGTTGGTCTTGTGCGTTGACCGCAAATGATAAACTTTAATATTGGATTTCCATCCACGTATATTAAGGTTTGAATGAAGCATGTCATTTCCATATTTTGGTATTTGGAGTTCGCTCCCTTTTTTGCTCGCGCGAGTATCAGATTTTTATCCGTATTTTCGGTAACGTTTTATATTCATTTGGATTGTTGTCCATGGTACATGGGTCGGGTATTATGCCTCATCCTTGATTGACTGAATTGAGACCTTAAATGTTTATTCACGTTTTAAGTGAGTTTGAATATGAATCTATTTTGGAAAACGCTATATACATTTTGGAACTTTCGTCTTGGAATTTGTGTGTGTTGGGAAAGGAGTTATTTGCATTCTTATTATAAACCTCTTTTGGAAACCATGATTTAAATAAGTACTCCTTCATTTTATAAGTTATTTTAATCATGATATAGACCCTTGAACTCACTAGGCGTTAGCCTAACCTTTTTATTTGTCGGCATGTGCAACAGGTTCCGGTTGGGTAATATTTCTAGTGACATTGTGAAGAGTTGAGAGCTAAATGTGAGTTCAAGAAGTAAGTGGCTTGGTGAAGTCTTCCGCGTTTTGGGAATATCAACTTTGTATTGAGTTGAGTAGCACCCGACTTTTATACCTTGGTGTAGGACTAAGGATTTCGAATTGTTGAAGTTGTTACGATTTTATTTATGAGGTATTCCTAAGGGTGGTTTGTATAAGGAATTTTGTCCTTATTCGTTTATTAAATCAATGTTTTTTTAGTTGCTCTTTCCAATTTTGAGGGTCTTACATTACCCAACGCTTACCTAGTAAGAGTTTACCACCAAGAGTCAACAATTAAACTTAACTTACCACGTAAGATTCTAGTTTATTAAAACGGCATCCTAGTAAAATTTTTATTCGGTAAATGTTTACCAGACAAAGTTGTTAAAGACTTAAGGCGCACTTAGGCGCAAAGGCCAAATGGGTCTCGAGGCCTAGGCGCGAGGCGCGAGCCTCAGGAATGCAAGGCGCATATCATCAAAATGTGTGTATATATATATATATATATATATATATATATAAACACACAATTACACAACTCAAATATGCAGCAAGTAGAAGCCCCCAATGCAACAACCAACAATATTTCAATAAAGGCAAAAGGGAGAAGGGTTTAAAGAGTGAGTTGTGAGGGAGAAGTTTTAAAGCTTGGGTATATTATGGTTTGACTTACGTCATCTATTTAGCAAATCTTTTTTAAGAAGGTAGGAGATGAGAAAACTTATTTAATATTAGGGTTTGATTAGGTACTTATTAACTATTTATGAGGCACACCTAGGCCCACAAGGCGCCACATCCAAGGCGCAGTGCCTTAACTAAGCATCGTGAATACGCCGAGCCTCAACTTTAAAAAAGCCCAAGACCTTGAGCCTTATGAGCCTCAGAGCCTAGGCGCGCTTTTAACAACTATGTTATCAGGTAATACTCTCGGTCATTGTCATTGCTCTTACCAAGTCAGATTTCCATTCGTCATCATATTCATCCGATAAAGTAAAATAACCTAGTTAACACTTACCAAGTAAGAACATATCCAACAACTTCTCTAAAATAGAGAAAAATAGAATTTTGTTCTCTAAATTGTTTCAACAGCTTATCTATATGGTTATTTAAAATAGAGAAAACTAACAAAAGCTTAAAGTTTAGAGAATTCTATAAAACTTGGTATGTGGAGAGGGAAATTAATTTTTTATTCATTTCCACCAATAAGGTTGAGTTAATATTAGTTTATAATTTTTTTTTAAAAAGTGTATTTGGGAGGATAAATTTCTAATTTATTTTAATAATATAATGAAAGCTAAAATCTCTAAAATAGAGAATCTGTTGGAGTTAAATGTAGTTTTTTTTTAAAGATTTTGACTTCTATTTTTTAAAGAAAATTTAGAGAATCTGTTGAATATGTTCTAAGTATTTAATAAATGTTCTCTTAATATAAATAAACACGAATTAACAACTCTTTTTAATACTTCTTATAGTTTTTTTTATGAAAGAATACTTCCCGACTCATGTTTATGCCAAATATATGAAATAAAACATATTTGTTGACATTTCGCATATGTCAATATGGTCAATTAAAAGCAAAATAATTAATTAGAGCATAGTCAACAATGGATGTGGTTTTGATTGATACAAGGGAAGGAAATCCAACGGTGGTGAGTGTCGCAAACACGTCACCCAACCCCTCTCAGATCAAACCTACTACTCTTTTCACTTTCCGGCTCAGCTCGCCACGCCACTGCATCATACAGATCCGATTTCCCCTTCGCCGGCAGAAATGTTACCGCCGGAGCTTCAACCTCGTTCTTATCGTCCCTACATCTCCCCATCCATGAGCGCCCCTAACTTCCCCACCACCTTCAACAATGGCTACTCTCCCGAACGGAACCCTAGCCCTGTTTACGCCAACGGTAGCAGCACCAATACTCGAAGATCTCTCAAAAACTCTCGCTTCGCTCCTTCGTCGTTCGTACACAACGCTAGAATCGCAATCGCGCTTGTTCCATGCGCTGCCTTTCTCCTCGACCTCGGTGGAACTCCAGTCGTTGCAGCCCTAACCCTAGGCCTTATGATCGCTTACATTCTCGACTCACTCAATTTCAAGTCTGGTTCGTTTTTCGCCGTTTGGTTTTCGCTCATATCTGCACAGATCACTTTCTTCTTTAGTTCGTCTCTGTTTCTGACCTTCAATTCGATTCCTCTTGGTCTCCTTGCTTGTTTTGTATGCGCTCTGGCTAATTTCTTGATCGGTGTTTGGGCGTCTCTTCAGTTTAAGTGGATTCAAATCGAGTATCCAACCATAGTCCTCGCTCTCGAACGCCTTCTCTTTGCTTGCATCCCCTACATAGCTTCGGTCCTTTTCAGCTGGGCGACTGTCTCTGCAGTTGGTATGGTGAATGCTTCATACTATCACATGACGTTTAACTGTATTTTCTACTGGTTGTACTCCATTCCTCGAGTTTCATCGTTCAAATTGAAGCAAGAAGTGAGTTACCATGGAGGAGAAGTTCCCGACGATAATTTAATCCTTGGCCAGCTCGAGAGCTGCTTACACACGTTGAACCTCTTGTTCTTCCCTCTGATGTTTCACATTGCATCTCATTATTCGATTGTATTTTCCTCTGCTTCTACAGTTTGTGACTTGTTCCTTCTTTTTTTCATTCCTTTTTTGTTTCAACTATATGCCTCCACGAGGGGGGCTCTCTGGTGGGTCACCAAGAGTGAACACCAACTGCGGAGTATCCGACTAGTGAATGGTGCTGTTGCTTTGGTCATTGTTGTAATATGTTTGGAGGTGAGGGTTGTTTTCCACTCCTTTGCGCGGTACATTCAGGTTCCTTGGCCTTTGAATTATTTTCTGGTCACGGCGACAATGCTAGGAGGGGCTGCTGGTGCTGGAGCTTATGAAATGGGTATGATTGCTGATGCTTCCAGTTCATTAGCTTTCACTGGTTTGGCCGTCTTTGTGAGCGCTGCTGGAGCAATCGTTGTGGGATTCCCTCTGATGGTATGCCATTCTCAATCAACTGCTATTTTTCCATCTCAAGGTTATGTTTAGATTGTTGGCATGCCTCTCTTGTTCAACTGCCATTTTTTCATTTTAAAAGTCGTGCCTTATCTTATAAATTTTTATTGTCATTAACCAGGTTTAAAAAGTAAATTGGGTTATCTTTATAATTTTTTTTCTTTCTTACCTAACAATGGGTATTGCTCAAATAAGAACTGAGCGGCCAATCCTTCAATTTACTACCAAATGGTTAGTTAGTAGGTGTTATGTGAAGTGATGATAAAGTGGGCTCAATCAAATTAAGTGGACTACGTGTTGAAGTCGCTAAAGTGGATTAACACAGAGGCAACACCCCCCTTCATAGGTCATGACCTTGGACCAAATCCAAGCTAAACTATCAATATCACTTCACATAACAATTTGCTAGCTAAAAATATTAGCCAATTCTTGATTTTTTTCCAGAAGCCCGATAGTAAAACAGTATGATTATTTAATTACAAGGTTAGTTTGATTTACACAACATTGTTGATGCGAGGCAGATTTTGGTACTATTATACCAATGATTGTCATTATTAATATTTTGACTTTGATATGTTCACTCTTAGTGATTATTTGCATGTGTAATTTTGATAAATCGTCAACAGAAAAGTTGACTATAATTAAATTCATATATAATAAACCATATTATTATGGGAGCATTTGGTGTGTGCTTAAGTGTTCACTTCAAATTCCAATTGAAACATCCAAGAGCAATAAGATGAATGACAACCGAGTTTCATTGGGTGGAAGGACTTGGACATGCCCAAGGGTATTGAAAATTGTTTAAAGTAATATTAAATATTTATGCAACCATTATTATGCATGGTAGGAAGGTTCTTCTAGCCACCCTCCCATTCTTGGGACCTTTTGTTTGCTAAGAAAGAAAACCATATCCTCAACTAGTATTAGCCCATATAATTTACTATTTTAGCACTTTATCGATGGTGTTTGGTTTTACTTGCTTTTAGCAATTTATCGTGATTGAGTTGGTCGTTAGCTTGTTCGTATACTTGATTCAAGGGTGGTTAAGAGGAGGAACTGGTTCCATGGGGCAAGTTCTTTGGGCAGTTTTCTCAAGTGCTTTTTTCTGTGGTCTTTAATAATTATTTTGGTTCCAATGCTGCAATGCAATGGTTTGTTCATGGAAACCTTTGTGAATGGAGCTTTGTAACTAGTGGTCTGTTTCCTGTCACTAGAGCCTTTTGTCAGTGCATGGAGTCCCAACGAAGAAGGCGTTAGTGGTTTATGGTTCATATGTTAATCCCTCTTTTTGTGCTACACATACTCCTATGGCTGGTAATTCCCCGAGAGAAGATTCTTCTTTGCGTTCACCTATAATCACATCCAACTACATCCATCTATTACATCCAACTACATCCATCTGGAATGTGGTCTCGGGACCGGGCCTGTAAATTCGATAGCATGTGCCCTAGCCACCCTGTTTGATCTTTTTCTTGGACAGGTGCCAAGTATATGCATGTGTTATTGTTTCAATGTGCATCTGGTTCTAATGACCAACTCATACAAACATTTGTAACTCTTGGTGATCTGAAGCAATTTGGGATGGAGTGATAACTGACGACGATATTGATATTATTGGGTTATCAAAAAGTTTATTGCCTTCCTAGGTTTGTGTATATGTTCTTTTGGAGAGAATCACTATATGGACACTTCTTTTCCTAGCTAAAATTTATTGGGGATTTTGCTTCCTTTAAATTTTGATATCATGAACGACTTTTTTAGCATTGCATTTTCTTTTAACTTATATTTCTAGACCACATCAGCAACATCTTTCATTCTTTTTCCGGATGACCTTTGCTTATGTGATTGCAGATCGATTTGTGGAAAAAATTGTTTTTTGAAGTATTTATATACGACAAATACTTACGCACACTCCTTACCTTTGGTGAAGTTTGAACCTTTAACCACCTCCTGGGAGGCTGGGGCCGTAACCTGGGTACCATTGGGCCAATGACCCTTCGGTGAAAAATGTTTCTTTTCTGATTAATTTCTTGTTTAATTTTCTGACTAAAACGGTAATCTTTTATTTTTCTGTGTTGGTTTTTGCCCGTGCCTTGGGCCATCTCTTTTTCAACATTTCAAGCTATTTTCATGAGTTTCCAAGTTGCAGCCAAAGTTTTAACAAATGACACCTTTGTTTTTGCTGGCAACTTCTGCTATGTGACGACATTAGTCGTCATTAATTGGGGATATGAAGGCTTTTACTTCCTAGGATTGCCATTCGCTAAGGTAGACACCTCCAATGTAGAATAATACTACTCATTTTTAAACATGCTTTTAAGGGCAACCTGGGCATGTGAACTGCTACATGTTTGTCTTGCCGACACAATGGGAAAGTGTTCACTGATATGCTTTTTGATGTAATAGGTATATAGATAGTTTCCTCTTGTTCTTACTTTTTTTTTATAGAATTTTGTGGTTATACAATTGCTATTTCTCGTTGCTGTTGCATGCCCTGTATTTGAACGAGTATAATCCATGTGAGGACTAACTAGTTGAGATGGTTCCATCTGCACAACAATAGAAAATACGCATGTGGTTCTCTCAACCAAGTTGTTGTGGTGCATGCATGTTCTTTTATTCTATCAAATGCTCTAGAATTGAGGTCATTATTTTTTGGAGAATTAAACATTGTTATTAATTCATGAAGCTTACTTTTTTAGTAAAATACTATACACTTCTTACTTCTTAGAAGTAAGATCTGATTCTAGATATGTTATTTGTATTTTTGGAGATCTTTTTTTTTCAGTTTTGGTGTATTCTTCTCAAGTATTTTTAGGTTTTGCAAATTGAGGTACCCTCGATGGTTTGATGGACACACAATCGAATCCATATGGAATTTGAACAAAAAGTGAACGGTTACAAAAGGATTTCCAGGCACTTCGAGACTGCCGGATGTCTCCCAAGGCTCTCGCCAAAACACACACTAAATTGGTTGATAAACCCTAATGACCTAACCCCCTTACTACAACTCTTGCATTAACTACCTGTACTAATGCATTAGACACATGTACCCTGGCTTCCCATATTTGACCAATTGACCCCTTATACCTGCCCCCAAACTTTCACCTTGTCCTTAAGGTGGAAAAAATAGAAAAGAAATTGAAACACACACATTACATCATTTCCCTAACCAACTGTCATTGAGAACAAACCCTTCCCTAAGTGATCTGTGCAACAACCCAGGGGTCCACCTTCATCCGTGTACCATTCTATGAAGGTCCAAACCTTCTAATGTTTAGCCAACATGCCACTTTTGACCTCTAATGCTTGATCAAGTTGTGGCGTCATTTCTCCGTAATACTTCTCCACGGTTTCAATACTGTATTGACACTCTTGCTTCTTCACGTGTTTTACAATCAAGCCCATACAAGCTTCATATTTGGTTATCAAGATCCTGTTTTGGTTTCCAAACCTTTCCGGATACCTTTTGACCTTTTTTTTGAGCCCCTGCCTTGGCTCTATATAATGCCACCTGAAACTCAACCTCTTTTATAAGCTCTTTTACTTTTCTAACTAGCTCCAGTTGCAGTTTCTACCAGGCCCCTTGACATTCCCATCAACAAAGTCAAGGAAACCACCACTTGCAATGCTATCCTCCTTACGGTCCTTTGACAAAGTATCTGCACTATGTAGTTTAGATAAACGAAGTTCTTTCCACAACATTGATGTTATAATTCTTAAAACATCATTCACATCTGCAGCTTCACATCGACCTTACTTGAACAGGATCTGTTCTATAGGCTCGTACCTCTGATTCTTGATTCCTAACATCTGCAGCTTCACAACCTTGTGAATATCAACATTATTCAGAAACCTTCTAAAAGTTCCCTTCTTCCCAACAATGTCACCATCGAAGCGTGTTTGATAGATTTTGACTGAAAGTGGGTCTAGACTCTAGATTGTGTTTCAGACTCGTTGGCTCACTCTCTACTGCTAAGATATATAGGGATTGGGTTCCTGTGTTATTGATGCTTGGTTTTAATTCATCCGAGTCACCGAAGGTAATCTGTTCTTCCACAACCCCTTCTAGGTACTGCAACTGCAAACCTGGTAAAAACATCTTGCAACCCACCATTGATTCCAAAAGTGATATGATTTCTTTCTGTCATTCACCGGTCACCACCATTGTAGGCTTATTGTCTTCAGTTTGGCAATTTGGTACTACCCAGTTCTCATCAACGTCCTCGAGGAACTGGTTAACTGATATAGCTTCTTGCAGATCTCCCTACGGATCCAAAGACTCGAAGTTGTCATGTTGCTTCTTCCTTACTTGCCATTTTAGTAAATGTACAATGCTGGAAACAACCAATCCTTGTCCATCCTTGTCCACTGTGAGTTTGATGGAGATGAACAACTTCTGCGGTGACATTGAAAAGAGGATCATTGGAGTAAGGGCCAAAACCTCCTGGTACATGCTTTTATTTTCATCGACGTTTGGTCCTTCTGCACTAATCATCAAGTCATCTATCATCTCAGCTCCTCCAGAGAGTCCAATGTTTCCATTACAACTAAAATCACCCAGAGTTATTGAGAGATTTTGTTGGAGAACCATGCCATGATGGTTGGGCGTTGAATGAGAAAAATCATCGGGAAAATCCTCCTTGTGCCTAGATCGTCTATATGTTGATGCCCCTAAAATTGGGGTACCTTGGACCACCACCTAGGTCTCCACCGAGTTTGACCGGGACTGTTCATACCCTAACACAATTGAACTAAAATATGAGGAACAATCGAACAAACCTGACCTTGCCTCCCCAATTAAACATGGAATAGAAGGGAAGTAGTGAAAATTAAACGGCGGTGGCAGAAGTGGTGGTGGCAGTGACGACAGCGGTGGGGGTGGTACCGGCGGTGGTAATTTCCTAAGATCATCGGTTACTCCATCATAATTATTCATCATGACCATTACCGAGTACGTTAAAGTTGAGAGGCCACATTAATTTTAGCCCATGCTTGGGCCAAAATAAAATATGTGAAACGGGCTTTTGAATTACCGAACTGAGCTCAGATGCATACAAGGCCTTCGTCCCTTTGGACGGTGGAGCGATCGACAACGATGGAGGATATTGTAGCGAATGCGACAGCAGGAGTTGAGGTTTAGTGGTGGCGATGGCAAAGGTCGTTGCAATGGTGACGGTTCTCCAACGACCATGATTTTGATTTTTGTTTATGCTGGTGCGATTTCAAGAGCGAAGCATGAAGGTTCGGTTAAGGAGCATAGAGACAGCGGCGGTTGAGGTACTGCTTTCCCCAGATCCAGATTCGACCCGTATGTGGATAGTTCTGAACGTTCATCATCAGGTTTGCCGATCAAAACCCTCTTCTCTGTAACTTCTCTTTTTCGTTCTTCTCCCTTCTCTTCCCTATTGACATTGTTAACAACCAGGACCTTCCCATCCCCGTCTTCTATTTCAGATGTGGGGGTCTTCTTCTTTAGCGGCTTATCTTCTTCTACCTCAGATCTGGTGGCCTTCTTCTTCTTCTTCTTCTCCTTCAGTTGTTCATCGTATAGTTTGATTAACCTGTCCAACATCTTATTCACAGTCTTCATGTCCCTCCTCAAAGCTCTGAAAGCATCTTTTAATGATCTCACGCCTCTTTGGACAGAACCTCTGCCACCTTCCAAATTGTTTCCACGTGAAACAATGGTTTTCGTCATCTCCAGGCTCGAACTCACTCGCTCTGATACCAATTGATGTACCCTCGATGGTTTGATTAACACACAATCGAATCAATATGGAATTTGAACAAAAAGTGTAACGGTTACAAAAGGATTTCCAGGCACTTCGAGACTGCCGGATGTCTCCCAAGGCTCTCGCCAAAACACACACTAAATTGACCTATAAACCCTAATGACCTAACCCCTAATGACCTAACCCCCTTCATTTATACTAACCCCCTTACTACAACTCTTGCATTAACTACCTGTACTAATGCATTAGACACTTGTACCCCTAGCCTCCCATATTTGACCATTTGACCCCACTACATAGGGTATAACACAAATCATTACTAGTTTCGATAGTTGTGCATACTGCATAACATGGCACCATATTCTTTTTGGTTGGTACCATCTCTCGTGATTGCCATTTCTACCAACACAACAAATGCGATAAATGACTATTAGGTAGCGTTTGGTACGCAGACACGACTGGACGAGACAAGTTGTCTGCGACTAGACAACTTGTCTGCCTCATGTTTGGTACGACTAGGATAGGACTATACAAGTTGTCCCTAAAAGTTGTTTGATGATGTTATATATCACATAATAGGTACAAAAGACAAAAAAAGCAAGTATCTAAAAATTTCATTTTATAAACATTTTTACACGATTTTCGTATACATAAATACACACACACACATATATATATATATAATAGTACAAAATTTTAATGGAGATTCTGATATAATTGATGGTAATTCATAAAAACCTGATTCGCATGATTCGCACAAGGGAAAAACTATGCTTGATTCGGTTTGGAAGATACTTACGAATTGGCGGAGGCACGGTGAAGGCTGTTGCAACGACATATGAAGGTAGAGGAAATGGTGGCTATAGAGGATGTGAAGACGGTGAACAATGGTGGTGGCGGTCGACAGTTGTGGAGGGGGTATATGTGGTGGTGGTCGGCGATGGGTGGTGGTGGTCGGTGGAGGTGGACGGCAATGGTAGTGGTGGTTGCGATGGATGGCGGTGGTAGTGTTCGTTGATTAGGTGGAGGAGGTGGCAGCGGCCGACGGTGGTGGCGGGCGGTGGCAGCGATGGGCGGTGGTGACCATTAAAACAAATACCATATTAGGGTTAATATCAAATGAGGGTAGATTAGTAATGTTGTAGTTTCTGTCTCACCTTTGTACCATGTTTCACCTATTTTGATAGAACAAGAAAAAACATTTTTTCCCACCCTATCCCAGACCTTGTTCCTGTCCCAATAGGCTTCCAAACGTGGGACACTGAGTTTTGTTCCGTCTCATATCACGCCAAACATATTGTCCCATTATGTTCTATTCTGTCCCATGTACCAAACACATCCTTAAGGACAACCAATTAGAAGACTCATTTTTATTTATTTATAATCAAAATACGTTAAGATTAGTTGAAATCATGTTGTCCATTTTATTTAAAGTTGATTAAATCAAGGATGGATAGTCAACATGGAATATAGTTGACATGATAAAATGCATAATAATTCATGAGAGATAGATGGTTTAATTCCTCTATTCTCCATAAATTTGAAATTTTGTTGGGAGCTAACCTTCATAACGAACTCATTTGCTTGGTGACACTATGCTTCGTGATGTGTAAAGAACATAGACATGCCACATTTTGGGAAATGTATTTTGTATCTTTTTCGAACTTCAAGAGATGCAAAGGGTGGTAATGAAACAAGTCCCAAATAGTAGGAGACTTGCTGTAGTTGGGGTTTAGGCATTAGACATTAGCATGAAAATGCAAGAAACTTGATCTTAACTGGTAATTGCCTTTTCTTAGTTATTCAAAAACTTGGCTTGCCATGTTTATTGAAATAACCGGGAAAAGTCTTGAGAGTGCTAGTTGACATTGCAGTTGCAAGAGAGTGAGTATTTCATATGGTCAAGAGAAGTGCATACGTGAAAGTTGAACGCAATTGAGATATTAAGGTGTTTGTTTTATAAGAGGTGCTGAAAGTATTATTTCGCTTTTAGTTGATAAGAGGTGGTGCTGAGGTCTTAAAGCAGAATCAAAATGACTAGTTGTTTTTAAAAATGATAAATGACTGAATGTTTGTAACTGTCTATTTTACATCTCATAATATGAATTGTGTATTTACTCATAAAAATATTAGATAATTGTCAAAAAATAATTTGTAACAATTACACTTACTTTTAAACCACAAAATTTTAAACATTTACTGCTCTATTTCAACATACTTCCAACAATTTCACTTCTTTATTCATAATTATTATTAAAAATTGTAAAACATAACGTATAATACGATAAAATAGTATTTAATAGTCAAAATATTGTTTTTGACTTACTTATATATAATTAGGACTGAGGTTTAGGGGAAACCCCCCCAAAAAATGAAAAACTGAAGAACACCTTAATAACTGTTCATCTATATATTATGTACATGTGCATACAAGTAATTGACGATGTTTTCTTGTTTCTATGCACGTGTGCAATACCGGATAACTCACTTACAAATTACTTGTATACACAGGTCGTTGCATAAACGGTTACTAGGGTGTTCCTACTTCCTCGGCTTTTCACCTTTTTGCGGTTTTCCCCATAACGTAACCCTATAATTTAGATTTTATATTTAATTTAATAGCGTATTTATTTTTACTAAATAAAGAATTTATTAATAAATTAATTAGCATAATTAAATAAATTAAAAGTTTATTTAGAAAACTGGACCTCATAATAGTGTCTATATACATTGCAAAGTGAATAACGAGACTATGAAGAGGTTCTAGGGAATTTAGGTTGCATTAAGAGACTAAGGCTATGTTTGGTAAACTAGCTGATAAGCTAGCCGGTAGCTGATGAAGAAGTCACGTTTGGCAAAAACAAGCTTATAAGCATGTAAAATGACTAAAAAGGACATCTTCAATAAATTATCAATTACAAAAATTAATCATATAATTAAAACAAATTTATAGCAATATAATATGTTAATTAATACAACCAATGTAGTAAAGAAAAATTAAATAATATAACATGTTAATTAAAAGAATTTAAAATTTATTGTTACGTATATACTATAAATTTCAAATTTGTTTAAACAAGTTTTAGAATATTAACTTATGATTTTAAATAACCGTTACATTTAATATGAAAAAATAATCAAATAATAATTGAAAAGATAATAGTAATTGATAATTAAAATATATTGATTAATATTAAAAAATATATAAAAATAATTTATATGATTAACAATAACTCTAAATAATTAAAAATTAATATCAATGTATAGTTAAAATTTAATATAATATTTTTCAATTAATATTAATCAATATTTATTATTAATAATAGTTAAATTTAAGAAATTAATATTTATTTATAATAATAGTTAATAAATAACTAATATTAATGAGGGCAATATTGGAATATTCACAAAAAGCTACTCCAAGTCATCCAAACATGTACCCAAAAAATAAGCTAGCTTATAAGCTAGTTTTTTTTGCCAAACAATGCCTAATAAGGGACGAGCTTACCTCTTGTCTAATAAGAGGACAGTAAGAGGTTTTAAGCTCTTATTGCAGACAACAACAAAGTCTTATTGCAGAAAAAACAAACAGTCGTAAAAATTTGGATCTCATAATAATGTCTATATACATTGCAAAAGTGAGTAACGAGACTACAAAGAGGTTCTAGAGAAATAAGATTGCATTAAGAGACTAATAAGAGGACGGTAAGAGGTTTTAAGCTCTTCTTGCAGAACAAAAACAAATAATCTTATCCAGCTAGGCAGTAAGGCATAAGTGGTAAATAGGAGGGTTTAAAAAAAAACAAAAGACCCAAGGAAAGATGGGATGGGATTAGGGATTTAGGGGGAGGGCAGGGTAGTACAATCTATAATAGTCTAAAATTGATGATATCATTTTTAATAGATAAGAGATAAAATTAGATCAGGCAAACCAGTGTGGAAGACGATTATGAATGTTAGTAATGCATACTCATGTGGTAGGCTTGAATAAACCTATCAGGTAAATTTTAAGTAGACCTAGAAGGTGGTGTTTACGGATACTATCATAGTGAAATTGAAGGAAAAGATTTAGTATTGAGGTAATTTAGATTAGTTGGGCTACTCGGAAAATGAAACCGAGTTCAGATGCTACAACATATTTCAAACAGTCACTCTTGTAGAAAAATTGTTGGTTAAGGTATTTTATTACTCTATAGATATCATCGATGTATACCGTGAAGCAGGAAGGCTTTTACCACTTGCTGAATCCTATATTGGGTACTTCATGGGTGCAGTTGTTCAGGGGGCGAGCAGGGTTGGTATGAGTCACTATTTTGACCCAAATTGCTGGCTACAAAATGCGGAAATGAGGGGCAGTTTTGATCTTTTCTCTAAAAAGTTGGAGAGATCAAAATTACAATGTCATAAAGTCAGGAGTTAGGGGTACAACTAAAAATACAACTTGCATTTTATGCCTGATAAAAGAGGCCAGCCTATGGCGATACAGAACATTCTCTTCCCAATAACATATGTGTGCTTATATTATATGATGTATATATGTTTTCTGCTGTATGTAATGTATGCTACTCTCTTTGAACACATTGCATTATTGCAAGGTACCTGCTATATCCCTGTTTGTAATTTTGTTTTATTGAATTTATATCACCTCAGTCTGAAACCGAGTTCACATTTGATCTTTAAGTATGTGATGTATGAGCTTTGACGAACTTATTTCTTATATTGGCTTGCTTTTTCACATGTAGTATGTATATGAAGGTACCTGCTATATCCCTGTTTTTTAGCACTTGTTAAATCACAGTATCCATGCATCACGTCCCTGTGACCTTGAAATACACACACACACACACACACACACACACACACACACACACACATATATATATATATATATATACATAATGGTTCCTGTCATATGTAGTTCATCAACAAGCCTCATCCCAAAATAGTTGGGTAGGCTAAAAACAAAACTCAAGTTTGATAATGCAACAGAAATCTGTTAGTTGGTATAAAAAAATTGTTACTGATTTTTCATTACACTGTTGCAGTTCCTTCCAATCCCTTCAGTAGCTGGATTCTACTTGGCTCGTTTTTTCACAAAGAAGAGCCTCACATCATATTTTGCCTTTGTGGCGCTTGGGAGCTTGATGGTCGCATGGTTTGTACTGCATAATTTCTGGGATCTCAATATCTGGCTGGCAGGCATGTCTTTGAAATCCTTCTGTAAGCTTATAGTTGCTGATGTCATATTAGCCATGGTTGTTCCTGGTTTGGCTCTTCTTCCACAAAAGCTTCATTACTTGACGGAGGTTGGTTTGATTGGTCATGCCTTGCTGCTGTGCTACATCGAAAATCGTTTTTATACATTCTCTGGCCTATATTACTATAGTTTTGATGATGAGGTAATGTATCCAAGTTATATGGTGGTTCTAACAACTTTTGTGGGATTGGCCCTTGTGAGAAGACTTTCTGTGGATCACCGTATTGGACCAAAAGCAGTTTGGGTGCTAACTTGCTTGTATTCATCAAAACTGGCCATGTTGTTTATGACATCAAAGGCTGCTCTATGGGCATCAGCCATTCTTTTGTTGGCTGTTTCTCCTCCATTGCTTTTATACAAGTATTTGTCTCACCTTTCATCCCTTGACTTGATTCTCGATAATTTTATACATTTGATTTACAAGTTTAACTTGTTTTATATGCAGGGATCGATCAAGAACAGCCTCAAAGATGAAACCTTGGCAAGGTTATGCACATGCTGCAGTTTTTGCTTTGTCAGTATGGTTTTGTCGTGAAACAATTTTCGAAGCTTTGCAATGGTGGAATGGTAGATCTCCATCAGGCGGTTTACTTTTGGGCTTCTGTATACTCCTTACAGGATTGGCTTGTGTTCCAATTGTTGCTCTTCACTTTTCTCATGTCATGGTAAACAAAATCTGCATCCATTCTTATGTTTAACAACTTATGTTCGTTTTACAAGTCTGACTTAACTGGTTTCTTACTCTTTTTTCTGTATGCAGTCTGCCAAAAGAAGCTTGGTACTCGTTATAGCGACTGGTCTTCTTTTTATAATCATGCAGCCGCCTCTCCCATCATCTTGGACATACCATTCGGAGTTAATTAAAGCTGCTCGTCAATCATCTGATGACATCTCAATTTACGGCTTCATCACATCAAAGCCCACTTGGCCATCATGGCTGCTGATCTCCTCTATTCTACTCTCACTTGCTGCAGTCACCTCCATCATCCCAATCAAGTACATAGTCGAACTAAGGATGATCTTCTCCATTGCCATGGGAATCGCTCTTGGTGTTTATATATCTGCCGAATATTTCCTTCAAGCAACAGTTTTGCACATCCTTATAGTCGTGACAATGGTATGCACCTCCGTATTTGTGGTATTCACGCATCTCCCATCTGCATCAAGCACAAAACTCCTACCTTGGGTGTTTGCGTTGCTTGTGGCTCTATTTCCAGTGACGTATCTGTTGGAGGGTCAGGTGCGGATCAAAACCATCCTTGCAGAAAGTGGGGTCGGGGATGTGGGTGAGGAAGATAGTAAGCTGACCGCATTGTTAGCAGTCGAGGGGGCAAGAACATCTCTTCTTGGCTTGTATGCAGCCATTTTTATGCTTATAGCACTCGAGATTAAGTTTGAGCTGGCCTCACTCATGCGCGAAAAGGCCACCGAGAGAGGTGGTCTTAGACATAGTCAATCTGGTCAAAGCAGCAACTCGCTTGCGACTTTCCCACCTAAGATGAGGTTCATGCAGCAACGTCGTGTGTCTACAGTGCCAGCGTTTACAATCAAACGGATAGCTGCAGAGGGGGCATGGATGCCAGCTGTCGGAAACGTGGCAACCGTCATGTGTTTTGCCATATGCCTCATCTTGAACGTAAATCTTACAGGTGGGTCCAACCGTGCGATATTCTTTTTGGCGCCAATACTTTTGCTGCTTAACCAGGATTCAGATTTTGTGGCTGGATTTGGGGACAAACAGCGGTATTTCCCAGTTACAGTGGTGATATCGGGTTATCTTGTGTTGACTTCGCTTTACAGCATATGGGAAGAGATATGGCAAGGGAACGTGGGTTGGGGGATGCAAATAGGAGGGCCGGATTGGTTTTTTGCGGTGAAGAATTTGGCGCTTTTGATTCTAACGTTTCCGAGCCATATCATGTTTAACCAGTTTGTGTGGAGTTACAGAAAGAGGAATGACTCGATGCCGTTGCTTACGATGCCTCTTAATATGCCGTCGTGCATAATAACGGATGTGGTGAAGATAAGGATATTGGGGCTGTTAGGGATTATATATTCCTTGACCCAGTATCTAATATCCAGACAACAATATATGTCAGGATTGAAGTACATCTAGGTTTACCTACACAAAAAGAGAGAAAATTTAGAGGAACATTTGTACAATTATGTTTTTGGTCATTTTCGGATTCACCCAAGTAAAGCTATGCTTCTCTTTTTCTGCTAAATGTTAAATTGTGCTAGTGGTTTGTAGAAATGGGAAGCAAGAACCATAAGTATTAACTATTTCATGAATTATTATTCATCATGAATAGCTTTAAAATTCAAGAATATGGATTGGAAAACCTATCGTAAATAATTAATGAATAGTTAGTTTTTAGGTTTGAACTTGGCCTAATAATCCTATTACACAAAACATCCTTCATCTTGGTGGTTCTTTTTGGGTGTGTTTGGTACGCAGACAGGACAATGTGAGACAGAACAGGACAGAATAGCTGTTCCATGTTTGGTAAGATAGAACTGGATAGAACAGAACAGATAACATTAACCAATTTACCCTTGCTAAATTTAAAGAATGAACAAAATATGAAATAGAAGGTTTATTTGATGTTTTAGAAGAGAATTAGATTTTATTTTGAGGTTATATTGGTAAAACATAAGTCTGTTCCAGCTTGTTTCATGGGGTGGGGTTGGAACAGGCCTGTTCCACATAAAGGTTCTGCCAAACGTAGGACAGTGGACCCTGTTCTGTCTTGTCCTGTCCAGTGTACCAAACACACCTTTTAGGACTAAACCACAAAGTTTTGGAACATTGCCTCTTATCAAGTAAATAAATACTTTAGAGGTTGTTTATTTATTACACGCTTAGCGGGTAACTACTTAATTGTGTCATCACCCTTATCTTGTGCAATACTTTTTACCTTCAAAATGGATTGTTTGTAAGCGTTTCTTTCCTTGTAAGGCCATCAGTACCCTATGGAGGGCATCTTTCAAAGATTCCACCCCACATCAGCGCCATATCAGCTTTTCTTCCATCCCTCACTCGATCCCTCACGATCCCTAAACACCCGTACCCCATTCCCTCAAACCCTTTTGCCACCTCATTTATTTTAATTCTTTTATTTATACATTTAATTATTTAACAAAATAAAAATATTTATATATTTTTTAATAAATAAAAATAAGATAAATAATAAAAATAAAAATTCATATCATTCATTAAAAAATTAAAAATTACAAAATAAATTTAAAAATCTACTCGTCGTCATTGTTGGGAACTTGGATACGCCAAATATGTTCGACCAAATCCGACCGAAGGTTATTATGAGTGTCCCGGTTTATGACTTCTCGAACATTTGCCGCGCGTTGTGTCTCACTGATTTGGCTTTCGATATCATTCGTGAAAAAGTCGTTTTCCACGTCACCACAAATAGCATGGTTTTCGTCTTCGAGTATCATATTGTGTAATATGACACAAGCGTACATAATGTTTCTCAATATTTCCGGTTCCCATCCGCGTGCCGGGTTATGAAGTATATGCCAACGTTGTTTAAGCACGCCAAAAGCTCGTTCAACATCTTTACGTACGGATTCTTGCGCGGACTTGAACTTTTGTCGTTTAAGGTCTTGTGGGCACGTAAATGATTTTACGAAAGTAGCCCATTCCGGATATATCCCATCCGTTAGATAATATCCGTGCTTGTAGGTGGCTCCATTCACCTCAAAAGGGCACTCGGGTGCTTTTCCATCATATACATCGTTGAAGATGGGCGACTGATTGAGAACATTGATGTCGTTGTTGGAACCGGCAACACCAAAGTATGCGTGCCAGATCCATAGATCTTGAGAGACCACTGCTTCTAGCATGATTGTCGGGTGCTCATGATCACCTCTCATGAATTGACCTCGCCATGCATTCGGACAATTTGCCCACGCCCAATGAGTACAGTCTATGCTGCCGATCATGCCGGGAAATCCGTGTTTAGCTTCATGCGCGGCGTACAACTTCTGAATATCAATAAAAGTAGGCTTGCGTAAATATTTTTGACCATACAGTTCAATAATACCTGTGCAGAATTTGTACAGACAATCTCGTGACGTTTTCTCTCCCATACGGATGTACTCGTCAAGTGCGTCAGCAGCTACTCCATACGCCAATTGCCGAATAGCGGAAGTACACTTTTGTATCGGAGAAAAACCTTGTTTGCCTAACCCGTCAAACTGAAGCCTAAAATACGGATACCCTACTTCTAAATCTTCAACTATTCGTTCGAATAGTTGTCTGCTCATCCTGAACCGCCGCCTAAACATATCCGGTGTATAAATCGGGTTGACGCCAAAGTAGTCCCGCATAAGCCGCTCGTTTGCAGTTACTCGACCTCTTTCAATGTTTGCGGCCCTCTCTCTTGTTGACGATGAGGCGGTGCTACCATACAGCGATTGTGCAGTATGTCGAAAAATTTCCCTTTGTAGATTCAACAACTCGTCGGTGTCTACGGATGATGATGATGCGGTTGGTGAACCGGGTTGTGGCGAATCCATATTGTTTAATATATAGAGGTTGAGAAAATTTGAGAGAGTTTGAGAGGTGTGAGAAATAAGAGGTTGAGAGGTGTGAGAAATAAGAGGTTGAGGGTTAAATATATAGTGGGATTAAATTGAGAATTTTTTTTAATAATAGAGCCGTTCAACGGTTATATATTTTTAAAAATTTAATTAATTTTTTTTTTAAAAACCTTCGGGATGATCCGGGATCCCATCCCCGGATTCATCCCCGCCCCGCTCATCCCGCTCTCGCCGTAGCCCACCCCGCTCGACCCCGCAGCCCATCCCGCCCTCCATCCCGCTGGGCTACGGATGGCCTAAGCATTGATCGAGTAAGATTTTTCCTCTCATTCACTAGGCAATATTCTCGGTTCTTATTACCAAGTAAGATTTTCGGTCATTGCCATGCTCACTTAATAAGGTAAGTAACATCAGGTAAATGATTTCTTATTGCATCTTATCAGGTAGGAGACACTTGAAATGACAAGTCTTTTCCAACAATCTTTTCGTGTTATTTTATCAACCAAGAATCTTATTCGGTAAGTAAGGGTGATGACTATCCAGGTAACGTTTACCAAGTAAGAAACACTTATTCTATATTATTTTGGTAACCGATAATCTTACTTGAGAGTTGTTATTTTAATTTTTCTTCCGTTAAGCCTCGTACGAGTTAAATTGTATGTTTGAAAGATGAGAGAACGATGGGTTTGAGTGAGATAAAGAAATAGGGTTGAACCATTTCTAGGACATTTTTGGTATTAATTTCTTGACTTACTCCATGCCGTAAAGAGACATCCTTGTATGGCTGGATGAATAAGCCACTTAAACGACTATAAAACAATTGGTGCTGGTAAACAATTAACAACCGTTTACTAAACGTCACTATCAGGATTGAAGTAACAAAAACTGTTTCGAATTGATTCGAGATAGAGATGGTATTATGAAAGACGAATGACCCACACCATAGATCGATACCCGAGCTACACTTGTAAAGAATAAAGGAACTTTTGTTTAGGCTTTAGCCAGGGCCAACTTTTGGAATGTCATAGTGTTCACTCATGTTGGCAAGATACTGGTTGAATTCCGAAATCCGATCACGATGAGACTTGTTCGATGTCTTTGCCATCTTCTGCATGTCTATTTTCTGCCGTTGCTCCATGTAACGTCTCTCTGCTGGAGTCAGATGATCTATGTTACCACCTTTCGATTTGTTCTCATCCTTTCTATCTTCCTCAATCATTGCACCTGCATTGTATCCACAGATTACCTATACTTTTGTAATCGTATCAGGTTTATGAACGAAATTAGAACAGATCCAAGGAAGATTTAGGAGCTGTTTGGCAGTTGCTGAATGATTAAGTGGTCAGAATGAATAAGAGGCCCTTATGCAAAATGAAATATGGTTGTTTGGTAATTAGAGTGCTGAAAGGAGTCCCAAGATACAAAATCATTCAGAAGGTTCTAGAACCGTTAAGAGGCAGACTTTTTTGCCAAACAAGATTCACCTCTTAATGATTCAGACGTTGCTTCTTAATGAAACTAGTAAACGGTAAACAAACAGCCCCTAATCAACAAGTAAGATGATCGATCAAATAACCTTCAGAGATCTCGTTCTCGATTGTTTGAGTGATTTGATCGGATAAATCTCTGATTATATTCTTCTTCTTCTTCTTTTTGATTCCACCAGGTTTCACATCAAGGGGTTTCCCCTTTAATTTCAGCTTTCCTGCAACAACGTTCTCGTATACCGACATTTTCCACTGCAATTGGATGAAGAAAGGTCAGTAATAGCTGTTCATAACCACAGTATTAGAATAAAAATCCTTATTGGTTTCACGATATCGGAATTGGAGAGAAAAAAAACCCTAATGAGAGAAATAAAATGGGGGAGAATGTATGTGTGAAGAAGACACCAATAAAATTGTCTTCACGGAAGCGAAAATCGTCACGAGAATGTCGAAAGTCGTCTGAGACACACCGCCGGCGACCTGTGAGGAGGTTAAAACAGAGAGAGATGGTAATATGGGAAAAGGGGTGGGAAGGGGCAATAGTGGGTTTTAAAGAGAATACGAAGGGCTAAATTGTCTTTTTAACCGTTTTTCACCAACAAAAGCCCGTCGGTATCTCCCAACTAGAACATCACATATTTCTCTCATCTTTTCTCGAAACTTCCCTCAGTAAACATATACATATACATATATATTTCTTGATAAATCTTGTTAATTTTCTTTAAATTTGCAGATTCTTTGGAAGGCTGTCGCCATTGATTGCTACTGGCTGATGATCCACTGGTAATTTTAGAAAAGAGGAACCCTAGCTTTCTTGTTCTTGATTTTGATCATGGTTGTTAGCTGTGTGGTCAATTTTGAATCTTTTTCAATCCATCTCTCTCTCTCTCTATATATATATATATGGTGCTATTAGAATTTCTTCCATGGAGGCATGGATCATTGACATATATCCAAGGGCAAGTCGAATCAAAGACACCCTTTTTATGTATCTTACTCCCTATATTTTAAATAAAATAAAATAATAATTACAGTCCACAACTTCAAGATATGATGCCAAGATTATATGGGTAAACTTGGGTTTTAACAGATTCTTACAGTTGCCTAAATTCAAACAAGATCAGTACTGGGTATTGCAGTAGGGTGGTTTAGGGGTCTTTGGGTGAATTTTTTTACTATCTGGTACCAAATTGTTTTATGTTCTTTGTTATTACAGGTTCAAATTGCCTGAATAAGAAGGGTCATAAATTGCCTAGTTCATGCTTGAGCTGGTTGGGGCTTATTGTGATCCATAATCACAGAAATGGATTCTATTTGCTGCTGTCAATGTGGTGATGAATTTGAAGAATTTCACACTAATACTATATACAGACACTGCCTCTGCTTAAGATTCTTTTTCCACCAATTATTCACTGGGGTGAGCTTAATCTACTTCACAAGCTTTACATTTATGCTGATTCTTCTCTCTAATCTCCAATTTAAGTGTGTTGGCTTTCTGAATTATTATTTTCTATACATACATGATCTGATGATTATGATGATGGTGGCATAATTTTCTCAAGTTCGAAACTTATAATTACACATATCCTCGATCTTTGCAAATTCTGGAAATTGGTATCACTCCATTGAGTGATGGGTGGAGATCTTTTAAGTCCCCGTTTGGTTTGCGGGCTTTGGTAGGATTTGGAATTGAATTCCATTCCAGTCCCATGGCTGGTTTAAAGGAAAGCCTGGAATTCAAATCCTCGAGTTTAAGTGAAATCCCACAAACATTGGATATAGAAATCCAACGCTGATAGTTGGTATTTCATGGGATTTCATAGGATATATTTGTAAAAATGTTTTCTTTTTGGAGTATATAATATTTATTTACGGAAAATGCAACAAATAAACTCACACACCCTCCTCACTTTTGGCGAGGTTTGAACCCCTGACCTCCTAGGAGGCCAAAGGTTCAGATACCGCCAGGCCAAAGGCCCTTTGGTGCTTTAAAATATGTAAAAACATTTGTTTTGTAATAATCAAATAATAAAAGATAATTATTTACTGTTCTGTTGATTGAGTTGGGGGAGTGATTCTTGTCTGCACAGCTCAAGAATCCCCTTTTCATAATCAACTGCTTATCTGAAACTTCTATGCTTCAACGGTTCTTGATGTGGAAATGGTACAAAATGCAGTATGGTGCGTTGTTTCAGAGGATTGAAGGACTACCTGTATCATCACCTCAAGGAACTTCTTCATCTTCGGGTGTCGGCTTTGCAGTTCCAACTTCTTTGAATGATGAAAACCACTCAGCCACGAGACCCCTGCCTTATGACGGTGAACACAGATTCACACGTTTGCAACGTGGGCTGGTGTCTAGACGAGAGAAGTCAATGACTCACTTCCAAGAGGATTCACAAGCATTGAGAAGGAGTACAAGTAGTTCAGGTATGGAATTTTTGGATTTTGCAAAGAGAAGATCGGGCATCGACTCTACAGAAGATTCTAAATGTGGTCAGCCAGAGTCCTTAGAGAAATCCTTATCGGTGAAAGCCCCCGAAGGGCTTCTTTACGAGCACTCTTCAGATAATGAAGACGTTTGCCCTACATGTCTCGAAGGTAAATTAAATACTTTAGGGGTAGAACATATATACTTTAATACCAGTAGTCTTGCATGGGCTTGTTGTATTCATAAAGTTACAAACATGCAGAATATACTTCGGAGAATCCTAAAATCGTGACACAGTGCGCTCATCATTTTCACCTGGGTTGTATATATGAATGGATGGAAAGAAGTGACACGTGTCCGATGTGCGGCAAGGTACTACTAGTATACATACATACATACATGATTGTTTTTTTCATTTTGGAGCGTTTCATTATAATCCCTCATTGCCTTATTTTTGTTGTTTCTCAGGTGATGGAGTTTTGTGAAAGCCCATAGGTATTCATGGAGTTTTTGCTATAAAGTATAAGAGGATAGAGGTTAAACTTAGAGCATCACAAACTGTCAATAATGCAAATTTAGTTTACCAAACCTAACTGAATCAGGCTTGTCTAATTTTATATTTTCAAATATATGTAATGATTAATAGTGTTTGTAGGAATATATATATATATATATATGTATATATATAGAGAGACAGAGAGAGGGAGAGACAGAGCGGAAAGTTCTGTTAGGAACCTTAAAGTGATTAGGAACGTGGAACCGTCCACCAGTGCAACGTGCCCCCCTTCAGGATGAATATCTATCATGAATTACACATTCATGATGAATATAGACTTGTTATGAACATGTCATTCATCATGAATCACACAACAATATTCCTGAATATGTCATGTGTCACGCTGTTGGCGGTTCTTGGGTTCATAATCAATTTTAGGAATCGAGAAAGCGAGCGAGAAATTCCAAGATCATATACGATTACATGTGATATTGATTAAATACTCTGTGTTGACCGACATATAGCGGACGCCGTGTTCACCAAGTTGCCCATGTTTAATCATTATATGATTTGTATCAAATGTAATCATGTGTGATCTCGGAACTTTTCATCTTCTCACAAATTGACATGATCCTCCCTCTCCCTCTCTCTCTCTCTCTCTCTATATATATATATATATATATATATATATTGCAGAAATGTCCAAGATTGTGACTAATGTTTGCCTAACTATTCATAACCGATTCTAGAATGAAAGATTTTTGTGCACATGATACAAACGTGGCGAGTATTTTTGGGTGAAAATGAAAAAAAGAAAGAAAGAAACAGTTGAATAATTACAAAATTGAAAAGCGTATGTAATGCAATGTTTAGGAGAGAGATCAAAAAAGAAGTTAGAAATTTTGTAGCAGGTGTTTTGGTAGTAAAACAAGCAGGCCTTGAGAGCAAAATTTGGTAGATCTGAGATAGGGATGGTAACGGGGCGGGTTTGGGGCGGGTATCCCCTTACCCGGCCCCGGCCCCGGTTTCGGCTTCCACCACCCGGCCCCGGCCCCGGTCCCCGGCGGGTACGGGAATTAGCCACCCGTCCCCGGTCCCCGGTGGGGTCAACCCCGGTCAACCCCGGTCAAACACCCGGTCAAAGACCCGGTTTATGCAACTTGAATGGTTGTTTTTTTCCCCAATTTTGACAAATTACAATAAATAATAAAACATAATAATAGAAACATTGTTTCAAAAGTCCAATTTCAAACACACAAGTAGTTTAAAATTAAATAACAATTAATCCTAAACTTAAGTCATTGTTTTCAAATTCCAACATTCTAAGAACATCTTCAAAAGGCAACCGGTTCTTCAACAATCAACGTCTTCATCATATGCCACCGTCTCATCAAATCCTTGCGGCTCCCCGTCCTTTTTATCTGAAATTAAAAAAAACATACAAGTTAGAAAATTTATATATGCATGTATTATATAACAATTTATATAATTATTACCTTCAAGTTCTTTCTTCAGCCAACTTTGGGTGCACATCAATGCCGTAACTGTTTGCGCTTTTAGCCGACTACGTTGTTTTGTTATCTTGTTTCCGCTCATGCTAAAAGCCGACTCAGATGCTACCGTGGAAATTGGAATGGCTAAGATATCCCTCGCAATCTTTTGCAAGACAGGAAACTTACTACCATTGCTACTCCACCATACCAATATATCAAAGTTTTTTTGGTCGAATGGCAACAATTTCTCCGTCAAATACTGATCCAACTCGGTTGCTTCCAACACATCATCTTCGGTCCTAATATTCGCGTACTCCATTACCCATGCCTCATCTGTGTCCAAAGATGACCCTAAATCTGATTGAGAAGTGCAAGATTGTCCTTTCTCTTTGTTTTCTAAGTTACTTAGTAAAGTTTTCTAAGTAATAGTAACCTAAATTACATTTTTTATAAATTAATTTTTCCACTGCCTTTTTTAAGGTTACAAATTATTTTAAATCCCTAGAATTCTATTGCAACTTACTAAATTATGCTTATCAACTTTAATTGTTTCCAAATCCCAATTGCAAATTTGCAATATGTTTCTCAAATACCTTAAAGTATTGTTCTTTTCTCCGGGGGAGGGTTCTCATGAAGAAGTTGATTGTAATTTGCAATATAGAATAATAAAACTGCAGTGTTTACAAATTACAACTTCATAATGGAAAGTTGGAAACAACTAAAAAATACCTCCGGTAGGTAGTAGTGGTGGACTGGTGGTCGGCGTGACTGCGGTCGGCGTGCGGCGAGCGGCGTGCGGCGAGCGGCGTGCGGCGAGCGGCGTGCGGCGAGCGGCGAGCGGCGACGGCGAGCGGCGACGGCGAGCGGCGACGGCGAGCGACGAGCGGAGAGCGGCGACGGCGAGTTGGCAGAAGAGGAAGTCGAAGTCTCGAAGAGAGTGAGAGAGGCTGAGACTTGACTTGAGAGTTGAGAGCTAAACGGCTAAACGCCTAAACCTAAACCTAAAGTAACAAAGTAATAGTTACTATGTATAAATATATATATATATATATATAATTAATTAATAAATTAATAGTATAACTAAACCGGGTATCCCCGCCCCCGGCCCCCGGTTGGAGTAGGGATGGTGATTTGGCCCGACCCGACGGGGAACCCGGTTCACCCGACCCGACCGGGTCCGGGTATTACCCGGTTTTGCGGGGCCGGGGACCGGGGCCGGGGATACCCGGTTTTCACCAACCGGGGTTGGGGCCGGGGGCGGGTAAGGTTACTCCAACCGGGGGCCGGGGGCGGGGATACCCGGTTTAGTTATACTATTAATTTATTAATTAATTATATATATATATATATTTATACATAGTAACTATTACTTTGTTACTTTAGGTTTAGGTTTAGGCGTTTAGCCGTTTAGCTCTCAACTCTCAAGTCAAGTCTCAGCCTCTCTCACTCTCTTCGAGACTTCGACTTCCTCTTCTGCCAACTCGCCGTCGCCGCTCTCCGCTCGTCGCTCGCCGTCGCCGCTCGCCGTCGCCGCTCGCCGTCGCCGCTCGCCGCTCGCCGCACGCCGACCGCAGTCACGCCGACCACCAGTCCACCACTACTACCTACCGGAGGTATTTTTTAGTTGTTTCCAACTTTCCATTATGAAGTTGTAATTTGTAAACACTGCAGTTTTATTATTCTATATTGCAAATTACAATCAACTTCTTCATGAGAACCCTCCCCCGGAGAAAAGAACAATACTTTAAGGTATTTGAGAAACATATTGCAAATTTGCAATTGGGATTTGGAAACAATTAAAGTTGATAAGCATAATTTAGTAAGTTGCAATAGAATTCTAGGGATTTAAAATAATTTGTAACCTTAAAAAAGGCAGTGGAAAAATTAATTTATAAAAAATGTAATTTAGGTTACTATTACTTAGAAAACTTTACTAAGTAACTTAGAAAACAAAGAGAAAGGACAATCTTGCACTTCTCAATCAGATTTAGGGTCATCTTTGGACACAGATGAGGCATGGGTAATGGAGTACGCGAATATTAGGACCGAAGATGATGTGTTGGAAGCAACCGAGTTGGATCAGTATTTGACGGAGAAATTGTTGCCATTCGACCAAAAAAACTTTGATATATTGGTATGGTGGAGTAGCAATGGTAGTAAGTTTCCTGTCTTGCAAAAGATTGCGAGGGATATCTTAGCCATTCCAATTTCCACGGTAGCATCTGAGTCGGCTTTTAGCATGAGCGGAAACAAGATAACAAAACAACGTAGTCGGCTAAAAGCGCAAACAGTTACGGCATTGATGTGCACCCAAAGTTGGCTGAAGAAAGAACTTGAAGGTAATAATTATATAAATTGTTATATAATACATGCATATATAAATTTTCTAACTTGTATGTTTTTTTTAATTTCAGATAAAAAGGACGGGGAGCCGCAAGGATTTGATGAGACGGTGGCATATGATGAAGACGTTGATTGTTGAAGAACCGGTTGCCTTTTGAAGATGTTCTTAGAATGTTGGAATTTGAAAACAATGACTTAAGTTTAGGATTAATTGTTATTTAATTTTAAACTACTTGTGTGTTTGAAATTGGACTTTTGAAACAATGTTTCTATTATTATGTTTTATTATTTATTGTAATTTGTCAAAATTGGGGAAAAAAACAACCATTCAAGTTGCATAAACCGGGTCTTTGACCGGGTGTTTGACCGGGGTTGACCGGGGTTGACCCCACCGGGGACCGGGGACGGGTGGCTAATTCCCGTACCCGCCGGGGACCGGGGCCGGGGCCGGGTGGTGGAAGCCGAAACCGGGGCCGGGGCCGGGTAAGGGGATACCCGCCCCAAACCCGCCCCGTTACCATCCCTAGGTTGGAGTAACCTTACCCGCCCCCGGCCCCAACCCCGGTTGGTGAAAACCGGGTATCCCCGGCCCCGGTCCCCGGCCCCGCAAAACCGGGTAATACCCGGACCCGGTCGGGTCGGGTGAACCGGGTTCCCCGTCGGGTCGGGCCAAATCACCATCCCTAATCTGAGATGTGATCTGTGTATGAATATATTCTTTCCAATGCTAAGAAGGCATATTGGTTTGGTTAAAGTTGTTTTTGAAATAGTTATTTTCTTTTTTAATGTCATGTAAGCATGTTGTATGTGTTTTTCGGTCAGTGATTTACCAAATAAGAGTGTTTGTTTTTTTGTTTAAACCAACCACTTATTACTTATTTTCATCTGACCGATAAAGTGGAAACCCCACTTTTTCCTTATCAGACTCTCACGCTAAGCACGACCTTCATCCAACAAATCGACACAAAATCGTTCTCCAAGCAGTCATTCTCCAAGCAATCGATAAAGACTGTTTGTTTTTTCTCACTGTGAAAGCTGCAAAATTTATGATTCTGATTTTGTCTTTATTGAACCTAAAACTTGAACTCGTGAATCCGGATCCAGATTTCACCGGTTTTCACTTCAGCCCATAGAAACCCGTTTTCCAGATCCATTCAAATAACCCACACCACACTCTTACATTCATGTTCATTCGTTCGTATCTCAACTTTCTCCTCCATCGCCACTATCAGGTTCCATTCTTTCTCTTCAATTTTCTTCATTTACAATCACTATTCACTCATCTTAATTATTTCATTTTGTAAAGGTCCAGATGGAAGTAGACCCAAAATTAATCAATGTAGGTGTCCTCCTCATCGCCACTCTCATCGCCGCCAAATTCATTTCCGTCTTCTTAATCCCCAGATCGCGTAAACGTTTGCCGCCGGTCATCAGATCATGGCCGGTTCTCGGTGGACTTTTCCGGTTCTTGAAAGGACCCGTCGTCATGCTCAAACAAGAATACCCTAAATTAGGAAGCGTTTTCACTCTCAACCTATTGAACAAGAACATCACCTTCTTAATCGGACCTCAGGTTTCAGCCCATTTCTTTAAAGCTTCAGAATCGGATCTCAGCCAGCAAGAAGTGTACCAGTTTAATGTCCCAACGTTTGGACCTGGCGTTGTGTTCGATGTGGATTATTCTGTCAGACAAGAACAATTTAGGTTCTTCACTGAAGCTCTTAGAGTCAATAAACTTAAAGGATATGTAGATCAGATGATTTCTGAAGCTGAGGTAATCTCTTCTATTCCCATTTTTGCCTTTGTTTTTGTTTTTAAGAGGTCTGAAGTGAGTCTTATTTCACTTCTGATTAATAAGAGGTGGTGCGACATTAGGTTACCTCTTCTAATTTCAGACGTATTTTAGACTTAAGAGCCTCTGAAATCTTGGGAAAAAAAAACAAAGGGTCCGAACGTAAAACGTCTGACCGATTCAGACTTCAGAGGCATTAAGAGGTTTTTTTATAAAAACAAACAGCCCCTAAGGTGGCGTTTGTTTTTTAAGAGGTCTGAACACGTCTGATTAATAGTAGGTGGTGTTTTAAGAAGTTATAAGACATTAGGTTACCTTTTCTAATTTAAGAAGTATTTAAGACTTAAGAGCCTCCGGAAAAAAAACAAACGGTCTGAACGTAAAAACGTCTGACCGATTCAGACTTCAGAGGTATTAAGAGGTTTAATAAATAAATAAAACAGCCCTTAATTCTCTGTTTTATATGGGTTTTGATTGCTTTTTGATTGGCAATTTCAGGAGTATTTCTCCAAATGGGGTGAAAGTGGTGAAGTGGATCTAAAATATGAACTAGAACGTCTTATAATCCTTACAGCCAGTGGATGTTTATTAGGTGAAGAGGTTCGCAACAAGCTTTTTGATGATGTTTCTGCTCTTTTTCATGATCTTGATAATGGCATGCAACCCATCAGTGTTATATTCCCATATCTCCCCATCCCAGCCCACCGCCGTCGTGACCAAGCTCGCAAACGCCTTGCAGAAATCTTTTCAACCATTATAGCGTCTCGTAAACAAAGTGGCAAGTCAGAGAACGATATGTTGCAGTGCTTTATCGAGTCCAAGTATAAAAACGGTCGATCCACCACTGAATCTGAGATCACTGGACTTCTGATTGCTGCCCTTTTTGCAGGGCAGCACACGAGTTCGATCACATCGACATGGACTGGTGCTTACCTTCTCTGCAACCAAAAACACATGGCTGCTGTGGTTGATGAGCAAAGAAATCTTTTGAAAAAACATGGAAACAAGGTTGATCATGATATTTTATCTGAGATGAATGTGTTATACAGATGCATAAAGGAAGCATTGAGGCTTCACCCTCCTCTAATCATGCTTTTGCGTAGCTCGCATAGTGATTTCACGGTGACAACAAAAGAAGGGAAAGAGTACGACATACCAAAGGGCCACATAATCGCCACGTCACCCGCTTTTGCAAATCGGCTGCCGGATGTGTATAAAGATCCAGATAGTTATGACCCAGATAGGTTTGCCCCCGGTAGAGATGAAGATAAGGCGGCGGGGGCGTTTTCGTATATATCTTTTGGTGGGGGCAGGCATGGTTGTTTAGGAGAGCCCTTTGCTTATCTGCAAATTAAGGCAATATGGAGTCATTTGTTGAGGAACTTTGAGTTGGAATTGGTGTCTCCATTTCCGGAGACTGATTGGAATGCGATGGTGGTTGGTGTCAAAGGGAAGGTTATGGTTCGTTATAAACGAAAGGTGCTTCCCCTAAACTAAAAAATCGGTTATGTGTTTATAATTAAGCACTCGGTGCTTATTTTATTTGATTGTAGTGTGCTAAGGCTGTTCATTAATTTATGCATCTTTCAAGATTCTTCAATGGTTTCAATGGAGGTTTTGGTTACCTTCTGTTAATGGGAATGTTAAACATTGTGGGTTAATTGGGTTGGATTCGGAAAGATTTGTTTTTATAGTGTTCGTGGATGTTAAACAAACAACACAAGAAAAAGATAGAATGATGAAAAGGTAAAAAGTTGCAGTCTTCATTATGAATACAGCACTTGTATTAAAAAGAACAACAACAAAAAAACCGTAAAAAGGTGTGTGTCTTCATGTGTGAATGAGCCTTGCTTACAGGTAACTTTATGTATTTCAGTTGGGTTTATCATGAATACATCACTTGTATGAAAAAGAACAAAAAAACAAACAAAGGTGTGTGTATTCATGTGTGAATGAGCCTTGCTTACAGGTAACTTTAGCTGCATTTCAGTTGGGTTCATCATGAATACATCACTTATATAAAAAGAACATAAAAAATCAAACAAAGGTGTCTTCATGTGTGAATGATCCTTTTGCTTTACAGGTAACTAAAAGAGCTGTATTTCAGTTGGGTATAATGTTTACAAGCTCAATGTCGAACAAAAGGGTTTTATCGATCAATCCTTGGTTCTTGAGGACGAAATCCAATGCTCGTTGGCCCTGTACAACATGTTAGTGTTAGATACCATTAAAGGAGCAATTACATGATGCAAAAGGCATTGAAGGTACCGAAAATGTTGTTGGTCTTGGACCACTCTTGTTGTAGTCATTCTCAGGATATCCAAGCTCTGGGGGCACAATGATCCTGAACAAATATATGGATCAAACACATTACTTCCTTTAACAAATGGTCATCATAAGGTTTTTTAAAGAATCGAAAAGATAATTTGTGGATCAAACACTAAAATCATCTCAGTTCAGCAATTGTTCTAGTAACTTGTGACCAACTATTATCTTGGGATCTCTGTAAAATACAGATGTATGGTTGAGATTTCACCTTCTAACGCCACCCAAAGCCATGCCTGAAACAGCTTCCTCAAAAGCTGGTATCACCTGCCAGTATAACATGGACTAGCTGATAAGCTAAATGATAATGTAAAATGACCTAAAAGGACATGTTAAAGTATTAATTGGAAAAATTAACCTCATGGGAACCTAGTCGGAATCTGTAGAAGGTCTTGTCATCTCCCTGCACAGTTTTAATACAGTGAATGCAACTCTACAGTCAAAAGATGCATCTTCACAATCTTAGGTTTGATATATACCTCAAAGGAACCACCTTTGGTCTTATTTCTAGCTTCAAATATGCGGCCATAATATCCAATCGTGTAACCATCCCAATCAACCTAAATACATTCAGTAAATCTTTAGGAATTTGCTGCTTTTGACAGCGCCAAGAAAGACCCTCCATCCGGTGTACGAGTTTTTCTATCTTTTTCTTTCTTTCTTTCTTTCTTTCTTCCTTCTAATCTTTTCTCATTTTCTCTTTGCGGGTATTCTTAGATATCATAGTACAGATTGTTTGGAGGTTAAAACATAAGCGGGGACGTACAGAAAAGTTGGCATACCACAACTGTGTCTCCCATCTTTGCCGTTTGCCCATTTCCTGGTCGCAAGTCCTGCATTCATTTTATGTTTTGAATCAAAAGAGATGGTTAGAGCATAGATGTTAATATATATATAGAGAGAGGGATAATAAATTGTAAACCTCTAAATGTGTGTAAACTTTGGATTTCATAGGTTTTCTTGATGAAATTGTTCCATGAAATTGTTTATTTTAATGAAAGTGTTTCATATATTTCATTTCTTGATGAAATTGTTTCATATATTTGTGTTTTTTAGGTAAAAACGACAAAGTTTCATCAACTGAGAAAATATATGAAACAGTTTCATAGAAATGAAAAAATATATATGAAACTACATAAAAAACACAAATATATGAAACAATTTCATGAAATGAATGATATGATATGAAACAATTTCATAAAAATAAACAATTTCATCAAGAAAACCTATGAAATCCAAAGTTTACACGAAAAAAATTTTACAAAATAGTGGGCCTCTATATATATATATATCCTCCCTGGAAGTGACCTTATACTGGAGTCCTGAGCTTGTCTCAGCATAATCGGGATACTTCATCTTCGATTTTCCATAATCTTTACCCTTTAAAGCTGGCACTGCAACCACACGAGTTGCACCAGTTAGTTATTTCAAAGCATACTTGTTCACATAAAGTTATTATTCACCATATGCGATACCAAGAATCTTGAAACAAGAGATTTGAGCAGAAGAAATGGTAGCTTATTCCCCTGGCTTTCTACACTCAGACAGAAAGAAGCAGATAGCTGTATCTTAAATTAATTTTGACATATTTTTTTAGGGAACTTTGCTTCATAATTTTGGAGCTCAAAACAACCTTACTGATGACAATAAAGAAAGAATTGAAAAAGGTCACCATAAAGCACACATAGCAGATAACAAAATCTTCACTTGAGAATAGAGGAAAAGAAAATTACTGTCTGCAAAATTAGATGCCACAGCAACTCCACCTCCTACACTATTTCCCAATGTCACTGCTAATAACCCCATGGATGACACCAACCATTTTCTTCTATCAATATTTGATGATCTACCATCACCCAATGAACCCCTCTCATCTGCATCCAGACAGCAGATTACAAATAGGATTACAAATAGACTTTTGGGGCATTAGAAATTTGCTTACTTGATAAGTAAAGATTGATCACAATAGAACAAAGAATCAAAGTTACAAACCAGATAAAGAAGATGAGGCATAGATGGTGTGTAGAATTGGAGATGATTTAATTTGGTTGTGCACCCATTGCTGTAAATCAGAGGATATAATGACCCACTTTAGGTTTCCAAGGATTTTAGAAAATAAAATAAAATAAAGAAATCTTGAAATGAAGGGTACCGATGAAGAAGAGGGTTTAGGGGTAAAGAATGATGGAGGAGATCCGATGGCTGCAACTGAAACCCCCAACACCATTTATTAGTAGAACCACCTAATTCTGCAACACGCCGCCGTAGAAAAATGAAGAATTTTCCAGTACTGTTATGAGTAGGCAGGAGCAGGAGTACAGATTAAGAGGGAAAGATAACGGCCTTAGATTGAGTTGCCCAACAGTCGGACTTTTATTTGAAATTACCATCTTACCCATCTCCCCCACCTTACATTTTATGATGGGTCCAGAAAGAAGGCGCAGGCATTGAATTACTTTTCTTTGTTAGGTTCTAGTGACAATAAAAGTTATGGTGAGAAACATAAGGAATGTGTATCAGATACACCAAATCAATTCTTGTATGAAGCGTGATTCATGGGTGTGTTTGAGTTTGAGATTAAAAGTGATCAATAGTCCAGATCCATTCTTATATATCTCAACTTTTTTTATGATATGGTTCAAGTTTGCTTTTTCTTTTAATAACCCAACGGTTTTGCTCAGTTTTCAGAGTGTAGATGGGTCTAATTCATCAAGGTACAACCTTTACGCAACCATCAAGAAGGAGAAGTGAAACTTTGGTTCAAAATATATTGTTATAAATCCGAGTTTCAGGGATACATCAATGAATTTAGGTTTGGATAGTAATTTGGATGTGATAAGATACTTTCTAGAAGTAAGATTTCAACTCTTTCCTTGGGTTAATCATGAACAAGTCCCGGGTTCATGTTAGCTCATAATCTGATATGAACATGCCTTCCACACTTTCTAACCCGTATTAAAGCTTAATCAAAACCCCTTCAAATTCATGTAAATTGGGATTTACCTCATGGCCGATTCGATGACACTAAAATCACAACAAACAACCCGTATTAAAGCTTAATCAAAACCCCTTCAATTTCATGTAAATTGGGATTTACCTCATATGGCCGATTCGATGACACTAAAATCACAACAAACAGTGTTGCCAAAGGCCTTCACTTGAAGGCAGCAAAAGAGAACTAATGAAAAGAAATCCAAGAAAAAAACCCCAAAAAAAGATATTGAAAAGACACATCTGCAATAACCACCACACAACCATTGGAAGAAAAGATAAGGGAAAATAAGATAAATGCCAAAACCATTCATCATTTCACTACTACCTCACTTATAAAACTCCCATTACACAATTCTTCATTCACTTACACAATGAAACAACTTTACAGAGCATCGACTGGCGACCAGTCGCTCTTTTTATTAATTTTGAGGTCTAACGATGCAAATCAAATACTTGAACACACGTATTTCAGTCTACAGGCTGACTAGTTTCATAGAGTTGGCCTTCTCTTGCAGGCTATCAAGCAGGCTTTCGAAGCTCTTCTTGAACGAATCTACTCCTTCCAGCTCCAACTGCGACCCAACAAAGCTCCAGTCTATGCCCAGCTTCTCCAGAGCACTGTAAATGCCTTCAGCCTCTGAAACATTCGCATCAATCGTCCTTCCAACAGTACCATGGTCAATGAACGCTTGCAGAGCTTGATCAGGCATCGTTGACACCTAAACAAAAAGATAAGGCACACATATCAACTTCACGAAACCCCAGTGGACCTAAGGAGACTCAAACTAACAAGCAAAAGAAGGAAATAACTGGTTCGGATGGCTCACCGTGTCAGGTCCAACAAGAGGGGCGACGTATAGAGTGTCGGGGTAGGCTGGATTCTTGACACTGGTTGAAGCCCAGAGCAACCTTTGCTTTTTAGCACCTTTCTTCACAAGGGCTTCCCATCTTGGACCAGAGAATTTCTTCTGGTAAAGTTGGAAAGCTAGAGCTGCTTGAGCATTTGCAGCCTGTACAGCAAGGTACAATTTCAATTATATGCGAATAAGTTTTTTGTCGATCGATGTAACAATGATTCAGAATTTCTTATTTTGTACCCATTTTGATGGCTAACTTACTGATCTTCTAACATTTGATGACATGGGGTCATCAAATATTACAAGATTTGCAGGTTATTGGTCAAAATGGGTACAAAATAGAAAAGTTTTTTTTGACATTATATAGGAACTAAGCCAAACTTTGTTGTATTTTGCTCTTTGAAATATCCACTTAAGTGGTTAATATTTTTACCTTGCCTCGGAGTTCAAGAGCCTCTGGTGTTCCAATTTTCTCGAGCATTTTGTCAACAAGTGAGTCTACTCGACTCACAAAGAAAGAAGCAACACTAGTAACTCTAGATAGGTCATCTAGACCAGAAGCCTCCAATCCATCCAAATAAGCATCAATAACTGCCTCATATCTAGATAGCGAAAATATGAGCTGCAACAAATCATTAAAAAAATAAAGAATTGGTAAGAAAATGCTACGTTATAGAGTCCAAATATATGATAATCAACTTGCCCACTTTTGCAAAAAATCCAACCTTACAAAAACCAGCAGATACCCAAACAGATATCTTTTTTCATGTTTTACAAGTACAAGGCTGGATAAAGAATCAACTTACAGTTACGTTGACACTTATTCCAAGGGAAATAACTTCTTTGATCGAAGGAACACATGGTGCTGTTGCAGGAATTTTGATGTATACATTTGGCCGATCGACCACTTTGTGCAACCATTTTGCAGCATCCACGGTCCCCTGGGTATCATCGGCCAATCGGGGTGAAACCTCGACTGAGACATAACCATCCGCTCCATCTGTTTCATCATAGATTGGCTCAAATAGTCTGCAAGCATCTTGAATATCTTTCACAACAAGTTCCCAATAAGCACTTTCAATGTCGTTTCCTCCCTGTACAAGTTCCCTGTAGTACCAACATCAGTCGTTAAATAACCAAACGTTAAGATTCAGAGTTAAATTATGGAATTATGCCCCAAGTACAGTATTCAAGCTTTTGGGTTGTTACTAAAATTTAAAATACTTAAAATGATATCAATAGTTAGTAAATTAACAGCATTCTCGATAATTCTAGCTGGATACAATACCTGAATTGATCATTGTAAGCGTTCGAGGTGGATATTGCTTTCTGAAAAATCTGTAATTACATATGGAACGGCTTGTTAGAATTATTTACTCTATATCAGAGAATGTAGAAAGAACATATTCATATTCACAAGTGAATGTTAATACAACAAGAAGCTTAATTACCGCTGGGTTGCTAGTAACACCTCTCACACCACTTTCAATCAGGGGAAGAAGATCAGTAACAGGACGGCATAGGTTGTCGTACCATGGACTCTGCCCTTGCTTCTCATAGAGATCATGGAGAGTTGTTCTCTTGACATGGCTTCCATTTCCGCCAACTTGGCTACATCTAACACTTGAAAAAACAGAATTAAGTCAGAAAAAGTGCACAAAACTTTCAATAAACAAGAAAAAGAAAAGTCCGTACAATCAACATCAATTGCAGCCTCCTACTATTAACTCAAGTTCCTAGCATGTTATGAATCACAATCTTTCTAGACATAAGTTGCTGTATCTTGGTGAAATATATAGAAAGATCGATAATTTATCAGTTAACTAGAGAATACAAACACAAGATGCATATCAAACACATTACAGTGACATGCATCCAATAATTTCTAGCAAAACTTGCAACCCATAACAAGAAACCCTAAAGAATCAATTTTCTAACAGCAGGTTGGTGGGGATTAAATCAATTTCTAAATTACACCCAAAAAAAGGTTGATTCTTTTAGCACATAACTGAAAGACAGTCGATTTAAAGGACATGGAAGTTGATGATCAAGATTCTAAATTCTATCATGCAAATAACATAAATCCAGCAGAAACAATTACCAAAAAAACCCTTGATCAACAACAAGTTCAACACCTCACGGCACAATTTGAAATATATCAACAAAAAAAAACAATCATTCAAAGATCAGGCGAAAAGAGAAAGCAATCGGTAACAGATTTAGATATAAACCCTAATAGAAAAGAAAGTAGACTTACAGTAAGGAGGCAGCTAGAGGAGCGTTGGTGCGAAGGGACAACCTGGAGGATGAAAGTGCAAATTTGGAAGGAAAGCCGAGAGAGGAGGAGGTGGCGGCGGATTTGGGCGGCGACGGAGAAGACTTTAGAGAAGTGGCCGCCGGAGTAGAGAGGTGGGAGATGGAAGCCATGGATGGAAGTTGGTGGAGCTTTTTTTGATCTGAAGAATGAGAGATCTAGAGAAGAGAGAGAGAGAGAGAGATGGATATATATATATATATATATATATATATATAAATGGGGGTTATTTCCTATTTCACCAACCCCGTGTCTGTGCGATGCAAACGAAAAGGTGAAATGGGATTTGTTAATCTTTGATTAAATTAATGGAATTTAGGGTTTATTAACTTCACCAAACTCTTCAATTGCGGCCCCAATTCATGATAGAATTACTGCAGTCTGCAGGCACAAATATGCTTTAGAGATGACAACGTTTTACAAAACAAAAATCATAAGCTCTGTACAACAATAATAGATCATGTACAATGTCTTTGAATTGACCAAAAATATTTTTTCATTTAATTTTAATTTTAAATGTTTTTTATTTAAAAATCATAAGTTTTGATTAATAAAAACAAGCCTTTTGAGGGTACACAGGGGGCAAATTGATCGAGAGTGACGACGTTTAACCAAAGGGACGGGCCATGATACTCTAATTACCCTTCCTACATCCCAAAAATGACTGTTTACCTTTTCAATTTTACTGTTTTTTCTTTTCTTTTTTTAAAACAATTTTTTATTTTATTTTTGTTAAGTTGAATATGTTAAAAGGTTAAGTTAGGAAATGCAAGTATTTGAGTGAAATAAGTTATGTTGTTGACTGTTTACTTTTTTATTTGATTTTATTTTATGAAGTAATTGTTGAATTTTCAAGGGATGCTTGTGCATCATGGTTCATGAGGTCCAAAGTCATTTTTGTAGTTCCAGCATTATATGTGTAACTTAAAGTTGGTAAAAATACTATATTTTTTTTTAAGGCAAATCAATTTTATAACCAACCCAAACCGTACAAACGAGAGAGCAATTACAACCGAAACCGATCACAAATTAAACAGGACAGCGGTTTGCCAGGAGTAAACCAACAAGTCCAACGATCTAACTAGACAAAAAGCACCTTGGATCTTAACCGGGACAACCGCTTAATGGAGCAGCTGCTGCCCCAAAACGAACGACTGAATAGCCTCCTGTAACGATCACCACGACGAGACCCGACGGACAGCCTCCTTGAGTACGCACACAGTGGCACGAACAGTAGCACGATCACAGCCTCACGAACCTTTGCCTTATCCTCTCGCTATCCACGACCTCCACGAACGGGCTGTTTGGTTGTTGACAGCGCCAGTTGTGGATTTGTTAGCCATAAGGTCCAATCCAAGCTCCTTCCATCCATCCTTCTTGTGAACCATTCGAAACATCGTCTTTGAAACTCCAACACTCGGTCTTCCAATTTGCTTTTTTCTTCTTTAAATACCACTTGATTTCGGTGCCCCCATATGAAATATGCGAAACACCATACCAATTCCAGCCACATTTTTGGTTGTACAAGCTGACTTGACTCGGAGAAATTGAGGTTCATTTACTCTTGCAATGAACCTACATTTTCTTCCTTATGAGACCACCATTTCAACACCATGTTCCACACTTTGGCCACGTCATGACATTGTAACAAAGCATATATTTTTTCTAAAACTTGTTTTAGCAAATACAAAATTTATAATATATATGTAATAATAAATTTTAATTTTTTTTAATTAACATGTTATATTATTTAATTTTGCTTTACATTATTGGTTCTATTATTAACATATTATATTTCTATAAATTTGTTTTAACACTATAATTAAATATTATAATTGATAGTTTTTTGAATATGTCATTTTTTGTCATTTTACATGTTTATAAGCTAGTTTGTCAAACGTGACTTATTCATCAGCTAGCTTATGAGTCAACAGCTAGCTTATCAGCTATCAGCTATTAGCCAGCTTATCAGCTAGTTTGCCAAACATAGCCTAAGTAGGGGTGTTCATGTATAATTATCAGGTTGTATTGTTTAAAACTCTTGTATATGTTTATAATTTGAATTTTTATAAAAATGTATTATGTTGTTGTGATTTTGTTTGTGGGTATATTATGTTCGTTAGTTTATAACAAACAATTATAAGTTGTATAAATCAATTAGTCTGATATTAACCTTTTCTTTGTACTTGATCCAGTCTCTTTAACCAGTCGTCTTAATCTTTATATTGTATCGTCGAAATGAGAGGTAACTATTGAAATATGAAGAGTAATAATTATTAGGGGACCAGTAAATTGTAATATTTGTAGGCCTATAGCATATGTGATCAATATTATATACGAACGTAGATTATAGTTTATGTTGATTTTTATTGATCAGTAATTCACTCGTGAAACACTGTACGAACCTATGATGAGTAACTAAATCGATTATCACTTGTCTGAGTGTTTAGTGTCTTGAATGGTTTTGAAGCATTCACCTTATAGGTTTCCATTTCTCAAAAAAATTCCCCTCCCTTGTACTACATATTAAATTATTAATTTCAATTGTATATAAAAATTGGTTTTTAAATAATTATGAAAGAAATAGTTTTTAAACTAGTATATATTACTAGTTTTTTATTTATTAGTTTATTCCAAAAACATAATAAATATGTATCACCATTTTTCAGTTAACAACTTGAAGGTTTAGAGTTTTAGTCTTATATTCACCAATCTTGTTCCTAAAATTTAATAGTAGATCACATCAAAAAAATAAAAAATTTACATATGTATTGGGGTAACAATCTTGTGTCAAACTAAACAAACCGACATGTGTAACAATGATACCAATTAAATTGGTATCAACTTAATCGGTACCAATTACAATCGTTGACAATATCGTACCAAATATGTTCACCGGTTGATATCAACATTTAATTTATTTATTAGTTTTTGAAAAAAAATTATATATTTGTAAATATTAAACTTTGTAACTTTAATTATTTTGTTCAAGCATTTGAATGCTAATAAGTTTTATTCCTTGCAATTAAAAGCCTTAAAAAATCACATGGGTTACCTAGAAACTCAAAACGTCACTAATTTTTTGAACATGATGGCAAATTTATATACGTGTAACTTGAAGTTGGTACAAAACTAGTGCCAACATGTATCAACCGAAAAAACTTGGTACCAATATAGCTGGTATCAAGTACAGTTGGTTGGTACACAATATAAGATTTACATGCTAATTATAATTGGTTGGTACACGATATTGGAGAAAGTTTTGTACCGTACCAAGTCCAACCATAGTGTGTATCATTTGGATCTCTAATTTTTTATAATATTATATTTTGGCCCTCGAGACTACATCGGTCTTATTTCGCCCCTGCTTTAATTTATACTATTTCATATTATTCTTAAGGTATACAATTTAGCTGCATTTTATAAGTAATATAAGAGTATCTCTAACTGTTTCTCCAAAATTTCCCAAAAATAAAATTCTTACAAGAAATTGCATCAAACTTTACCAGTTTCTTTATTTTCAATATTTTAATACTAGCTATATTAATAAACTATGCAATATATTTACTATCCCAACAAATTTCTAGCATTTAATTGTTGGAAACGATAATTGTCAACATTCTAATTTTGGAAATTCTTTAAACTTGGAGACTTCCATACTCTTTCAAGAAATTTTTGGAAGATATGGTAACAGAAACTACAAAATTCTATTTTGAAGAATGTGTTGTAGATAAATCATAAATGTCAAACAAACATAATTTAGGAACGGTGTTATTATATACATCATTATTTATGTTAAAATCAGATTTAATCATATGATAAAAATGTAAAAAATAAGTCTTGATTTTAATGTGTAAGATAAGGAAATAAGTAGACATAGATATACGAGTCTCTCTGATTTTGACACAAGCATAAATGGTACCCAGATCATAGCGTTTGGTACGCAGACAAGACAGGACGGGACAGAATTGGACTAGACAGGACGGGACAGGACTGAACGGGACATAACTAATTATCTGTTATGCGTTTGGTACGACAAAAACAGGACAGGGCAAAACTGTTAAAATGACCAAATTACCCTAAAATGTAGATTAATATTTTTTTTATCACATAATAACTATAAATAACATAGATTAATTAAATAATAAATAATTTTGACATCAAAATTAAAGTAAAGTATTTAAATCACGTTTATGTAATTCTATATAATATATATTTGAGTGACTTATACCAGTGGTTCCTGTGGTTTATCCAAAATTTGGATTTGGTCTCTAAAGTACGCTATCTACGGTGGTGGTCCCTAACTTTTTGATTTACTTTCAATCATGGTTCTTCTGTGTTAAATATAGAAAGACCATGAGTGAAACTAAATTAAACATAGAAGGACCATTAGTGAAAGTAAATAAAACATAGGAGGACCATGAGTTAAAATAGATTAAAAACTTAAGGACCATCACCGAAGATAGTGTACTTTAGGGGCCAAATCCAAAATTTGGGTAAACCATAGGGACCACAGGTGTAATTCACTCTATATATTTTTTTTAAACATGTTTGCAGAATAAAAAAACAAACAAACTAAACAAGGGTGGTTGTGGAGAGAGAGAGAAAATGGTGGTGGTGGCCGGAGAAAATGGTGGTGGTGGCCGGTGAACAATATATGTATAATATGTATATGTCTTCACTCAATTACAAGCTGGTCCCTATAGTTTTATTTTTGACAGAATTAAGAAAAAGCAAAAGAAAATTACAAAAAGAGACAAAATGGTGAAATGACGAAATTGCCCCTGACTCTAACGAAACCATTTAACACCGTTACTGACCAGACCCCGAATCTAGCGTAAAATCAAAACCATGAGTACCACAACTTGACTTATGAAACCACATGTATTTGTTTAAAAGAAATCACTATACCTCAGGGACCAAAAGTAGAGTTTACTCTACAATTAAATTAAAAACACCCCCAAATCCCACTAACTCCATTCTTCCAACCCTTCGAACCCTGCATACCAAAAGAAATCAACGTCTTCCTCTTCCTCCTCTGCTACAAGCAACAGTCGCTACCATCGCCTCATCTTCTTTTGGTAGGGGTGAGCAAAACCCGACCGGTCCGAATAACCCGACCGACCCGACCCGAAATTATGACAAAGAAACCGTAACCCGAATGCCCCGAGCCGATTGTTTATCCGGGTAAAATGGGTGCGGGTTGGGTTTGGGTTTTCCCACCCGATCCGACCCGAATATCCGATTAATAAAAAAAATATTTTATAAATTTAAAATATAAATAATATATATATATATATATATATATTCTAAATTTCTAATTATTCTAATTTCTTTTTCTAAACCTAATCGAGACTCCCCAATTCTTAAAGGTGGTGCCCCTAACCAGAAATTTTTTACTCTCTGTTTCCATATCTATGTTCATGTAGTTTATATTATATAAGATTGTGAAATGCTTAGGTTATTTTTATTGTTGCATGGTGCTCTGAACCTAATACATATTTACACAGGTAACCTCCATGGCTTGATGAAAAAAAATGCTTTAATTAGTGGATCACTTCAAGAAAGCAATAAACCAAACTCACTAATAAAAAGGAAGTAATGAAATCTCCATCTCATAATAAAGGGTAAAATTGTAAACTAAACACTAAAATAGAAATGTAAACACTTCAATTTGAAGGTACCATCATCCTGATCTATGGATACAAAATCATAAATTTATGGGCTCAGCAGTCGTTCAATTCAGCAATGGGCCAGGAACAGGAAATTTGGCAATGCAGGCCCAACCCGACTAAACCGACCCGACCCCCCCGAAACCCGAATATCCGAAAATTAAATGGACGGGTTCGGATGTGGCCATACCCCCCCCCGAAACCCGATCGGGTGATGGGTTTTGGGCCCCGACCCGACCGAATGCTCACCCCTGTCTTTTGGATGTTCTTCAGAAGAACCATCACTAACGGTCCTTGCTACTACATTCAAATCCTTTTTCCACCATCACCCATCTCCTACTCGTCAAACTTCAAAAGCAGATCTGAAAGTTGGAGAGAGAGAGAGGGGGGGTCGAGTTGAGAGGGGAAGGGTATGATCGATTTGGCGGAGGATTTGGAGGTGTTCGATTTGAGAGGGTTGTATTTTTCAGATCTAAGAATTTGGGATAAAACAAGTTAGGGTTTTAGATTGGGAGAGTGGAGAGTTTTAGGTATGATTTGAAAAGTTTTAGATTTCAGATTTTGTGTTGTGTGGAGGGTAAATGCGTCATTTTAAGTTTAGTCCCATGTTGTTCCACCTTTTTTGGTGGAACAAAAAATGTATGATTTTGTCTCATAAAAATGGATTTTAGTCCTACCTTATCCCATCTTGTTCTAGTCCCATGTCATGCCAAACGTAGTACTATTTTTTGTGTCCCGTCGCATCCGGCCTGCGTAACCAAACCAAGTTCTCAACCCCATTCAAGGTACATATGACATCGGACTAAAACAGGACTTTGAAAAAAAAAACATTTTATTTGGTCCCACCACACTAAGTGAAACAAAAAAAAGCATAAAATAATATCGATAAATTACTAAACTATTCACACCAAAAAGAACTCCCAAGTCCTTCCAAAATACTCACCCGACCCCCACTCTTACCCATCCAGTCCATTCTCGACCACTCTTATTCAATCTCATTTGCGTACCAAACACACCCAACTGAAGTAAAGATAATTTTAGTACCCAAGAGATCAAAATCAAAGAATCACACATGCAGTTTACATATATAGAACCTCCAAAACACAGTATAAATTATTCCCAACAAATAAACCACCTGCTGCTGCTGCTGCCTTATTTAGAGCTCGAAAGCCCTGGTCAGAACCGGCAGCACATACAAAATTCTGATACATAAACAAAAACAGAGTTATAAGAAAATTAAACCAATGGTCTCTTGCGCCACTTTTCTTTAACTTTACCCATATCAATCACCCTATCATCAACTTATTATCTTCCAAGAAGCTATAAGTAGGCACCTCCAGATTGTAAGGAGCCGGTCCCTTACGGATTCTGCCCGATATGTCGTAGTGTGACCCATGGCATGGGCAAAACCAACCACCAAAGTCACCTGCATTCGGCAACGGGATGCAACCCAGATGAGTGCATACACCAACAACTATAAGCCACTCTGGGTCTTTAACCCTAACCGCATCCTCCTGTGGGTCCCTAAGGGAGTTCACATCCACACTGTTGGCTAGCTTGATGTCATCCTCGGTTCTACGCCTGATGAAAACTGGTTTCCCACGCCACTTCACGGTCACTGTTGTCCCTGGCTCGATGCTCGAGAGGTCCACTTCCAGGGAAGCAAGGGCAAGAACGTCTTTACTTGCAGACATGCTCAGAACAAACTTCAGTACCAAGAGACGGATCAGTGATGCATAAACAAACCTACCACCGGTCAACACAAAGTATGCAAATGCACGCTTGCTGGGGTCGCCAGGTGGATAACGCTCATGGTTGTGCTCGTCATAAGTAATTTTAGACGTGGGATTCTTGATAGCAGCAACTGTAGCCGGGACGTCAAAACCCAAATCATGTGTTGGAGCAAGCGAACCAGAAGAAAGACCTGAACAAGAAATCAATGGCTATAATAAATCAATAATAAAAAACAATAAATATGAAATTTTTAGACAAGATTTTGCCACTCCCAAAACATTCTCTAATATACATCATATTCGAATTTTCTTTTTTGGGTTAATTGACTAAAAGAAAGAGGAATGCTGCCTCAGATAAAATTCAACCAGCTACATCTACAGTGAGAGATTTATGAGAACTACAGGGCTGACAACATTATTGAAATGCTCCCATTTACCAACAAGCTTCGTTCAACTTTTTTGGTTACTTCGTATGAATTTTGAAATTTATAAATCTATGCTTTTAGAGTCGAGTCCACCATGCATCCTCACCTCCCATTTGTCTGCTGTGCACCAGCAGACCAGAATACCTCGAACTTCTTCAAATCAACATGACAACATCTAAGATGTCTTCTTTACTTCAACGTACTGCCAGCTTCTCAAACATTTTTAGACCAAAATGAGTCACAAACCGGGAATTTTGGTCAACAGCCTTAGACAACCAAGGTGTACGCCTCGTCTGGAGATGGAGACGTGCCGCCTCAGGTGCAATTTTGGGCCATCTATTCTCACCTCAAGGCATACGCCTCACACGCTTTTTAAATTTTGCAGCACAGTATGATATACATGTTCACGATTGATACTTATATTTGTTCCATGTCTTATCAGGGAATGAAGACTATATACTAATGGCATGGTCAAGAAAATGTGTCGAACTTCAAAAAATGTAGTGTAAAAATATGGCACCAACCACCCATTCTACATGTTGTAAAGTACACTATTTATTACATGCAGGATTTTAATTTTGAACTCAAAGGAAGATTTTGATACAATACTTTTGCATGTCAAACAACTAGCACCAGATATGCAACTACAAGAACAATGAAACGCGCCATAAAAGTTAAGCTGATAAAGAAAATTTCTCGGTAAAATATGATAATATAGGCTAAACGCCTAAACCAATTTGTATCAACCACGATGCAAATATATTTTAAAGTTGTCTGCTTTGTGGGAAACAGGCAATCACATTCACCCATATGATGAGGTAACAAGATGGACCATCCAAGGTAATTTATGCAATATCATAAGCAGACAATCAATGTAGAGAAATGGGATGCCCAATCAGATAAGAGAAACAACCCATCTGCAAAAGCTTGTACACTCTAAGCATTTAAATTGGCAAAAAATCCAGCTCCAATATCATGTTGACTTCAAGGTTCAAACAAATATGGATATGCACTAAGAGTTGGCTATGGTCTACTTGTAGACAAAGAAATAAAACCATATATTGCAGCTTCGTTTACACGAGGGAGATTATATATTAATGGTGCTTCTTCAGAAGAATGAAAATACAACTTCTGTACCGACCCACATATGTGCAGATGAGTAACCTTATATACAATCAAATGCAAATGACCCACCAAGAGCAGTATTTGACACTTAAATTCCTACAGGTTTTTTGCATTAAAAAGAGAAAGCAAAGCTGTACTAAAGCATAGAACAGTAGAAGACGCGATAAAGTAATTAGCTTTCCCCTCAATTATGAAACGTTTAATAATAATGTTTACATAGTGCACAATTTAAGTACTCTCAAAAGCTGAAATATTCTTATGAGGGGGAAAATTGCATAGTGGCCGCTCTAGTATGCTTTATATTACACTGTGCTTTGTGCAGCCTTTTTGAGATAATATATAGCCACTGGAGGGAATAAAAGAAAATACATACACCTACCAACTCTGGCAGAGTATGCTAACCACATCACAACACATAATACAGTGGCTTCAGTTGAATCGATGTAATCATCCCCTTCTGATGAGATTCAAACCACTGGTAAATATTAAGAATCTAAAGCCACTAATGACTTTGAAAACAAACAAAGAAACAAAATCCAAAACCACACATAATTCGAACCACGAGCAGATAAACAAACAAAGGTAAATCGATATCCGATTACAAGTAACCCAATGTCTGGAATGTTTAAAAACATCAAACATGTGAAGATAGCTAAAAAACAATCCTCCCACGAAAAAGAAAAACTTGATTGGATTAAACAATACCAGCAAGATTCCAATCTATAACCGTGAGAAAATTGTAACACGCCTTAGGTCTACAATTTTGAACGCGATGGAATTCAAAATACATCATGTGTCGATCATTAACTACTTTAACGATTACGTTTACTGAAACCAATTCACGAATAGACATGACACACTTTAGATCCGTGTAAAATTTCGGTTAAGGAAAACGGACTCATGATCTATTAAGCGCATTTCTGCAACTATGTTAAACACCAAAACCGTGCAGACAAATATGAATAGAAATCCAGATTTCAATATGATAAAGTGCGTTAAAACTACAGACCTCTGATGTGATGGAGAAAAGCGGAATTGAAAAATGCGGGATTAGGATTGGACACGGATCTGGAAGCATCAGATGCGGAATCAACGCCGCAGCCGTTGATTGGATTCCGAGAGACGATGGCGGATGAGGCCGGAGTAGACGACCACCATGAAGAGAGAGAAGAGCATCTCCTCCCGGCTACTCGCAACATATCGTTGTATTTCAGTGGTTCTCTATGATTTCGATTTAGGGTTTCTGCGAAAGGGAAAGATGCGAAAAAACGAAGAGAAGCGAAAGGGGAAAGAGGTACTTGTAATAGAACGCTTCCAACAAACGGGAGAAATAAATCGATGACTCCGATTTTATTTCATTTGTTTACTATTTTTTTAGAGTGAGTTACGGATTTGGTCCTTATAGTTTGGGTATTTTACGAAGTTAACTTCTAAACTTCATTTGTTACAAGATCGGATTCTTCTTTTACACATTTTGTTGGATTTGGTCCTTCACCCTCACGGTCGTCAATCTGATCCGTTAACTACAGGCAAATCTATCTTTTTGCCATCTTTCACATTTTTAATAAATTTTTTGATCATTTGTTTTATTTTTCTAATCTTCATATTTTGCTGTTTAAAACCCCGTTGAATCATTTAAATCGGTTAAATCAAGTCAAACTTGACCGTTTTTTTGCAGTTTGAATGGTTTGGTGATCCGATCTGGTCTGAAAAATAGTCAAACCCAAAATTCAATTTTTTTATTTTCTCCAGAATATTCCTTATTACTCTTTTATTATTGTTAGTATTATTATTATTAACTTAATTTTAATATTTTTATTATTTTGTTATAATTAATATATTACCATTATTATTATTATTAATTTTTATGATTATTAAAATCGGAATTTTATTATTATTATTATCCGTTAAAGACCAAAAAATGAATTAAACCTGTTAAAGTATAATAAAACCGAATAAAAACCATCTAAAATCATTATCGTTGAATAGAACCCATTAAAACCCAAATAAACATAATAAAACGTAACCACAAGGCTTGTGGCGTACTGGTTAAGGCTTGTGGGGGATGTGGCTAGTAACCCATCTACCCCAAGTTCGAATCCAGACGCTTCCAACTTGTGGCCACTGGAGATAAACTCAGGGTTGCACGCTTTAGCAGCTGGGGCAATTGCCTCACCTTGTCGGGATTAGTCGGGGCAATGTCCTCGGATACCCTTAAAAAAACATAATAATTGAATCGATTAAAACTCAATTTAACCGATTTAAACCCAATAATACCCATAAAAGCCCAATAGAACAATTTAAGCCTATTGGACTCATTATGATCATTGGTTACTTAGGGCCTTTTTGTTTTTTTACTTAATGAGCTTAATGCTCTGTATGGCTTATTCGGTCAGTCTAACAGAGGTGTTTGGTAGTGGCTTAATAAAAATAGCCATGGCTTAGCGATTAAGTTGAAACATGAATGCTTTATTTGCTCAGACGTCAGGTTACCCATTTTACCCTCTTCTCACCGCCTCCCTACCTCCCTCACAAGAAACCTCCCCATCGCCTCCTTCATATCGCTCTCCACAAAAAAGATTTGCAGAAGAAACAGAAAATCAGGTTACCTCTTCTCACCGCCTTCTTAAACCCATAAAACGATTTGCAGGTGCCCATTTTACCCTCTTCTCACCGCCTCACTTAAACCTAGAAAACGATTTGCAGATGCCCACAAAAACGATTTGCAGAAGAAACATAAACTGATACAAAGGATTAAGAAGACGATTTGCAGAAGACGATTGAAGAAGAAACTGATACAAATACGAGATTGAAGAAGACGGTTTGAAGAAGGATTTAATTCAAATGATTAGGTTTTGGTTTGATTTTAGGGATTTGCATAAGGATTTGATTCAAAGGATTAGGTTTTAGTTTGATTTTAGGGATTTGCAAAAGGATTTGATTCAAATGATTGAAGAAGATGATTTGATGTCTAAATTTTATTTTAAGGATTTTATTTAGTGATTAGGTTTTGGTTTGATTTTAGGGATTTTGGATTTGATTCAAGGATTAGGTTTTGGTTGTAATGATGTCAAAGATCAATAAACAAGAAATAAATAGAAGGGCAAAATAGTCATTTATGACATTCAGATCGTTTGTTCAGCACAACAAACAAACAACAAGATATCACAATCTATACAGACGGATAAATCCAGACAGACATCTATATCCACACAGGACTTAATGAAAAACCAACCAAACAGCCCCTTATTAAGGTTCAATAACACCATGATGATGGTTAATTAGATACACGTATCGACTGTATAGATGCACGTGTTGTGTATTATGGTTAATTAGACAACTAAGAATCATTATACTCTTATATGACCCACTAAACCACCATTATAGCCCAAATATGTCATTTATGACTTAATATGCCCAATAACACCAGTGGTGACTTACTATGTGCTTGTGTGCATAAGTTGTGTATTAGGGTCGATAAGACAACCAAGAACAATTACCGCTCGATCTGAACCACTAAACCACCACCATTGCCCAATATGACTTTTTATAACTTATTAACGCCCAATATAATAACATTTGTGACTTATTAAGTGTTTGTGTGCAAATATGTACTACATATGTGCATGTAGTGTGTAGTCGGTTCTATAAGACAATTAAGACCCACTATAGCCCAATATGAACCACTAAGCCACCATAAACCGACTAACTCCCAATTTGACATTAATATGTATTCACGAAGATGAAATGTAAAAAAAATGCACAAAATGTATTTTTTTTAATAAAAATTCCGACACAAAGTTCATAAAAATAAAAATAATAAAAGGAATTTCCGGCAGATTTCCGACAAACACTCCCAATCAAAGGAAAATACAAGTTTTTTTAAATAAACATTGAATTTTAAAATTGGATCATATTTTTATTTTCTGATGGATGGGGAATCCGCCGGAAGTTGCTTAAAAATTTTGATTTTTTTTATTCTTAACTGGGAAAGAGATAAAATATTAATAATATTTTATTATTTTCGACGGAATTTAATTAAATTTCGTTGAAAATCCGTCAAAAAATAGTAATTAACTTGTTTAATTACTTGTTAATTAGTTTAATTGAGTATTTTAATCTAAAATTTTACACTATTGACATATTAGAATTCCGTCACAAATACATTACAAATATTCACTAGAATATATATTTTAAAAAAACAGTGACGGATTTATGCAAGCGTTAACATTTGTTGACTGTTATCCGTATTTTCTCCAACGAATATCCATCGAAAATATCCGTCAATAATGGGTTATTTAATAAATTAATAGTGTATTTGTGTACGGACACCAACACTTCTAATCGTGTAGTTTAATTGCAACACGTGTCGATATGACCCTCATGGGCCTATTGATCTGTCCAAATTCTCCATATAACTATAATTTGTGTCCATGTAGTTGGATACCTAGGGGGTGTTTGGGATTGCGTTTCCCAGGCGCTTAACTCCTTATTGCGTTAGCTCGCCGGAGTGAGTGTTTGGATTGGAGATTGAAAACTCCTTATTGCGTTAGCTCGTCGGATAAACACGATTTTTTGAGAAGTAGGTTGAGACCTACTTTTTCATGCCGTGATTTTTGAGAAGCAGATAAGCAGACGCAATCCCAAACACCCCCTTAACATTGTAGCATGCTAAATAGTAACCAAAAAAACATGTAAACATATATATCAAGTGTACTTATTTAAAAAATGAAATATACACAACATATACTAATGCTTATTGGAGTTATTGAACATACCATTCGGTGCATCCACATACATCCAATTTAAAGTATCATGGAAGTAGGTTGGCTAAAAATCGGTCTTGGTCTCAAATAGTGATTTCGTAATCGGTCTCAATCCAAATACGAATGTCTGATTAAGGTGTATGAGGCCCGGTTATTAGAACCGGTCCCGGTCCGGTCTAATTTAATTTTTTTTACATATATAAAATATTTTTCTAACAAATTGACCAATCAAATACACGGACAAATACGTTTTCATTATAACCGGACAAATCAAAAACATAAAAAGCATGTTTTTGTTATAAAATATTTATTTGGGTCAACCGAATACACTAAAAGTACATTTAAATATAAATTTATAAATAAATTTCAAATAAAAAATCGGGTCGGTCCCATAACCGATCCTATATCCGGTCCCGGGCGAGGCCTTGTTTTCAGTGAAAAACCGTAACTGGCCATTAACCTGTAGTGTCGGACCGGGTCGAGCCTATCTGGCCATTCTACATGGAAGTCGCATGAACGTGTATTATCACTCCTTTTGTTTACGACACAACCTACATTGGGCATATCATGGTGACTAGATCAATAGCCAACATTTACATATAACACAATCGTGCAAAACCACACGAGAGACTCACACGACTATGTCGCATGCCCATAAGGTGATAATGTAACGACCCGGTATCCCATAACATACATAATATATAACAATTAACATTTCATACATAGCGTTGTTACTTTCATAACAAAATACATGATAATTCACATTCGGTCTCAAAGTCTCAAACTATACAATACTGAAATGTAAACATATCCAAATCTTCATCAGCTAGCAATCGCCTCCTATGCTTTATTCTTCCCTTTGTTAACCAAAGATCCTTGACCTGGAAAACATGTTTTTGAAAACAAAATGAGGGTTAGACCAAACGGGTCTAGTGAGTTAATCCCGGTCTTTTCCAAAATCAATATAAAACTCTTTTCACATAATACTTTGTATCAAAATAGTTTACATAAAACCTTTCGTATAAGCACGCATATACCACACGTATATAAATACCACATTAGGACTCGTGCACTGTGTATCTCTCCTCATCTCATCTTCTTTCCCCTGGCCACATTAGTCGGTAGCAAGCCAACTAATCATCGTCACCGTACAATACAGTCGACTCCACTGTAATTACATACAGCCCCGCTGCAATTACCTACAGCTCCACTGCCATTTCATGCAGCCCCGCTGTATTTCCATACAGCCCCGCCGAACAATAATTCGGCTCACTTATACTCGTTTCGTGCAATATAACCATAACATATATCTCAATATATTATCAATCATGTACACCATACATATAAGCACATTAATCACTAATTATCACATTCCCAAACCATACGTATGTATTCCAGTTGAAAATACTTTTAAAGTAAAACTCACCTGTTAGCTTAACAAAAATGCTTTCAAGCCTTTCTCCGAGCTATTCGATCCTTTATCCAAATACCTCAGAATCTGAAACCATTTACATACAAATATCTCCTTACCAACTTATGTATAAGACTTACTAGCAGGTTATGGACTCTAGATACATCTACATAACTTTTATCCTCAAATTTTACCCAAACAGCCAAGTTATCCGGAAACCTCAAAGTACCCGGACAACTATCCGGACAACACGAGGAATCCGGACACCACAGACTAATCCGGACAACAAAGGAGTCCGGACACCAAGGTAATCCGGACGTCATCCGGTATCTAATTCATCCGGAAAACATAGAAAAAGAGACTTACCCGGATAAAAGACTCGTCCGGACACTACTATAATATCATCCGGACACCATCAGTAGAACTACCCGGACACTACCAACAGGACTACCGGACACATTCATACTGTGTCCGGACACCTCTGTCGGTTTGCACATTTTAACCCAGAAACCGACTGAAATCAACCCCAAACATGCTATGGATGATTCTACTCCGATAGAAACATAGTACCATTGATTATAAACACAAAACATAAAAGAAGTATACCTTAATTTCTCTTCCAATCACTCCAAGTTGAATCCCTAGCTTTCTTCCCTTTTTCCTCTTCTTTTCTTCCCAAAACACACGCACACACACACTGAATTGTTTCTGTTTTTGTGAAAATATCTAAACTCATAAGGGTGTATATCAAACCCTAATTACTATTCTAGCCCTTGTACTATTCCTTATTGACCACACACCCCTAAACTCCTCACTAATAACTAAAACAACCTTTAATTTATCCTTTGGTCAAACTTTTACCCTTTAAACTTATAAACCCTCCTAAACTTACCCTAACATCAATTATAAAGAAAATAAACTTAACGGAACTAGAATTTAAATTAACGGATTTACCCGGGGTATTACATCATCTCCTCCTTAAAAGAATTCCGTCCCGGAATTCGGTTAGGCAATAAGGTATGAATACCTATTACTACTACCTCGAACTTATTCAAAGCCATAGAAACTAAATGAATAGCCACCCCACACCCACCTATGTCTCTAACACAGATCAGCAATATAAGCACAGAAATACCAAGAACCACTTTGCACCGAAGTCAGATAACACCTTAGCAAGTATAGAGTTTATTAGAAATGTACTTGTATCCTCATCCGGAATCTCCTCCTCATCCTGCGTTGTCATTTGGAATACTCGTCCCTTTGTCTTCGGTTCTTCAGACCCTTGTATCTCTCCCGTCCTGACACTTATTGGTTTCCCCGTTGTACTACCCTGTCGTACCTTCCATTGTGGACAGTCTGACTGAATATGATCAGGGGAATTGCAAACGAAACAAAATCGATTTGCGCGACAATTCTTAGCGACGTGTCCAGCCCTTCCACACTTGTAACAACTTCTAGGATCAACATAACAATTTCCTTGATGTACGCGATTGCATTTTGGACATAGTTTTTCATTCGGTCTAAAAGGTAGGCGACTATCGAACCTCTGAATTTCGTACTCCATTGAATCATGTGTCATCTCTTCCGATTTTCTTTTCCCAGCACTCTTATCATTTGCATCTCTCTTAATATCTCGTTCTACATTTTCCGCGGCATTTACTGCGGCTGAGAAGTTATCAGGTCCTGTTGCAGTCACTAACTTTCTAACTTCCGAATTTAACCCGAAAATAAACCTTTCTGTCTTCATTGCCTCTGTGGCCACATAGTATTCTGCGAAACGTGACTTTTCCAGAAAACGGGCAGTATAGTCCCTAACTGATAAATTTCCTTGCCTCAAATTCATAAACTCTCCTTCCAGTTGTTTAACTGCGGCTTGGGAACAAAACTGCTTCTTAAATGCTATAACGAATTCCTTCCAAGAGAAAGTGGAGTATATATCAGATCCTTCAGAATGAATATGATCTTCCCACCAGTATAATGCATCCCCCTTTAACATTGCTGCTCCATATAATACTTTATCTTCTTCGGCGCACTTGCTCGTCTTAAAGATAGCCTCTATCTCCTTTAACCATTTCATCGCATTCACGGGATCCCTGTCCCCAGAGTAGGTCGGAGGTCTACAACTTAAGAACATTTTGTAGTCGCACCTCCTTGGCACCTGTACAACAGTTGGTGTAATTGGCATTTCAGCTTCCGTTTCAGGATCCGGTGTTTCAGCTTCACCGTGACGATTCCGATCAAACATTGCCTGAATACTGGCTTGTAGCCTCCCCATCTCTGCCATTAAATCACCTCTCGTAACGAACTCTGTATCTTGTTGCTGAGTTCCGCCTCCAGTTCGGCCTCGTGTTGAGAATCGTGTGCCTTTTCGATTGAGAATCGTGTGCCTTTTCGATGTTCTTAAGGGATTGAACTTGGAGAAGATAGGATAGAGGCCTAATAAATCAGTGTCTTAAGACGAAATTTCGTCCCCAACCGTGCTTGGTTCCGGACGTCGCCTAGAGGATACAACTATCCGATTGAATTGATACACGTCAATTCAATCCCATCAAATCGATAGAATGTTTCGTTGAAAAGCAAAGTTTTAGAGAAGAGTTTTGAGAGAGAATACCCAGATTTTCGTTTGCAATTATAGCTTTCTCTTTGATAACCGAAACAAACTGCCAAAACTGACACAGTGGGTCGCGCGGATGGCGGCGCGACCTGACTTGCGCGGAAAGTCGCGCATGCCACTGTTTGTTTCGAGGACAGTGTTCGGCGCGCATGGTGGCGCGGTGACCCGCCCGGTTACCATAAAGTCATTTTAATGATCACTAGAGCCCCAATGCCCAAACCTCAATCTTTTGACCATTAAATATATGTTATGCTCTCACTCAAGCCCAAGAAAATTCCTTAATTACTTGGACCTTTCTCCATTTTGATAACTTTTATGGGTATGGCCATAAAAGTTTCAAGTACTTTCCTATGTGAGACAACATTGTAAGATAAACACCCAACAAAAGGATAACTTTGAACAACTTACGGAAAAACAATGTTGAAAAGGATGGATAAGATAGTTGTTGTTATAAGATGGTTTCGAATGTGATAAGGATGAGTTTTCTTTTTGAAAATATGTTCCACTTGTTTCATTTTTGACATTACAAACCGCACCATGGAACGATAAACGAATAATTTTTTGTAAACATTTTTAATTCATTAAATGGGTTTCTTTTGTAAACATGTTAAGTTTACGAAATGACAATTTTTTGGTAAACATGTACAATTCAATATAAAATGTTAATAATAAGAAAAGTTAAAAGTATGTTATAATAAATTTTGTTGACGGTGTAATAACATAATTTTGAAATTACAACGTTGTAATAAGAAATGTGACATCAACGAAATGATTTTTTTTTCCTTTGATGAAGAATTAAGAATTAAGAATGTGTCTGGATCCCCTAGATAGGTTGTGATTCTCGGATACAAATCAGTGTAATGTTCGATTCTTTAAACATCATCAATATATTTTTTTACAGTAGATAATTAAAAGTAATATCTCTAAAAATATTTCTTTTATTTCTAAATATTCTTATTCTAAAAATAACATATAAGTTATATTATTGAAATATTTAATACAATTCATAAAATATTAATTTTCTCTCATAAACATTTAATTTTAAAAATTATTATTTGTCGAAAGAAAAAATCACATTTATTTATAAGCAACAACTCTTTTAAAGTTCTCCAACCTTTCATACTTTTTTCATTTTAAAGAATATATATAAAAAAAAAATCACAAATATATATTTATTTAAAAGAGTTCGTCTTATTTTCTTAAATCAAAACATTACTTATCAAGATTTAGAGGGTGTTTGTGATTGCTTATTTAAAATCGGGAAAATGTGGGTAGATGTAATGAAGTTTGGTTTATTTTCTATTCAATGTAACCAAGTTCATTTTTTCTCGATTAATATAACAAATTTTTATACATATTTTACCTACTAAACAAGTTACTAATGTCACCAAATCACCAATGTTTATTGACATAAATTTTGTTTTCCTTTTTAAATCCAAATCAACCTAATTTAAGCCATTTTAGTATTTTTGCCCTATTTTACTTACACGTGCTATTTCTCTAGCATAATACTATTAACCAAGCGAGGATTTCATGTCACACGAGTTTGACACCCTCTCTCTATGAATTTTGCATATATGATGATTAATTGGTTTTGAGGCAATGACCATCATGTTATGTCTTGTTTTTTTTTTCTTTTTTGCCAATTGTTATTAGGAAATGAATAAATGCTGGGATAGTGGTCTTTAAGGTTGTGTTTGGTACATAGGACAAGACGAGATAGGACAGGACAAAATTCATTGCCCCATGTTTGGCGTGACATTAGATACTGTCTCACGTTTGGCGCGACATGGGACTGGGACCCACTATGTACCACCACCTCCACTATCACCACCTCCACCTCCAACTCCGTAACCACCGCCCATCGCCGCCACCACCGACATTGTTGCCCACCTCCACCTTCATCGATCGCCACCGCCGGTAGCCATCGCCAACCACCGTTGGCCACTTCTATCTCTTCCTCAACTACAAAAATCTCCACCTCCATCGATCACCACCACCCATCGCCACCACCACCACCGACGGTTATCGGTAGCCACCGCCAACGACCGACGACCACTTTCACCTCTTCTTCCACTACAAGAACCTCTTCTTCCACTACAAGAACCTCTTCAACCACCATCCACCACCACCACCACCATCGTCGACCACCTCCACCAATCACCGCCAACCACCGGAGGCCACTTCTACTTCTTCGTCCACTGCAACAACCTCCTCAACCACCATCCACCGCCACCACAATTTTCATGACTCGTCCCCTGCGCTTACCACCACCTTGTATTCTTATTTAAATATATATACCTTGTACTCTTATTTAAATATACAATTTATCTGCGTCATTTGTAACTATTATATGATATATAAATTTATTAAACAACTTGTAGGGGAAACTTGTCTAATCGTGTCCTATACAGACCCAGTCCTACCAAACACGAGATAGTCACTTGTCCTGTCACGTCCTGTTTTGTCCAATCCTGTCCTACCCTCTTACTTGTCATGTCCTGTACAATTATGTTATGTCATGTCTAGTCATGTTCTGTCATGTTTGCATACCAAACGCTACCTAATTGGGTAGTTTGTTTTTATTTTTTTTCATAATTTTTTTACCTTCTTATGTTTTTTAGCTTTTAGTATATAACAGAGGGGTGTCAAAAATAACCGAGACCGAATAACCCACCCGAACCGAATGAAATTTAGGTTAAACGGTTTCGGGTTAAACGGTTCGGTTAACCGAATAATAATCATTATTCGGTTCGGTTTTCGGTTAACTTTTTTCTAATTCGGTTAAACCGAATAACCTGAATAACACATTCTACTAATATTTTGTATATTTCATGTTTATAAAAAATAATCCAAATACATGTTATACTATTATTATTTTACATATTTTATTGCTATATAATATATTTTATTTATAATATATAAGGTTTTTATTAGATTATGTTTTTTCTTTGATTTACATGTCGCATTAAAAAGTATCATTCGATAGATATTGGTTCATAGATGGTGTTTTTACTTAATATAAGTCAATTACTGAGTATTATTGTATGATACAATAATATATTAAAAGCAACAGACAACTGATCGTAGGAAATTATCTAAACAAGTATTTAACGAAAAAATATAAATCCTTATTCGGTTTAACTGGTTACCGAACCGAATAACCCGAAAACCAAATAACCGAAACTGAATAAACCGAACCTTATTTGGTTTGGTTATCGATTAATTTTATAAAAACTAAAAAACCGATTAACCCGAACCAAATAAACCGAAAAACGATTTAACCGACCGAATAACACCCTAATATAACATACTTCTATATGATCATATAACAATAATAATAACAAATAAATAATAAAAATCATGCATCAATTTGTTTACACAATGCATCAAATATTGATATATTACAAAAATAACTTGTAAAAGAGAGCAAATGCTAAAATGACTTAAAATTAGATGGATTTTGAATTAAAGAGTAAAAAAAATCATGTCAATAAACATTAGTGACATGTAGGTAAATGATTTGTTTAATAGGTAAAATATGTATAAAATAGAAAAAATTATTATATTAACTGAGAAAAAATAAACTTGGTTACATTAAATAGGAATTAAACCAAGGTTCATTACATTTAGACACATTTTACCCTTTAAAATAACTTATGCTTTTATATAAAAGTGCTTATTAACTTATATGATGTCAAATCAGAGTTTTAAGAAAAGTATTTGGATTAGCTTATAGTGGTATCAAAACCTAATAAACTAATAAGTCGTTATTTAGAGAGTATTTGGGGTTTCTTATATATGTAAAATAATCAAAAAACTGATAAGTTGTTTCAAATAAGTCAATAATTTAGAATTAAATCATTTATCAAAAATTCTTTATCACCGGTGTCAAACCATTATAAGCAGTTTTCTTTTTTAACCATCCAAACATTAAAATTGCTTACTACATGTACCACACCAGAATAAGCTAATAAACACTTTAAATAAACAATCTCAAACAGTCCTTAAAAAATCTTTGTTGTTTGGAATGGGTATCAAGAAGTCAATCAATCGTTTTCAAGTTTAGTTATAGTCAAACATCAAAAGGGCCCTAAAGTAATAATCATATTGTATAATATATGTTACTTTTGTTGCTTAATTTAGGGTAAAGCATTACTTTTGTTGCTTAATTTAGGGTAAAGCATTACTGGTTTAATGATCAATGTTTTTTTCATTAATACTTTTTTTGTGAGTTTTATAAAAATTTTATGAGTGAAGTTTTTGTTCAGTTCAAATATCTGATAGTGGATCTAGATATCATAAGCTTAGCCAACAAAGACCTAGATACCGCTGCCATGAAGTAAACACGTTTCCTATGTTTTAAAAAGACGAAACACTTATTTTAGGTTGCATTTGAAATAGTTGTTGTAAAAAACATTCACGTGTTAAGAAGTTCCATATCATGAAATAAGTATTGTTTTGAGATTTTTGTAACGCAACATTAGTCATATCTAAAATAAACAGTATTCTCTTCTCGATAAGGAGTAGGAGAACATAATGTCGTACCAAGAAAGAAAAACGAAGGCCAAAGGCTACAAAAGGAGATGAACTAACGATCTAGTACACAAGGGCCGAATGAAACTACCGTTTTTTGCCTCAAAGGTTGAATGATGCTTTTGAATGACGAGGAGACCAAGTTATCCCTACACGTAAGAACCACGACTACTCGTAGCATCATCAAAACATGGTAATTCAAACACCAATACTTGTCCATCCACATACCTTGAAAGGTCCAACACGATAATTACGACAAAAAATTACGTTACGTGTAAATAGTCATAAAAAAACGCGAGGTACACAGTTAAGATAGTTTTCTGTTACATTCTCTTAAGTTGTTATAGTAATTTGTGAATACAATTGTAACCGAATGTCATAGCCTTATGCAGAGAAATATTCAATGCAATATAACACTGTCCTTCTATTTCGTGAGTGATATCAGGATCCTTGAGTAGTTTTTAACCTTTTCGTTATAGATATCTCAACTTCATTGTTTTCTTGGACAAACATATTGAGCAAACGCGGATGTGTTTAAATTTCTACAATAGTTTGTACTGCTAGATAGGAAAAACGAGTTAATTCAGTGCTTTATGTGAGTAACTGAGTACCAATCAATACAATTGACACAAACACTTGAACATGACACGATTTTCTTACAATATGTACCGAAACGAAACCACAATATCAAAGTTATTAAGATTATTATCGGATAAAAACCATTAATATTCATATCATAACAAGTATGTATAACAAAAAAATAAAGAGAAAAAAATAACCGCACATGATAGCATAAAATAATGGCATGATTCACGACCTCATGTTACTAGTTCCTTATATATATATATATAAATGTTATCATAGCACAAAACATTATCTCCGAATATTATTTACATTTAATTCCAAATTTTATTAAGTAATACGGCTTATTAAAATATGTATTCATGGTTTTAATCTAATATTTATAAAAAAAAATATAGACGATCAATATACATATTTAATGTAACACAAATTAAAATAATATTTTAAATGATTTCAATATTTAATATAATTTTATGTGGTTATGGACAATTTTCCGACCTTAAATATCAACATCACAACCGACATCAATGTCGTAAAAAGACGGGATAATACATTATGTGTTTACGAAAAAAGACCACGAAACATTTCGGTTCACCATCATACTCACCAAGTCGGAAGTAGACAAACTTAACGAAACCTACATAAATACTCTACAGAATATGCACATACATACCACATAAATACTACAATCTCCACTCTCGCTCTAATTCACTTACGGTGTTATTTTACGGTTTTATTTATTTAATTAACGCTTGAAAGAACAAGTATAATCTTTGTTTAAATAATAATGAATTAAATTGTTTGGCAAAAAAAACTAGCTTATTTTTCGGTACATGTTTGGATGACCATAAGCTAGCTTTTTGAAAATGAGTAGCTTATGAATAGTTTTTTATAAATATTCCAATTATGTTCTCTTTAATATTATTTATTATTTATTAACTATTTTTTAATACGTTCTTTTTGGTCATTTAAATGTTTATAAGCTACTTTTTGACAAACGTGACTTTTTCATCAGCTAGCTTATCAGCTACCAGTTAGCTTATAAGTCATAAGCTGACTTATCAACTAGTTTGACAAACATACCTAAGTGATTGCAAACGACAAAGTAGAGTTGTTTTTCTGTACAAGAAAACTGATTATACAACTTTAACTGGAAATAAAAAGCACAGTTAAACGTACGAAATACGGTAACCAGTTTTATAGTATTTATCAGAAATTCAGAACTCATTTTAAAACTATTCTACACAAATTGTATCCAATCAACCCATAGATTTGATTATCGAAACAATGATAGGATTTATAAACACGTATTCATCAAACACACCCCCAAATTGAAGAGTTGGGTGCATAAAAAGGGAAGCAAGTAAATGGAGGATGCTCATACTATTATGAGATCACGAAGCATTTACCATATTTGGAATCAGAAATAAGAAGAGGGAAAATTCAAATCCGAATCCAATTTCGATTATCTTCGATTTCTTTGATATCCAAATTTCAAATTCAACACCTACCAGTTGCAGATGATGATTATTATATATAATAAATATTATATAGATCACAACCATCGTCATCATCATCATCAGCATCATCAAGTATAATACCTACTACTATTACTGATTTCTCCTGTATTTACTCGATCTCTCTCACACCCTTATCCTTCACCCTTACTGCTTCTTCCATGGCGCACGATAGTGACCTTCCCTGCGACGGAGATGGCCGGTGCATGATCTGCAAAATCACGCCGCCGGTGGAAGAGACGTTAACTTGCAAGACCTGTGTCACTCCATGGCATCTTGACTGTCTATCTGTGCGACCACAAACCCTAGCCGATGCTGCGCAATGGGAGTGTCCAGACTGTTCTAATCTCGTTTCATCTAATCCGCCTCCATCCGCCGTGACATCGGGATCTGAACCATCTGCTACGCTGATTGCCGCTATTCGAGCCATTGAATCTGATGCCTCACTCTCTGACCACGAGAAGGCCAAGCGACGACAGCAGTTGTTGAGTGGAGGAGGATCCGATGACGGTGATAAAACAATCGATGCCAAAAAAGAGATCGGCGTCGGCGGCGATAGCGATGTTCTGAAGCTTCTCAGCGGCAGCTTTAACTGCTCCTTTTGCATGCACCTACCGGAGAGACCTGTGACGGTATCGTTTCTTAGAGCAACATCTTAAGTTTTGAGTTGCATACATTTCTTCATATCTAGCATGATATACTGATATAGTGTGGGATTTGTGTTGGCCTTACTCTAAACCCTAAATCCTTCTCTGATGATTTTAACTAAAATATGTTTCAAGTTTTGCAGCCCTTATTAAACACACCGGCATTACTTTCATGGTGATTTATGTCCATATGTAGTACAATTAATGTTTTAACAAGTACTTGTTCCATATAAGCACAAAAAGCCTTCATAAATTATTCAATAGTCAGTGATCATTGCTGTTTTTGCTGAAAATGGGTAAAAATAGAATATCTAACTTCTGGTAGAATGGTGGTCCATGTGTTGGTAAATATCACTGAATTGGCTATATGAAGCATTCATGATCAGACTTGGGTACTTTTTTGTACTGTTTTGTGGGAATCTTATGGCAACTTCCTTTTTTTGTGCTTATAGTTGAAGTTGTAACAAAGTTTGTTGCTGTATTAGTTCTTGTTGGAAGCAAAGGAAGCACTGATCTCTACATCATATCACAACCTTCACTTGCCCTCACTATTTCCCATTAGGTTGGTGTCTCTTCACATATGAATACAAGTTAATAGGTCAGGGACTTCAAAATTGTGCATATTGTGAGATCATCCATTCAAAGAGGTTAGATTTTAAATATTTAATCACATCCCCCTCTCGCTGAGCCACACTTTCTTGTAGTTTCTGTGGTTCTAGATGACTCAATTGATCTTCATAGCTCAATATTAATGACGATCAAAGTGAGTTTGGAGTTGGTACTCGTTTTTTTTTCTTCCTGAGGTTGCTGTTTCATTTATAAAAGGGGACACAAGATAACCGTTGACTCATGTGATGCTCCTTATTATGTGCTGATTAGTCGATTTGATGTTGATTTTAGTAATCGTAAAAGAAGTTTCAGTCATTGCATATGGAAAATATCTTGCTCTACTTAAAGACCCCCTCTTTATGTTACAGACACCATGTGGTCACAACTTTTGCCTGAAGTGCTTTGAGAAATGGGTTGGCCAAGGGAAGCGTACCTGTGCCATATGTCGAGCTTCAATTCCTCCTAAAATGGCGAGTCAGCCTCGAATCAACTCATCCCTTGTTATTGCAATTAGAATGGCGAAGATGACCAGGTCAAATGCTGCTTCAGGACCACCTAAACCCTACTATTCTGTTCTAAACCAAAACAGACCAGACAAAGCATATACCAGTGAGCGGGCAAAGAAGTCTGGGAAGGCTAATGCATGCAGTGGAAAGATATTTGTCACGGTTCCACCTGATCATTTTGGACCCATTCTTGCAGAGAATGATCCAGAGAGAGGAACAGGAGTTCTTGTTGGGGAAACTTGGGAAGATCGTATGGAATGTAGACAATGGGGGGTTCATCTTCCTCATGTTGCTGGGATATCTGGGCAGTCTGATTATGGTGCGCAATCTGTGGCACTATCCGGAGGATATGAAGATGATGAGGATCATGGAGAGTGGTTCCTCTATACGGGAAGGTATGTGATGTTTCTCACTGATAATAATGTTGTTATAGATCCAGGTTACAATGTCCTTATTTGCTGGTTAACATGGTATTTATTGGCAAATGAGGTTTTGATAAAGAACTTTATTGTCATCTTGTAAGTTTCATGTTAAGTTTGAAGTGACGGTACTTACAGAACTGTATATTTCATCAGCTGCTTATTTCTCACCATTCTTTAGTTTGCGGCAGATGGTAGTATTGTAAAACAGATATATTTTCTAATCGAAGTATTAAGTTTCAATTTTTGTTGCGTAACTCTATTGCACCAGGACAAGTAGGTTTATTTGTGAATATTTTCTTCTCCATCTTCTTCTTTGTTTGATATTGACAGTGGTGGAAGAGACTTGAGTGGAAATAAAAGGACCAACAAGACACAGTCATTTGATCAGAAGTTTGAGAAGTACAATGAAGCTTTACGTGTTAGTTGCAGAAAAGGCTACCCAGTACGTGTTGTAAGGTATGGTTTTGTGACATTTTTTGCAAGTAGACGTAATCATGAATCTATGTATTGAAGTCGTAGTTTGCTAGATGACAGAATTCACAACCGTCTACACACCCTTCACCTGGTAAGTGTTATAGTAAACCATTGTACTCTATTGATCTTAGATAGTTCCATTCTCAGTCAGGAAGAACAAATATAAACAGCAATTACTTATATGGTCTTCAATGGTACAATTTTTATATATTGACATTCATTTTTCCTAATAGACAAGAATACATTTGAACTTGTGTGGTTACCACTTCAATAATGGGGCTGCATTTTCTTGAATGGTTCTGATATTTTTCACTGACTGAAGGTTGTATAATTCTAATATGCTTGTTAGTCAGCAGTCATAAACAATATTTTGTTCTCTTTTCTGTTACTCCATTAGCTAGAAGAAAACTATCATATTTCAATTTTAGTTAGAGATATTAGTTTACATCCTAATATAAGATCTAATCTATGATCAATCCATTTATATGGACAGATCACACAAAGAAAAACGGTCTGCTTATGCACCGGAGAAAGGAGTACGGTATGATGGGATTTACAGGATTGAAAAATGCTGGAGGAAACCTGGAATTCAAGTCGGTTATCACTCTATTGCTTGATGTTATATTAACAGCAGTCATTATATAATCCTTCCCAAACTTGTTAGCTGATGGTTGTGCTCTTGTAGGGATACAAAGTATGCCGGTATCTATTTGTTCGTTGTGATAATGATCCTGCTCCGTGGACAAGGTTTGTCATTGGTATCATGATTGTTGCACTTTGCATCATTTAAACCTACAGATGAATTTTGAGTTATTTACTTTTGCAGCGATGAAAATGGGGATCGTCCAAGGCCTTTGCCTTCCATTAAGGAGCTGAAAAATGCAACAGATGTAACAGAGAGGAAGGGGACTCCGTCTTGGGATTATGATGTGAGATGATGCAATTTTTTACTGTAGGATTACTTGTGCTTTCACTGTGTATTTGTGGCTGTAGTCGGTTGTTGTTTTCTCTTAAACGTTTTCTTTTTGTTATTATGGCAATTGGTTATCACATTGTAAGTTGTTCTGTGCAGGATGAGAAAGCATGTTGGTTGTGGAAAGTACCTGCACCGGGAAGTAGAAAACATGTAGATAATGGAGACGATGAGGATGGCAATAGAACAAGAAAAGTCCGTCGTAAAACACAAACGTTGTCTGTGAGTGAACGTCTACTGAAAGGTCTGTACTTTGTTAATTATACATGGATTCTTCACGGTTTACATGTATAGTTGTACCAACAAAAAATATACTCCCTCCATCCCAAAATAAGGGCCCGTTTGGTTTGCGGGATTTGGTAGGATTTGGAATTGAATTTCATTCCAATCCCATGTTTGGTTTGAAGGATTTCCTAGATGTGAAGTCCCGGGATTTCATTGAAATCCCACAAACATAGGATTTTGAAATCCCACGGGGTTGGTTGGAATTTCACTGATTTTGTAGGACTTGTATGTAATAATGTTATAAAATATGCCAAATAACTTGTTTTGTAATAATCAATTAATAAAAAGGTAATTTAATTATTTTTATAATCATTTATAATTTGTTTTTGTAAATTATCTATAAAGAATGGAATTCAATTCCACTACACTGCAAATCCTACAACCCAATCACACCAAAGATTTCAAATCCTTCCACCAATACCAAATCCCTCAAAAACTTTCCATCAAACCAAACACCTCTTAAATGTCCACAATAAAGACAAACTAAAATAGAAATGTGGACACTTGTTTTGGGGTGGATGGTATTCCACTAGGAATCTTGTTGCTTAAAACCTTCTGTGCTTCTGTTCTAAATATGGCAAATGTGACATCTTTTGTGCTACAGAATTCTGCTGCCTCATCTGCCACAAAGTGATGACTCTCCCGCTTACTACTCCGTGTGCACACAATTTTTGCAAGTCTTGTTTGCAAGATACCTTTGCTGGACAAACATTTATGAAGGAGAGGACATGTGAAGGTAGACGGGCTTTAAGGGCAAAGAAGAACATCATGAAATGTCCATCATGTTCTAACGATATTTCTGAATACCTGCAAAATCCACAGGTATTTAAAGTGTATCTATGCCTATGCTATAAGTAATATATTTCTCTATCTATCTTTAGCCACGATATGGGGCAAAAATGATTCGTTGTTTTGACAGGTGAATAGAGAGTTGATGAGTGTGATTGAATCACTTCAAAGGCAGACCAAAGAAATGGAGGAAAGTGCAGTGTTGGGAGATGAAATATTGAACATGGATGAGAAAACCGATGATGTTAAAGATAAAGATGAGGAACCCGAGACTGATGATAAAGTAGAGATGTCTGAGGATGTTTTCCAGGATGAGATGAAAGTCGTATGCGAGTCATCTAACGGTGATGCACCTAAAGGCAAAGCTCCTAAAAGTAACAAGAGAAAGAAAGCAGGTGTTAGCGATAACAACACAGCAGAGGAGAGTGGTACGCGTCTTAAGCCAGAATTGACGATGATGAGTGAAGTTACAAAGCAGAAAAAGGAGGATGATGGGAAATGCTCGTCACCTATAAGTGCATGAGTTGAGACCAGAAGCAAAAAAGCAAAGCAGGAGGATGATGATGATGAGTCTAGTTTCACAAAGGCAGTCTGATTTTATATCATTCTCATTTTGGCTTTTAGGAACTAGTATCTGTTTTGGCAATGGTACTTTGGCAACAATATGTATCTTGAGTAATTCTCACATATTAAAAATGTATCCATCGGAATGTATTCGTTTTCTACCAATAACTTGGCTTGAAGGGTGAACTGTACGTAGATCTGCTATCTATCCTAAAGAGTGGAGTGGTTGTTTTGTGAAAATTGGGCTATTAATAAATTGTATGGCATACCATTCAGAGTTGTTCAGCGTTTGTGTATCAAAGCAAAAAGCATTTCAAGGTAAAAGTCATTGATTGGGTTGGAAGCCAAGTATGAATAATGACTTCTACTCCATCCATCATTCACTCTAGTCCAATGCTATCTGAGGGGCGTTTGGTTCATTTAAAGGAATCTGAATGAAAATAAAAATAGAAATGCAGAGGAATAGGAATGAGCATTCCATTGATGTTGTTTGGTTAAACCAATATAATTAATAAAAAATATTTTATATAAAGTTTTTAATACACACATGTGACGTTCAACGTGAAAATAAAAAATATTTTCCATTCAACATCGAGAAATGAAGGGACGCATGAGAAAAAATGACTGAGTGGGAATAATATTTTCATTCCCTCCAATTTGGTCAGGAATGGAAATTAATTGGTTTGGGGTAATGTGTCCATTATATTATATCAAACCAAACAACAGTTTTTATTATCATTCTCATTTCTTACCCCTCAATACCCCCAACTAAACACCCCCTAAGTATATATAAATGTTTTTCCAATGGTAACATACTCAAAGGCAAACGTGGGCAAATCGGTGATTTCACCATTATAAACGGTCCCATTTATTTGATGAGAGGACCTTTTGGTCTAGGTGGTATCTTACGCTATGTTTGGCAAACTAGCTGATAAGTTACCTGATAAAGAAGTCATGTTTGACAAAAACTAGCTTATAAACATGTTAAATGACCAAAAAGAGTATCTTCAAAAAATTATCAATTACAATATTTAATTATATAATTAAAACAAATGTATAGCAATATAATATGTTAATTAATACAACCAATGTAGTAAAAAATTAAATAATATAACATGTTAATTAAATAAAAAAATTATTATTACATATATACTATAAATTTTGAATTTGTTAAAACAAGTTTTAGAAAAAATATATATTCATTTATGTTGGTCCCGAAGGCCTATACAAGTTTGTAGAAGGGAGGTTTGTAACACCCCAAAAAACGGGAGTCAACAAAAACTTCCATAAAACGGAAGAGTGGTACGCATTTCTAAAGTAAAAGTATTCATAAATCATTACATAACCATTAATACGAAGATTTAGGTTAATTATCGCTAGTAATGGACCACTAGCTTATCTTATCTCTACTATAGAAATCAGATAACAAAAGGTGTCGGAAAGTTCTATCATAATCTTCAAATCTTTAACTCTCCAACAATGATCCCATGCTCACAACCCCAGTCTAAACCTTCTTGTATCCGGAACCACTAATATCTGTAACATATAAAACACATAACAAGTGTTAGACTTTTAAAGCCTAAGTGAGGTTTACACATAGCACATAGAGCATAATCATTGCATGTAGGAATAACAATTCGATACATTCACAAATTGGATTCCATGGAGAAGGCCCATATCGCTACCCAGTTACATCATAATTGAAGATATACCTTGATCGATACCCCACGGTATTGTCACAAGGCATAACACAACGGAAAACCCCACGGTATCCGAAGGTATGAATCAGTTACACTTACCCCACGGTGTGTAAGAATATATCCTCCAATGCCTACTAGGTGCTCCTCCAATTATGTGAATACCAAATATGTTAATCCAAATAATATTCAAGCATACTCAACACATAGCAATGGTCCAACCATTTAACATGATCAATACTACTTCTATGTAGTTCATATACATCCATATGTAATAAATCATATTCTATATGATATCAAGCATATTTAACATATAACAATGGTCCAACCATTTAACATGATCAATACTACTTCTATGTAGTTCATATACATCCATATGTAATAAATCATATTCTATATGATATCAATAATAAACATCCATGTTTACAATTCAATAATAGGTCTATTTTGACCATTAAGCCATCATTACTTCATTAAGACATATATTAAGACATCATCATAATCACATACCCATGATGTATAATCAAACCCAAAACTTTAACACTAACATTTACCATGGCATTCTAAGTAATAAAACACAATTAATCCACCATAACTTACTTGAACTCTTCTTGTTTCCCTCTTAACCATTAAGAGCTTATTAATCAAGATTTCTCATTATCAATACCAAAATCAAGATAAAGTATGGTAGTAAAGTATAATACAATCAATTAGATACAAGTTACTCACCTTAATTCTTCAATTGGTATAACCCTAACTTGATGATTTGAACTCAAACACTCCAAGAAGAAAGATGAAGATATATTGCCCTAAATCAAGTTTAATTGTTAAGACTCATCTACTAAATACTTGAATTGGATTAGGATTGAGAGATGTATGTTTACCTTTTGATGGAAAATTCGTCTAGAAGTGAGGAGCAGAGCAACTATCTGTTTTTGAGAGTTCTAATTTAAGATATGAATGACTAAGGACTAAGAGGTGGGTTTTAACCCCCTTTCAACACGTCAGGTGCTCGGCGCCAGCGCCCGAGCCAGTGCATCGGCGCCACCATCCGCACCAACCTCTGTTTGCTTGTTTCTCGTTTTCCACTAATTTGGCCGTAACTTCTTCGTTAGAACTCCGTTTTTGCTCCGGAAAGAACCATTGAACTCGTATTCAAATTACACATCCAACTAATCCATAAAATCTAATATTTAACTTTGTCATCTATTTTTCATTAATTTCCTTAAGGAATAAACTTACGAATTTCTATCGGAAGTTCTCAAATAACACGTAACAATCACGGAAATTACTTAGGAAATCAATTATAATCTAAGAAGTCAAAATATAAAGAAATATTAGGACTATTTTTACTCACAAGGATTTTCCGGGTGTTACAATTCTCCCAACCTTAAAATGATTTCGTCCTCGAAATCTATATCCTTTACAACCCAAAGTCAACCGACTCACTGTCGACCAAAATTCAACAATTCCTAACGGGAATCTAAATTCCTTCCACACGGTTTATAAAGACAATTCCTCGAACAATTGTTTATTAACAAAGCCCCTACACATACGTTGTACTTATGTACGGATAAACGTTCCAACCATAGAGAAACTCCCAACCATACGACTTCAGTCATCTCCCAACCTTAAAATGTTCTATACATCTTGATTTCAGTTTCAAACTCTAAATCAATTTAAGGCTCAATTAATACTGAGACCAACCGAATCTCTAATTTCAATTGTCCCTATCGTTAACGGCCATTCACATCCAAAGAGCTCTAATAGACTCCAAAATCCATCTTAATAATTAATCATCAAACGGACATGTTCATTAACCATACACAAAGATTAGTTCACTAAAACCACTCATCACAAATGAGTATCTTAAGGTTACTACTACCATCACCATCATTCTTTTTAAAATCAGCTACAATCCCCCGATTACACTAAAGGTGTTTGGCCTTAAACCCAAAAGTTGACACCTAATTATCACCAACCTTTGCACTCTAACCAAACCCACACATGAGTTCCCTTCACAAATAAAAATCTAGAAGGAACAAGGATTCGTCTTTCATATTTCCTGAACCTTACTTCTTTCCTCATTATCCGCTCCCCAACTTAGATTTGTAAGCCTCCTTAAAGTAACCGTTTATCATTAAACCTTTATCCGACTATTGCTTGGTCTTCAATACCGTCATCATCCACATCTCAATCTCCAGGTCTCAAAATAACATTAACGTATACTGCATGAAAATCTATACTCACCTTAAATTGAGCATACTCACCACTTTTGAATACTTCTATATCTACGGCACCCATCACTACATCTATTACCCATACGTTTCTTCAGTATAAAGTACTACCACTTCCTCACATCAATATCGCACTACGCGACCACATTGCAACCAAGAACTAAAATATTATATAACAAAGGTGATAATTCCATTGAATCTGTAGTATAACTACATTCTTAGGTCCGACCTTTCTATCATTACTTCCTACGTTAGCATGGAGTACTACCCTCCAATCATTATTTGTCTCTTTCTCCCAACTTTTCCACATACCGATAACACTTTCTCATCTTTATTAAACTTCCTATGATTCAAAATCATAAACTTATTTAGCGACTCACACAACCACAATCACTTTGGATAAACTCACACTACCGCTCGACATTCTATTCTAATAATAGCCAAATCACTACACCATCTTACAACCACAAATTCCAACAGCTTTATTGACAACTAGTACTATTCACCTGGAATCCCCGAAAAGACTTTCATCTAATGTTCCCTCTTTATAACTTCTTAATATTGGTTGACACATTTATCTTGACAATTAATGCCACTACTCGTTCGTACATTCTCCACTCATAACATCTCACAGCAGACCAGATCCCTCATGGTCATTTGTACACAATTCAAATTTACCTTCATGCTCTCCCGCACAATTAACCGAATCTATTTCATTACTTTATTCCTCCCCAACTTTAGTTTGAACTACAACTCACGAGTTTCTAATTAACTTAAACTTACTCACTTATTACTAATTCTTTGTGACTCCAAATCGTTATATATATAGTGCACACTCCATCACAAATCGACATAGTCCATACCCTTACCATGTTTGTACCTAATTCTTCATTCTATATAAACCATCTACACCATAAGTAGAATGTTCATCTACTACAATAGTCTTTCACTATCCTAACACCCCCCACAAGGTGATCCTTCAACTTTTAATCTTCCGATTCTGACTTAACATTCATACATGATCTCAAAAGAAAACTCAATGTGTTCACATTATGTAAACTTTAATTATAATACAATTCATGTAATTCCAACCCCAAGCCTATGTCAAGTTAATTAAACCGACGAATACCCTTAAGACTCAACCGAATCCAAAACCAAGCCATCTGCTCAAAGGGTCTATTGATCATTTATCAATATCAACTCATGAAATTTAAAATACATCAAATCCCACATCATGCTACACACGCTTCGAGACATGCTAATCTCACGACCCCTTCATTGCTACTTTCCCAATGAAGTCAATTCCTATATGTATCTATATGTACACGTATATACAATTCTATATACTCCACAATATTAATATATATTATTTTGCCAAAGTTCATTAGTCCAAAGGTACTAAAAATACAAGATCATCAAACGGTCCTCACACATAAGACCAATAGTTAAACCAACACTAAAAAAAAGTGATTAAGCATATAACACACTAAAATTATTGCACGACCATAATAAACTTCTAAAAGCGTATTTTGACCATCTAACTTTCACTTCAGTAATAATTTAACCAAAACCTCTTCTACTCGTGATTTATTCGCCAATCACTCAAAATCCCCACATGTGGTGTTTCACAAGTTATGTATTGTCCGCATTCTATAACATCCCCAGTTCGCCGCACACAATATTGTCCGCCTTGCGCATACCCTCTGCATAACAGCATGCCGGTACCGCTCACGGTTTTGTTTCTGCCCGCACAGGCATACGCGGGACGCACCCAGACCGCACCCTATGGCAGGCAAAAGGCCTCATACGTCTTACACAACTGCCGACTTCAATGTCAATAGTCGACCTATCGATACTTCTTTAATCTATTCATTAACAAGGACTGAACCTAATCCTTTCAACATAACATAATACAATTTACATCTCATCGTCTTCATTTCAAACTTATTCGTGCAATACTAATATCACAAGATCACCATAAATTCTTATTTAACGTCGAGGGTATTTCCTTTCTGTCTCACCACACTACTCATAGAAATTTGCTAATTCCATCACTTGATGACTACTAATTCTTCCTTCGGACACAACCGTCTCTTGCCAACTATGTTCCTAGTTACCAAACAAGGGTATAGACCTTCTTACAACCGACACTAAAGTCCACTTTCAACTCTCCCATTGTTCACCTTCCTCTTGAACACAATTACCAAAACTACAAACATTCTCCCATGATTTATCCAACACCTCTCCATTCTCAGAGTTCTTTCTTAGCTTATGGTAATATTTTACGACTTAGTTCGTTCATAGCCTTTATGCATAACAATGTATTAAATATATTATTTCGCACATTTCCTCATTTTAAAGAACAACACTTGGAGCAACTTGGGTACACATGACCCCAAAATTCTTATAACTTCAGTGTACTGCACAACGATCACGAGAATCGTTTGCATACTACTTTCCGAAAAACTTAATCTTTTTCAACCAAAACGATGTTGTTATGACCGTAATATATTTAATGAAAATCTTTTCATACAACAAAAGTTGAAAGAAATTACCGACACGAAGTAAGCTAGTCGGTTCTCACACTTATTTATATTTAACTTTTCTTGTAAAGTATGAAGTATTTTGCAAATTGCTAAACTCAAAATTTCGCTTGTGCGACGTAAATAGTATTGCCTTTTTCTTTAAATACTCACATGCACATACTAATTTATCATCGACTAAATTGCTATTTATGCATTTGTTTTGAAATCACGAAAACCCATGTAACACATACTCGAGGACACCGTGCATAAAACTCTACTTGAAATTGAAGGTTATTCACTCAAACAAAGTCTATTGTTTAACTCACACAACTTATCATTGACACTCTATTTCCAACCAGTGGTTACCCTCTCAGCCTTCTAACACTTGTTATACATGCCTTCCAAGGCTCACTTACTCAACCATTTCATACTATTCCCATCTTAATCAAACATTTTACATTCTATTTCCACACATTTTAATCCACTTATTTAGGGTTGTCTCGGCGGACTTTCATGAGTCTCTGCGAGTTCCAGGTTGTCCTTCCAATCCTCAATCATTTACCGATTTGTCCTCCAAAGAATTGAAAGACCTTTGTGGCAATTTTACCATCATTATGCTATAAAACAAAAGATAACCCTCAGAAATGGTTATATGAATATAGACGCACGAAACGTACTTTACTGATCATTAGTCACTGGAACAATTTAGAAACAAGTATGCTTATGTAACAATATATTCATAATAACAGTAGCTAATTGAGATTGTGAATATATCATACATGAGAATCCTCATTACCGTCGTTACCGTACTAATTTCACATATTTCTGTTGACCCTAAGGCCATCCCGTCTTAATACTTCTACCCAATCTCACGATTCATAACTTAATTCATCTCAGCTTAAGTCTAAGTACCTCCTCATCATACTTAGTTCACTTAAACTAAAGCTCTGATACCAACTTGTAACACCCCAAAAAAGGGGGTCAACAAAAACTTCCATAAAACGGAAGAGTGGTACGCATTTCTAAAGTAAAAGTATTCATAAATCATTACATAACCATTAATACGAAGATTTAGGTTAATTATCGCTAGTAATGGACCACTAGCTTATCTTATCTCTACTATAGAAATCAGATAACAAAAGGTGTCGGAAAGTTCTATCATAATCTTCAAATCTTTAACTCTCCAACAATGATCCCATGCTCACAACCCCAGTCTAAACCTTCTTGTATCCGGAACCACTAATATCTGTAACATATAAAACACATAACAAGTGTTAGGCTTTTAAAGCCTAAGTGAGGTTTACACATAGCACATAGAGCATAATCATTGCATGTAGGAATAACAATTCGATACATTCACAAATTGGATTCCATGGAGAAGGCCCATATCGCTACCCAGTTACATCATAATTGAAGATATACCTTGATCGATACCCCACGGTATTGTCACAAGGCATAACACAACGGAAAACCCCACGGTATCCGAAGGTATGAATCAGTTACACTTACCCCACGGTGTGTAAGAATATATCCTCCAATGCCTACTAGGTGCTCCTCCAATTATGTGAATACCAAATATGTTAATCCAAATAATATTCAAGCATACTCAACACATAGCAATGGTCCAACCATTTAACATGATCAATACTACTTCTATGTAGTTCATATACATCCATATGTAATAAATCATATTCTATATGATATCAAGCATATTTAACATATAACAATGGTCCAACCATTTAACATGATCAATACTACTTCTATGTAGTTCATATACATCCATATGTAATAAATCATATTCTATATGATATCAATAATAAACATCCATGTTTACATTTCAATAATAGGTCTATTTTGACCATTAAGCCATCATTACTTCATTAAGACATATATTAAGCCATCATCATAATCACATACCCATGATGTATAATCAAACCCAAAACTTTAACACTAACATTTACCATGGCATTCTAAGTAATAAAACACAATTAATCCACCATAACTTACTTGAACTCTTCTTGTTTCCCTCTTAACCATTAAGAGCTTATTAATCAAGATTTCTCATTATCAATACCAAAATCAAGATAAAGTATGGTAGTAAAGTATAATACAATCAATTAGATACAAGTTACTCACCTTAATTCTTCAATTGGTATAACCCTAACTTGATGATTTGAACTCAAACACTCCAAGAAGAAAGATGAAGATATATTGCCCTAAATCAAGTTTAATTGTTAAAATTCATCTACTAAATACTTGAATTGGATTAGGATTGAGAGATGTATGTTTACCTTTTGATGGAAATTCGTCTAGAAGTGAGGAGCAGAGCAACTATCTGTTTTTGAGAGTTCTAATTTAAGATATGAATGACTAAGGACTAAGAGGTGGGTTTTAACCCCCTTTCAACACGTCAGGTGCTCGGCGCCAGCGCCCGAGCCAGTGCATCGGCGCCACCATCCGCGCCAACCTCTGTTTGCTTGTTTCTCGTTTTCCACTAATTTGGCCGTAACTTCTTCGTTAGAACTCCGTTTTTGCTCCGGAAAGAACCGTTGGACTCGTATTCAAATTACCCATCCAACTAATCCATAAAATCTAATATTTAACTTTGTCATCTATTTTTCATTAATTTCCTTAAGGAATAAACTTACGAATTTCTATCGAAAGTTCTCAAATAACACGTAACAATCACGGAAATTACTTAGGAAATCAATTATAATCTAAGAAGTCAAAATATAAAGAAATATTAGGACTATTTTTACTCACAAGGATTTTCCGGGTGTTACAGGGTTGAATACAAACACACAGATTTTACTTTTCTAAATTGTTTATTGATAAATCATTAACAATTTACAGCTTGTTGCGAAAACAAAATTAAGGATAAACCTAAATCTAAACAAGTTGGAACACTAAGGTTTCTTGCACTAAGAGAGATAAGGAAATTACTAATAATAACCTATCTTGAGATAAGAGATTGAACTTGTCCAGACTTAGCAAGTTACTTCAAATGAAGTGGGTTCATCTCTTTATATACTGCATGCATTTAATGCAAGTCAGTATACACTTTACACGTGTCATCAGCGGATTGGTTGCATGTCATTGACCTTTGTTGACAACCTTAGTAGCCGCATGGATGAACAGTGTAGTATCAGAGTGGTTGTACGATTTCAGACAGTCGGAGGTTCTTTTCTGACATTTCGTACGGAGTCGTGCAAGGGTGGTTAAGACAACAGTATTTTGTACGGAGGACTTCATGATCAGCTTTCATTGATTCAGAGCATCTATCATTACTATTCAGCGAATGATAAAGTTCAACGATAGCTGAAGTCTTGTACTTGATACTTCACGTTGAGTGGACAAATCTGAGTCTTCGCTGATCCGCATCAGTTCATTAGGATACTTGTCGCTGGTTCTTGAGCTTGATCTTCGAATTCAGCGTAGAACCTATGTTGACGTGAAACTTGTCTTCAGGGATCATAAGTAAACAACTAACTTATCAGCGATCACCATAATGACTGAACAAACTCAGAGCATTAATGGTGAACAGTGTTCGCTGAATGTTTAATCTAAAGAGCGAGAGTTCCTATCAGCGGTACTGTAAGATCTTAGTACTTATCAGCGATAGTGAAACTCTGATACATATTGTTTACTTACAATTTTCACTAAGTATTATAGATAGGGTCATTATCAAATCACTGAGGGTTTGGATCAACAATCTCCCCCTATTTGATTATGACATAGCAACAAAGAAAATTGCTATTTAATGAAAACATAAGGATAAAAAGAACTCATAAAATATTTGTCCCTTTTACTGTTTTCTGGGATCTTTTCAGTACTGATGGAGTAAAGTACATTCGCTGAAATCTTTCTTTAAAATATTGAATCAGGTTACAATGGTCAATAGAAAGATTACAAGTACAAGCTAAATAAATTACAAGTACAGAAGGATAACTGATACAATAGAGAAAAAGGCGATCATATCAGCTTTCAAAGGGTTCTTCCTTAATGAGAAGTTCATCAAGGGTCTTTTCAGTGGGGATCATCCAGTCAGGAACCGTTACTCCTTGTTTTCTTTTGTTCAGCGCTTCTTCAAAGATCAAGGTTTTTAGGGGTCGTGCCTGAATGTCTTGTTTGAAGTCACACCAGTAGATGAGATCTCTGAGCTGTTCGATTGGAGTGATTGGAAGCTCAGCGATCCGTTGAAAACATTTACGTCCATCGTAGTCAAGAAAGAATATTCCATATGGATCACTGATGACTTTACCAGGGACGAAAAGTTCACAGGGTGGCAAAGATATGTCAAGGGCAGATAGATCAGGGTCAGGACCAAGCACTTCAGCGCGAGAGAAACCGATACCAGTTTCATTTCGTATGACAGGACCTGAGTCTGAATCTTGACGTTTCTTCTTTGGAGATTTTTCTTTTCAGCTTAAGATCAGGAGGAGGAGGAATGTCCACACAAGAAGATATCAAATCAATCTGTCTGTTTATCAGCTTTTTGAAATGATCCTTGTACTTAGATTGAGACGTTTGGATAGCTAACCTCATCTCCAGCCATTCAGAGAGACCATACCTTTTTACAGTGTCAGCGCGAAAAGCTTCAGTTTGGCCATCTTCTCTGAAAAGTTTGATGTCAACAATAGGTACTCCGATAGAGGTTCTTCCAGAGATGAATACCTTGTTGATCTTCGCTGGATAATATCTGAAGTGTATTTTCTCTTTACACCAGTTCAGGGTGGTCTGAGAAACTTCAGTTTTCTTCTCCACGATCTTCTGGGTTTCTTCCCAAAGCTTTCGTTGGACTTGAATGGGAATACGTTTCAGCTTGGGGTCTTTGACAGATTCTTGAGTAAGCTTGATGGCGTATTCTCTATCCTTTTCTTCAGCTTCCTTTCTTTCAGCGATGAGGCGTTCAGCTCTAAGGTGATCCTTTAATTCCTGTTTAGAGATTCTGAACTTTGGAGGAATGGAAGGAAGTTGATCACGCTTCAGAATGATTCGCTGATCCTCGAATCGCTTTATCATCTCCTATCTTCTTTTCTGATCCTCTTCATTTAGCTTTTGAGGAGCTAAGGAAGATATGCGTTTGTGCGAGAGTAGCTGTTCTTCAGGTTCATCAGTCTCAGAGATCAAATCCAAGACTGGGATTATGTCTTCAGCAGCAGCTGGCTTTATTGGTGAGGTCGCAGTTGTGGAACCTTCAGCGATATCCTCAAACAGGGGAGAGGACTAGCTGAAACACAGCGATCTTGCAAGTAAGAACTTGGGTAGAAGAACTTGGGTAGAAACAGAGAGAGAGAATTTGTTCAGGTGTATAGGCTAGGGTAGTAGAACTGATAGAGGATGGATGGAGTAAGAGATGTTTTTAGTGTACCTGACAAACCGGATTTTCAAGCAAGATCATCAGATTTTCATCTTCAGCGACGCTTTTGCCTTTGCCTTTCTCAGCTCCAGAGGCTGAGGGCTTTGTCTTTGTCCGCTCCCCTGTAGGTTCATTTATTGAGATTCCCTTAAGAGCTTTGATCCTTGGGGCAGGTTTGACGATAAAGAAGTCATCGTCATCATCTTCATCATTCCTTGGAGAGGAGGATGGTTCATCATCAGGGATGTCGACGGCTTCATCATCTTCTGCTTCGGATTCTTCAGCTTCTTCTTCGAGTTGCTCCCCCTCAGATACAGAGGCGAGCTTCTCGGTTCCCTCAGGGTTTTCAACTCCCTGAGGTCCAGCGGTGGTTTCTTCAGCATCCTTCTTCTCTCCCCTGATAGATTCATCATGGGAAAGGTCTTCAGCGCTCTTATCTTCAGCGCTCTTCTCCCCAAGATGTTCAGCGCTCTTCTCCCCCTCTTTCTCATGATGAGTGGGGGAGGAATGTGCAGACTCTTCAGCAACTGTATTTTCTCTGTCTTCTTGGCCAGAGAGTCCAATACAGCCTTCAATCTTTGCTAATCTGTCTTCAAGGCCAGAAATAGCAGGATTGATCTTCTCGAGCTCAGTGCGATCCGCCGCTGTGAAAGTTTCCAATGCAGGGGCAGGGGCATGTGCAGGAGCATGAGTATTTGCCTTGTTGAGCAGCTCCGTGATCATCGTTTTCATTGAACTAACGTCGGTCTTTACAGAACCTAAGTCAGTCTTCACAGTAGACATATCCCCCTCGAGTTGTCCAACCGATGTCTTCAGCGTTGTGACCTCGCTGGACATGGATGAAACTGAGTTTTTGAGAGAGGTGTAGTCGGTGTAGATGTCAGCGAGCACCTTGGAGAATTCACTGAGAGTCTTATCAACTTGCTTGATGTCATCTGTGGAAGCCTTCTTCTCCACCACCGTTGTCAGCTTTGTCAGATTCTCTCCAGCGTTTGTTACAGCTGTAGAGTTGTTGGAAAGAGTGGTGGTGAGACCTGTCAGCTTTGTTTCCACGGACTTCAGAGAGGCGTTGATGCCTCCCAAATTAGGACCTGTAACATATAAGAACTTGTGAACAGAGGAAAGCTCAGAAGTTTGGGGTTCAGTCACAGTGTATAGGGTTTTGTGTGTACCAGCAGGAGGGTTGATGAACTCGTCAAAATTTCGAGTTCCTGAAAAATGTTCCATGTCGTCTTCTAAGGTATTCCCTTTGAATCCTTGTCAAGTGACATTAACAGGTATTCCCTTTGAATCCTTGTCAAGTGTCAGCGGTGGTGCCATTAGGGTTTTCATAGCTGAACTATGTGTTAAATCAAATTTCTTCAGCATATCTTTAACATATTTTCCCTCATTGATAAAAGTTCCTTTTTCAGTTTGCTTAATCTGAAGACCAAGGAAATATGTTAATTCACCCATCATGCTCATTTTATACTCATCTTTCATTCTATCAGCGAAACGAGTACAAAGCTCAGGGTTAGTAGAACCAAATATAATGTCATCAACATATATTTGAACTAAAATGATATGACCTTTCACTTTTCTAAAAAATAGAGTTTTGTCAATCTTACCTCGCTCAAATTTTTCAATATGGAGATAAGTAGAGAGAGTGTCATACCATGCACGAGGAGCTTGCTTCAAGCCATAAAGTGCCTTATCCAGCTTATAAACATAATCTGGACGCTTAGAGTCTGAAAACCCTGGAGGTTGTTCCACATAAACTTCTTCATTCAGCTTTCCATTCAGAAACGCTGTCTTAACATCCATCTGATGTACTGTGAAGTTTTTGTGTACAGCGTATGCTAAGAAAAGACGAATAGATTCAAGTCTTGCTACTGGAGCAAATGTTTCGTCATAATCTATACCTTCCTATTGTCTGTATCCCTGAGCAACAAGACGAGCTTTGTTGCGGGTTACAGTATCATGTTCGTCCAACTTGTTTCGATAGACCCATTTAGTGCCTATCACCGTTTTATCAGTTGGTCTTCGAACAAGTTTCCAAACTTTGTTTCTTTCGAATTCAGTCAGCTCTTCTTGCATAGCGCTGACCCAGTTTGGATCCATGAGGACATCATCTATTTTCTTTGGTTCAGTTAGAGAAATGAAGTTAACAAATAAACAAATATTACCTGCACTTCGTCGAGTCTGAACACCAGCATTTGGATCACCAAGAATTTGATCGATTGGGTGATTTGCAGTCCATCGCTGAGCAGGAGCACACGTCGCTGACTCAGTCTGAACTGGAGAAACTGAAGATGAGGCTTCAGCTACTTCTGGAGTATCAGCTAAGAGAGGAATACTTGCATTTGTCATTTCATTCACTGATTGCTGAGAAATAGATGGAATGTCTGAGGCATTTGGTTCAGCAGCAGGTACAATGTTTATAGGAACAGCTGAGACCCAAGATGTTTCAGCTTCACTATCCTGCATGTTTGGAATGATAGTAGGACCATCATTTTCTACGGTGTGAGCATGAGGAGTGGGAACTTCTTCTGAATCACCAAGATGAGAAAACATCCATTGATTCAGTTCTTCAGTATCAGCGGACGGTTTAGAGTTCGCTGAACGGGATTCGTCAAACGTGACGTGAATAGTTTCTTCTACAGTTTGTCTTCTACGATTGAAGACTCTGAAGGCTTTGGAAACTGAGGAGTATCCAAGAAAGATTCCATCATCAGCCTTAGGATCAAACTTTCCAAGGGCATCTCTGTTGTTCAGTATGAAACACTGACATCCAAAGATGTGAAGAAAGCTGATTGAAGGCTTTCTCCCATGAAAGAGTTCATAGGCTGTCTTTTTGAATCTTTTAACTATCAGCGACCTGTTTTGCGTAAAACAAGCAATGTTGACAGCTTCTGCCCAAAACTGAGTAGGCAGGTGAGAATCGATGAGCATTGAACGTGCAACTTCAATAATTGTTCTATTTCTTCTTTCAGCGACTCCATTTTGTTGCGGTGTTCTCACTGATGAAAAGTTGTGAGAAATACCCTTACTCTCAAGGAAGGAATCAAGAGAACTGTTTTTGAATTCAGTTCCATGATCACTCCTTATAGAGCGAACAGTCATATTGTTCAGGGTTTCCATCTTCCGAACAAATGTGATGAGTTCTTCAGGGGTGTCACTCTTAGAACGGAGAAACATTACCCATGTGTAACGAGAGAATTCATCAACTATGACCAGCGTATATTTCTTTCCAGCGATGGATTTGTAACACCCGTAATTTTCGGATAAGTACAATTTCGAATCAGTGTGAAACCGGTCTTTTAAGAAAAATATGAAAAATAGGTTTGGGGGTTAAATCCCAGATTTTATGGTCTTGTTGGACGGGGAATTCGAATACGAGTCCAACGGTTCTTTCCGGAGCGAAAACGGAGCTATAACGAAGAAGTTACGGTCGAAACAGTATCTGACCGACCGACCAAACAGGGAGCCGCGCGGCTTTCCACGCGACTTATAAACCGTGGGACAAACCGCGCAACTCTCTGGAGTCTATTAAGTCGCGAACTTTCAGCCCCAAACTTCAAACCTTCATAACTTTTGCACCACAACTCCGATTTTGATGATTCAAGTTGCTACGGTTTCGTTTTTGAGAGATCTTCAAGGATCTAGGAAGAGTTTTGAAGTATGTTGAATGGTCCAGGAGTATTTGGCGGTGGTTGAGGTAAGATTCTCACTTTTCTCCATCTAAGAGGTTATGGTTTTGATATCTTTGGTGTTTTTGGATGACTTATGTTGGGGGAAACATATATAAGTGTTTGGGGATGATTATTTATGGTTGGAAACTTGTGGATCTAGATTTTTGGAAGATTTGGCTTGAAGATGCAAGTTTCTCAAAGGAGCTTACGTTTGGAGAACTCTAGATTTAGCTTAAATCTAGCAAGGTGAGTTCAAGTTACTTTGTGAAAACTTTGTACATGCCAAAAATGTTATTTTCCAAGTAATTATGTGTTTACATGATAATTATCTAATGTTGGGTTATTTGGTAGGTTTTAACCTTTGAAATGTTTAAGTTGGTAAATATGGTAAAACACCCACATTTGGGATATTTTGGATATTTGATGTGTAGAAATCATAAATATATCCTTAAAAGATCTATTTCTCAAAATGATGTTTATTAAGGGTTTAATCGTATTAGTATAAATGATTTTATAAACCATTTGGGAGAATGCACGTTTTAGTGTCATCGGTCATTTTGAGAATTATAAGGTTATGAGTCCTTTTGGGAAAACCCATTTGTTTAACCCGTGTCGAGTTTTGGGTTATTAATGATTTTGTGGTACTTGTTTACCTAATCGATATTTAAATGCTTTTAAGCTATGTTGACCGTCATTTATGGGTTAATGGGTATTTGAGCATTTTGGCTCGTTTTTGACTCCGTTGGGTCTTGGGGACATTTGTCCGATCTTGATAGCCCGATGTTGGGCGTTTGATTATGTTTTTCATTTAATGCAACTTATTTGAGAATTACATGTTTTGAATGCGCTAGTTCATTCGTTTGGGGTCATGTAATGTTATATTAGTAATGCAATGGATCCATAAGCATTTTAGTCTTTATGCCGATGTTGGGACGCTAGTTTTCCACATCGCGGCACGGTTAGGCATCGACGGTATGGTGTAAGTCCTACGTGCGAATACGTTATGGTCATTATGCCGATGATGGGACGATAGTTTTCCACATCGCGGCACGGTTAGGCATCAACGGTATGGTGTAAGTCCTACGTGCGAATGCGTAAAGGATGTTGCCTAAACTTGGGTGTGGTTTTAAGTGGCCCCACCCGGCATCCGTTATATGTCATGTTAAGTGTTTGGCCTTACCAACTTGTCAAATGACTTACTTTTGTGTTCCGTCACTTGCGTTGGTAAGCGGGTCTCCCCCGTCGTCGAAATGTATTGTTTCGGGTAATTACTTTTATCCATGTTTTCGGTGACGTAATTATATGTTTAAATGGATTGTTTTCCATGATTTATGGGCAATGTATTATGTTTAATCCTGGTTGGGATGGGATGTTTTGAATAATGGAATTTTATATTCGCGTTTATACCATTTGGGGATTTAAGGTTTATTCACATTTTGGGTGAGTTTTGGGTTTGAGCTTACACCGCAAAGAAATGTTTTACGTGGCGTCGCCATCGCCTAATACGTATTCTTGGAAATTAGATTGTCTTTATATTTAATGCAAAACATTTTGGAAATCATGTTATGTTAAATATTTCAACATGGTATTTGTGTGAGTTGGAGAATGGGCGATTTGTATTAAAAGTAAACCATTTTGAGATCATGACTAAAACTACCTCCCTTTCGATTTATGAATTTATATAGTCATGATAAAATGCTTGAACTCACTAGGCGTTAGCCTAACCCTTTTTATTTGTCGGCATGTGCAACAGGCTCAGGTTGGGAGTAACTTTAGCTATACTGTGAAGTGACGAGTGCTAGTAGTGTGCACGAGAGGTGAAGTGTTTAGTGAAGTCTTTCGCACTTGTTTGGACTAGCAACTTATGTTGTGATAAGTGACACCCATTTAGGTTGTTTTATTTGGGGAATTATAATGTTTTTAATTTCAAGGTATTTTGAGGAATGAATTGTAGAAATGAAATTATCTATTTTGGTTGATTATTGAATTTTAAAGTTAGTTGCTCGTTCCAAATTTGAGGGTGTTACAAGTTGGTATCAGAGCATAAGTTTGAGAGATTTAGGTGTTGATTTTGGATACCTAGACTCAAACTAGCGTTTGTTTAAGTAAATGAGAGTGAAATTCACCTTTAGGCACTTTAAGATATGATGTTTCGAGGTCAATGGGTGTTGTTAGAAAAGAGAATCATGTCAAGAGTAATAAGGACAATCATGTACGGTGCGTTCATAGTGACACCTGGCCAGTGCCATGGTGAACCTACTAGTACATGTGCATACTTGAATTACTTTAATGTGATGATCGTTGGGGTAGCGAAGGAGATTCTAAGCTAGTAGTCGTTTGAATAGATGGACGATTCTAGTATTAGTCACTTGAAGTGACGATAAGCATGATATTTGCTTTAAGTAGACCGTTTCGGGTCAAGATTGATGGTTTGACTAGAACCATAGGCTTATTGAGCCGACTTTGATTTGAGGAAAAACCGTAAGGATAATTGATGTAATTTACGACCTTGCCTTAAGAGGTTAAAGCATCCGGATGACAATAGTGGATCGGAGAATTTTGGAGGAGTATGAGTGGAGACGTTGAATGCCGACTAAGTCATGCACAAAGCTTATTTTGAAAATAAACTGCATCAATTATTTCTTGTGTTTCAAATCCTTATATGGATTGTGTTATGAATTTTGAGAAATGTTTAGCACACACACAAGATTTCAAATCATGGTTTTGAACGTGCATGAAACCCTTTTATTGCGAGAGTTGCAAACTCCGTCGGGATTTGTTTTGCCTTATTTCATTATTGTTCAACATTGGTTTCAGATATAATGATAATCATATTTTTATGATGTTTAAGATGTTGGGCAATAACTACGGCTTGTGACTTTAACATTGGATCTCCTCCACATATGTTAGAGTTTGGGCGGAAAGTTATCTTCCATGATATTTATGTAAAATTATTTTGGGAATTTTCTTAATGTGAATTGTTAAACAATGTTGTTTATATGGTATTGCCCTAGAAGGAGATTTTTGGGATTTTGGCGTCTCATTCATGATTTTGCTTATAGCAATTTGGCTATGGAAGCACAATGTTGGTGCTATTTTATTGACTTGGAGTCATTGAGTCCATTGAAGTTCATGGAGTTTTGTTGAACGACGTTTTGGGTCGTGTGAGTACCATTTTATAATGTGCATACTCTATTTAATTATGTGAAAATTTATGAGTTAAGTTGGGTATTTGGTCCCACTCGAGTTTTGTTAAGAAAAGGTTAATTTTTTGCCATAAGGCGACTAAGAAGAGATGAGTTTGAAACTCTAGTGTCGCGTAGCTTTTCTTTCAAAAGTGTGTGTTATTAAGTATTTCGTTGCAAGTAGTTCAGTGTATGGATTGATTTATACGTGGCTTAAGTGATGCATGAAAGAATATTTTGGTAACATTTCATAATGATTTGATTGGTGCGCTTTTGGTCAGTTAAATGTTTTATTATCATTTTCACGTAAATGCATTATATCGACTTAGGGGTATGCATAGCTTGGTAACCATTGTTTCTCGACACTTTGATAAACGAGTCGTGCATGAAAATGTTTTATTTAACTCCTTGTTTAAATAAGAGACCATTTGGTCAAAGCATGTTTTAGTGGTGTGGGGATCACGGATGGTTTACAATCCGTGATATTTGAAAAACACAAACGTATGAATCGTTAATATTGGTCAATTTTTATTGCCGAATATTTTGGGAATTTGAAAACTTTTGGTTTTGGAGGAAATGTGCATTTTGGGTATTTTGACAAATACATTTTAAGCAATGACGTTTTGATGTTTTATGTTCCAAGTATGAAACTGTAAGGAAATGCTTCATGATGAAGATTTTAGAAATTTGTTTGTATAAAACTATGTTGCATGTACTTTCTTATGTTTTGGAACATTGATGCGCGCCGTTGGTGCAAGTTGGGATTTGAAAATAGGTTTGAACCCTTTTTGGTGTCAACAAATTATTAACACTTATTTCCTCGTACATTTTGGACAAGCGCATTGTTGTGTGCAAGTTTTGCTAGAAAACGTTTTATTCAAATGTCATTATAAGACCGAATGAGAAATTTTGGGAAAATGATTTAAAGAGCTTCATCTTTTGAAATTTGGTCGCGAACCATTTGATGCATGTGATTTCGTTCAAGAAAATCTCTAATGGAAGTGTTACAAGCTTGCATGCCTACCCTAATTTGAAGTCTTATGATGTTTTAGTCGATATTTTCAAATGATGGAAACGGATTGGTTTTTGTCTTTAGATTTGGAACTTACACGAATCATTTCATGTTTTGACTAAGGTGTAAATATGAATCGTTTCATCGTTTTTTGTGAAATAAACTGACGCGCGCAAAGTTTTGTTGGTGAACCCGGTTCCATGCCATTTTATGGATAAAAGGGAAATTTTGGAGTCTAATGTCATTGACTTCTTTTTGAAATAAGTGCACACCTTTTGTTGCACCCTATTTAAAGTCGGGCAGTTACTTTACGTGCATGTCATGAGTCAATCCATACTAGAACCGTGGTGGTTCCTTTTAAAGAAATTGTTTATTCCGCTTTTGCGTTTTGGGGGTAAACTGAACTGCAATGAAATGATTTTCAACATGATTCTCATATGTGGGACGAGCGTGTCCATTTTTGCGTAACTACCGAACTGATTGTAGTAGTTTTTGCGTACTAGTTATTTAAGATGAAAATCTTGGTGTTGAAAAATATTTTGTGAATGGTTTTGATTAATTGGCATATTTATTGAATAACGCACTTGAAAACCTTGAACTCGTTAGGACCTTGGAAAGGGTATGTAACCCAGTTAAGGGTAAGTGCGTGTAGCACTTCGGCGGTGGAAGGTTGGGCGTTCCACGCGTGTTGGCATTATAGGCTGGATGATATCGGTAGTAAAGTAAACGTGTTGTGGTAATTGGAGGGTTAGACTTGCGATAACGCATTTCGAGGTTGGTATAGCCGTTCTGTTGATAACCTTAGTTTTGTGGAAACCCTCGGTAAACGAAACTCGTGTGTGGAGTCCTGTTAGAGTTCAGAGTTTGGTGGTATAACTAGGTGTCAACCTTTGCTGGTTTGAGGTCGGAAACCGTTAGTGTAATCGGTGGATTGTAGCCGATTTTAAAAGGATGATGGTAATGGTAGTAGTAACCTTAAAATGTTCAATTGTGATAAGTGGACTTAAAAAATGACTTTCTTTGTGTGGTAAGAAAATCTGTCGACTGGATATTTGATAATTGGACGTATCTTTGGAGTTATGTAATTGAGGGGTTAGTGATGACCGTCTGTGTTGGCATTAATGGAATCCGTTAAGAATGAATGCTAGTCCAAGTGGCGGGAATATTTGGGATTCAGATATTTTAATTGATTTCGGTGGTGATTGAACTTTGGTCTAGTTTGAATATAAAATTTAAGAGCATGTGGATCTGGAGTGATTGGGGAGCTCGAATCTATCGTTGGGATAGTATGGATCATTCTAAGGTTGGGAGACAACTTAGGTCTGGTGGTCGAAAGCCCAAACTAGTAAAATAGGCCTTCAATCGGATGTAAGTGTATTATGCCTAAGCAAGGACTCATTGTGAGTAACACCAAGAAATTGTTATGTACAATTCTGTGGGGATTAAGATTCGAATCTGGTTGAAACATAAGGAACTTGGAAGGTGTTGGGCGCAGTAGCCATGAATTGTGTGAGAACTAGATTTAGAGGACGAGATCATTCTAAGGTTGGGAGGATTGTAACACCCGTAATTTTCGGATAAGTACAATTTCGAATCAGTGTGAAACCGGTCTTTTAAGAAAAATATGAAAAATAGGTTTTGGGGTTAAATTCCAGATTTTATGGTCTTGTTGGACGGGGAATTCGAATACGAGTCCAACGGTTCTTTCCGGAGCGAAAACGGAGCTATAACGAAGAAGTTACGGCCGAAACAGTATCTGACCGACCGACCAAACAGGGAGCCGCGCGGCTTTCCACGCGACTTATAAACCGTGGGACAAACCGCGCAACTCTCTGGAGTCTATTAAGTCGCGAACTTTCAGCCCCAAACTTCAAACCTTCATAACTTTTGCACCACAACTCCGATTTTGATGATTCAAGTTGCTACGGTTTCGTTTTTGAGAGATCTTCAAGGATCTAGGAAGAGTTTTGAAGTATGTTGAATGGTCCAGGAGTATTTGGCGGTGGTTGAGGTAAGATTCTCACTTTTCTCCATCTAAGAGGTTATGGTTTTGATATCTTTGGTGTTTTTGGATGACTTATGTTGGGGGAAACATATATAAGTGTTTGGGGATGATTATTTATGGTTGGAAACTTGTGGATCTAGATTTTTGGAAAATTTGGCTTGAAGATGCAAGTTTCTCAAAGGAGCTTACGTTTGGAGAACTCTAGATTTAGCTTAAATCTAGCAAGGTGAGTTCAAGTTACTTTGTGAAAACTTTGTACATGCCAAAAATGTTATTTTCCAAGTAATTATGTGTTTACATGATAATTATCTAATGTTGGGTTATTTGGTAGGTTTTAACCTTTGAAATGTTTAAGTTGGTAAATATGGTAAAACACCCACATTTGGGATATTTTGGATATTTGATGTGTAGAAATCATAAATATATCCTTAAAAGATCTATTTCTCAAAATGATGTTTATTAAGGGTTTAATCGTATTAGTATAAATGATTTTATAAACCATTTGGGAGAATGCACGTTTTAGTGTCATCAGTCATTTTGAGAATTATAAGGTTATGAGTCCTTTTGGGAAAACCCATTTGTTTAACCCGTGTCGAGTTTTGGGTTATTAATGATTTTGTGGTACTTGTTTACCTAATCGATATTTAAATGCTTTTAAGCTATGTTGACCGTCATTTATGGGTTAATGGGTATTTGAGCATTTTGGCTCGGTTTTTGACTCCGTTGGGTCTTGGGGACATTTGTCCGATTTTGATAGCCCGATGTTGGGCGTTTGATTATGTTTTTCATTTAATGCAACTTATTTGAGAATTACATGTTTTGAATGCGCTAGTTCATTCGTTTGGGGTCATGTAATGTTATATTAGTAATGCAATGGATCCATAAGCATTTTAGTCTTTATGCCGATGTTGGGACGCTAGTTTTCCACATCGCGGCACGGTTAGGCATCGACGGTATGGTGTAAGTTCTACGTGCGAATACGTTATGGTCATTATGCCGATGATGGGACGATAGTTTTCCACATCGCGGCACGGTTAGGCATCAACGGTATGGTGTAAGTCCTACGTGCGAATGCGTAAAGGATGTTGCCTCAACTTGGGTGTGGTTTTAAGTGGCCCCACCCGGCATCCGTTATATGTCATGTTAAGTGTTTGGCCTTACCAACTTGTCAAATGGCTTACTTTTGTGTTCCGTCACTTGCGTTGGTAAGCGGGTCTCCCCCGTCGTCGAAATGTATTGTTTCGGGTAATTACTTGTATCCATGTTTTCGGTGACGTAATTATATGTTTAAATGGATTGTTTTCCATGATTTATGGGCAATGTATTATGTTTAATCCTGGTTGGGATGGGATGTTTTGAATAATGGAATTTTATATTCGCGTTTATACCATTTGGGGATTTAAGGTTTATTCACATTTTGGGTGAGTTTTGGGTTTGAGCTTACACCGCAAAGAAATGTTTTACGTGGCGTCGCCATCGCCTAATACGTATTCTTGGAAATTAGATTGTCTTTATATTTAATGCAAAACATTTTGGAAATCATGTTATGTTAAATATTTCAACATGGTATTTGTGTGAGTTGGAGAATGGGCGATTTGTATTAAAAGTAAACCATTTTGAGATTATGACTAAAACTACCTCCCTTTTGATTTATGAATTTATATAGTCATGATAAAATGCTTGAACTCACTAGGCGTTAGCCTAACCCTTTTTATTTGTCGGCATGTGCAACAGGCTCAGGTTGGGAGTAGCTTTAGCTATACTGTGAAGTGACGAGTGCTAGTAGTGTGCACGAGAGGTGAAGTGTTTAGTGAAGTCTTTCGCACTTGTTTGGACTAGCGACTTATGTTGTGATAAGTGACACCCATTTAGGTTGTTTTATTTGGGGAATTATAATGTTTTTAATTTCAAGGTATTTTGAGGAATGAATTGTAGAAATTAAATTATCTATTTTGGTTGATTATTGAATTTTAAAGTTAGTTGCTCGTTCCAAATTTGAGGGTGTTACAGGATTGTTTGTTAACAGGGCCAAACAAATCCATATGGAGTAGTTGTAAAGGAGATGACACTGAGGAGACTTGTTTTGACTTAAAGCTTGCCTTGGTCTGCTTCCTTTTTTCACACGCTGAACATAAAGACTCTTTGGCGTATGAATGCTGAGGTAGACCAGTGACTAACTCTTTTGAAGAAAGAGTATTCAGTGTCTTGAAATTTAGATGAGATAGCCTCTTATGCCATAGCCAGTTGACATCAGATGATGCCTTTGAGAAGAAACAGGAGTTCTCAGTGGTTGTTGAGTCCATGTTTATTACATAAACATTTTCCAAACGATAACCGCTGAGAGCTATCTTCTCCTTTTTGTCAGTGACAAAGCAGGATTCCGTAGTGAAAATCACTTTGTTATCCATGTCGCAAAGCTGATTGATGCTTAGAAGATTATGCTTCAGCCCTTCAACATATGCGACTCTTCAGAAGGAGGTTGTACCATTTGAGAGTACACCATACCCTCGGGTATGTCCTTTTCCATTTCCACCGAAAGTCACAGAGGGACCCTTCTCTTCCTTGTATTCAGCGAGCAGGTTTTTCTTTCCAGTCATGTGTCTAGAGCATCCGCTATCGAGATACCAGATACCCTTCTTAACCTGCAATACAAAGGAAGATTAGTTTTTCTTGGGTACCCACTTAACCATGTATACACATTTGTCAGTGAAGCTAGTTGGAATAGAAGGTTCAGCGGTCTTCGCAGCATTTGAAGATTCAGCTTTGTCTTTCTTCACTTTGGTTAATTTCTTAACCTCAGTGGTAGGAGTCACCTTGACCTGAATTGCAACAGGGTTGGTCTTCTTTGCCTTGGGGGCAATCTTCACCTTAGCTATCTTTTCAGCTTTGGTGGCTGTGGAGCACTTACTAGCAATATGATCGGTAAGTCCACAGTGATAACATTTCCTATAACTAAAAGTAGTTCTAGGACCATTTGTATGCTGAGCTTTTAATCTTGAATTAGAAGTGCCAGCACCAAGTAAACTATTGGCTTTAGAAATGGGACGAACATTCAGTTCTTCAGATTTCTTAGCAAGGACATCCACTCTGAGTCTAGGAGTAGATCGCTGAATAGATCCACGCTGAATAGATCCAGAGATCTGATTTCTAGAACCAGAGGGGTAGGTCACTGAAGCTTTGGAAGCATTCAACTTAGGTACTAAGGTACCCTTCTGAGGATTTTGGTAAATAACAATTCCTTTTCCTTTATCTTTAGAGACAGAGGTAGGTCTTGGATAAACCATTTTCTCCTTGCCTTTTGAGGAGGTAGGAGTTTCCTCAGGGATTGGTGTAATGGACGAGGAGCACTGAGAAGATGAAGTGTCAGCGACTGAGGATACGAACGTTCCAAATTTAAGCATTGAACGCTCAGTGGTTGGTTTTGGAGTATCATATTTGTAACCCATACCACGTTTATCACTCAGGGGAATCTGAGACTTAATTATCTCAGTGATCTTTGTTGAAGAATTACACCATCCTTCAACAGTAGCTTTTTCAGCTTTTAATGCAGCGATAGCTTCTGCTCGTTCGATTTTGACTAGCTGATTTAAATATACTTGATCTTTAAAATCTTCTTCAATTTTAGAAAGTTTTTCTATTTGAAGGTGACAGTTTTTCAGTTGTTCAGCGAGATCAAGGTTTTGGTTTTCAACCACAGTTTTGCCGTTCATGGCTTCGTATAAACTTCTAGTCAAGAGATCAATCTTACGGAGACTATCAGCTTCATCAATATTTGCAATATTGGTAAAGAAGGAAGGCGATACCTGAATAGCAGAGGTTGAAGTGGAGGGAATATCTGAACTTTCTTCCTCATCTTCAATCTTAGCCATAAGGCAGAGATTGGCTTCATCATCTTCAGAGTCAGATGATGATTCTTCTTCATCAGAAGCAGCCCAATCATAGTTGGCCATAAAGCATTTACCTTTCTTCTTAAAGCTTTTCAGCTTTGCATATTTTTCCTTCAGCTTTGAATATCTGTCATCCTTATTCCTTGGAACAAAGGGTTTCTTTGGGAAAGCTGAAGGTCTCATGACTTTCTTTGACCTGCACTCATTAGCGAAATGACCTGTCTTTTCGCAGTTGAAACAAGTAGCAGTAGCCTTATCAACAAAAGCTGATGATTTAGGCTTGTCAGTTATGGAAAGAGGTTTGTTCTTTCTAAACATCTTCTTTTTGGCGAATCTCCTGAACTTTTTAGTTAGGAGAGCCAAAGATTCATCATCATCTGAAGAATCAGAATCTGATGACCTTTCAGAGTTACTTTCTAACTCAGTGATAGTGACCAAAGGTCGCTGAGTAGAAGTTTCCTCTGAGATTAAAGCAACAGGGGTGCTTTTGGAATCTTTTACAAGATTCTTCTTAAGATGGCTAGATTGCTCATGATTCAGCAATGTACCATATAAGGTTGAAAGGGTCATTGATTTTAGATCCTTTGACAACTTGAGACACATAGAATAATTGTCCCAGCTTTCAGGTAAACATTCTAGAAACTTTGTCAGCACTTCAAAGTTAGAATATTCTTTACCAACAGTTTTCAGATCTATAATTAAACAATTGAAACGTTGGTGAACTTCAGAGAGAGTTTCATTCTTACCAGAAATGAAGCTTTCGTATTGTCTTACCAGGTTGATCTTTCTTGAGTCCTGGACTTCAGACGTTCCTTCATACTGAACACATATTGTGTCCCACATGGCTTTTGATGTTTTCAGATTCATGACGGAATGGTAGACTTCGTCAGGAAGGGCCATGGACAGTATGGATCTGGCTTTTGTATCTATAGCCACTTTCTTCTTATCTTCGTCGGTCCACTGAAAGATTTCTTTAGGGACCAGTCTTTCTGGAATAGCAGGTCTATTCTCAGCGGCTGGAACTGCAACATCAATTCTTACAGGGATGAATGGACCATTTTCGAGATAGTAAGGCATAGTAGGGTCTACACCTTCTAAGAAGAGAATCATTCTATTTTTCCATAAGTTGAAGTTATCTCTGGAAAATCTAGGGGGTTTTGCAAGAGAACCATTGTCTATATAATTAGTGTTTGTGTTGGTGGCCATTTTCAGATAATAGCAAGGAAGAGAAATATCTTAGATTAGATCTTGTTTATGAGATTAAACAAATCTGCTCTGTTACCACTTGTTGGTCCCAAAGGCCTATACAAGTTTGTAGAAGGGGGGGGGGGGGGGGGTGAATACAAACACACAGATTTTACTTTTCTAAATTGTTTATTGATAAATCATTAACAATTTACAGCTTGTTACGGAAACAAGATTAAGGATAAACCTAAATCTAAACAAGTTGGAACACTAAGGTTTCTTGCACTAAGAGAGATAAGGAAATTACTAATAATAACCTATCTTGAGATAAGAGATTGAACTTGTCCAGACTTAGCAAGTTACTTCAAATGAAGTGGGTTCATCTCTTTATATACTGCATGCATTTAATGCAAGTCAGTATACACTTTACATGTGTCATCAGCGGATTGGTTGCATGTCATTGACCTTTGTTGACAACCTTAGTAGCCGCATGGATGAACAGTGTAGTATCAGAGTGGTTGTACGATTTCAGACAGTCGGAGGTTCTTTTCTGACATTTCGTACGGAGTCGTGCAAGGGTGGTTAAGACAACAGTATTTTGTACGGAGGACTTCATGATCAGCTTTCGTTGATTCAGAACATCTATCAATAATATTCAGCGAATGATAAAGTTCAGCGATAGCTGAAGTCTTGTACTTGATACTTCACGTTGAGTGGACAAATCTGAGTTTTCGCTGATCCGCATCATTTCATTAGGAGACTTGTCGCTGGTTCTTGAGCTTGATCTTCGACTTCAGCGTAGAACCTATGTTGACGTGAAACTTGTCTTCAGGGATCATAAGTAAACAACTAACTTATCAGTGATCACCATAATGACTGAACAGACTCAGAGCATTAATGGTGAATAGTGTTCGCTGAATGTTTAATCTAAAGAGCGAGAGTTCCTATCAGCGGTACTTTAAGATCTTAGTACTTATCAGCGATAGTGAAACTCTGATACATATTGTTTACTTACAATTTTCACTAAGTATTATAGATAGGGTCATTATCAAATCACTGAGGGTTTGGATCAACAATTTATGATTTTAAATAATCGTTACATACAATATGAAAAAAATAATTAAATAGTATCTGAAAAGATAAATAGTAATTGATAATTAAAATATATTGAGTAATATTAAAAAAATAAGTAAAAATAATTTATATGATTAACAATAACTCATAAATAATTAAAAAATTGATATCAATGTATAATTAAATTTTAATTTAATAATTTCCAGTTAATATTAATTAATTATAATAATTATTATTTATATTAATAGTTAATAGATAATAATTAAGATTAATAAGGGCAATATTGTAATATTTGCAAAAACTACTGAAAAGTTACTCCAGATATCGTTTCAAAAAGTGTCTTATAAGCTAACTTATGGTCATCCAAACATGTAACCAGAATAAAGCTAGCTTATAAGTTATGCTAGCTTTTTTTGCCAAACAATGCCTTAGGGGATGTTTGTTTACCTCTTAATAGTTTCATTAAGAGGCAACCTCTGAATCGCTCAGAGAGAATACTGTTTGGAAAAAAAGAAGTTTGTCTCTTAACGGTTCTAAAACCCTCTAAATGATTTAGCATCTTGCGTCTAGCTTAATCATTCAACATCTTGATTTCATTTTAAACAGATACCAACAAACCATGTTTCATTTTGCACTATATCATACAAACCTCTTAATCATTCTGACCACTTAATCATTCTGCACCAAACCATTCAGCAACCGCCAAACAGCCTCAGGGGTTCAAAACTCACCAAATGTAATGAGGGTGTGGAAATTTATTTGTTGCATTTGCCATATAGTATATATTTAAAAAAATGCTTCCATTTATAAGGTATGCATAGCATAACTGATAGCAAAAATACACACACGTAATATGTGGCACAATAATGGCGCAAGTATACACCACGTATTACGTTCGTTTTACAAGTAATATAATGGTAATGACCAATATCGTATCCACGAGGATTGGACTACCAAGACTCAAAGACTTCTACGAACTTCCGGTGCAAAGTTAATAATTTTAATAATTTGTTTAAGTTGGTTTTAAGCGAGGAATTCATTATAAAATTAACGAGATTAATTAAGAAGCGGGTACGGATGTAAGTTTTTCCCGAGAGTATATATTTAGTAACTTAAACGGTCAATAAAATCGGTCACAGTGTTGTCCCACACGATCTCCTCCTCTCGAAGCTACGTCGTAAAGATTGCGATATCGATTTTATATAAAGTTTCCATAAATGCTAACTTTCGGCTTATCAATCTCACTAAGTAGATCTCGGAGATCTTAGCCCCGCCGGATATGGAGAGATGTGCATATCTTTATGTCACACCTACTCGGTCGACATCTGGACCTTAGTTTGATTATGCAACAACCCATACCTTTATGTGATTATTGAAAATTTTCTCAAACCTCTTTGCATCATTCAAGTCGTATTTCAGATCCGCTCATCTCGAGGTCTAAGATCTAATATTAACACTCACACACGTGATCAACTTGTCCGCGTTGATTTATTCTTCGACTTGAATGACTAAACCGAAAAATTAACTAAATGTGGTAACACCCGACTGTTACACTTAACCTTTCGGGTTTGCCTTACACTCGTACCCAAATGAGGGTTTAGCTACTGCTCAGAAGTAGAAACATAATTGTTGGAATAATCATGATTTGTATTTGATAGATAATAAGATGACAAGAAAACATACCCGATGATCCTGAGGATCCAGTGAAAGCATTAAACATATTTGCCATTGATTGTCGGGTTCCCAAAACGAGGTGATCGTATTATGATGGGATGATGATCGATCTTGAGAGAGTCGATCTTAGGGGAGGCACACGGCTGAATTGTTTATTAGCAATGAGTCATTAGGGTTAAAGTGTGATTAGGGTACCCTATTTATAATAAGAGTATCTTACACTTTTAACCCTTGGTGTTTATTATGTGCCATATAATTCCCCATAGTTCCAATCACCTAATGGGAAACCCTATAGTATGTCAATAATAGTAAATACGCCCATCATATATTTACCAGACATAGGGATTTCAGTTATTGTCAATTATCATATCAGGAATGATAAACGATCAGTGACGGTCACTTTTAAGGTGGTTCCAACATTCTCCCACTTGACCAAGCGATCTTTTATCCATGAGCACCAATAAGTCCGGCCGGGATGATACTCATTTTGTTTTAAACTGAAATCATAGCTAATAAGTACAGCCGTAGAGAAGAATATCAACTCAGGACCCCCACTAGTCAAACTATGACTCAAATTTAAAACTGAATAAGCAATGATCAATTGACTAAGACAGATTTCGTTATAATAATGTCCATACACCATTATGAGCTCAAAGCGTAACTAATAGAAAAACAAAATATGAATATAGAGGAAAATTTTATTAAGATAATAGTAATGACCAATAAGTACAATATGCTATTAAATTAAGTCTTTTGTAAGCCCCATCTTCGACACGTGTCCTACGAAGACATTAGGAGGAAGACCTTTGGTCATCGGATCCGCTAGCATATTCTTTGTACTTATGTACTCGATACAAAGGACATTTTCCTCAACCCGTTCGCGCACAAACAGATACTTTGTATCAAGATACAGCCAAGCGCCAGTTGAACTGTTACTGTTCGAGAAAGTTACGGCAGCTGAGTTATCACAGTAAAGCTTCAATGGTCTAGAAATGGAGTTGACGATTTTGAGTCCACTGACCAGGTTCCTTAACAACATCCCATGACAAGAGGCATTATAAACGGCAACGTATTCAGCCATCATGGTGGACGTTGTAGTCAGCTTCTGTTTATGACTCCGCCAGGAGATAGGTCCACCAGCTAACATAAATATGTACCCAGAAGTAGATTTCTTATCTTCCTTGCATTTAGCAAAATCGGAATCAGAATATCCTACTACTTCTAAGTTGTCACTTCTTCTATAAGTTAATTTGTAGTCTTTGGTCCCTTGCAGATATCGTAGAACCTTTTTAGCCGTTTTCCAGTGTGCTATTCCGGGATTAGATAAGTAACGTCCCAGCATACCAGCGATATAAGCGATATCCGGACGAGTACAGACCTGAGCATACATAATGCTCCCTACTACAGACGAATAAGGTATCATCCTCATTTCTTCCTTTTCAATCTCAGTGCTCGGAGCTTGGAAAGAACAAAACACGTCCCCTTTAACTACTGGAGCTACAGTGGGTGTACAGTGCTGCATGTTATAGCGTTTTAAGATACGCTCAATATATGCCTTTTGAGAAAGACCCAAAACACCATTATGCCTATCTCGATGTATTTCGATACCAATGACATAAGAGGCATCACCGAGATCTTTCATGTCGAAATTTTGCGAAAGCATCCGCTTCGACTCATGCAGCATATCCAAGTTGTTACTTGCTAGTAGGATGTCATCTACGTACAAGACAAGGATTATAAAGTTACTCCCACTGATCTTGAGATAGGTGCATTGATCCACTTGATTCTTTAGAAAACCTTGCACTTTTACGATTTTATGGAACTTGAGGTACCATTGTCGTGATGCCTGCTTCAACCCATAAATGGATTTCTTCAACTTGCAGACCATATGCTCTTTACCTTCTGGAATGAATCCTTCAGGCTGTCGCATGTATACGTCTTCTTGCAAGTCTCCATTTAAGAATGCGGTCTTGACATCCATCTGATGTAACTCTAAATCATAATGAGCTACAAGTGCCATAACAATCCTTAAAGAATCTTTACGAGAGACAGGAGAGAAGGTCTATTGATAATCGATTCCTTCCTTTTGAGTAAAGCCTTTTGCAACCAGTCTGGCCTTATAGCGTTCGATGTTTCCTTTCGGGTCTAATTTGGTATTGAAGACCCATTTACAACCGATGGTTTTGGATCCTTCAGGAAGTTCAACCAAGTCCCAAACATCATTGTGTTGCATGGAATTAAGCTCTTCAATCATGGCTTCATTCCACTGAGTGGCCTGATCACTATTAATGGCTTCTCGATAAGAGGTAGGATCAGTAAGCTTTCCAATGTCCTCAACTTCAGATAAAAAGGTTATGAAATCATCAAAATTTGTGGCCCTGCGTGCCCTAGATGATCTCCTGAGTTGATTTTCCGGTTCAGTAACAGAAGGAGTGGAATCAGTGATATTAGGTTCAGCGTTCGGAAGCGATGATGATGTTCCCTCGGTATTTTGGTTAGGAGGAGCAGGATCAGTGATATTAGGAGCAGCGGTGGGTACAAGAGGAATTATCGGAGGAATAAGTATACCGGAAGAATGGTTTCCCCCGCTTCTTGTACTTCTTGCAAATCTGAGTCATGATTTGTCGTGCTCCCACTGATCTTTGAGTTCTCAAGAAATGTGGCATGCTGCGTGTCAATGATGCTCGTAGTGTGGGAAGGACAGTAAAACCGATAACCTTTTGAGTTATCAGGATAACCGATAAAGAAACATGTAAGGGTTTTAGGATCCAGTTTCTTTAAGTTAGGGTTATAGACTTTTGCTTCGGCAGGACAGCCCCATACTTTCATATATTTTAGACTCGGTTTCCTACCTGTCCAGATTTCATAAGGAGTTTTAGGGACAAATTTTGATGGAACCCTATTGAGTATATGAACGGCTGTTTTTAATGCCTCGGTCCATAGGAAAGTAGGTAAGTTAGTGTTAGCAAGCATACTTCTCACCATGTCCATTAAGGTTCTGTTTCTCCTTTCAGCAACACCATTTTGTTGAGGAGAACCAGGCATGGTGTATTGGTTAATTATGCCTTGTTCCTTGCAAAAGTTATAGAAAGGACCAGGAGATTGACCAATATCAGTATGTCTACCATAATACTCACCTCCTCTATCTGATCTCACAACTTTTATTTTATGATCAAGTTGGTTTTCAACCAACGTTTTAAAATCAATAAAAGTTTGTAAGGATTCAGATTTTTCCTTAATCAGATATAGGTGCATATAACGCGAATAATCGTCAATGAATGTAATAAATGATGTATGTCCTGTGATTGATGCGGGATAAGGACCACTAATATCAGTGTGAATTATTTCCAACAAGTTGGAACTTCTAGTAGCTCCTTTCTTATTCCCTTTCGCCATTTTGCCTTTGAGGCATTTAATACATGTTTCAAAATCACTAAAATCAAGAGAATGTAAGATTCCATCCTTTACGAGTCGAGTCATTCGATCTCGTGAGATGTGGCTGAGACGTTTATGCCACAACATGGAGGAATTCTCTAATTGTTTAGGTGATTTTGTTGTTTTAGTTACGTCATCAATATTAAGAGACAACAAATACTGTGAGAAATTATGATCTAGTTCTAATTTATACATCAATCCATCCAAGAAACCTCGACCAAGTAATTCATTATTATGAGTAATAGCAATCTTGCCGCAACCATGAATTATTACATAACCTTCAAGGTCTAGTCTAGATATGGATACAAGGTTCCGAGTAATTCTCGGTACATATAAGGTATCCACTAGTCTAATACACTTTCCGGTACTCATATGTAAATTTAAAGTTCCCATGGCTTCGACATCTAAGAGATCACCACTTTCAACTCTAAGTTTTCTTTGGCCCTTTGGTAGCTTCTGGATTGTAAGGAATCCCTGCATTGAGTTTGTCACATGGACCATAGAACCAGAGTCACCCCACCATGTATTAATAGGGACATCAGTAGTAAAGGAATCAAATATTACATAAAGAATGTTACCTTTCTTAGCTAGCCATTCCTTGAACTTAGGGCAATCTTTCTGTCCGTGCCCTTTGGCACGACAGAATTTGCAGCTAGGTTTGTTAGACAAGGATTTAGAGCCAGAGGCAACGGCACCATGATTATTATCCTTTTGGACTTTATTTCCAGTCTGATTACCGTGATTACCCTTCCTTTTCTTAGAATTAGTAGTGGTTGTCAGGTGAACAACTTCAGGTTGTACCAGCTTTAGGCGATCCTCCTCTTGCACACACATTGCAATCAGTTCACTTATCGACCATTTATCCTTCATAGCATTATAGTTAACTTTGAAGGTGTCGAACCGAGCAGGCAAAGAGGTCATTATGAAATGCACAAGAAAATTATCAGAGACTTCCATCTCAAGACTCTTAAGCTTATGAGCCATATCAATCATTTTCATAATGTGTTCACGGACACTGCTATTTCCTTTATATTTCAGAGTGAGCATCTGTAGCATTAAACTACTTGCATGAGCCTTAGACGATCCCTTGAAATGATCCTCAACAGATTTGAGGTAAGTTCTGACTTTATCAGAGTCAGGGATGGCTCCTCGGATACTGAGGTTAATGGAGTTCTTGACCATCATTAGTGACAAGCGATTTGCCCTTTCCCACTTTTCAAAATCCGCTTTCTGAGCTGCAGTGGACGCAGCAGTAATAGCAGTGGGTTCATCATGGCGAATAGCATGGTCAAGGTCTAGCATCCCCAGAGTAAGAAGTAATTGATCCTTCCATGACGCAAAGTTCGCACCAGTAAGTGGCTCAATGCCAAAGTTAGGTACTGATTAGGAAATGAGGAGGATATAAGTTATAGAAGACTATTATAGTGACGTAGTTAGCTATAAAAGGCGGACAAAGTAATGTTTCTTAAAGTAATGGAATCAAAGTAATGTTAAAGTAAGCAGGCCTAACAGTAATATTCCTTAGAGTAATGAAACTATGACCATTTTAGTGATGAAGCTAGTGATGAGTATACCTATTGTAAACACCAAAACAATAAGTCAAAGTAAGGCTCTACTTAGATGTTACATCACCTTTGGGCAGAAATAACTAATATCTAAGTAAACATGAGCGTTAGGGTTATGCAACGCAATGCTTATCTTTTGACCTTTGGGCACAAAATAGAGCATCGTGTGAATTATGCATGTAGAAAGTCCTTTTGACACACAGGTATATTAAATCACCTTTGGGCAGAATTAGTATACTCAGTGTTCATTATGCAAAAGGAAAAAAATGCATTATGAGAATCATATTTGACCTTTGGGCACAAATGGTGAGACCATAAATATTAGTGCAAGGTTTTCGCTATGTACAGAAGCGAAAAGTAAGGTTTTCGCTATGTACAGTAGCGAAAAGTAAGGTTTTCGCAATGTACAGTAGCGAAAAGTAAGGTTTTCGCTATGTACAGTAGCGAAAAGTAAGGTTTTCGCTATGTACAGAAGCGAAAAGTAAGGTTTTCGCAATGTACAGTAGCGAAAAGTAAGGTTTTCGCTATGTACAGTAGCGAAAAGTAAGGTTTTCGCTATGTACAGAAGCGAAAAGTAAGGTTTTCGCTATGTACAGTAGCGAAAAGTAAGGTTTTCGCAATGTACAGTAGCGAAAAGTAAGGTTTTCGAAAAAAATTTCCATACATTGATCAATTCGGGATAAATAACATTGATCAATTAACATGGCATAATTAGGGTTTAATACGATGGAAAAAACAGCATTATAATCGCAGATGATAAAATTGCAATTCAATGCAGTTTTGATGTTTGCGGCGGCATACATAAACACGAAAGAAACCAATGAATTAAAGCCATAAAAAAAAACTAATACAAATCATGAATCAATTTTGAACCTGGGGCTCTGATACCACATGCTGGAATAATCATGATTTGTATTTGATAGATAATAAGATGACAAGAAAACATACCCGATGATCCTGAGGATCCAGTGAAAGCATTAAACATATTTGCCATTGATTGTCGGGTTCCCAAAACGAGGTGATCGTATTATGATGGGATGATGATCGATCTTGAGAGAGTCGATCTTAGGGGAGGCACACGGCTGAATTGTTTATTAGCAATGAGTCATTAGGGTTAAAGTGTGATCAGGGTACCCTATTTATAATAAGAGTATCTTACACTTTTAACCCTTGGTGTTTATTATGTGCCATATAATTCCCCATAGTTCCAATCACCTAATGGGAAACCCTATAGTATGTCAATAATAGTAAATACGCCCATCATATATTTACCAGACATAGGGATTTCAGTTATTGTCAATTATCATATCAGGAATGATAAACGATCAGTGACGGTCACTTTTAAGGTGGTTCCAACAATAATAACATAGAAGAAATACCACAGTGGCGACGGAAGTTGAAAGTGCATAAACTTAAAGGATGCTAAACTAAAATTACAAGGAAAAACTAAACTCAACTGCAAATTGTAAAAATACTTGTAAAACCTGAATAAACTTGATGTCTCAAATGCTTGGACTAGGCTTCTTTATATATATGAAGAGGTGAAAGAGACTTGAAGGAGTGAAAGGGACTTGACCATGCTTGTCTTCATCCCCTTTTGTCTTGTTATAAGTTGTCTTCTTCCTTCTCTTATATCATGTAAAGTTCCAGCCTTGACCTAGCATTCCTCCTGCAATAATCTTTCACGATTTTGGCAATAAAATCCCAATATGATTTTCCATGCACTGCCTTACCACAGTGGTGACTTACCAGTTACCACAATGATTTTTAGCGCCAAAATCGGACTTTTTAGACATTTCTCAACTTTTGAGCTGATTTAGACCAAAGAAATAATTGAAGGGCTCAAATGGGTATTTAGAGATGTAAAATAGGTAAAACCGTAAAAATGGATTTAAAAAGAGTATAAATAATATTAAGAAATGAAGGTTATCAGTAACTAGTATAAGAAGTAGTTTGTCAAACACTTATCGAGTAATAATTAATATTAAGAAGGACTATAGTATTTTATGACAGCGAACAATTGAAAATTTTAGTCCACAAAACAATTTGTAATGCTTACATATCATTATATATATGTGTGTATATATTGACGAATGATAGTGTGAAAAAATGAGTTAGAGAGAAGTTTAGAAGACATCTAAATCCTTGATCACTTTTAATCTCAAACCTAACCAATAAATAGTGCTTAATAGGAATATGATCTGGTGCATCTCAATGTATATCATCCTAACGTGCTTCCAACGGTGGAGATCTCTTTTTATCTTTCTCACCATGAGTTTCATTCTCATTGAAACTCAACCCTATACATGTATATATAGACGAAGGATTGTGTGAGAAAAGAATGTAAGGTGAGAAGTGCAATTAGGGATTTGGACCCTTTATCGCTTTTAATGTCAATAAAACTCATGAAACTGTACTTTAGAAAGACATTAATCTAGTGGTTCTCATTAGGGTTGATCTAGTGTTCTCTTCAATTAAGATTGATCTAAGGGTGAAGATCTTTTCTTACCATTTTCACTATAACTCTCATTCTCACTGGAACCCAAGTCTATATATATGTATGTGAACAACATCATTTTATTTAGACGAGAAAGAAATAGCGAACAAAAACAACAGACCAACAACAAGGAAACTGTGAGATGCATTAAGGAAGGGGCAAGAGAAGCAAACAAAACTATGGTCAAACACCCAAAAAACAAGCACGAAACAACCACACACAACAAAAGAGAGTAAAATCTAAGGCAACCAAAACATTAGTCGAAAGGCTAGAGGCAGGCCCGAAGAGGAGGTACGAATCACCGTAAGGTGTTACTTGTAGATGGACAAAAGATTTGGTTTGACAACCCACAACCCCTACTATATGGAACCATTTTACATTCTTCTCCAGACCCATTTAAAACTCGAAACTGTATCTCAAAAAAAGGGATGGCAAGAATCGTGTGAGGAGAAGGTGATAAGGTAAGAAGGGATATGAACCTTGATCACTTTTAATCTCAAACCAATGAGTCACGCTTGATACGGAGATTGATATGATGTATCTCATTCTAACTTACATCCAAGAGTGTAGATTCTTTTTCATCATTCTCATCATAACTTTCATCCTCGCTTAAACTTAGTCATATATATATGTGTGTGTGAGAGAGAGAGAGAGAGAGAGAGAGAGAGAGAGAGAGAGAGAGAGAGAGAGAGAGAGAGAGAGAGAGAGAGAGAGAATTAAATGTAGTAAACTATTATACTATTTTTTGGTAACCTTGGATGTTGCTTGAAGGCAAAACCTAGATACATAATGAGAAAGAACGATATTATCACAAACCCAACAATATTTTTAGGTTATTATTAATGTGTGTAAAATGCAAACGATATTTTCGCGTACATATGTACATCAATTTAGGTTTTTAATAATATTTGTGTCAGACATGTTTATGTCTGCATTTTATTTAATTAAGTATTAATCTAGAGAAATTAATTGAAATGCCCTAAGTTGGTATTCTAAGAGCATCTCCAACAGTTTCTCCAAACTTTCTCCAAAATGGAGAAGCAAAAGTCAAAATCTCCAAAAAAAATTACATCCATCTCCAACAGATTCTTCATTTTAGAGAATTCAACATTAATTATACTATTAAAATATTCAAAACATTATTAACTCCAACAAATTTTTGGAAGGAAAATAATAAATTATTATTTCTCTCACTTGGTAATGATTTTTGGGGTAATCTCCATATTTGGAGAAAATTGTATTCTGTCTCCTACTTTCTCCAAAATGGGGATGGAGATGGGGAAGCTGTTAGAGCATATTTTAGACCCAAAATTAGGGGTGAGCAAAACCCGACCGACCCGATTAACCCGACCGAACCCGAAACCCGAACTTGAGCCACCCGATTAATCGAAACCCGAACTTGCCCGAAACCCGATCAAGGTATTACGGTTCGGTTTGGTTTGGGTTTTCCCAAACCCAAACCCGACCGAAACCCGAACTTTTAATATTTTTTTTCAATAAATCGTAAATATATTATATATATTTATAATTTATAATAAATATAAATGTATTATTAAAGTATGTTGTATATATATATATATATGTGATCTTAGACATTTCTTTCTTGGTAAAAACTGGGCTTGGGATCGGCCCAACCCGAACAACCCGACCGAGGAACCCGAACCCGAAAAACCTTTGGACGGGTTTCGGGGCCTCCTCTTTCCACCCGAACAACCCGAAACCCGAGAAACCCGACCGATGCTCACCCCTACCCAAAATCCCCATATTCCCCATTTTCTCCAAAATGGGGAAGCTATTGGAGATGCTCTAAGTTACTAAAATGCTCAAACTCTTCCAAATTTAACTAAAATACCCACAAAATCCGTGAAAATACCCTGTGATCACGGAGTCCTTAAAAAAAATTGATAACACCCTTGAATTCTCCCGCGATGCTCATGAATTCTCCCGCGAATGAGATGAAGGTGTCCGCGATCGAGGGGAATTTTGTCCGCGATCGCTATGAATTGGTCCGCGATTCTTGGTTTTCACGAAATTGATATGAAGTGGTCCGCGAATCACCACTTTTTTAAGGAGTCCGTGATCACGGGGTATTTTTGCGGATTTTTTTGGATATTTTGATTAAATTGGGGAGAGTTTGAATATTTTTGTAAGTGAGGAGTCCAACTTGAGGCATTTCAATGAAAGACTCGTTAATCTACATAATTTAACACATTAAATTGTAATTTATAGTTTAAGCAACAAATGACAAAGATATTATAGGAGATATATTTGAAATATTTATCATTATCTTATTTTTAATTTTGCAGTTAAATCAATCTAAAAATCATAAATTATTTTAGGGTTAAAACTTAAAAATGTGTTGTATTAAGGTATTCTATTTAGGGAAATTAATTAAAATGTCCGAAGTTTGACTTTGACTTACTCAAATGCCTAAAATCTTTCAAATTTCACGAAAATACCCAAAAAGTCCGTGAAAGAGTGCGCGATCACGGACTCCTTATGCGAATTGGATTTTTGTCCGTGAAATGACACCATTTTGTCCGTGAAAGTGCAAATGATGGGGTTGGACAAATAACTGTCAGTGATATTTGTCCATGAGAGTACACTGTGTGTGAAGATTTGTCCGTGAGAGTGCAATGTGTGTGAAGATTTGTCCGTGAAAGTGTGTATATATATGTGTGTGAAAAAATGTGGATTATTTGTTTGTCCGTGAAAGTGCAATGTGTGTATATTTATTTTTGTGGAAAATGAATTTTTTTCGTGAATTTTTAACTCCTCTTCTCTCTCTATAAATAAAACTCCGTGTCACGGACCAAAAATCACTTTTACGGACCAAAAATCATTTTCACGGATCAATAATCAATTTTACGGACAAAAATCCAATTCACAAAAAGGAGTCCGTGATCACAGACCCATTCACGGATTTTTTTGAGTATTTTGATTAAATTGGGAATAGTTTGGACATTTCAGTAAGTCAAACGTGAACTTGGTGCATTTTAATTAATTTTTCTTCTATTTATCGGTACTTCAACAATTCCATGGTGTAATATACCAGTTAAAAAGCTTTTATCGTGATGTTTTCGCAACTTTTGAGTATAGGAACTTTTGTGTTATAGTAAATCCTAAGAGGGTTGAATTTATGTAAGTTTAAAAACTATTTGATTCCTAGCTATCAAGATTGTTGGTGATTTTCATGTCATCAATCGTTTTAGCGTGACTACAGTTTACGTAAGAACGACCTGATGATAAGGTATGTTAGAGTTATTATTGTGTATATGTAAAGTACAAGATCTATTATGTAATTATCTATATCTTAGTTGTATATATAGGTTACTTATGTTTCAGTTTTAGGTTAATCAGCCTTTGTAATCTCTCGTTCAATATATGAAAAACTGCTGCAGTTCAGCCACATCTCTCTCTCGTTTGTTCATCGATTGATTCCTACACCTATTCTAACAAGGTAAAATATAAGTTAGTTAGGAGGTGCAAAGTGCACACTTATAAATGACTGAAAATGCAAAATGACTAAGTAGTAAGGTTGTTTTTGACAAACTAGTAGTAAGATAGTTGTTAACTGATAAACTAATAATGTTTGACAAATATTACTTGATAAAGTGGCTGAAAAATGCAAAATGACTAAAAATAACATGTTAAAAAGTTTATTTAAATGTAATGTCTCATAGAAAATAATTAAAACAAGTCACTAATTATATATCTTAATTAATAAAATATCAATTTGATTCTTGTTTAAATATATAATATTGTAGCTCATTTGGCAAAGATGTGAGAATACTTTGCCCAAATACATAACAGGTCTTCGGTTCAATCCGAGGCCCCAACTAGCTTTAGCAGTGAGTCAAGAAATACCCCCTTATATTGGAACCTTTGGAGTTTGGAGATCGGTTACGTATGTGACTGGTTAAGATTGTCAATAATTAACTTTTTACTCGAATATATAATATTATAGATTTGGATTTGTGTAACACTAAATACGAATATTAGAAAATTTTATATAATGTGAATAGGAAAACAATGTTTCATTAAATAGTATTTTATGAAATATTCATCACCCTTTTCATACTTCATATCTCATTCAGATATTCCATGGGTAAGAATATAATTTAACTTTATACAATAGAAGAAATATAAATTTAATCCTTACATAACTAATAAAGATATTTATAAATGTTATTATATTTGATTTTTTATGACTAGGCATAGAATCATTGAGAAGTGTCATTTTTGTGAGAAATGTTTTTAAATCGTTGATCACTTTTAATCAAATACCCTCTCATGAATTGTGTCTTAAAAGAGAATTGATTCGGTACATCTCATCCTAATGTTCGTCAATTTCTCATCCAACGGTTGATAACCACTTCTCACGTTTTTCAACAAATTTGACACTTCTCACCGAAACCCAATCACTTCATGGCTAACTATATTAAATAGGGAAATTAATTAAAATACTCAAAGTTTGACTTTGACTTACCAAAATACCCATTTTCTCTCTGATTTTATCAAAGTACCCATTTTTCCGCGAAGGGGGTCCGCGATCGTGGGCTAGGGCTACGTGTCACCCCTGTTGGGCCAAAGTGTCTCGCGGAGCCCCCAACTATGCCCGCGGTGACACTTTTGGTCCCTCCCCGCGGTGGTTGTCCGCGATAGGTCCGCGGTGGGCAAAAAAATAACATTTTTGGTCCTTTTTTGCATGCTTTTACTGTTTTTCCCCACAATTATTGTACTTTGAAGACCAATTTGTGGTTGAAATTCATTGGCATGTTTGAGATTTCATCCATAAATATCAATAATATGCAATCCATAATTCACACCCATTCCATCTTTCTTTCTTTCTTGTTTTCTTTCTTTCTTCAGTAAACAAATGGCATCGTCATCTAACCCATCGTCTACACCTGAAAGAATGTCACCTAAACTCCAGAAGGCGATAGCAGCAAAGGAAAATGAGATAGCCCCAACTGACAGAATAGTGGAAACAGATGATCGCCAGGAAGAATGTCCACTTGACAAGGATCGAAGTGGAAGAAAAGGAGATCAAAAGGATGAAAGGGGATATAAAAGATAGGGAGGCTCGTATTCGTCGAGAAAAAGAAGAAATTCACCACATTACGCAAGACTTCGCAATTCTTCAAGCGAAGGTAAGCGAGAAGCAAAGTTGGATTGATCAAACTAAGGCAATTTTTCAGTAGGTGGTGGTACGGGTGTTGCTTCAGTACTTTGTTGTTTATGTGTTGTTGTTTTGTACTTTTCCAGTTCGACATTATTGTTTCGTTCCTTTCCTGTTTGTATGTTGTTGTTTAACTTGTCATGAATAAAGGTCTTTAATTTGACTGAAAAGTAGTGTTTAAGTAGTCTGAAATTTGTCTAAAAAGTGGTTCATATTAAAAATACAACTCATAGATGTTATACAAGATTATTTCATAACAAACACATACTAATCAATACAGTACAAAATTATCCAAACTTGAGGCTACGGCTAGACGATGGTTTGATTTTTGACAATCCGGGTAGACTTCTTACATGCTCTGGCGAGACGAGTCTCAAAGTGTTAAGCTCCAATTTCTCGATGTACACTTCAATCACAGTATGGTCGTCAACATATTGGCGTATGTTGGCTACATCTTCGTCGGTACTCAATTCTACCAGTCCAGTCAAGAAGTCTGCATTCGGCCTCTTAAAATACAACCTATTATATTTTGGTTCTTCATAGTCCAGCTCTTTCATGATCTGTTCAAGCAGTTGCATAGAAAGATCCTCCACATCTAACATGTCAACATAAATTTCTAGACCACGGAAATAATGTCTTTTGGGTGGTTCCGTGAAGTACCCACCATGGTGGACTTTCATGGTGAACAATTGTGGATATGCTTCTGTTGATGAACATTAATTAATATAGTTAGTTCGTAGAACAACGGTAATTAATATAGTTGATTGGGTTATTTATAGGCAAATGTAGATGCTTTTACTTCACTTATGTCCCTGTCTTTGCTTTTACTGCACTTAGGCCCCTGTCTTTGCTCTAACACAACTTAGGTCCCTGTCAACGCTATCATATGATATAGTTCTATATAGGGGTGTTCACGGTTCGGTTCGACTCGGTTAGTAGGAAAAATGTGAACCGAACCGCATGAGGCGGATACCTAGTTACCCGAACCGAAACCGAACCGAACCGAACCGCAGTTAGTCGGTTACCCACGGTTCGGTTCACGGTTACCCGAATTTATCAAAAAATATTATTTGCAATATCAAAATAATATCAAAATAGAACATTTAAACCAATTACATAACAAATATATAAAAATAATCCAAGAACAAGAAATTATAATAAGTTTAATTGTTTAAAAATGTCTACTATTTGGTTAATGACTACTAAAAAAATTAAATAGTTAGTATTAAATATAATATTATTACATGTATTATATATATTGGTTCTGATCGGTTACCCGCGGATACCTATAACTTCAAACCGAAACCGATCCATGAATACCCGTTTTTTCGGTTTTCGTTTTTTTTTGGTTTCGGATAAAGCGGTTCGGCTCGGTTTCTCGGTTTACCGGTTTTTTTGAACACCCCTAGTTCTATATAACCATTACTATTCTCTCCATTTAGACTACTACCATTATGATCATCATCCCATGTTCTGTTTCAAGTAACTTTCAAAAGATAACTGGTCCCAATCAAGGGAAATCAATGTTCAGATCAACGTACATAAGTTATGTTTGATAAATTACAACGGGCCGATAAAATAGATAAAATCATGTTATATATCAAAACAAGCGCACTAAACATACAATATTTATCGTCCCAATCAAGGGAAATCAACGTTCAGATAAACGGTATCATATGATATTGTTTCATGTGGTTCAAGCTCCGATAGGCCCTGTGTGTTACTTACTTGGCTGACTGAACGTTTACTCCTTGGCACGGTTGAAGGGCCGGGATTTGGACACTATCCACGAGTATGTCCTACGCATTGGCACCGAGTACATTTTCGCTGTATCGAACCTTCACCACGTGATGGACATCGGTTGTTCTTTCTCGGTCTCCAGGCTCTGTTCTTATCATTTAATGGTGGATAACATGGCGGAAGGGGGTCGGGTGGATACACCCATGCTTCAGGGGGTCCAGCTGGATTTATTACCTCTGCGTATGTTCTCCGATAAGTTTCGGACGTGAAGAAAGTTACAGCCAAGTCGCTGCAATCTCTACGACCCGTATGTCTTGCCGCAACGATGGCATGGCCGCACGGTAACCCAGATTTTTGCCATTGGAAACAGGAACAAACATGGTCGGTCATATGGACAGTCGCGTGAAGATGGTTATCCCGAACCTCGTACCTCCCATACCCGATTTCGCTTACCCTCCATGTCGACGCGTGACGCGCCCTGAAGAGAACTATCTCCTCCGCCGCTGGTGTGAGTCTATTTTGTAGCTCAACTCCTTTTCGGCGTCGAAGTTGGTACCACTCTTGTTGAAAGCTCCGAAAGTAGTCCATAAGATTAACAATCGGACATCTACGCACAAAACGGGGGAGTGCATTCACCGACTCTGCACTATTGGAGGTCAGAATGTCATACAGTTGTGCAGGAAAATGGGCCGCGAACCACCTCTCCGGTCCAACATCGTCCATGACTTTGGCTGCTTTGTCTGCACTAACTCGTAGAAGATTCATGTACCGGTTAAACTCCCGATCCGTATATGCTCTGCATGCCGCCCAATAGACATCCTTGTAGGTGGTAATACGTTTGTCCTGGGTTTTGGCGTTCATCTCCAAATGTCGACAACATAATGCGTGAGGGGCGTTTGGGTACATGGCAGAGATTGCGGCGCTTATGGAAGGAGCCCTGTCGGACATAAACACCAACCCTTGCGGGTCTCCGGTAGCTTGTCTCAACATGGACAGAAACCAAGTCCACTCGTCCCCGGTTTCGGACTTGCCTACTCCGAAAACTACTGGAACGATGGAGTTATCCCCGTCCATGGCAACCGCCAGGAACATCATACCCAAGTAAGGGCCCTTTAAATGGGCAGCGTCTATTACCAGGACACGACGCAGATTTGCCACAAATGTGCGGATCTGCAAAAAAACGTAGGTGGTTTCCTTTTGTAAATGTTATAGTTTATAATGTGTAAACATATGACGTGTTAAAATACGTACCGCGGGTCCAAGGGCCACGAAGCATATCTCAAACCGTCCATGTGAATCGGTCCTTAGCTGGGTGACAGTACCTGGATTCTGCAGCCGCAAATTATATAAATATGCTGGGAGTCGTTCATACGACTCCTCGAACGTGCCTCTCACCAATAGCAGTGCCCTGCATCGCGCACGCCAAGCTTGGTGGTAACCAATCGTGACGCCGAACTGCTGGTGTACATCGTCCATGATGTCCTTTGGACGTAATGACCTGCTAGCATCAAGAAATTTGCCTTTCAGTATCGCACCCAAAGTCCTTTTGGTGGCTTGTTTGTGGTTGGGATTCAATTGCGTCCTCGAACAAGTGTGTACGTCGTGCAACTTTCTAATAAGTAACGCCCCTCCCTTCTCTCCCGCGGGAATCGCGTACATCCTCCACTTACAGTTTTCTCTCGCACATTCAACTACGTATCTGCCTTTGTCGGATCTCGGCGTGTGACTTTCGAAACCCTCTTCCATGAACTTAAGTCCGACCTGACTTGCCAAGTGATCCTTCGAATCAAATATCTGACCTACTTTTAACCTTAAACTGCGATTATAAGGTGTAGGTTCGTAGGTTTGTGTATTCTGGTCTGGAAGAATATGGGGCATATCAAAATAGTCATTTAACTAACTAAATGATTTATTACTAGGGGTATATTCTTCGTGATCATCACTATCGGTATCTGATCTGTCTATATCAACATTACCCGTTTTGAAAACATAGGTTTCATCATCAGCAACTCCAGCACAACGTCCTTCTTGTGGTTGTTGTTGTTGCGTCTCCGGAACATAATCAGGAATACAGTCGTTAAGACCATATGCATGATCCAAATGAACTGTTGGGCCGTAGGACGGCTGAAATTGAGAATCAGGCTGCTCCATTTGGAGGTCTTCGTCATCAGCGTCGTCATTACCTTCGTCGTCACCGTCGTCATCACCGTCGTCATCGTCTTCGTCGCACACCGAGGATTCGGCATACACAAAAAGTAATGGCGGTCTTTCTGATTCGGCTGCAAAGTGCAGAAAACCAGAGATATCCCCATCGTTGGATAACTCCATAAATGACCCATCACCATTCTTCAACACTAACTTGCAAACAGCAGAAGGGTTGATTCCATATTTTTGCATGGCGTATGCAACAAACTTCTGATAAGTATAGTTTACTGACAATTTTACACCATGCTTAGATTTATAAGCAAAAGTCCACTCATTGTTGTCTTGCACCCATTCACCATCGAAACAGAAAATAGCTTAACTTTTGCAACAGATGAACTCATTTTTTTCAGTAGTATCTCAAAAACAAAATACTAAAGAAAGAAAGCAAGAAAGAAGTATGGAATGTGTGTGAATTATGGATTGTATTTTACTGATATTTATGGATGAAACAACCAACATAAATTGCAACCACAAATTGGTATTCCAAGTACAATGATTCAACATTGATGAAATAAGCCAGTGAATTTCAACCACAAATTGGTCTTCAAAGTACAATAATTATGGAAAAAACAGTAAAAGCATGCAAAGATTCGTGCAAAAAAGGACAAAAAATGTTATTTTTTTGCCCACCGCGGACCTATCGCGGACAACCACCGCGGAGAGGGACCAAAAGTGTCACCGTAGGCATAGTTGGGGGGCTCCACGGGACACTTTGGCCCAACAGTGGTGACACGTAGCCCTAGCCCGCGATCACGGACTCCCTTTGCGGAAAAATGGGTATTTTGGTAAAATCAGAGAGAAAATGAGTATTTTGATAAGTCAAAGTCAAACTTTTGGTATTTTAATTAAGGGAATTTAATTAAAATACCCTAAATTTGACATTGATTTACCAAAATACCCCAAATTTTGAAAAGTTTACCAAAATACCCTATTTTTCCGTGAAGGGAGCCCTCTATCGCGGGCAGGGACCATTTTTTAAATTTTATGTGCTTCATATTTACACTTTCAGTCCCTGGCCCGCGATAGGGACTAAAAGTGTAAATATATATTGCAAATTTTTTTACAATTGGTCCTTGTCCGCGATAGAGGGCTCTCACTTCGCGGAAAATAGGGTATTTTGGTAAACTTTTCAAAATTTGGAGTATTTTAGTAAGTCAATGTCAAACTTAGGGTATTTTAATTAAATTCTCTATTTAATTTCCCTATTAAATAATAGGGAAATTAATTAAAATACCCATTCTTGCAACACTTCTCATGGAAATACCCATTCTCTCCCCACTATCACGAAAATACCCATTTTTTTCGTGAAAGTGTTTGTGATCACAAACCCATGCATATTTTCCCTAGAAAATTAACTTTTGGTCTTTGAGTTCGTGAAATGTGGTCCTCGATCACGAAATGGTCCCTAAGTCCGTGAAATGGGTAAGTTTTCATAACTCATTTTCACGAAATCACGTATCCATAGGCGGACCTAGTGTAGAGCATACGGTGGCACGTGCCACCGTATCGTTTGTCTGGCGAAGGGTAAAATTTTGTACCTGTATGAAGAGTGCAACCGTATTATTTTGGAGTGTGCAACCGTATCGTTTTAAATGGTGCAACCGTATCAAAAAACTCTTAAAATCAACTAAAAATCCCAAAAAAAACTCTTAAAATCAACCAAAAAACCCCGAAAAGTTCTCTCGAATCGAGATTTTTTTTTCTCAAAGCAGTGGAATTAGGCTAAAACAACATCGGGCGAGTCAAAGGTGCCACCGTAAGAAAAAATTCCTGGGTCCGCCTCTGCACGTATCCCCCATTTTCATAACCTATTTCCCTCGATCGCAAAATGGGAAAGTTTTCATAACCCATTTTCATGGACTCAAGGACTACTTCGTGATCGAGGACCACATTTCACGAACTCAGAGACCAAAAGTTAAATTCCTGGGAAATGTATGCATGAGTCCGTGATCACGAAAACTTTCACAAAAAAATTGAATATCCATATATCTTAATTAATTTTCCTAAATAATAATGATAATTAACATGATTAAAAATACCCTTGTATACGGGGGTGTGGTCAGTGAAATATCTGAATTTTGAAAAAAGGGTTTTGACCCATGATTTTGGGAGACCATAAAATATTTCCCATTTTTGGAATCACAAAGAAGAAGAGGGAAAATTCAAATCCAATTGCTTTTCAATATTTTGGATTCCCCCAATTCCAATTTTTTTCAAATTAACTGTTCATACCACCAAAAGTTGCTCTGTATTAATATAATACAATCTCCATCACCCTCTTCGTCATCATCACAGATAACCTACTTTTAATTCACTCTCTGCGACTGTTCAATCTCCATCTCTTCATTCCTTCAATGGCGCACGATAGCGACCTTCCTTGTGACGGCGATGGCCGTTGCATGATCTGCAAAATCAACCCACCGGTAGAAGAAACTCTCACCTGCAAGACCTGCGTCACTCCATGGCATCTTAACTGTCTCTCTGCTCGTCCCCAAACCCTAGCCGATGCAGCACAATGGGAGTGTCCTGACTGTTCCAATCTCGTTTCCTCTCATCCGCCTCCGTCAACCGTCGCATCGGGATCTGAACCGTCTGCTATGCTGGTTGCCGCTATCCGAGCCATTGAGTCTGATGCCTCACTCTCAGATCAAGAGAAGGCCAAGAGACGCCAGCAACTGTTGAGCGGAGGAGGATCCGGTGATGATGATAAGGCAACCGATGACAAAAAGGAGGTCGCCGCCGGCGGTGGTAATGATGTTTTAAAGCTTCTCAGCGGAAGTTTTAACTGCTCCTTTTGCATGCAGCTACCGGAGAGACCTGTGACGGTATTGTTTTTAGCAGCGAAATCCTTTTCATCTTAATATTTAATGTATATAGAATATATCTTAGCTTGATATTCCATGATCGATTAAATACTTGTTTCTCTGTTGATCTTCAACTAAATAAACAAAACAAACGCTAATAAATGTTATCCAAATGATGTATTCATGTTTAGAACTTGAAACCTTTTTATATCGTTTTGTTTTTTGGAATCTTATAGCACTGATCTCTGCATAATACCACAATCTTAACCTGTTTTTAGTATATTGTCTTTAAGTCTTTGATAGGGACTGTAAAATTGGCATGTTGTTTGCTTGTGCCTTCAAAGAGAATAAGAGGATAGATATTTTATCACATCACCAATCCCTGAACTACACTTTCTTGTAGTTTTCATGGTTCTGTGTTTTCACCAAGTTGCTTATAAGTTGATCATTTACATGATTTATTTTCATATATTGCGTTATTAATGATTAAAATGAGTAAATATATGTGGTTCTGGTTTACTTAGAACCCATGTGATGATGCTAAACATGTGCTGAGTAATTCATTTGACGAGCACTACAATAATCATAAAAAGAAGTTATAGTACCTGCATTATGGATTTTTTTTATGTCTGTTGACAAGCTAAGCTGAAAGGCTCTCTGTTTATGTTTCAGACACCATGTGGTCACAACTTTTGCCTGAAGTGTTTTGAGAAATGGGTAGGCCAAGGGAAGCGCACATGTGCCATATGTCGAACTTCAATTCCTCCTAAAATGGCAAGTCAGCCTCGAATCAATTCATCCCTTGTTATTGCAATTAGAATGGCAAAGATGACCAGGTCAAATGTTGCTTCGGGACCTCCTAAAGCCTACTATTCCATTCTAAACCAAAATAGACCAGACAAAGCATATACTACAGAGCGGGCAAAGAAGTCTGGAAAGGCTAATGCATGCAGTGGAAAGATATTTGTCACAGTTGCGCCTGATCATTTTGGACCCATTCTTGCAGAGAATGATCCAGAGAGAGGAATGGGAGTTTTGGTTGGGGAAACTTGGGAGGATCGTATGGAATGTAGACAGTGGGGGGCACATCTTCCTCATGTTGCTGGGATTTGTGGGCAGTCTGATTATGGTGCACAGTCTGTGGCGCTATCTGGAGGATACGAGGATGATGAGGATCATGGAGAGTGGTTTCTATACACAGGAAGGTATGTGATGATTGACACTGATTAAAGTTTTTGTTGAGTAGCAACTTACGGTGTTCTTTTTTGATGTTTGGTATGATATGTATGGGCAAATGTGGTTTTGATGCCAGATGCACTATTTGTTGAAATATTTAGTATGTTTTTTTATATCCTTTTTATTTGTTACCGACAGTGGTGGAAGAGATTTGAGTGGAAACAAAAGGACAAACAAGACACAATCATTTGATCAGAAGTTTGATAAATCTAATGAAGCTTTGCGGGTTAGTTGCAAAAAAGGCTACCCAGTACGTGTTGTGAGGTATGTTCTTATGACATTTGTACATGCTGACCCTATTCTGAATCTACTTATCAAGTTTTTGTCTTTCTACATACCCAAATTCACTCCTGTTTGTATAATAATTCATCTTTGCTTTGGTTTAGTGTGAGTGTGTGACAATTAAATGAATGTCTTAAAACATATTTCTAATTAAATGGACAGGTCACACAAGGAAAAGCGTTCTGCTTATGCACCTGAGAAAGGAGTGAGGTATGATGGAATATACAGGATCGAGAAATGCTGGAGGAAACCTGGAATTCAAGTAGGATATGACACCATGGTTTATTTTATATAACTTCTTTAACTCTTCCCCGAAAGGCTGGCTGACATTTAGATTCTTATAGGGATACAAGGTATGCCGGTATCTTTTTGTTCGTTGTGATAATGATCCTGCTCCATGGACAAGGTTTGTCATTGCTATTATGATTGGCGCATTTTCTTGCATTTGATATCTGATCATGAATCTGAGTTATTTAGTTTTGAACGCAATTCTACAGTGATGAAAATGGCGATCGTCCAAGGCCTTTGCCTACAATTAAGGAGCTGAAGGATGCAACTGATGTAACAGACAGAAAGAGCTCTCCTTCTTGGGATTATGATGTAAGATATTGCAACTATTATTTTAACATAAAGTATGCTTTCAGTGTAGTACTATATATTTGGGAGTGGATTTATTTTATTTGTGGCTTTCTGTTTACATGTTTTCTTGTTATTATGAATCAGTTTTTTATTTTTCATTTCTACTGTGCAGGAGGAGAAAGCTTGTTGGTTATGGAAAATCCCTCCACCTGGAAGTAGAAAACACACAGACAGTAGGGATGGTGAGGTTGGCACAACTACAAAGAAAGTCCGCCGGAATACACACATGATGTCTGTGAGTGAACGACTTCTAAAAGGTCCGTGCTTTATCAAATTGAGTGCTATATGTCAATTTCTTGAAACATGTCAAATGTTAATTTCATGAAATATTTTCTACTGCAGAATTCTGCTGTCTTATCTGCCACAAAGTAATGAATCTCCCGCTTACTACCCCCTGTGCACACAATTTCTGCAAGTCATGTTTGCAGGATACTTTTGCTGGCCAAACTTTCATAAAGGAGAGGAATTGTGAAGGTAGACGTGCATTAAGGGCACAGAAGAATATCATGAAATGTCCATCGTGTTCAAATGACATTTCCGAATACCTGCAGAATCCACAGGTATATAAGCATCTATGCTTATGCTATAAGTAGAAGGGATTATTATCTAGTTGTGTTTAAAATATATATAAAATGTGCAGTTCTTAATGAATAAGACAAACCAATATGTTTTGTCTCAAGATGGGACATTCTTTTGTGTATTTCAGAAGCTTTAAATAAGCATTTTGCATTATTCTTTTGACAGGTGAATAGAGAATTGATGAGTGTGATCGAATCACTTCAGAGGCAGACCAAAGAAATGCAGGAAAATGCAGTTTCGGAAGAAGAAATGGAGGAAACTGCAGCTCTGGGAGAAGAAGTGTCGAAAACAGATGAGAACATTGGTGATGTTATAAAGGAAGTCAAAGACAAAGAGGCTGAGGCTGTGGTGGAGGTAAAAGATTTGAGTTCTGAGACTGATGGCAAAGTTGAGAAGCCGAAAGCTGAGGTTGAAGATGAGGTTATGGAGGCAGTTGCTGTAGGTGAAGTTGTACCTGATGAAACTGTTAATAAAAGCGAAACCATTGCAAAAGCTTCCCCAAAAGGCAAATCTCTTAAAAACAAGAAAAGGAAAGCAGGTGCTACTGATAACACACCAAACAAGAAGCTACATGAAGATACTGCTATTTTGATTAATGAAGATGCTAATCCTAATGACAATGACATGAAAGCGGTTGCGAGTCTGAAGACAGAAGCGAGCGAGTCTAAAGATAAAAAGGTCGGTGAAGTGGGAAAGGAAGGCAAGAAGACTTCAAAGCAGAAGAAAGATGGTGATGCAAAATGCTCGTCACCTACAAGTGCGGGAGCCAGGACCAGAAGCAAGAAGGCTTAGTAGGAGGGTGCTGTTGACTTGGTGTTGACTGTCATTTTTTTTTGCTTTAAAAAAAAGGGTTGCAGATAGATAGTGGCAATTTTTGTTAAAACTATGCCATATATAACTCTGGTTGTGATCTTATGATGTGTTTTGGATGTCTATGATATTAGGTCACATTTGCAATGCTATTTTGGTAACAATCATGAAAGTTTAAATGTTGCTTCAAATGATCCACTATCTTGGTTGTCTTTTGAAAATTGAAATGGTACAAATGTTGGAACTCAAATACATTAAGTTTTACTGCATTTCATTCTATAGCTCAAAAATATCTACAGGTAAACTCATTATGTTTAATTATTACAGTATTTGTAATGATATACTTATGGTTCTCTTGTAAATTGCAGTTCAGCTTCAGCACTTAATGTCCCATTCATGAATTTTGCTGCTCAAGTTTCTGTATCAAAGCTGCCTTTTCTTCTTCAGGTAAAGCTTTAAAAATAAACACAGATTTGTCTCCAATATCATCCTGCACAGATAGATCATTTTTTGATCAAAAATTTGGTGTGTTTCAATTACATATTCTATCTTAACGGTGGAATTACCTTAATAGGCTGAGTGAACTTTCTTGCTGCAAATATCGTGAAGAGCGCCATCCACACACCAAGTAGAGTCACTTTTACCCCATCATCCATTAAGCCACTCTGGTCCAGGAAAAAGAAACATATGCTGAATACTACAGACCAAAGGATCATATATTCCTAAGAATCAATGTTTTATAAGCATTATCTTCGTTCCTAAACCGTAATTAACACACCAAATGATCAAGTTCATGTACCAGGTGGCCGAGAAGAAGAGATGGAATGATAAATGTTAGAATACCAGCTTCCAACTTGCCATAACAAAGTCCTGTTTCAACATTAACCAATAAAAATTCAAACCATTTGATGCAATTATGCAACTATTTCGGTTATTTACCACAAAACCATTTACCTTCTTTGAATACAAGCCCAGTCAGTGCTGCAAACAGTGGACCGACGAACCAGATAGCTGTTGGATGGTCCACAACATATTGCACCAACCTCTCATCTGCTGGTTGAGCCAGACATATTTTGGTTGCAAATGACCCAAAAACACCAAGAAGCCACAATGCCTGAAGAGTGCGTTTAATCTCTGTTACATAAATATGAATCAAAACCAATGACAACCCTAATCCAGCAGCTCCAAGTGTGTAAAGTATATCAATGTTTTGCTTTAAAAACTCAGTCACAAAGAAATCATGAGGCAAGAAAGCAGTTGATGAGGCAAGAACAAATGAGGTTGCAGCTGTCACTAATCCAGACCTGTATGAAATCACCTGCAACACCAAGAGAATCGTCACAGGGTTTTCTATACAGCAGAAATAGAAACAAGAATCAGGGGCTGTTTGGCAGTTGCTGAATGGTTAAGTGGTCAGGATGATTAAGAGGCTCTTATGATATAGTGCAAAATGAAATATGGCTGCTTGATAATTGTTTAGAATGAAATTAGAGCGCCTAACCAAGATATAAAATCATCCAAAAGGGTTTTAGAACCATTAAGAGACAGACTTGTTTTTTTGCCAAACAAGATTCACCTCTTAGCGATTCAGAAGTTGCCTCTTAATGGAACTATGAGGTAAACAAACAGCCCCTCAGTATAGTTCTATGTGATTATACCTCACGGATGTCCGTGGAATCAACAGACCAGGGTCCGTAAACTCCTTGATAAACCCTAAGAGGGTCCAAGAAACCATCATCTCCGGCAGCCTGGCACTTGACCCCAAATGGAACGACTCTGGTTTTTTGGAGTTGTGTGGATGATGGGGAAGAAGCGATAGAAACCCTAAAAAGATGGGTGGTGTTGTAAGTGGAAGTGGGTTTTCTGATGCCATTAAAGGAGGGGAGTTTGGAATTGGAGAAAGGTGAAAGAGACGCCAAATTCGCAGTAGCCATAGCCATAGCCATTGTTGTGGGTTTGGTTTGGGAGGCCACCGTTATCGGTTGACTGGTTACAAAATTGTATCAAATCATGGTCAATTGCCATTAGTATCTTCTTATTTCATTATTTTTAGGGGTGTTTGGGATTGTTTATTTTTTGACTTATTTGATTATTGGTTTTTCTCACCGCAAATAAACTATTTTTAGTGTTTGGATTGGAAAAAAAATGCTTACGACTTTTCTCCACCACAAATAAGTTGTTTTTGATAAGTTAATTCATTCTTACTTATTTGAAACTGCTTATAACTTATTTGTCCAAATTACATTTTTACCCTTAACTTCTTTTTAGTATGACATAAGTTGATATTTGATAAGCATTTTTAAAAATAAGCATAAGTTGTTTTAAATAAGCAATCCCAAACACCCCCTTAATCTTTAACATATGGTCTGTTTTTATGTATCTCAGACTAATTTAAGTGTCTTTGTATGTATCTCGACTAATTTAACGTTGTGTTTTCAAGTTTTGGACAAAAAGAAAAGAAAAGAAAGGGAAGAGAAAGAAAATAAAAGAAAGTGAAGGAAATGAAAGAGATATATTTGTATCTGTGTTCTTGAGATTGACAGAAAAGAAATGAAGGGAAGGAAATAAAATCAATTTTTATGTTCTTGAGTTGGAGAGAAAAGAAAGAAAATATGTCACTTTTACCAATATACCCTTATTTATTTCATAGTGAATTGTAATTAATGGGTATATATGTAATTTTATAAATAGTTTTAATTCTTTTCAAGTTGTTTTCTTTCCTTTCCTTCCTTTTCCTCCCACATTTGGGAGTAAAGTTTTGGGAGGAAAATCACCAATATTTTCCTTCTCTTTACTTCCCCTTCTCTCTTTAAAAAAACTCGAGAACACAACATTTTTTCTTTCCGTCCTACTTTCTATCCATTTCCTTTCCCTTCATTTGTAAAAAAAACTCGAGAACACAACGTAAGAGTATGAAGAACAGTCAAGATAATCCCCAATAACTAGGATTTAAATCGATGACATCTGAAAGAAATCTCAAATGCCAATATAACTGGGATTCAAATCCATGACATCCGAAGAGAATCCTAGATGCTAATAATATTTTAGATGATCACAAGTCGTAATCAAAGATCAAAACCTTTTATGGTACAATTGAAACCAAAAAATGTTACCACATTAAAGACCCATCTTTTACATCATATGTTAAATATTATTTTTGATTTTTTTTATCTAATATCAGATGTTTCATAAAGTTTGAACGATATTTATTATACAGGTTATTTTCTGATCGGGTGCCCATTTAAGTATTGATATAAAGTTTGCAACTTTTCTATTTTGTATCTTTAACTTGATCTAAAACATTTAATGAAACATTTCAGTTTCTGTTAAAACAGTTTTTTTTAATGCACTTCGAATTTTAATCTCATAAGAAATATATTGCCCTTCAAAACTTTAGCTATGATAATCTGTGACGAACCTAGAATATTTGATATTTAGAAGCACATATTGGATTGTTAAAAAAGAAGAAAAAAGAAGCACATATTGGACCTCAAGGGCAAGACCCCATACACCACCTGTTAGGGAGATGACTTCTTTTTAAAATACTGTATTTGGGTCGAAGTTATCGGGTATCTCTCCCTTCTTAATGCACGGGTCCACCTACGATGACACCACGTCGACCAAATCTATAACTACGCCCTATTGATGATCACAAATTTGCGTTTGTCATTTTATATATAAAGATAAATTTATTAACAATATTCAAACATATTGATTTTACACATCAAGTTCATAATATTTTTTTGACAGTAACACAACTGAAATTTATTATGAATTTATTTAACTTGAGATTTAAGTGCATCTCATATTTTCTAAAATAGAGAAAATGAAGTTTTTTATTATTTTACTCAAATATATCTCTATATTATTCTAAAATAGAGAAAATTATAGAAAACACCAAGTTTATTTTTTTGTATAAAACCCTGTTATATGAAGATATAATTTATTTATTTTATTCATTTTACTGATGAAATTGAATTATTATTGTTTTGTATAATTTAAAAAAAATGTATTGTGATAATATATTTATATAGGGTCCGTTTCCGTTACAAACCAAATAGATTGTACAAACCATGTAAACCAATCTTAGCCGTTCATCAACTATAATCAATATCTGATTTTATTATGTTTCATAATCTAAAGTCATGATGATAATTAATGAACGTTATCACCTTCCATATATATCACAATCATTATTAATGAATCATAATAATTACCATAAATATATCAGTTGTTTCCTAATATAGTGGTTTGCAAAGTTTGTATAAATTGCTTGGTATGTAAATGAAACGCACCATATTTATATAATATAACAAATATTGAGAATTTAAGATAAAGAATTTGTTAAAGTTAAATATAATTCTTTAGGATTTTAATTTTAATTTTATAATTTTAGAAATAATAGAAAATACATTGAAAATACCATAATTTGTTAAAACGGTTTTTACAAGGTTACCGTATATAAGAATTTTAGAGAATCTTTTTAAAGAAGTCAACATTGGAATGTATGAGAATATATATGTTAATAAAATAATGCTGTAATTTTTTTCCACCCTTTTAACACAATACCCTTTTTTTTATAATATGTTTTTTCTTTTTATTAAGGCTATGTTTGGCAAACTAACTGATAAGCTAGCTGGTAGTTGATAATCTAACATTCATAAACTAGCTGATGAAGAAGTCACGTTTGACAAAACTAGCTTATGAACATATAAAATAACCAAAAACGACATCTTCAAAAAATTATCAATTATAATATTTAATAATATAATTAAAACAAATATATAATAATATAATATGTTAATTAATACAACCAATGTAGTAAAGAAATATTAAATAATATAACATGTTATTTAAAGGAATTTAAAATTTATTATTACATATATACTATAAATTTTAAATTTGTTAAAACAAGTTTTAGAAAAAATATATATTAACTTATGTTTTAAATATCCGTTACATATATTGTGAAAAAACATTTAAATAATAATTAAAAAAGATAATAGTAATTTGTTAGACAACCTAGGGGGGTAAGGTTGTATTTAAAATCTTTTACTTTCAAAATTTCTTTTTATAAATAAATACGGTATAAAAGACAGTACAAATACAACAGAGTATAAAAGAATAAATATACAACAATTATATAAACAGATATAATTAAATGCACAGCGGTAAAAATAAAGAGATAAAGGAAAGAGAATACTTGACACCGATATTTTAAAGTGGTTCACCAATCACGTGGTTGGCTAGTCCACCTCGAGAAAACACTTCTCGGAGATCCAATAAGAACGTGTTCTTTACAGTAGAACACAAACCTTAATACAAAAAATAATCACGGATATCTCTACTTCAGTTGATGAGATTTCTATGGATCACTCACTCTATTCAAACACTTACAAGAGGTGTATAATTTTAATATTGATAATCACTCTTGTATAATGTTTATCACTTGGATATTTTTAGAGAGTTTGATCACTTGAGTTGTGTTGCTGATTCAACTAATCGAGAGATTTTAATCTGCTATCAACTCAAGATTTCTTGCTCAAAAAATATTTTATAAATTTTAATAAGTGATTAAGAGAGAAAAGAGGCAGCAGAGTATTGATCAAATGCTGGGATTAAATGTTGTGAATTGGTGAATTTTTTTTGTAAAAAGTATCACGTCCCTGCATGTTATTTATAGGAGAAATGGGAATGCTATGGAAAACTTTCAACCAATAGGAAGCTCACAACAAAGGCTATGGCTTATAGAATAAATCTTCACAATTTGTTGTTGACAGCTAGTTGTGTTGGGAAGCAGGAGATGGAGCTAGATAGCATTTGACTTCCAAAGGGTTTTTGTATATTTTAAAAATATATTAGGTTTTAGAAATATCCAAGTGGTATATTATTTTAGGGTGTTTATCATTTTAAAATTAAAACGACGTAAATCTTCAGACTTGGATTCTTCAGATAAATTTATCGAGATTATTTAAAATAGTTGCACACTCAGATAAAATATTAGATAACAAAGAATGCGGTGTGTTTTGTAATCATCAAAATAAATATGGAGATGTGATTTTATGTGTACCAAAAAATATATCACAATATTAAAAGCTGGGTACACTTGCACCAACAATCTCCCCCTTTTCAAGCACGATTTGGCCTTTTTGAACATTATCTCGTAAAAAGTGATGTCTCAATTCAATATGTTTGGTACGAGAATGTAACACGGGATTTTTGCTTAAGTTAATGGCAATTGAGTTATCACACATAATTGGAATTTTGGTTAGGTGTACCACAAAATCGGTAAGTGTGTGTTTCATCCAAAGGACTTGAGCACATGCTCTTGCGGCGGCTACATATTCCGCTTCGGTGGTAGACAAAGCTACGGATTGTTGTTTCTTAGAGAACCAAGATACAAGTGAGAGGCCTATAAAGGCACATACCCCACTAGTACTTTTTCGGTCAACAATAGATCCACCAAGATCGGAATCGGTGAAACACGTTACTTCTAACTCGGGTTTCTTTGCATACCATAAGCCAAGATTAGTAGTACCTCGTAAATATCGAAAAATACGCTTGACAGCTTCATAGTGAGTTTGTTTAGGTGAAGATTGAAAACGAGCACATAAACATACACTAAACATAATATCAGGTCTACTAGCAGTTAAATATAATAAACTACCAATCATACCACGATAAATCTTTTCATTAAAATCGTTTCCCTCCTCGTCACGAGATAATTGTAAGTTTGTGGTCATTGGAGTTTCAACGGGTTTGACATTTTCAAAGTTAAACTTTTTCAACATATCTTTACAATATTTAGATTGACTAATAAAAATACCAGTTTCACATTGTTTGATTTGCAATCCTAAGAAGTATTTTAACTCTCCCATCGTGCTCATTTCAAACTCGCTTGTCATTTTCACAGAAAATTCATTACACAGTTTTTCATTAGTGGAACCAAAAATAATATCATCAACATATACTTGCACAACTACAATATCATTTTGATCATATTTCACAAATAAAGTATTATATATTTTACCCATAATATAACCACTTACAATTAAAAAGGTTTTTAATCTATCATACCACGCACGCGGAGTTTGCTTTAAACCATAAAGCGCCTTTTTCAATTTATAAACATGTGTCGGATTTTCAAAATTTTCAAAACCGGGAGGTTGAGAAACGTATACCTCCTCATTTATAATACCATTTAAGAAAGCACTTTTAACATCCATTTGAAATAATTTAAAATCTTTAGCATTTGCAAAAGCGAGAAGCATTCGAATAGACTCCAACCTTGCAACCGGTGCAAAGGTTTCATCATAATCTATACCTTCTTGTTGATTGTACCCCTTGGCAACTAAACGTGCCTTATTTCGTGTGACTCCACCGTTATCGTCTACCTTGTTACGGAAGACCCATCTTGTGCCAATAATGGTTTGACTACTAGGGCAAGGAACTAAGTCCCACACATCATTTCTAGAAAATTGGTTTAACTCTTCTTGCATGGCCATTATCCAATCCTCATCTCCTAAAGCTTCATCTATGGTTTTAGGTTCTATGGTTGAGATAAAGGCATGGAAAGCACAATGGGTATGGATTTGTGATCTAGTTGTCCTTTGGTTTAGGTCACCTATAATTTGATCTACGGGATGGCCTCGAGCGGTTCTAAGGTTATGATCATCTACACCTTGCGGAATAAAACACGGAGGGGCATCACTAGATTCAATATTATTTGTGGAAGGTTGGGTACCTAAATCCAAGGTACTAAGTTGTTGGGCTAAGACTTCTCCCTCACGTATATTGTCATTTGCTAAGGGTGCACTCGGTTTGGGAGGACTCTCGTCAAAGCTAACATTTAGGGATTCTTCTACAACCATGGTCTCCTTATTTAGGATTCTATAGGCTTTGCTATTCCAAGAATAACCTAGGAACACTCCCTCATAGGCTTTGGCATCGAATTTGGTTAGATAGGATTTGGTGTTTAAAATGAAACATTTACATCCAAAAACTTTTAGGTGGGCTAAGGAAGGTTTTCTACCACGGTAAAGCTCATAGGGTGTCTTATTTAGGATACTTCTAATTAGGACACGGTTAAGCACATAGGTCGCGGTAGCAACGGCATCACACCAAAACTTTTGGGGAACTTGATGTTCGTTTAGCATGGTTCTACTCATTTCTTGTAACGTTCTATTTTTCCTTTCAACAACCCCGTTAGATTGAGGTGTTCGAGGAGCCGAAAAATTATGAGTTATACCATGTTTATCACAAAAGGCACCAAATTGGACATCATTATCGAATTCACGTCCATGGTCCGTACGTATGGAAACAATCGTACAACCTTGTTGGTTTTGAATTCGTTTTCCCAAAATTTTAAACTTTTCAAAAGCCTCATTTTTATGTCTCAAAAATAAAGTCCAAGTATAACGGGAATAATCATCCACAATAACCAGAGTGTAAAAATTTCCTCCAAAACTTTGAATCGCCATAGGGCCAAAAAGATCCATATGTAAAAGTTCTAAAACTCTTTGAGTTGAAATCACATTTTTTGATTTATGAGAAACGTGATGTTGTTTGCCGACACGACAAGCATCACAAAAATGATTATCAAACTTTAATTTTGGAAGGTCACTCACAAGCTCCTTATTTTTTAAGTTTTGAATTAATCTAAGATTAGCGTGACCCAAACGTCTATGCCATAAAGTAGAATTATCATAAAGGGACGATAAACAAACATTTTTATTTACAAGAGTTTTACAAATGTATAAATTTCCTTTTACAAGACCCGTTAAAAGAACTTTGCCATTTTTCAAGATTTTACAAGAATCTTCTTCGAAGATAACGATTATACCATTTTTACAAAGTTGACGAACACTTAGCAAGTTAAATTTTAAATTATCAACATGATTAACATCAAGAAATTTAACATTATTGCAAGAAACTGTACCTCTCCCAATTATCTCTCCTTTGGAATTTCCTCCAAAAATTACCTGTCCACCATCACATGACTCATATGATGAAAAGAGATTGCTATTTCCGGTCATGTGACGTGTGCAACCACTATCGAGAATCCAGTCCATATCAAGGTTTATCTACAATAATAAGGATGTAACTTTTATGGTCCCCATTTCTCGTGGGTCCTTCTTAATTAGTTTCAAGATGACAACAACAAAAATATATAAAGGACTTAGAGTCTTTTATATATATAAGTAAGACAAAAGAATTGAATAGAATATATATAAATATATGTATGATATACGTATATATGAGGTATATATATATAAGTAAATAGAAAGTCAAACCTAATATATAAACAAAAAAAATTTAAACAAAACAAATATATATTTATATGTAGTACGTATGTATATATAAACAAAAAGTACATACAAAAGTATATTATTTATATATAATACATATAAGAAAATATATTATATATAGAATTAAAAAGAACTGCATATATATGTAACATATTAAAAACCATAAACGCATACCACCGGGATTATCATTATTAAACATTCCTTTTGGAATCCATTTATTTACCATTTTAATTTTGCGATTGTATTTATCATACACATAAAAAGAAGCATTTATATTCGCATTATTTTTCGGTCTAGAATATTTATCATGGTACATGCGAGCATACGGTTTTCTCGGTATATATTTTACATTATTCATTTTAGGTACATACGGAGGTTTTTGCACATATCGATTTCTTGTATTTACTTTAGGTGATTCAAAATATCTTTTAATTGGCATACAAGAACATTTTTCTTTGCAAGCATCGGAACCAATACCTTTTCTACATTTTATACGGTTAGACATATTTAGCATGTTAAGAACTTTTTCATTACTACTTTGAAATGCTTTAGCTAATAGATTGTCCTTTTCATATGAATCGCATTTAGCTTTTAAACATGCATTTTCATTTTTAAGAATATCACATGATTTACAAAAATCCTTTTCACCTAATTTAGTTTCTAATTTAGCAATTATATCCATATCATTTGCAGATTTTTGTTTACCGTCATTAATTTTCTTTTCACATGCAGATACAGTTTCTTTTAATTTTGAGATTTCATCTTGATACCTATTTGCAAGAGCGGCCATGTCATGGAATGATTCATATAATTCGTCAAGATTATTTTCATCTTCATTTTCATAATCACTAGCGTAATCTGAGTAACAAGATTTTACCTCGTCGTCGCTTTCGGCCATAAGACAAATAGCTTGATATTCGTCTTCTTCTTCGCTTCCACTCCACGAGCCTCCAACGAAGGCTTTATCCTTTTTATTTTGAAATTTGTTCTTTTTAGGACATTCGTTGGCATAGTGGTCTTTATCACCACATGAGTAACAATAACCTCTCTTTGGTTTGGCTTTTTCGTCGTCACTTGAGTCGTCATTTTTCTTCACTTTATCTTCTCTTTTATGGAAGTTGCGACTCCGATTTTCACCGCCACGACGGTAGTTACCGTTTCTTTGAAATCTGTTATTTTTAGAAAATTTATTGTTAGTAAAAAATTTAGAGAAGTTTCTTACCAACATAGCGACTTCGTTGAGTTTATCGGATTGATCTTTTGAAGTGCTAGCTTCCTCCTTTTTCTTTTTGTCATTCGGAGTTGAGACATTAAGAGCGATCGACTTCTTTTTGACTTGCTCCCGATCTTTGTTTCTTTTAAGTGCAATTTCGTGTACTTTAAGATTGCCGACGAGATCGTCGAGCTTCATTAGGGAGAGATCACGGGAGTCTTCTAATGATGTAATCTTTGCCATCCACTCCGAAGGAAGTGCTCGGAGGATTTTCCTTACGTAATCTTCATTAGGATAAGTGCGACCTAATCCTTTCAAAGTAGTCATAATGAGGTTAAAACGTTTAAACATTGAGTCGATTGACTCATCTTTTGAGATTTCAAATAATTCATAATCATGAACTAAAATGTTTATTTTAGAACTTTTAACTTGTGTGTTTTCACGATGAGTGTTGTTTAAACTTTTCCAGATTTGATTAGCAGTTTTATATGTATACACTCTTTCAATTTCATCAGTAGTTAAAGCAGTATATAATATATTCTTAGCTTCAAAATTTAAACAGACATGAGATTCTTCAGCGGGAGTCCATTCTTTTAAAGGTTTATCAACAATAAGATCATCTTTTACAATAGTATGATTAAAATTCCCATTTTCTATAATATCCCAAATTCTTTGATTTTTGCCACGAACGTGACATTCAAATAGTTCGGCCCAAATGCCAAACTTTTCAGTATCTATCATAGGAGGTTTTGAAAACATAATATTAGTTTGTTGAGCCATTAAAAAATATTTAAGCAGAAAATTTTGAAAGCCCTGCTCTGATACCAATTGTTAGACAACCTAGGGGGGGTAAGGTTGTATTTAAAATCTTTTACTTTCAAAATTTCTTTTTATAAATAAATACGGTATAAAAGACAGTACAAATACAACAGAGTATAAAAGAATAAATATACAACAATTATATAAACAGATATAATTAAATGCACAACGGTAAAAATAAAGAGATAAAGGAAAGAGAATACTTGACACCGATATTTTAAAGTGGTTCACCAATCACGTGGTTGGCTAGTCCACCTCGAGAAAACACTTCTCGGAGATCCAATAAGAACGTGTTCTTTACGGTAGAACACAAACCTTAATACAAAAAATAATCACGGATATCTCTACTTCAGTTGATGAGATTTCTATGGATCACTCACTCTATTCAAACACTTACAAGAGGTGTATAATTTTAATATTGATAATCACTCTTGTATAATGTTTATCACTTGGATATTTTTAGAGAGTTTGATCACTTGAGTTGTGTTGCTGATTCAACTAATCGAGAGATTTTAATCTGCTATCAACTCAAGATTTCTTGCTCAAAAAATATTTTATAAATTTCAATAAGTGATTAAGAGAGAAAAGAGGCAACAGAGTATTGATCAAATGCTGGGATTAAATGTTGTGAATTGGTGAATTTTTTTTTGTAAAAAGTATCACGTCCCTGCATGTTATTTATAGGAGAAATGGGAATGCTATGGAAAACTTTCAACCAATAGGAAGCTCACAACAAAGGCTATGGCTTATAGAATAAATCTTCACAATTTGTTGTTGACAGCTAGTTGTGTTGGGAAGCAGGAGATGGAGCTAGATAGCATTTGACTTCCAAAGGGTTTTTGTATATTTTAAAAATATATTAGGTTTTAGAAATATCCAAGTGGTATATTATTTTAGGGTGTTTATCATTTTAAAATTAAAACGACGTAAATCTTCAGACTTGGATTCTTCAGATAAATTTATCGAGATCATTTAAAATAGCTGCACACTCAGATAAAATATTAGATAACAAAGAATGCGGTGTGTTTTGTAATCATCAAAATAAATATGGAGATGTGATTTTATGTGTACCAAAAAATATATCACAATATTAAAAGCTGGGTACACTTGCACCAACATAATTGTTAATTAAAATATATTAAAAGATATATAAATAATTTATATGATCAACAAGAACTCTAAATAATTAAAAATTAATATCAATGTATAATTAAAAGTTAATTTAATAATTTTTGGTTAATATTAATTAATTAATAATAATTAAATTTAAAAAATTAATATTTATTTATAATAATAGTTAATTGATAATAATGAGTGCAAAATATTGGAATATTTAAAAAAAAAACTACTTAAAAGCTACTCCAAGTAACGTATCCAAACATATACCCATATAAGCTAGTTTTTTTTGTTTGTTGCCAAACGATGTCTGAGTAATGTATCATTGGATAAATACTTTTCATTAAAATACAAAAAGAATAAAATTCATTCCAAGATAAAGTAACCTATATCTATGCTCTATTATAAATTTAAAATCAAATACCATAATTGATTGAAATATAGATAATTCTATTTCATCTTCTATAATCAATTTACTTGTTTTTCAAATTTAATTATTCAAGTTAGAATACTAAATGGTCTCGAAGTTTTACTAATCAATTTTAATAAAATAAAACAAATTTTATTTAAAAATTATTTTTAACAAATTTTGAAAAAAAAACCATAATCCTATGAAAAAGAACGTATTATGAGCTTATAAACAAAATATATTTTCGAGAAAATATCGAACATTTATTAATTCAGATATAAATAAAATATAACTTCTGAAAATATCTTCAATTTACAATTGATTTTCCGGTGTATATATATTTAGTGAAAACGTGGTACGATTGTATTATAAGAGAAATTTCCGGTAGCCAACGCAAAGGCAAAGCAGCCAATCGAACCGCTTCTTCTCTCAAAAAGCGCCACCCAATTGCCGCCGTTCGCATCTCCCATTCCGACCACCTCTCAATAATCAATGGCGGCGGCTCTGCTCTTCTTCTCCTTCCTTCTCAGGTATCCTCACTTCGTATTAATGTCATGTTCCTCATACTTTCTTTCGCCTTTGTAATTTGTATCCTTTTTCTATATTATATATTATATATTACCATTCTAAAGGGATATATAAGTTTTAAGTCGTTTTAAAAAGCAAGCATTTACAATTCCACCCTAATTTGTCTTGCTGAATTTAATTTTATGCGTTACACGATTACCCTAATGAGTTTTGATTGAGTGATTGATTTATTTGAATATGCTGCAAATTATGCTTATTCTGTTTGCAATTTTATATTTTATTTATTTAGGGTTTAGCATAAGTTGTGCTGGTATTTGGGGAGATGGAAGAGCCAGGGCAACTTAAAAGGGCGTTTATTGATGCGACGGCCGGTTCTATCTCAGGAGGGATATCTCGGACAGTTACTTCTCCCCTAGATGTTATTAAAATCCGGTTTCAGGTAAATTTTTCATCTTGCTGTAGAACTATTCTTGGTTAGTTGTATGCCCTTTGCTGTATTAGTTTAAAAAGCAAATATAAGCATCTTTTAAGGAAAAAGGAAGTAATAATTTATGGCCGTTCATATTATTCTTGTAATGGGAACATGATGTTATTGCCAATCCAGAATATTTACTAAAGTTTCTACTTTTTGGGGAGACCAATCAACATGGATGGAATAATTTATTGGGATACAGCCAACCATTCGTGAATGTGCAATAATTTTCGTTTATCATTATGCTTTTTGGAACCAGTTATAGAAATATGATTATACTGAGGTTGAAGTTCAAACTACAATGTAGCAAGACACTTTGTGATTTCTTTTAAGGATACCCTTCACGATCGGAATGACACGTGTCAAGTAGATAGATGCTGTTGGATTAATGATCAAGGCGCATCATATTCATGCGTGTTAGTGCTATGCATAAGAACCGGGTTCCAATGTTTTCAAAAGCGTGTGAGGCGTACGCCTCGAGGCGAGGCGGTCCAAAATCGCACCTGAGGCGGCGCCTCTCAGTATCGAGACGAGGCGTATGCCTCGGTCGTCTGAGGCGATGATTGAGGCGGTGAGGCGTGAGGCGGTAGTGAGGCCTCAATACCGAGGCTAAATTATTTTAAAAAATGACCAAAACCTTCTCTATATCTTTTTTGAAGACCTTGTTCTTCTTCGGTTCTCCTAAGCCCTATCTGCTACTCGTCTATTGTCCTTAGTGGGTTCCAATTTTCTCCCATTTTCATTGCATTTTCTTCTTCGATTCTTTTCGGTTCACGGAAGAATTATGTATATGTATCTACCGGACACACTTCTTTTATATTTAGTCTCTACTACATGTGAGGGTCACAGTCACACTTCTACTCGCACTTTGTTGAAATTTAATACTTTTTCTTTATGAGCTGTGAGCATATTAATATATACATATACATATATATATGTGTGTGTGTGTTATGAATAGATCAATAATTTTTTCCTTAGTTAGTACATGTACATCTATATTTTGTGATTGAAAAAAGTATGTGTAAATTCTTTTAGTAATTTAATACAGACATATATATCGTGTCTAGTACTCAAGTGTCAAGTGTGTGGTATATATATTGCATATATTTTCTGAGCAAATGCAGTGGAATAATGGTGTGTGTGTGTGTATATATATATATATATATATTTTGTGTTGTGTATATATTTCCGCCTCGGACCGCCTTGAGGCACGATTCCGCTTTTTAAAACCTTGCCGGGTTCCAATTCTTTTAATGACAAATTTGGTAATGCAAGTGCCCTTTGATTTCATTACATTAAGTTCAGAAGTACTGATGCATTGTGGCTGGTATGGGATGCTTAAATTACGGACTTTATGCAATACCTATTAATCATAATGGAAAATAACACGGTTCTTGTAGCATGAAAGTATTCTAATTTTTGGCTGATTATGACATCAAGTTAATTTGAGAGCATAATTTGTGTCTATAATATTTGCAGGTTCAACTGGAACCCACTTCTTCGTTTGCATTTCTCAGCAAAAATGTATATGGGACCTCCAAATATACTGGAATGTTTCAAGCATCCAAGGACATCTTTAGAGAGGAAGGTCTTTCGGTAAGGGTCCTTCAACTAGTACGCTGAGTGCTGTAGTTTGCTTTTTGGTGCTTTACTCTCAAGTGAAATAGTCTGCTTTCCCTCTGAGTCTTATCATCCAAAACCTCCAACCAAGCACTTCCTAAGTGATCGAGGGAAGGGAGGTTATGTACATTACATTATTCATAGGAAATTGTGTGTATTTATTCTGTCACAATATATATTCTATTTGTTCATATTGGTTGTGCACACATATTTGCACCTGACTTTATTTTGTTGTCAAAGACCCCAGCTAGATGTAGGCCACAATTTATGCTACTGGTTTATAAGTTCTACTTTTTGATATCGTTACTGATGATATTTTTTCATCTATGAATCTATACTAGGTGTTCTTTTTTATTTGGCTGTGTTTAACATAGTTCCTTTTTCAGGGCTTTTGGCGTGGCAATGTCCCAGCACTTCTCATGGTCATGCCATACACGGCTATACAGTTCATGGTGTTGCATAAAGTGAAAACTTTTGCCTCTGGGTCCTCCAAGTCGGGTCTGTGTTCAATTTGAATCTCCATAACAAGAGTCCCTTGATTCATTATTATTCACCCAAATGCATTTTTAGTACCCTTTTCTTGTCTAATTGGTGGGCGATTTAAACAGCTACTTCTTTTAATGCATTCCCCCTTAGTCTAGATTTGTTTATAGGAGTTTGTTATCATCTGAGGTAGGGCTGTCACTTAAGGTTACTGAAGATACGTGTTATATATATATATATTTTGCATTTATTGATAATTTTTTTCTCACACCTCCCGAACACCGGGCCTCTTTGTCATGCAGAAGATCACATTCATTTAAGTCCATACCTATCCTTCATGAGTGGTGCGCTTGCTGGATGTGCTGCTACAGTTGGGTCCTATCCGTTTGATTTAATACGAACCATTTTAGCTTCTCAAGGGGAGCCAAAGGTACATGCATAGAAGCATGTAAATGCTATTTTACGTTTACTTCCAGGCTTCCAGCAAAATAATAATGTCAGTTAAACTTAGGTTGTGAAGCTCCATATGTAGTGTTTCATTTTTTTGTTATTAGTTGAGCTTCTGCATACAAAATAGAAAGTAATGAGTGCAATGGGTTACTATTATATGCATCATCTTGTAGTAACATCTAAAAATATTCGTTTTATGTTGATCATCCTGTTGCTTTGATCATTTCACAATCTAATGGTACCAGAGTTCATGTTTTATTGCACCTAGCAATGGAATATAAGATTGTTCATTTAGTGTTTGGAAACTTGATATCTATAACATATGGCTATAAACGCCAAATTGCCTGAAAATTTCTAACTGCATGTAATATAGAGGAATGGGTGACGCTGGTGCAGTCGTACAATTCGGAGAGTAGGGTGGAGTTCTCAACTATTAAAAAAAAGTATACGAATTTCTGAAGCATAACAAAATATCATTGCATTAAAATCATAAAATTCATTGCAAATCCTCAAAGAATTACGGTATTGTAACTTAATACATAAGAAATCTTTGAATCCCACAACTATGTGTCCACTATGCCTTTTCTTTATCTCTAGATATTCCTGCCTCAAAGGCTGGTTGGCGAAAATGCATGGGGTGAATGACAACGCTCAACAGGCAATTATGCACAAAAGGTAGGAATATATTTATGCAAGAGGGTCTTATGAAATACTGATATCAAAAGAACAATTATCAACACAATAGAATATCCTATGAGGGAGAGGGGATGCTTACTTTCTCCATTCAGACCTGCATATGCTTTGCAAGAATTCGAGTTCACCCTTTTCCAACTTCAAGCATTCTAATCTTCCCAATATCAGTATGCATTCCTTTTTTATTTATGTAACAACATTGTTGCCCCCCTCTTCCCTGCTCTTCTTTCAGGTTTTTTCATGGAAAAAGTTGATCTTTTTCATCCCTTTTGTGATCCTGGATGTCTTCAGTATTTATTCCACAGCTTAGTCCTTTCTTCATGTTCTGCTGCCTCAGCTGAACTTGCTCAAATATGACAATTTGTTTTCATATTTTCTTGCTAACAACAGCTTTGTGCTGTCTGTTTTACCCAATTTTGATTTTCTATGATAATTGTTTGGTTGGCTTTCAATCATGAAGACAAGATACACTCATCTGTCTTAATAATTGAAATATTCATTATTTCATTTATCCAGTCCCTTAATACGTCCAACTTCATTAGACTTGCACTAATCATTTAGGTTAAACATAATTAGTCTATTTTGCACAAACTATGCTTATCCGCCCATTTGTGTAATGAAATGGGCTGAGTATAAGAAAGACATGTTTGCATACTCATCTATAAAGAAGTTTTGAGTGCATGAAACAAATATATTTATGTATAAATCTTTGGGTTCTTACGCTGAGAAATTGCGACTTGTGTGGTTACATAGTTAAACACAATGGTTTACACTGTTGTCATTTTGATTTGAATAATCTGAACAAAATGTTCAGATGAACCATATGAAAAGAAAAGCACGAATCCGAAGTACTTCTTAATTTATTGATTCTTTGATTTGTTACAGCCTGATTTCTAATGTGGAGTCTGGTTCAGTGAAACCAGATCCATGCCAATGCTCTTGTATCATGCTTCATTTCTAGAAAGTTCTTAGGGGTTTTGTTTGACATAGGATTTAAATCCTGTTAAAAATGATTGAATCTTATCATATCTTTTGCAGCTACAATTCTGTCTCCATACTGGGAACACTTGTGAATGTTTTTTCTTACCAGATATATTTTATTATGCAGATATATCCGAATATGAGGTCGGCATTTGTTGAAATTATGAAAACCCGTGGTTTTCGTGGGTTGTATGCTGGACTATCGCCTACTCTAGTTGAGATTATCCCTTATGCTGGCTTGCAGTTTGGTACCTATGATTCCCTCAAACGTTGGACCATGGTATATTTCCTCTCTTTCCTTATTTATTGCCTTCTAACCAAGTGTAGACGGGGTGGATGTGTCTATTTTATTTTTTGAGTTGTCTTTTAAATTTTTCTTCATAAGTACCTCATAATATGGCTGCACAAGAAACTGCCAACCGGTCCAACTTAACCCAACCTGCCAACCCACCGCTAATATTTAATTTTGAATTTTTTTTATTTATATTTTTACATAATATAAACTTTTATTTATATTTTTCTAGTCTGAGCCCCGTTCTCATTTTTGGGGCACCATTTTTTTCGTCTAATTCTCGTTCTCCATTTATATTTTGTTGTTATCTGCCGTAAATTTAGTAGCAACATAAGAATTGGATTTAAGTCATGCTTACAAATGTGTGAAACTAAACAAGGGTTGGATTAGGATTTTTTCAAACCGCCATAATTGGGTTGGGATGTTTAAATTTTCTCAACCCGCCCAACCCAACCCACATACATTCTTATATGATACATTTTGATTTTTGGTTTCAGGCCTATAATGCACGGTGGTCGTCAGATGCAACACACCCGGAAGAGACTCTCTCAAGCTTTCAGCTTTTCCTTTGCGGGCTTGCTGCTGGATCATGTGCCAAGGCTGTTTGTCATCCCCTTGATGTTGTGAAGAAGCGATTTCAGGTATGATTTTGATGGCAACATCTTCACTTTTACAGATCCTTATAAACCGTTAAGGTTCTTAATCATTACTCCCTTAGTCCCAAATATAACATCCACACTGAAAAAGGGACACAGTTTCAGAAATGTATAATCATCACACTTTTTGATTTACTATATGACAAATTTACCCTTGATAGTGTAATAGATGGAGTAATGAATTTCTTATCTCATAATTAAGGATATAATTGGAAAATAGACACTTATTTTTGGGTTTATTATGATGAAAATGAAATCATTGGTGGTTATATTTGACTACAGATTGAAGGATTGCCAAGACATCCGAGATATGGAGCTCGAGTGGAGACTCATGCTTATAGGAACATGTACGATGCACTTAAGCGGATCATGCAGCATGAGGGGTGGGCAGGGCTTTACAAAGGGATCGTGCCATCGATCGTGAAAGCTGCACCTGCTGGTGCCGTAACATTTGTTGCATACGAATATACATCGGATTGGGTGGAGTCCGTTTTGACAACTTAATTTTTATTTTATCATAATTTTGGTTTATATAAATTCTTTTTGTAGCACCCAACGGAATGAATGAATGAAGGAATTCTAACAGGAGGATTACATGAATAAACTCTAATTTCAGCTTTCTTTGTAACTTCAGAAAATGGAAATGATTGATTTCGTAATGGTATATCAAATATACTTATTATTAATTATTTAATATACATTTGTTTAGTTACAACATCTCTTGACAGATTTTTGAAATTAGTTTTTTTCTTTCCCTTTAATAGATTCTTAAAAACATTTCCTTAAAAAGTTTGATTTTTCTAAATTTACGTAACTTCATCGAGCCACCCAACCCATGTTGGTTTTGGTTTGGCTATACAGAATGGTCCGACACACCAAGCTTTGGGTTCGAAGTTGTGGTTCCAACAATCGATAAACTCTGGTTCCAGTTCGTAGAAGTTGTTAACCAATATACCATGGCTCTTTACGTAAGTCGCCCTGCTGTTTGACTAAAAAATCCATCATTGGACCTTTGGGGTTGACCTCGTTAAACGGTGGTTCGAAGTCGCTGACCAAATGAAGATGAGGGGTTCGAACCGTGGTGCAGGGTGTTGTACCTGGATATGAAGGAGGGAGCTGGTCAGCTGGAGAAGATGGACGACGCTGGTAACGAGTATTGCCGGCGATAAAAGTTCTTCAAGAGGAGCATCATGAGATATTAAACATACATATTTTATTAAAATATTGTATATAAATAATGTTAATTTTATTTATAAAAAAGGGTTTTCCAGGAGGACAGAAATACCCCTCACATGGGAGGCATGTGAGGGGTTTAACGGCTCACAGTTATAGGGGGTTAAATGGAGGGACTTGATCCACAACAAAATCGAATCCACGGTGATGTAATATGTAATTAATTCGTTAGAGGGACCCAATCCAAAACTTCAAAGTACCACAGGGACCAAATCTGTAATTTACTCTATTATTTATAAGAAACTTTGAAATTAAAAGTTTGGTACGTTGTTTTCTCACCTTTGTTCCCCAAAAAATTTTTATTGCAAGAAAAATCTTATGGTATGCAAAAGTGCTCAATTTTGGCCCCTTAGAAGTAATACCGTTAATTACAACCGTTAAATGCCCTCATGTGCCTTGCACATGAGGGTATATATGTCCTTTTACAAACACCAGACCACAGAGACCAAAATTGCAATTTATTTTTTTGTTATTATACTGTTTATTTAAAATATAATAACTATATTATATGATTAATAAATAAATATCACATGATTTAAAAATACATATTAATTAAAATGACAAAATTTTAATTAAGTAATAATTTGTTTACGTTTTGTCAACTAAAACTAATAAATTTGTTACTATTAAATAATTAATTAATAATTTGTTTACTCTAAAATAATCCAAAATTGCATATTTATATACATAATCAAAATTACATACCAAAGACCAAATTGAATTTTAATTATTTATATAAATACGCAATTTTGATTATTTATATAAAATAAAACATATATAATATATAATATAAAAAATCTAACGCATATTAAAACGATTTATGAAATTACATTTAAAAAGAGTAACGAGACACTAAATTTACATCTTATTGAACTCAAGTTTCTTTTAGATTTTTTAAATAAATTAAAGCATGCGAATTTTGTTAGGGATGATTTAGAAAGAATGAACGACCAAAAAACTTTTGAAATAACTCCAACAGATTATTAAAAAAAATTTAAAGTGAAGAATCAAAATTCGTAATCTTTAAAAAATAATCACATTTAATTTCGGATTTTCTATGTTTGAGATTACAACATTAATTATATAATAAAAATATTATATATGGGATCTCCAACCCGTTTTTGTGTTTTTATTGTTGATCCTCTTTCTCAAATGTTTACAACGGAATTCTTATAAAAAACTTCATGCTCTTATAATATTTTTAGTGAATAATTTATTTTATATTAAAAGTGAAATTTAATAAAAACAAAAACAAAAATTATTTTAGAATAAATTTGCAATTAATTAATTAATGATACTCGAGAGTAAACAATTTATTAATTAATTAATAGTTATTTTAGAGTAAACAAATTATTAAATAATTATTTTAGAGTAACAAATTTATTAGTTTTGGTTGACGACACGTAAACAAATTATTACTTAATTAAAATTTTGTCATTTTACTAAATATGTTTTTTAAATCATGTGATATATTTATTAACGGTATTGCATCTAAAAAAACAACGGTGTTGCGTCTCAAAAAACATCTCCGACACTTTACGTTTCTCGTTTTCACCTTCGACACAAGGAATGCAAATCCAAACCTATTTTGTCTAAAACTCCCCGACAGGGAAGTCTCCCTAGTTTTGCCCTCCACACAAATACACCGATCTTCTTAGGGACCAACTTAACCCATTTTGTTGCTTCTACACTAACCTCTCTTTCCATCACTTTTTCTTCAACAAGAGATTTAAGCTTTTGAGTCGAAAAATCGCCTTCCTCACTCAACCACCACTTCGATTTATCTACCTTCCCCCTTCTAATAATTTTATCTCCCATTACCCTTTGAAACTCATCTAATTCACCTAACTCTCTACCTCTAGGCTCCCTCCTCCAACACCACTTCAAAACCCATTCATCTCCCCTCCACTCTTCTCTCTCCGCCACTACTACATCCCTTTTTTGTTTCGAGTTGGAACAATCTCTTAAATCTATCGCTCAACTTCGTGGGATCGGTCCACTGATCTAGCCACAACTTAGTTTGACAACCCTCTCCGACATCCTTCCCAAATGAAGAAGCAAATCTAATACCTGCGTTCTCCAAATCTAACCCGGTTCTAATAATACTCGACCAAACCGATTTGCCCGGCCTCCTCATGCCACTTACCCCGTTTAAACCCCCTTCTTCCCCAAAAAGACTTCTTATCACCTTTACCCAAAATGCTTCTTTTTCTACTACGAAACGCCTAGGGCTGGCAACGGGTAAGGTATGGGTGGTTAATCCATTATCCAATCCATTTAAAATAGCAGGTAACAAAACGGGTAATTATCCATCTCATAAAACCCTTATCCATATCCTACCCTACCCATTAAATATACCGGGTAACGAAACGGGTAGTGGACAAATGGTAAAACAAAATTTTATTTTAAACTATAATTGATATCATTAAATCTCAAATATATAAGTAAAACATAAGCTCATAAGTATAGTTACTATTTTATATCTAATATCAGATATGTATGCTAAACATTTTATTATTTTCAAAGAATAATCATAGTATAATATTAAAAAAATATAAAAATTATAAGACTAACACTTTTCATCGTATTTATTTTCTTGAATCCGTCTTGTTTCTCGTTTAATCATCATTAAATCTTTTACTCGATAAAATAAAATAAAATTAAAGTACATATTAATATACGACAACATTATAAAGAATATTAATAATATATAATTATGTATATATATATATATATATATATCGTAACGGATGACGGGTAATCGATAACGAAAAAAACCGTTTATCCATATCCTACCCACCAAAATTTCGGGTAAACGGGTAATGGATAAGTGGATAAATGAATAAAACTTTATTTATCCATACCCTTATCCAACGAGTCGAAACATAACGGGTAACGGGTTTACCCTTACCCATTGCCAGCCCTAGAAACGCCACCACCACTTCCTCAAGAGACCCTAATTGGCTAATTGTAAACAACCCGCGTTAAGGCCCCCGTTTTTAAACTTCTTCACAATTCTCTCCCATTTTACCCATGCCATTCCTTTACTCTCGCTCGCTCCCTTACCTCCTCCCCCCCCCAAAAAAAAGAATTTACTTCTCAAACTCTCTATCTCACTTACAACACCCTTAGGAGTTAGGAGCACAAACCAAAGCAAAATGGTACAACAGAGTACTTCCGAGAACCGATTTTACCAGGCCAATGCTCCACCTAATGGGTCAACCCCACAAATGCAGCCATTAAGGCCCACTTGCCCTCCTGCAATCCATCAACCAAACTCCCCCATTTCTCCTCCTCCATTTTTGCCTGTCCAACACGCCACTCCCACCACCCCAGCGGCCCAACAACACCTTCCGTCTCCTGGCACGGCCCAACCCTCTCCTTCACCTTCGCCGCATGTTGTAAGCCCGGGCATATATCGCCCGCCTCACCAACGCAGCAACCCCATTCCTGTCAGCTACATTGCCACCAGTTCCTCGCATGACTACACGTAGTCAACATGGAATATTTAAGCCGAACTTAAAATACAAAAATCAAGCCTTAAGTGCCACCATCACTTCAATTTCTCCTATTCCCCGGAATCCAGTTGGTGCACTTAATGACCCGAACTGGAAACATGCTATGCAAGATGGATATAATGCTCTTATTGATAGTAAGACTTGGGATTTGGTCCCTCGTCCTTCAAATGCTAATGCTATTCGGTCTTTGTGGATTTTCGGCATAAAAAGAAATCTGACGGTTCTTTTGAGAGGCACAAAGCCCGTCTTGTAGGTGATGGCAGGTCTCAGCGGGAAGGTGTTGATTGTGACGAGACTTTCAGTCCGGTTGTCAAACCGACAACTATCCGTGTGGTTCTTACTATTGCTATATCTCACTCTTGGCCCATTCACCAACTTGATGTAAAGAATGCTTTCTTACATGGCAACTTGAATGAGACCGTCTATATGTATCAGCCTTTGGGATTTCGGGATCCAGCTCGTCTTGATCATGTTTATCTCTTCCGTAAGTCTCTTTATGGATTGAAACAGGCACCTCGGGCATGGTATCAGCGTTTTGCTGAATTTGTGGCACCCATTGGTTTCTCACATAGTACATCTGACAACTCTCTCTTCATTTACTGTCGTGGAAAAGATATTGCTTACATTTTGTTGTATGTGGATGATATTATTCTAACTGCATCTTCAGACTCTCTCAGACTCGGTATTATGTCCAAGTTGGCTACAAAACTTGCAATGAAAGATTTGGGTCCATTAAGCTATTTTTTGGGGATTGCCGTCTCCCGAGACAAAAATAGCCTATTCATGTCTCAGAGTTCTTATGCAGAGGATATTCTTGACAGGGCAGGCATGTCACAATGTAAGCCTTGCCCCACACCAGTTGATACAAAAGGCAAACTCAGCGCTACTTCGAGCGCCCCATATGAAGATCCTACAAAGTATCGCCGTCTGGCAGGTGCTTTGCAATACTTGACAATTACTCGGCCAGACATCTCATACGCAGTACAACAAGTTTGCTTGTTTATGCATGATCCCAAAGTCGAGCATATGGAAGCATTAAAATGCATTTTGCGTTACATTCGAGGTACGATTGATTTTGGTACACACCTATACAAATCCTCTCTACAGTCACTACTATCATATACAAATGCGGATTGGGGAGGATGTCCAGACACTCGACGCTCTACATCAGGTTACTGTGTATATTTTGGGGATAACTTGATTTCTTGGTCTTCAAAGTGCCAACCTACTCTATCTAGGTCTAGTGCTGAAGCTGAGTATAGATGGGTTGCAAATGTTGTCTCCGAATCTTGTTGGATTCGTAATCTGTTGCTTGAACTCAATTGTCCTATTCGTAAAGCAACTTTGGTCTATTGTGACAATGTGAGTGCCATTTATTTAACTGGAAATCTGGTACAACATCAACGTACCAAGCATATTGAAATGGACATTCATTTTGTTCGTGAAAAGGTTCAACGTGGAGAGGTTCGTGTCCTACATGTTCCGTCCCGTTATCAGATTTCCGACATTTTCACCAAAGGTCTTTCGCGCGTACTATTTGATGATTTTCGGGACAGTCTAACCGTTCGTAAACCTACCGCTTCGACTGCGGGGGTGTGATAGATTATGTAAATATTTAGTTTAAAATATTTTGTAATCTTCTATTTTAGGTTAGCATACATTAGAATCAATTAGCCTTACATTAGAATCAATTAGTCAATTAGTCAAATTAGTTCCTGATTTTCAGCCTTACATTTATACCTTTTCGCTAAAGACTATCACGTAACTCGATTCTGTTTCATTTGCAATTCCCCTGATCATATTCTGTTAGACTGTCCACGATGGAAAGTACAGCAGGGTAGTATGACGGTGAGACCAACGGGTGTTAGGTCGGGAGAGGTACAAGGGTCTGAGGTTCCGAAAGCAAAATGTCGTGTCTTCCAAATGACAACACAAGAAGAGGAGGAAATTCCGGATGAAGTTACAGGTATATTTCTAATAAACTCTATACGTGCTAAGGTGTTATCTGACTTCGGTGCAAAATGGTTATTGGTATTTCCGTGCTTTTGTTGCTTATCTGTGTTAGAGATATAGGTGGGTGTGGGGTGTCTATTCAGTTAGTTTCTATGGTTTTGATTGAGTTCGAAGTAGTAGTGATAAGTATTCATACCTTTTCGCTTAACCGAATTCCGGGACGGAATTCTTTTAAGGGGGAGATGATGTAATACCCCAGGTAAGTTCGTTAGTTAAAGTCTCGTTCCGTTAAATTATTTAACTTTACAATTGATGATTAGGGTAAGATTGGGTTAATTCATAAGTTAAAGGTGTTTTGGTCATTAGGAAATAGTTCAAGGACTAAGATTGTAAATTAAGTAATATCTTATCCCTTAGACTATCCAGATATTTTCAGAAAACAAAAACCATTCAGATTAGTGTGTGTGTAGGTTTTGAGAAGGGAAGAAGAAGAAAGAAGGGTATTGTGGCTAAGGCTTCATTTTGGTGTACTTAGAAGTGATTTGAGGTATGTCTTCTTTACAATTTATGTTTGTAATTGCTATTAGGAAATATCTATTAGATTAGAATTATCACATCTGGACTGGGGATGATTTCAGTCGAATTCTGGGTTGAAAATAGGCAAACCGACAGAGATTTCCGGATAAGTTGAATGTGTCCGGGTAGTTCTGTTGATAGTGTCCGGTAGTCCTTCTTAGTAGTATCCGGATGAAATAGATACCGGATGGTATCCGGATTACCTTGGTTTCTGGATGTCATCCGGATTAAACGTATTGACCGTAAAGTTGTATTGTCCGGACAGTTTTGTGGTATCCGGAATGTTTGTGTTGTCTGGATAGTTGTGCTGTCCGGATAGTTTTGCTGTTTGGTCATTTTTGAGGATTTGAGTTATCTAGAGTCCTTAGTCTACTAGTAAGTCTTATGTGTTCTTTTAGTAAGGGAATGTTTGTATTTAATCTGTTTCAGATTATGTGAATTTCGGGTGAAAGACTAATCTTTTGAAAAAGGCTTGGAAGTGTTATTGGATAAGCGATCAAGGTGAGTTTTACTTTAAAAACGTTTTCAAACCGGGATACATATATATAAATATATATATATATGAGATGGATATGTGGTAGGAACGTGATGACGTGTTTATAAATGACAATATGATATATTGAGATATATATTGTATTTATATGTATATTGCACTACACGAGTATACGTTAGCCGAACTAATAGTCGGCGGAGTATTTGGCTGTAATTGTCGTACGGTGGTGTTGGCTGTAATTGTCGTACGGTGGAGTAATTGATTAGTTTGCTTGCAACCAACTAATTTGGCCATGGGAATGAGGAGAGGTACACGGTGCACGAGTCTTGCTTGGTATTTAAATACGTGTTATATATGTGTGTTTTTACAAAAGGATTACTAAACTGACAGGGATTATCTCACTAGACCGTTTGGTCTAACCCTCATTTTGTTTTAAAAAATATGTATTCCAGGTTTAGGAAGGTATAAAGGAAAGGATAAAGTGTAGGATGCGGTTGATAGCTGACGAAGATTAGGAAAGGCTTATGTTTTGTATTGTATAGTTTTGAGACTATGGGACCGTATATGAATTATTATGTATCTTTTGTTATGAATGTAACGACGTTATGTATAATATGTTAATTGATGTATATTATGTATGTTTTGGAAAACCGGGTCGTTACAATTTAGTTGTAAAATGATGTATATTAACCTCTCAAATCAATGAGAATAGCACGACAAATATTCTCTTACATTGCCTTCCACAATGCTAACTTATTTTTTACTTTTACACCACTCCTTTCCAACTTTCAAAATTTCACATGTGTGCACCAACCGGTAACCCAAGATATATAAACGGTAGCTTGCCGCTCCCGCATCCCAAGCCTCTCGCCCAAGATTTAACATCTTCTTCATTCACTCCCACCCCATAAAACATACTCTTATTCAAGTTAATTTTCAAACCAGACAGCTCATGGAAGCATTTCAAAATTAACACGAGGTTTCTAATATTATTTATACTCCACTTACCAAAAAATATCGCGTCATCGGCGTATTGTAAGTGTGAAACCCCCACCTCTTCATGACTGACTTTAATCCCTTCGGATAGGCCTTTCTCTTTTGCTTCTGTCACTAAACATGCAAACATTCCGCTACGATCAAAAAGAGAAATGGGGCCAAGGGATCCCCTTGTCTCAACCCCTTCTCCATATTAAACTCCCTTGTTGGTGATCCGTTCACAAGAACCGAAATAGTCGAAGATTCCAAACATGCCGAAATCCAACTACACCACCTTGACCCAAATCCCATTTTCTCCATCGCGTTGATAAAAAATGGCCATTCCACGCTATCATATGCCTTCTCGAAGTCTACTTTGAAGAGCACACCTTTCTTCTTAGATCTTCGAAGAAACTCCACCGATTCATTTGCAATCAAGATTCCGTCCATATGTACCGACCTTTCATGAACGCCGTTTGGGTTTCACTGATGACCTTTCCGATGACCGTTTTCATGCTTTTCGCAAGAACCTTTGAGAGTATTTTGTAAAAAACGCCAATTAAGCTAATCGGCCGAAACTCTCCGAGGCTTATCGGGTTAAGATTCTTTGGAATTGGTCTAAGAAATGACGTGTTGCAACCTCCACTAATTACCGCCTTCTCCCAAAAATTTAGTAAAGCCTTCATCAGATCACTTTTCAAAATGCCCCAGAATTTTTTAACAAAGGAGAACGTAATGCCATCCGGGCCTGGAGATTTATTGTCACCACAATTCTTCATCGCATTCCACACCTCCTCTTTCGAAAACGGCTCTTCGATTCTGTCTGCATCCCTTTTACTCAAAATTTTAAACTTTCCACTGCTCATATTCGCACCCGATCTATGTTCCGAAGAGAATTTATTTTTAAAGAACTCGAACACATGGTTTTTAATTGTTACCGGATCCTCTGTCCACACCGAGTTTATGTTCAACCCCCATAGTTTATTTTTTCTTTCACGCCACTTAATAGCCGCATGGAAAAATTTCGAATTCTCGTCCCCCTCCGCTATCCATTTTATCTTAGCCTTTTGTTTCGCGATCTCCGTTTTCTTTTTTTTCTTCTTCTGCGTTCAACCAATCGTTACGTGCTTTCAACCACACATGGCTTAAAATATAATTGATCCAGTGCATCTCATATGTTGGTTCATTTCTCATCCAACGGTTGGTAACCAATTTTCACGATTCTCACCAATTTTGACACTTTTCACCGGAACCCAACCAATCAGTTATATATATATATATATATATATATATATATATATATATTAATCAATACATTTTAATTATCAATTACTATTATTTTTTAATTATTATTTGATTATTTTTATCATATTATATGTAACGTTATTTAAAATCATAAGTTAATGTAGATTTTTTTATAAAATTTGTTCTAACAAATTCAAAATATATAGTATATATAATAATAATATTTTTTTTGACAAAAGTTGATTACCTGCAACCCTAACCGCACGGAACCTGCCTCAAATGACATCAAAAGTTATTTTTTGGCACACTCATCGGCTGGGGGGGGGGGGGGACTGGGATCGAACCCATAACCTGTTATGTATTTGGGCAATGTCACCCTACCCCTAAACCCTAATTTTATATTCTTTTAGTTAATACATTATATTATTATTATTTTTTACTACATTGTTTGTATTAATTAACATATTATAGTACTATAACATTGTTTTAATCATATTATTAAATAGAGAAATTAATTAAAATACCCAAAGTTTGACTTTGACTTACCAAAATACCCATTTTCTTGCCGAATTTGCCAAAATACCCAAAAATCCCACGGTAGGGCCCGTGATCGCGGGACGTGGCACCACCTGGCACCGGGTTTGGCCAAATGTCCCGCTATGGCCCCTCAAGAAACCCTGCGGCTGCATTTTTTACCCCCCAAGTATGCCCGCGGGACCACTTTTGGCTAGGCATGGCAACGGGGCGGGGTTCCCCATCCTCGGCCTCGGTTTGTAATAATGAGCCCCGGCCCCGGGCGGGTACGGGGATTCCCAACCCGGCCCCGGTCAATTTTTGGTCAACACCCGGTCAAAGACCCGTCCCTGGTTTGGACCCGGTTCCCGACCCGTTTGTATTTTTCTTGGTTCTTATTGGAACTTTGTTTTAACAATGGTAGACACTTGTCAAAAAGAACTTTGTTTTTACTGGAACTTTGTTTTCTTTTCCTTTCGCCAACTAAGTTGGACACATTAGAAATGAGTATTCTAAATCATTTTGCTTGTCTTGTGTTGCCTGCATGATCTTCTTCTACAAATTACAGTTCAAGTGGCGTAGTCTTTAATAAGGCACAGTCTCAGGATGAGGAAGCTCTAGTGCGTGCAGCTGCTTCCTTGCATATGATTTTTGTTAACAAGAATTCTAATATACTTGGTACAAATCTTTCTTCTCTATGGGTTAATTTGATTGATAGAATGGCACTGTAAAATACTTGTTGATCGCTTTGCAGAAATCAACTTTAATGGTTCGTTAATTCAGTATGAGGTGCTGGACTACCTGGAATTTACCTCTGATAGGAAAAGAATGTCAGTGGTTGTGAACTACACAATGATATCGATGGTAATGGACTAATGGGTTTAGAAAATTAATATTGATTATATATTTAATAAATATATAATTTTTTTTATTAATATATATATTGGGTCCGGGGCGGGGCGGGGGGTGGTAAACCCGGCCCCGGCCCCGTCCCCGGTTTTCAACTAACGGGTTTCCCCGGCCCCGGCCTCGGTACCCGATTTGGCGGGGAATCCCCGGCCCCGGTCGGGTCGGGTGAACCGGGTTCCCCACCGGGTCGGGTCAAATTGCCATGCCTACTTTTGGCCCCTGTCCCGCAATCTCATCCCGCGGTAGTCCCGTGATTTTACCATATTTAAATTTTTGGCCCCTCCAGTTTGGAGCAAATTTAAAAAAACATAAATGGTCCTTATAGTTTATAGGTTATCATTTTATGTAGTTGAGGTTTTTAATGTATTGTTTCCTTTCCATTTTAATGTATTTAATATAGAAATTAATTAAAGAAAATGTTTTCCCTATTTTAAGTTACTTAATAAGGAAATTAATTAAAAGATCAGTTATTGCAAATCATCTTCCCAACCGAAATGGATACAACGCAGGTAAACAAAGAAATCTATTACTGGAATGCGTCCTGGATTCCAGTGATGAAAATAACCTTTTCCTTGATCACGTCCTCCATTCCTGTGTAGTCTTCTTCGATTTCTCTTAGTTCCTCTTCTACTTCCTTAATCTGTCGTTGCACCTCCCGAACGTGAGCCCTAGTCATGGGGGGTTCGTCTCCAAAAAGTAGTCCTGTAATTAGACAGAACTCATGATGGCCAAACCGCATTTGATGCCCGAAGACATCAAAATACATCTCCTCCAGATCACCATTGGAGACCTCGACCTCCAGCTGTAGAAACATGTGGACTAGCATGGGGTCGCCACCGCTCATGGTAAGATCCAGCCATGGACCGAAAGGTGTCCCTCTGAAGATCTCATCAACCATAGCTCCCCGATCTCCTAAATCCATGAAGCGCTGTCTCATTTCTACGATGTAGCCAACGCAGCACCTTAACGTACAGTCGATCTGAATAATATCGCCCTACATAGAAAATTCACGGATGTTATAATGCTTGTTTGGTTTATTGGGTTGATAATTATTTGTGCATTTTAGTTTTAGAAAATAACTCACTCAATCTGTTGGACTTCCAGGTAGCAGGAGAATCACAAGGATTGCTTAAGTTCCCACATACCTTAGGGCTATTTACACCCGTTTGACAAAATCCAAATAGATATGTTGCGTTTTTTTCAATATAACATTGTTATATATAGATGCTTTTGGCAAGAGGCCAAAATGATTTTGAGTTTGGCATGTGAAGGCAATTTAAATGTTTTTATATCTTCATACCATTTACGAATGTTTCGGTAAAATGTTACATATACATATTAGGGCTTCGGAAGTGTGACTTCCAAAATTTATTTATGAGTAGGAAACTCAAAAGAAAGATAAAGGGACCTAAGTTGTCATTCACCAAACTTTAGGGACCTAAGTTGTCATTCACTAAAGTTTACGACCCTAAGTTGTCATTTAGCAAAGTTTAGAGACCTAAGTTGTCATTCACCAAAGTTAAGGGACCTAAGTTGTCATTCACTAAAGTTTAGGGACCTAAGTTGTCATTCACCAAAGTTTAAGGACCTAAGTTGTCATTTAGCAAAGTTTAGGGACCTAAGTTGTCATTTAGCAAAGTTTAGGGACCTAAGTTGTCATTCACCAAAGTTAAGGGACCTAAGTTGTCATTCACCAAAGTTTAGGGACCTAAGTTGTCATTCATTATAGTTTACGGACCTAAGTTGTCATTCACCAAAGTTTAGGGACCTTAGTTGTCATTCACTAAAGTTTACGGACCTAAGTTGTAAATTAGCAAATTTAAGGGATCTAACCTAAATTTTTATAAAAAACACTCTAATTTTATAAAAAAACACTCATCTTTTTATAATAAAAAAACACTAACATATTTTTTTTTATAAAAACACTTTAACACTAACATATTTTTTTATAACAACAAAGTTTACATATCATATATTTCAAAAATTTAAGATAACAACAAAGTTTAAACAACAACATTCAAACACAAAAGTTTAAACAACAACATTCAAACAACAAAGTTTACATATCATATTTTATAAAAAACACTCATCTTTTTATAACAAAAAAACACTAACTTATTTTTTTTATAAAAACACTTTAACACTAACATATTTTTTTATAACAACAAAGTTTAAACAACAAAGTTTACATATCATATATTTCAAAAACTAAAGATAACAACAAAGTTCAAACAACAACATTCAAACAACAAAGTTTACATATCATATATTTCAAAAATTAAAGATAGCAACAAGAAACTACAAATAGTTAAGAAAAGTGACTTACCACATTCCAAACATGTGACATCTTCGAACCGAGCGCGTAATCGACACGAGAATGTTGAGAGAGTTGGGAGAGAATTTTAAAATGGGGTATGGTGGCCGGATTATGGTCGGATTATGGTCCCCCACCTCTCCTCTTATAGCCGACATTGGAGGGTGGGGGTTGGAAACATTTATTAAAAATTAGGGTTTCAACCCCAGCCGTACACGTGTCCAGTAGATCCCGCGATCGCGGGACCCTATGGCGGGACAGGGACCATTTTTGTAACCGCGGGCATACTTGGGGGTATAAGTTGCAGCCGCGGGATTTCTTGAGGGGCCATAGCGGGACATTTGGCCAAACCCGGTGCCACGTCCCATGATCGCGGGCCCTACCGCGAGATTTTTGGGTATTTTGGCAAATTCGGCGATAAAATGAGTATTTTGGTAAGTCAAAGTCAAACTTTGGGCATTTTAATTAATTTCCCTATTAAATATTGTAAATGATATTTTTTCAAGATGAATTTTGCTAAACATGACTTATTAATCAATCAGTTTATCAATCACCAACTAATTTATGAGGTATCAGCTAACTTATAAGTTATTCAGCTAGCTTATTAGCTAGTTTGACAAACGTAGCCTAGCCTAGATGTATGAAATATTCACTTTACCTATAATTAAATTTTTGATATTTATTTTGAGAAATTTGGTAGAGAAATTTCTATATATCACGATTTTAATGATAATGTCTTACTTTTGGGTGTTTATTTTTAAAGTTTCTAATGTTAACTCCACCTTTATTTTTCTTTTAACCGAAACTATTGTTCTGGTTTTTACGTTTTATATTTAAGTAATGTCATTTTTCAGTCTTTTTAAAAGTTTGGTCTTTACATTATTTCTTGCAATAAATAGATTAATTCTCAAATCTAATTGGATTAAACTGAAATATATCGAGTTCTGGTTATAAATTTGAATAACCAATTTTTTGTTTATAAAGTAATTAAACATGTTTTTTGTTTCATAAAATCAGAGCATTTCTTGTTAATTACATAAACAACAATATGTATCTTGAATTAATTATAACACAATGCTCATTCTCCAAACGTCTCATGTAATTATAACACATTATAAAATCACAATAATAAGCTATAAAACTTTATTCAGAGCGTGCATGTGCATACCTGACATCTATATCTATATATGTAGGCCCCTTCAAATCGAGCATGATAACAATCTTGTAATGCAACCGTACTCGATGATCACTTTTCCCAAGAAAGATATATATATATATATATATATAGTCGGATCTAAGTAACAAGCCTTGCTATATATTGAAAGCATCATTACGTACATATATAAAAGAAAGCATTGTTTTAATTAAATTGATAAAACAGTTTAGATACTTTAATTATCCCTCAAACAATTGATTATAATCAGAAATTTAACGAATTCTATAAATTAAGAAAATGTTTGCTAAAGAATCCATGATGATGATGATGATGATGATAGTGATAATAAAACTTGTGAAAGAAAGGTCAAAGAAGCCGCAATGTTTGAAATCTTAGTTGCCGAAAGTGATCCCAATTATTATTTCCTTCTTTTTGCTATAAAAACACACACCTTGCACTTTTCGATATCAAGTTTAATTGCTTCATATTCGAGTTGTTTTGTTAACAAAAAACAAAAAATACTAATTTTATTAATTAATTTATAGCCATTGATCTAAAAATTGAGTGGTTGAGATAAAATGTGAGTAAACCATTTATTATAGTATGGGGTCCATTCATCAAAAATCAAAGGAACATGGATGTTCGGGGTTATTTTGTTTCATATTTTTGTGTTCATATGTGTTCTTTCATAGTTGATACAAAACCATGACTTGTGTAGTTTTATATTTAGTTCATGGATTTTGCTAGGGGGAGCATTCATAAACCAATCTATGCATTTTTCAGAGAATGACACGTGTGGTGAACAATAGTGGTGGGTGAACATTCATGAACTAATATATAGTAAAAAGTAGGTGAACCTTTGTGTGTTTTGAACGTGCATGCGAAACTAATTCCGTAGATGAAGACTACCACAATCTATAAATATCAAATCTACTTCACAAAACAACTACACAATCAAAAATACTGACCGATCAAGCCCTTTTCATTCGGTTCGGATATTTCGACGGTGCTGGTACTCCCGTTTTGCGTCGCCGCTTTGTCACTGGTGTTGAGTTGTGTTTCATCGACTAATCCCGACGACGTATTTCCGAATGTCGAACCATTATTCACACTGGTTCCTCCATCGTCAAAGTCCAACCTTGCGGAATAATAAGAATAGTTCAACAAATCGGGATGAATGTGACCTTGATCACGACGAAAATCCATTTTTGATGCAACGACCTTTGATGAACGAGAACAAATTCAAAACACCTAGATATTTTGAAAAAAAAAGTAAGAAAACCTATATCGATTTTGTAACTCCCTATTAATTATTAATTTTGTAACTTCAATTTAAAATTCTAATAAAAAAAACCTATTTATAAAATACCAAATTTAACCTTGGACAATAATTAATATGTTGAACCAAACCAACTTAAAAGATTAAATCCTATTGGTTGAAATGGGTTAACAAAGTTAACACCCTTTGGAAGGTTAACAATATAACCTTCCTCTATATATATATGTTAAAATCTATTGTATGTAGTTTTGTTGGTAAAAGAATGAAACGACTTTGTCTTCGATCTCAACCCCTCTTGTGCTAGCCTCAACCGGTGAATGAGACAAATTTTCTTTGTGGCAAGTTTCGTGTGGAAGCAGTTAGGGTTGCTTTTTGCCCAAATATTAAAATTTAAATCATATTCTTTTATATTTTTATTATTAAACTACGGGTGTTAGTTATATATATACAAGCTTAATTATATTCAAATCAGATCAAATCATATGTTAGAAATGTAACATCCGTGTCTTGATGTTTGTAAGAATGATATTAAAAAGTAAGTACGTATTTAACAAATTCAAAAGTGATTCCAGTTAAGAGGGTGATAGGAATTGAAACCCTAAGGCAGACTACTTTAATAAAGCATGTGATATGATATGGGACTACTACTACCTACCCACGCTCACGCGTGCATCTTATGTTTCATGTACATATCCATCTCTAAAATCCAAACCTATCTCTTTCTTTTTCTCTCTCTCTCTCTCTATCTATATCTATATATATATATATATAGAGAAAAAAAAAGATTCAAACGAGAACGCTAATTATTTATGAGAAACGCGAGGACGGCTGTCAATGTACAAAATCACATGTGATTCACATACAAAATCATATGTGATTAAAATTCTAAAGCGCGCGGTTTGGCCCGCGGTTTGCAAGTAGCGTGGCAAAGGGCGCGGATCACATGTGATTTTGTATAGTGAATCACATGTGATTTTGTACATGTACGGCCGTCCTCGCGTTTCTCGTAAATAGTTAGCGTCCTCGTTTGAACCCACCTCTCTCTATATATATGTATATATATATATATATATATATATATATATATATATATATGGGGTCATGTTCAAGGGAAAACCTCAAAAGGAAAAACTGAAGAATACCCGGTTAGCCCTTCATCTGGATGGTATGCATTTGTGCATACAAGTAATTTGTAGCATGCACAAGTGTAAAAAACACAACATAATTTACACATATGAACAAGTGCATACGATGAAAGAGTGTTCTTCAGTTTTCCGTTTTCTTGAGGTTTTCTCCTGAATCTCTCTCCCTATATATATATATACATGTATATATATATATATATATATATATATAGGTTCAAACAAGAAGGGTACTATTTAACAAGAACACTATAATATTTGAAACAAACAACCATCACATGTGATACTAGATGATGACGAAATAGTGTGGTGCCATGACCTAAGTTGCTAGTGTACATCATGTATGTCTCACCTGTTTATCACATGTGATAGTTGCTAGTTTCAAGTATTCTCACATTTTTTTAAAATGATATTGTTATCGTTTGAACCTTCAAGAAATATATACTCAAAAGTCCTAAGAAAACCCTAAAAAAACCCAACCAAACATATATTGAAATCATTAACTAGCATCAATCAATGGTACAAAGAAAAGAAATGAAATTAATTTTGGAACTCATATATATCTGCATGGCCATGATGAAGCTTGCTTTTTTAATGAATGCAAGCCAAAGTCTCAGATTCATCAGCTACTTAATTACCCCAAAAAACACTTATTCTACCAGAGCTAGCTATAAGCTAGATGCATGTAGCTGATCACTTCTGATCGGCATCAAGACCATCCTTCGACTGTTCCCAACTTGCATCAGACCCTGGATCCCTTTGAATTTGATTATCAATATTGTAGTAGGAGACCGTAGAAGAAGAAGATTGGTAATTAGGATGGTGATGATATAGAGCTGAGGTGAAGTAAGGCAATTGGGCATCGTTGCTGGAAAGAAGTTGGGCGTACTGAACAAGGTCTGGATAATTGGTGGCTATCGCTAATTCTGCTGACCTTCCACCACTAGCTGCCGGTGGTTGTGAACTAGGGCTACTACTAGTAGTAGCGGAGGTGGTGGTGGTGGTGGTTATATAACGCAGCTCGGAGCGGCCTTGAATGACAAGTTCAGGGAAATTGAGTTTGGCTTTGGAGCCTTTGAAGCGAAGTGCAGCTTGATCATAAGCAAGGGCTGCACCCTCGGCTGTTTCGAATGTACCCAACCAAACACGTGCACCTTTGTTGGGATCCCGTATCTCCGCTGCCCATTTTCCCCATGGTCTTTGCCGTACGCCTCTGTAGTGTCTTCTCACGCTAATTGTTTCTAATTCACCCATACAAAACCTTAATTAGTAATCTAGCTTTATTGAATTAATGTTATAATTATCACTACAATTAATGCAAGATATAAATTAAAACACATGTACATTGCGCTCTCTTTATCTTTGCAGTTTATATATATATATGGTGTGAATCACTCACCTCTTAATTCAATACGTGAAATTTGTTATTAAATGCATGCAGAACCCGAAAATCCAGTCGGAGGGTGAAATATTAATTAGGCGGCCATCCATATAAAATCGTGCACCACTTATCAAAGATGAGATGCAAAGTCGTGATCGATCGATCGAGCGAGTTTTATATTAGATAATATATATGAAAAATGATGAGATTAGTTAAAAAAAAATTCGTGATTAAGGGCAAGGGGTTAACGTGATCGGGATCAATTTCAGTATTTCACATAAACATTTCTTAAAATCAAAGCCCCTAACAGCGTATGGAGAAGACAAAGAAAACATAGAGTTAGTTTGGGGAATTAAGGACTTTAGATGGGAAATTTGGTGTTGTAATCCGCTTCTTTGTTTCTCGGACTTCTTGTAATATAGCGCCTTGCTAGTCTGGTTTTATATATTCCCCTTTTTGCCGTTCAAAAAAAAAGTTAAAAAAAAGTCAATCGCTTTTATAAAGACCTAATAATTAACTAAACAATAAACCACTGATGATCAATTAATTAATTAATTTTCGCCAAGTATGTATTACCAAAGATTTTTAGTTTGTAAATTGTTTGGTATAACATGGGTACGTAGTTATATGGATCGAAAAAAATATATGAGAACCATAGAATAGAAAATATGATTTAATTATGTATGCTTGTTTAATTTAATATATCGATAGCCAAAACACATTTTTTTAATCAATACTCACCCTATAGCAAAATCGAATTAATTAATTTATATGATGTAGAAAATATATAATTAAGTATTTTAAAAGACTTGTTAAACATTCGACGACACCTTTTGTAACATTTAACATATGAAATATATTTGTTTGATCTTATAAACTTAAGTCTTGTAAAATAATCTTTTATGACATTTCAATATTTTGCCTACATGTGAACTTAATTTCATTGTATGAGAAAAAACGGAAATAATTAATAACAAATTTACATGCCTGAAAGCAGTGTAATTGCTTTGCATGCATTCCATAATTTCGGATTTCGTTAGTTTACATCAATTAATCTGTTAATTAATTCTGGAAAAGTTTTGGTTTTTGTATTTTTGCTAAAAATGATATATCACCAAATAATTAAATATTATTCTACCAAAAATAAATTCTTCTGTTACAGCTTATGTTGACTTTTCATCACTTTGTGATTTTCAATAAAAACAGAGCAAAAAATAGGAAATTCAACTTTCAAGATGTCATTTTGTCAACAATGGATAACAATGAAAGTACAAATTAAAAGAATGAATTGCTTTAATTAGGTATTATTACTCAATACATGATGAAACATATATATTGGTTAGATCAACGGCTGAGATGAGGGTTGCAAGGGTTTCAATCTTTTCATGGGTTTCAAATTAGTCTTCCTCTATATATATATATATATATATATATATATAGATTTCATTAGAGATGGATCTTTAATAACATGAACTACTAGAATTAATGTACGTATTAATATAGATGGATGATAAAAGCTTAAACACGCTGATCTTTTTATAAAATATATATGATGGATTTTCTTTGATAACTAAATATAAAACCAACAAGTATTTCATAGAGATTTATTATGTAACTTTCAAAATGATCTTCAAAAAATAAACATAAAAGAATTTGTGAAGATTTACCAATCTGGTTTCTGATTAAAAAAAGAAGATTATTTGTTTGTTTCGGTGGGGTGGGGTGGGGTGGGTTGTAGGATAGAAAATGATTAAATAAGGAATGATCAATGGATTGATGGTTCCAAATTTAAGAATATTTTGTAGGTGAGATGATTGTCATTCAGAGCCAAATGCTCCCATTCTAGAATACCATGCATGTGGCACCAACACCACCTCTTCCTTTAGATAGCTACGAAAAAACACACACACACAAACATACGTAATATATATATATATATATATATACACACACACATGTATCATACATATATAGCAAAATGAATTTGAACCCTCCATCATTTTTAATATCAAGTACTCTTACTTAATACTCATACTTACACCTATATGCATATGTACAGTACATGCATGCTTTAACTGATTATAATGAAATTAAACCATATATAATGCTTGCTTTCCACATTAATGAATTGGACAAAAATGCTTTTGATTTACAAGCATTGAACCTGGTCAAGTGATGCACCAAGTTTGCGTAAAGTAATATGAACATGTAAACCAAAAAAGAAAAAGGGAATATTGATAAATCTATCTGACAGAGATTGTAAACTAATTAATAATATCTTTGTCAAATAAGTGTCTTGTGATAAACATGCGGGCATATATGTGTGTGTGTGTGAGAGAGAGAGAGAGAGAGAGAGAGAGTTGTACACGGAAAGTAAAACATAAGGAGGGTAGGTAGTCAGTGCATTGAATCTGGCTACAAGCAGCATATGCACAAATGGATAAGTCCTGATCAATCTATATATGCGTTCACATGAAACTAACATATTAATGATTATCATTTCATTTCATTTCTGAATCTTAATTAAAATCTCCAGTCTCCATCTCCATGTGGTTAATTTCTCATAACAGTTTTCATAGAATTATACAATGTGAAAAGACTAGAGTGACGGTTAAATTCGGAGGGAAATAGCATTAATCGTACGCAATTTAAACAAGTTAATTAGGAACAGATGCTATTACTATTAACTTAAGCAAATATATATAGCATAAACAAAGAGAACATGGCGGATGTTTCTAGGGTTTAGTGGAATGTAAAACCGCTACTTATCCCCAAAAATAAATATTTATTCAGCGGATCGAAAAACCTTGTAGAAACATCGATCTATCAGATTAATCTGATAGATACGTGTAGAATTAAAAATCTAACAAGGAATTAAGTTATCGATAACTGTTGGTAGCAAATAATGAGTAGATAATTAATTAAGGGCACCGGGGAGTACCTTGTTGACGATGATCAGGTGGTGCAATAGCAATAGGTTGTTGATTTTGTGATTGAGGTGTTATTATCGTCGACGGAGGAGGTAGATGATGAGTTGAATGTTGGGGGATGAAACCGCTGTAAATATCATCCGCAGATTGAGTTGCAGATCCTACGATCTGATGATGATGAGGACGAAGGTTGGAATTGGACCACTCGTTTGATCTGTAGCTAGTACTGATTTGACTTCCGTGATCACGATCTTCTACTATTTCTTCCTTGTTGATAATCTGCTCAGTCGGTGCTCCTTGCTGCTTGTGCTCCCATAAGAAACGTCGACTATCCATGATGTCGTCTTCTTCGATCGATCGCTGATGAAATTAATCCACTTTGTATATATAATCAGTTCATTTGAGGTAAAACTTGATTGAAGTTTGAATAGTAGCTGGATCTAGCTAAACAGGTTGACGATATCATCGAAGAAGATATATAGAGAAATCAAAATCAGATGAAGAGCTCTGGATCTCCTTCGTCTCCCGTAATATATATACCTCCCTTCAGTAGCCTGGAGGAGGCTGTGCTATTTAAATGGTGATACCTCCAGCTTAGCTAGCTAGGCCCTCCTATACCTTTAAATTTATAGAAAAACAAAAGATACAAGACCTCCAACAGCTTTTCTATTTTGGAGAAAATTGAAAATATAAGGATTTTGGACTCTACTTTCCTCCAACAGCTTCTCCAAAACTATCTCCAAAATTTAGAGACATGTTTGTGGAGGTTTTGTATGTTTTTTCTCAAAAAACTCGGGCTCTTTGGTTGGTTTTCCATTAAGTTTTATATGAATAAAGTTGTCTGTGTGGATTAATCTGTCTGTATAGATTGGAAATGTTTTTGTTTGGAAGAGTGTTTTCATAGATGGAAGGACCATGCTTTTTAATTGGGAGAGACTGGTTTGGACAAAACTTGGCTTTCTGTATAAAACTCTCTCCTAAAAGCTTAATAAACAAGTCACTTTCTATATCATTAAGTCACTATCAAACAGTCATGTATAGCTGACTGAATAAGCTATGAGTCCTATTAAGCTCATTAACATGCTAACAAACAGACCCTAAGTGTCTTTTATTTATTTATTAATATCTATCGTATTTTCATTTAATAATTCAGTAATGTAAAGATTTTTTTTTAAAAAAAATGGGGAATTTTTTGTAAAAAAATGGTGTTTTTTGCTATGAAAAATCTTTCTTTTATTGTAAAGATTTGACGAGATTAAAAAACCTACATCTATATCTCATGGATTTCATAAAAACTGAAAACAAAATTCTTAAACTTTTAATAATGTTTTGTAATAACTATTAATAAACAAATACATTTAAAAATTAAACTTATTTTTTTCTTTGTCAAACAAGTTTTGTCAATATTCCAAAGATAGATGGGGCTATAAACGTCATTTTGCATGCTTGAAACAATAATGTTAGACTTTGTCTCATATATATATATATATATATATATATTTAAGAAATTCATGTATAATGTTAATGTTTATCTTCAAATGGTATATGTTTTCATATATTACTACAATACAAATAATTCCCCTAGGTGTAAAAGTATAATAATTTATTCAAAAACAGTTGTCTAAAGGGTTGGATTCTAATGAAAAGTTGAGGTTAACACGAGAAACGTGAAACTGATTACCAACTGTTTGATGAGAAATAAATACATATTAAAATGAGATGCGCCAAGATAAGATGCATCGAGATGCACCAGATCAATTCCTTTTTAAGTCGCGGTTCATTGAGGCAGGTACGGACCTGTAGGTGGGCACGTGGTGGCACGTGCCGCCGTATTAGTTTTCCGGCGAAGGGTAAAAAATTTCGTTTTCGTGAAGGTGTCACCGTATCGATTTAGGAGGTGTTACCGTATTCATTTGAAAACTACAAGAGGTGCACCTAAACTGAAAAAAATGGCCAAATCTTATACCCATTCAACAAAAAAAAAACGAAAAAATCTCTCGAAATCGATAAAAAAAACTAAAAAATTCCCCGAAATCAAGCAAAAAACGGTAAAAGTCTCTCGAAACGCCGGAATTTGGCTAAAAACACATCGGACGATATTGAACTTTGATAAAAAGACGAAAAAAACTTCGATGAAAACCGTATGAAAAAATATGGTGCCACCGTATGAAAAAAAATTTAGGTTCGTCCCTGCATTGAGGGCATTTGATTGATACGTGATGAACGGTTCAAACATCTACTTCTCATACTTCTTACATTAACCTCAACTTCTCACACGATATTTCACCAGACATAAAATCACGCATATATATATATATATATATATATATACATATAATAAATGAGTAACTAGCATGCCACGTGTCGTCTTTTGGTGAGCCGACTTCATTGTTTTCCTGCCTAAACATGTATCTGGACGCACATTATAGATTCAATTATCACACCCACATTCACTCATCCTTAAATCTCTCCTTAATTCAAATTTTAATATTTATACCTTACATTTACTACCCTTATAATTACATATGTAGTTTACTTTTAATCTCTTACTTTTTTATTTTTCATTTTAGACTCTTATCATATAAACCTAAATAATGTATATGAACTAAAATGCATTAAAAAAACATTTCTATTTTTTACAAATTATACCATTGTAATTGTTTCGTCAATATCTTCGCAATGAGCCAAATATTGAATATTTTTGGATTTAATTATATTATTAAATATCATAAATATATACGAATTAATGTGTCGTGATTAGGGTTAACTTCATTTTGACTAATATTGAATATCTTTAGATACATACGTACATATCTGTACTTATAATAAATTCAAAAAAAACCGTAATCCCAAAAATACGGGATTTACTTCTAAGTTTAAATTCAAATTATTGATATAGTTTGATATTTTAAATTCAATTTTATTATAGAGTTAACTTCATTTTGACTAATTAATGTTAATTATTCAGTTCTAATTCAAAAAAATTTACCCTTATTTTATCCCAAAAATAAACTTATTTTTACCCATAATAAACGTATATCTTTAGATACATACGTACATATCTTATAATAAATTCAAAAAAAATTCTGTAATCCCAAAAATACGGGATTTACTTCTAAGTTTAAATTCAAATTATTGAAGTCGTTCAAGAAATAAATGATCGTTTGCTATCATTGTTTCCAGGAGACGAAAAGGAGTACCTAAGTTCAGATAGTCTGTGTGAATCAGGGCATCTTCATGAACAGTTTGATGAAACTTTGTACTCACCTGATGTCTTAAATGGTCTTAAATTATCGGGTTTGCCAAACCATAAGATAGTACTAAAAGTCGGTGTTCCAGTTATGTTACTAAGGAATATTGATCAGAAATCTGGGTTATGTAATGGAACTAGACTACGGGTGTTATCTTTGGGAAACCGGGTTATAGAAGCAAAGATCATATCTGAAAGCAATATTGGAAGCCGAACATTTATTCTAAGAATGTCTTTGACACCTACAGACAAGAGGATTCCGTTCAAGTTTCAAAGAAGATAATTTTCAATTGTTGTATGTTTTGCCATGACCATAAATAAAAGCCAGGGACAGTCATTATCGAAGGTTGGTTTGTTTCTGAGACAACCAGTCTTCACCCATGGTTAATTGTATGTTGCTTTATCTAGAGTAAAAAGTAGGCAATGTTTAAAAATATTGATTATAGATGATGAAGGTATAATTAGCAATAGAACAAAGAATGTTGTATATAAAGAAATATTTGGTAATGTTTATAAATTTTTAATATTTTTTAATATTTTTTATTAATTTTTTGCAAAACATCATTTGTGAAAACTGCCTAAAACAATGACATTTTGTAACCAGCTGCAAAAAAAACAACTCTAAAGGGAAAAAAGCTTGGAAAAGTAGCATCGCACTTTCGATGATCATTCATTTCAGTAAGATAAGTTTTCTGACATTATTTAATTTTTTTAAATTACCCTGTGTAATACACGGGTTCAAACCTAGTATATATATAGTAAATGTAATCATTGTAACAGAGGTACTTGTAAATGATTATTTTTCTAATATTTGTTAAATATAAATTTGATATTTTTATTAAACCTGACAGACGTGTCGTGTCGGGTTCAAAGTTAAACGAGTTGAAAGTGTCCATCCCTTATAACCCGACCCGTTTAATAAACGGGTCAGAAAATCTCAATCCTAACCCGACCCGCCTAACTCGTTTAACATTTATAAAACTAGAAAAAAAAATACAAATCCAAAATTCAAATTAAAGCATTAGAAATCTAAATTTTTTAGTTCAAACTTATAAGTTCTAACCAAATCCAAAACATTAATACGAAAACTTATATATATATATATATAAACGGGTTATTCGGGTCATTTTCGAGTTGAAATTTTTGACCCTGACCTTACCCGTTTAATTTCCGTCGTGTCAACCCGTTACTTAAACGGATTGAAATGTATTACCCAAACCCGTTTATTTCGTGTCGAATTAGCGTGTCGTGTCAATTTTTTCTAGATCTAACTTTTATTGTCACAATAATTACGTTTGCAAAAAACTTGTCAAATTGACATTTTAAAATAATTATAAATCTATTTAAGTATCTATATCAATGATAAGATGATTATTGGATTTTAAAAGCAACATCCAAACACCATCGTATGCACCCAAACACACTTGGATTTGAGTAAACTTAAGGGTTTTTTGGTTGTTTTTATTTTATTTTATTTTATTAACTTCAATAAAGTGGTTTGTAGTGATTAATACGTATGTATAGATTTAAAAATGTTTTATTTGAGAGTGTTTTTCATCAATGCAGGAAATGTATTTTTTAACTGAGAGGGACAAAAAACCTTGGCTTCCTGCATAAAACATACCATAGAAACTTACTAAATAAGTCACTTCTATATAATTAAGTCGATATCAAACAATCATGTATAGCTGACTGAATTAGCTGTGAGTCTCATTAAGTTGGTAGCATACTTGCCTTAGGGGCTATTTGGTTGGTTTTTCATTAAGTCCTGTGTGGATATAGATGTCTGTCGGTCTGGATTCTGATATCTTGCTGCTTGTTTGTCGTGCTGAACAAACGATCTGAACATCAGAAATGACTATTTTACCCTCATTGTCAGAAACACATTTCATACATTTTTAGAAACACGTTTCACACATTTTCAGAAACACATACTTGTTTATACTAAACCCAATCAAATGTTGCCGGTGTCCCTCTTCCTCATCCTTTCCCATTGGTTGACGGAGGTTGTTCCGGCAGCCACTCCCCTATTCAAACCCACCTGCAACTCTTTGTTTTCCTCAACCCAAACATCCCTCAAGAATTGGAATTAATTCCATCTAAATCGATATAAACCCACCTGCAACTCTTTGTTTTTCTCAACCCAAACATCCCTCAAGAACTGGAATTAATTCCATCTAAATCGAAATAAATCAAAAACCCTAAATCGATTTCAAAAGGTCCTTACTCACAATACTTTCTCAGGCACGTTTTACACATTTCATACATTTTCAGAATAACGATATGCTATTTGATTCACCGTGGAGAAACGGGTGCTGCTGTAGATCGCCGGTGGAAGAAGGAGCCGGTGGGGGGGTCTTGTGAGGGAGGGAGGGAGGGAGGCGGTGAAGAGTGGCGCCGGTGGAAGAAGGAAAACGTATGGGTTTAATGAGGGTAAAATGGGGAACATGATGTCTGACCAAATAAAGCATCCCTCTTTTATCTTATTCGCTAAGCCATGGGTTTTTCCATTAAGCCACTACCAAACAAGCCATACATGTCATTAAGTCAAAAACAAATAGGCCCTTACTGTCTATATATTATATCTATATACCTTGTGATGGTTTGGGAGTTGGTTTAAATTTTGGTGAAGAATGTATTTGTGTATTCTTGTGATGGTGATGGGTTGGTTTGCCCTTTAAAGCATATCACATAAGGAGGGAAGGTTAGAATTAATTTAATATATATAATTATTTAAGTTGTTGGTGTTGGGAAAGAGGGTAGTGTTACTTGTGCATATGATGATGTGGCATGGAGCAGAGTGTTTGAAAATGGTTCTTCATGCAAGTGCAAGCACCCTTCTTCCATACTAATTACATTGGGATATGTTTCAGCTTCACAGGAAGTTTTCAAGATATATTTTGATTTTTTTCCTTTGTATATATTATTTCCATGGTTTGTAACACAGATCATATGTAGGTTCAAAAATAGAGATATTCCTCTTTTCAAACCTCTGTTTGTTTCTTTGCACAGTTCTGATGGTGGACCAAAGTTTTTTATCCCCTATTTATATATATCATCACTACTCATGGCTGGATTTGAACCAATGCCTTCTTTGACTTGTAATACCACGTGGAGTCTTCATTCCATCAGAATGGAAGTCAGTCACCTATCCCTATTTCTCAACTTTGGCATTGGCAACCTTTGTTTATGATGAAGGTGGAAAAAACAAAATACGCAAATAAAATTATTTTAATTATATAAATTTGGAATTGGAGTAAAACCGGTTTTAGTTTGGTGAAATTGTCTCCTTTTAAGCAAAACATCAAGCATTATTCCTTGAATTTTAATAATTTAAGATGAAATAACAAACCCCTCTCTGTTACTCTCGTTGTTGGGTTCAATGGAATTTTGTAGGTGTGGGAGGTGTAAGTGTAGTATAGCATATGAGGTTGTTGTGGTGGTGGTGGTGGTGGTGGTGGTGGTTGGTTTCTTTCCCCAAATATTAAGTGAACGTTTTTTACTTTAAGGGGGGCAGGGCCAATAAAATTCCCAAAAAGTAAGTAAGTAAATGTTCAAGGTTTGACACCAAAATCAAGCTCATTGGCTCTCCGGTAAAGTAAAGCTGATGCTTCCACCCTGTTTTCATTTTCACCCATGTTAATTTCATATTTAACAAACACAACAATCTGTTTCAGAAAGAAAGAAAGAAAGAAAGAAAAGGAGGATTCGATACATACCAGCCAGGATGCACCACAAATCTTCCTGTAGAAAGGGCCCAATTAACCTGATACAATGTAGAAGAAAAATCAAGCTTTCCATAACGTAAACACGTCGTATTTTTGTGAAAATTTATATAAAGTCGTACCTTATCAGTCCCAAGAGAATTGGCCACCACATGGGTCACCTGTTCATCTATTTGATTCGTGCACACCGCACCAAATTGTTCGGCAGTTTGCCATAACGGATGCAAGTGAGGACTGGCTTCCCCCACAGGGAACACCCTGCTGAATACAATACGACACCCACCTAAAATCTTCCTCTGCTCGGATGCTAGTATATTTCTAACATCGGCGTCATCTAAAGATTGTTGCAAGAAAAAATTATGATGTATTTTCTCGATAACCTGCATTTCAACAAGGCTAATATTAGAGCAAGTCAGGATATCCTCAAATCACACGGCAAGTCAATCAGAGGTGTTTACCGCCAAAGAAGATGCCAAAGTTCCATCCTCTGGTCTCTCGTCATGATCAATCTCAAGGAGTGAAGGACCTGGAAGCCCAAATTGGCGCCTACTACACGGAAAATATATATATCTGCGAAACAAATAAAGTTGAAAGTTGAGAAATTAAAAAAGAATAATAGACGAGAAACAACTACAGTTTAAATAAAGGGTCTGTATACCTTTCTACAACTATTAAGTTAAGCTTATTATGAGGCCAGACTCTTATGGAATCGTCTATTATCACAACTGCTGACTCCATACCCAAAACTCCTTCCAAGTCCTTACTCTTGGGATCTCCATCAACACTATCACCATCATCACCCCTCGAGATAACTCGTCCATTAAATAAAACTCCTTTTGGATCAAGCACTTTGGCCATCTCTGTAGCATATAGTTTGTTTCCCATTGTATATAAATGAAGCTCGTAAAGCTTACTGGCCTGTGGTTAGGGAAAAGCAAAGATTAAAGATTCTGACAGCTGTAATTAGCAATTTGAGTTCTTAAATTTTTATGAAGCAAAATGTTTACCTTCTCTAAAAAGTTCCATATCCCAGGCCGCAGTTTGGTCCACATACCCATGTGAGGAAATCTAAAAAGATGCCTATGTGACTTCTCACGGTCCTGCTCTGCTTTCTTTTTCAACATCTCATCATGCATTGGTTCAATTTCAGAAAACTGATAGTATTGACATAGCAATTAGATTTAGACTCCAAGAAGGATTCTCTCTATATTAAATTAAAGAATAGCCAAATAACGGGAGAATCGATACCTTAGCTGAATTCAGAAGGGTGTGATCTAGATCCAACACAAGGCATAGCTTGTGTTCAGAAAACATCTTTTTCTGTTCTTCCATTCTTTTTGACCTCTCCCTCTGAATGGCAGCCCGCTGCTGGTCATCAAACCGTCCGAAATATTGCTCTACATCCCCCCAAGCGTTTTGTGATTGGGAGGGCGTCGAAGCACCTTCTTCAGATGTCTTCCCAATCCCATTCTGAAGGTGGCCTGGCTGTGCAGGCCCTTTCATGTTCACAAAACTTGGATGGACCTGTGCAGGCTGTGATGAAGCCGTTTGAACAGAGGTACTCGGAGTTGTATGAGACACAGACACAATATCCGCAATATTTTTCAAATTCTTGGTGAATTGCCAGGCAATATCTGGTCCTGAGAGAGGTTGGGATGATGATACTTTTGGATCTGCTTGCTTGGGGTTCCCCTTAATCCCTTCGGCAGTTGATAAATTAGTAACCGGTTGACCAGGACCCACATAACCCGGCTTTTGTAATGATTTACTGTGCAGAGCACGGCGAGGATCACGAGGTTTCATTCGTACTTTTCCAGAGTCATCCTGCAAAACACCAAAATTTAGACCATGAAATAGAAATATACGCCTGGAGATCATATGACAATACCTTAATACAAGAAATAACGCCTACACACGAGAAAGTGGCAACTAAATAAGTTATCATCCCAAAAGGCCAAACCAAGCTAACATTAATTGTAACCACGCATGGGTATAATAAGCTCCATTAGCAACAAAAGAATAAGCGAGCTAAATGCCTACTATTCAGATTACAAAAAGGTCTCCAAACCACACATGGTATAGCAAAATTTAGAGGGAGTAACCAAAACAAACCATACTGCCCAAGCCATAGAAAGAGCAAAAGGACCATAACATAAGTGAATGACCATTTTAAAGAAGAACATTAATTAAAACTTTTATAAAAGATAAACTACGAGTGAATGCTGACCGTTGAAGCTGGCTGTGGTGTTTGCATATCAGCTGCTGGCCTCTGCCCAACCAGCGATGGTTGAGAGGCAACTGTAGTCATTGGTATGGATGCCTGAAAAGAATTTTGGCTTAGAGATTGCGTCACATATCTTGCAGGATCAACTGATTTCTGTTGTTCCATATTAATTATATTCATCCACGATGCAGGATTCACTGCAATATCTTTCAGAATTGATTGCAAGGATGCTGAGGTGGAAGTAACCCCTGTAGCAGGAATATGCACACTCCCACTACTGGTATTGATCAAAGCAGAGGTTGTTACAGCATTTTCTAAGCTTCGGGCCTCACTTATCGCATTTCCTGTTCTATTTGATACCTGCATCCCAACAGAAACTCTATCCTCCAACCAACCACCAGTTTGTGTGACAGTTGCACTATCCCTAGGATTGACAGAATCTGCAAATTCGCTTTTTAGCCTTTTTGGTGCAGGACCATCTATCAGAACAGACTCATCAAAAGTCTTCTGCTTCCTTGAACCAAGCAATCCATCAAGTGGTTCCACTGCAAGTTGTTTACTGGACAAAGGTAAAGTGGCTTGGTTGTTATCCAAAGAGCTTTCAATATTGGCTAATCGAAGTCTAGGGTCCCTAGTTTTGTTTGGAATTCTCATCACAGAACTAGATGTGGAATACACAGGGGCAGCACTCCTAGCATTTGCAAATAATTGCACATTAGGTCTTTCCACATGGGGAATGCTAAAAGCATCTCTTTGTTCTGAAATAGCTTCTATTACAGAGTTTGCATTCTGAACTGTTGAGAAACTGGAAACCTCTCCACCACAATCACCACCTGCATCACCACTTTCTTCAGAAGGGGTTGGACTTGGAAGATCATTTGACAAAAATGAACTTCGTCCAAATTTCTGTTGGTAAGTAGAAACCGCTTTGAGAGCATCAGTTTCATAACGACGTACTACTGTGTTTTGTGTTCCAAGAAGTCCCCGAGGGGCAGGCCACTCTGGTCTTATTGCTGCATCCCCAACAAAAAGTGCTTTACCTAGAGGTAAAGCATGTGTAGTTTCCCGTGTTGGTGATGGAAGACTATCCACATCATGATCCTTATGAAGGTCAAGAAGAGGAAGCAATACTCTGTTCTTGGAAGTAGTTGTTTGTATTTTCAAAGACTCAGATTGTCTAGGATTTTGATCTGAAGTTCCAACAGGGTCCTCACATGGAGAAGACACTTCCTGATTATCTACCAGGGTTGAAAAAACAAAATCCTCCTGATTCACTGAGTGAGTAATCGCTATATCTCCTTCTTTATAGTCCTTGTCACTTGAACAAACAGCATTAGAGTTACAAGACAGAAGCATTATCTCTACCTGTCAAAACAAAACAATAAAGGAATCAATATTTTATCGCTACAAGATAAAGTTATATGATCTGCTTTAAACCACACCTCTTTCAATTGTTCAGGTGAGAAAATAACAGCCATGTGGCTTTTTACAATAGTCAGCACCCTGTAAAAAAGATACATTACAACAATAAGATAGCAGAATATTTAAATTCTGAATGAACTAAAAATAAAGGGGAAAGAAAGAAGTAAGCACAATGACAGATAAAAGACCTTGACAATGAGTGCCTATTCTGCTCCTTTTGATTTTGGCTCATGGAGCAAAACACCTGCAATCCACAACTTTTTAGCCCTCTCATCTATATGACAGAACAACAATCAAGACTAAGAGTATTCTGAAACAAAATGCAACTTTGAGAGGCTTATTAATCTAAGAGAGCAGTCTTACTGAATTAACAAGCTGGATGACAGAAAATGCCAGCTGAACCAAATCATCTTTGTTGGAGATGGAATTTTCAGTAACCAATTTTGACAATCTGTCCAGCAAGTCCCCAAGTCTGGAACAGACTCCACCATATGATCTACAAGCAAATCATTAACGTTAATCAATTAATTGAATTTGCACCAACCGTTCAAGATTTTCAGTACCCAAATTAGTTATTTAGTTTGCTTAATTTATCTGACTTACTTCTTTGCATCACTCACAGTTATACCCTCCAATCCAAGACGAATTAAACTAATGCACTTCTCAACATTATCCTCTTCTCCTTCTCCTTGTTTATTACCCTGGACAACCTCCATATCCAAATCAATTTCACCCTCCTCCAGTTCCCCTTCCTCCTTCTCGCTCGAATAATCATTGTTTACCATCTCTCCCTCCTTCACTTCAATATTATTATTACCAACATCATTCAACAAAGGCTGCTTGTTATCAGTAGTACTACTAGTGTTCATTGTTGTTAGATAATCATCAAGAGGTTTATTCTGAACAGCCTGTGCCCAGGCGAAATTATACAACCCTGGTGCGTAATTTCTAGAAATCTGATACTTATTCTGATACTTTAACAGATCCTGCATCGTCCAAACTTTCTGATGCTGCTGTTGCTGCTTAGAATCGTCAACGGCTGCATTCTTAGAAGCAGCAATCTCGGTCACAATCGCCGACGACTTAGAAAAGTCTTCTGCACTGATCTCTTCAATAGAGGCTGAATCGGATATTTCACCTTCCTCTACATCCACATCTAGAGATACCAATAAATCTTTCCCCATTGATTTTTGTCCTTTTTTCACAAATAGATTAGAATCGGCTATCAATCAGCTTACGTGACTACAATCCTTCCAAAGATTATACAAGACGTCTATGGAAACAAATTTCAAGTGGAAGGTCTAATCTTCACGGATCTTCCACTTAACCGAAGAAACGGGAAAACCGTAACAAATTTGAAGGCTAGGGTTTGAAATTATTTTTAGCCCTAAATGTGATGCGACTTTGAAAATTATATCCTAAAATATGAGATTTGAATGCCGAAATCAAAACCTTGATTTGATACCTTCCAAATGAAAATCGAATCAAATCAAGATCAAAATCAAAATTAGGGCGGAAGAGAGTGAATCGAAAGAAGGCCGATAAAAGAGATGAGCAGGGAGTAACGAAGGAGGCGAAGAGGAAAATTAAAAGGAAATAAAAGCGGGGTGTGGTGGGGTAGAGTCCTATCAGATCTAAGCTGGAAACTCATATGGGATCTTGGCCGTACACGTCAGCGATTCAAATTGGGGTTGAATCTAGGAAGGGCTGTACGTGGATTCGTGGAACATCATGTCTTTGGTAAAATTTTCACGAATATACCCTCATCTTTATACTATTTCGCATCTCAGTCCCTGAAACGGTGAAACCACATTTCCTGTGCTCTCTTTTTTAATGACGTTTAGGTTACGATAGTATTTTGTCATATGTAATATTCTATTGTATGTTATGTAACTATTAATTTTCTATTTATATGTTTACAATAATACAGACATATAATCTTCAAGATTGGAAAGTAATCAACAACAGAAAGTAAGTCGTATAATGATGATTTCGATAATAAAGAGGTGATTGTCTCGAAGAAGAAAACCTAAATCTCTGATCGTGTTACGGAATATATAACAATCAAACATGTCTGTTGATACAGCAATTGTGCCATCTTGTTTTGCATCAATTGTAAAAAAAATACTAATAACTTGTTATCATGATTTTTTAATTGGTTTGTAAATTAATATACTGCTTTGGATTTGTAATGGTACTAGATCGGCCCTCTAGATGTTTAATAAGTTGTACTTGTGTATCTCTTTTCGCATATAATTTTGAAATTTAGTTCAAGTTTTTTTATGAATAAAAATGCTATCACCAACCCTTCAATCCCATATCGGTTATGAATTAGAATCATGAACCCCTTATAAGAAATAGATTATTAGTTTTACAATTTATCAAAGACCCAGCGTACATCAGCTCAACTAATTTCCACAAGTTATTTTTTGGGGTATGAAAGGTGTACGCACTAAATTTTGAGAGGTGTTGTCAGATATTATAAGATACAAGGGACATCAAATCAAAACCCCGAAAAATCTCTCTAAATGAACCAAAAAATATGAAGAAGAAAAAACCTCAAAATCCACCAAAAAACACTTAAACAAAATCATTCGAAACGGTGGAATACGGCTAAAAACACATCGAGCTTACGGCTAATACTTAGTCTTGCCTCTTGCTCAAAAGGCCAATTTCATTTGATAAAATGTATTTTATTCCCCAAATCAATACAATTGACTTTTCATTTGATTAAATCTCGTTAACTTTTCTACAAGACTAAACTACAACTTTACGGACCTTTGATTCCCAACTAGTTTCAAATTAAGCAATTATTTTAGTAAAAAAGTTGTATTAAAAAAAAATATTATTGGGGATTTGGGGTAGTCTTCAACTATATTAGGATGTGGCACTAATTTATGTATCACACAGCAAATATATAATGCATAACACCTCATATGTTTTTTTTTCTGAATAAAATATTTATTATTAATACAACTGAAATCATACAACTATTAGTATACTTCTATTTATGTACTATATAAGTTTCTAAAATGTAGCATCTCTCCACCTTTATGTAAAAATATATATTTTACAACATTACTTTTAGGGTCAATAATACAAAAGGCCACCAATGTATCCTAAAATACTGGTTTTGTTTCGCATAAATCCAACCAAAGTTGGTGCATGTGTAAACCTTTAGAAATTTATATTTTGGACACTTGAAGTTTCATTAAATGACAAAACTAGCCCTTAATATTGCTAGAGATATCTTGAGCAACAAACAACATCTATGATGTCACCTTAAAGCTCCAACATTTTTTTTTTGAAGGCATAGCGGCATCGACCCTTTCGATCAACTACCACGAACACAACGCACACACGCACGCACGCCTCCCCAGCGGTATCGGACATCCGAAGGCAGTCCACTAATCCGCCGCTGTCCCGGCCCAGCTTACGCTGGACCTAAGGCCCAACCACAGGCTGGGGGGTAAGCTCAGTCAAAGACTGGACCACCCAAGGACTCGGTACTCCTCATGCCCTCAATTGCCTCCCCTTGGAATCGAACCCGGGTAGACTGGGATACCATCCACAGCCCCCCCCCCCCCAAGGATGTTACCGTCCTTAGGTAGACCAACTGAGCTAGACATGATTTGCTAAAGCTCCAACATTGATCTCAAAAGCATGTCAAATATCAAGTTGTTTGCATGGTACATGGTATAAAAGTTGATATTTTATATCGATCTATAGCATTACGTTTTAATCAGAAAGTTTATCAACTTTGTCTTCACGCATATCAACTTAAGGCATGTTAAATCTCTCGAATTGTTCTTATATACTTGTTTTCGTGATCTAAAATTGATAGTATTGGATATTGTGATCCCATCAGGTGTACAAATGTGATTAGAATCTATGATAAGTTGAATAGTAAGGTTTCAAGCATGAAATAAATTTTTTTTTGGAAGGGTGTCCTAGGCTATGCCTAAACTAATCTCTTGACAAATTATGACTGTAAGACATCAGCCCTGATTAAAGCTAAGTGGCCACAAATTGTGTACGCCTGGATTCGAACCCTGGGTAGATGGGATATTTCACCACATCTCCCAGGGCCTTAACCAGTACGCCACAATCCTTCTGGTTATGAAATAATAAGTTGGAGTCAGAAGAGAAAATTAGAATGGCCAAGGTTGTGTATGATAGGGCTTAGCCGCTTAGGGTTGCATGTGGCACGCTCTAGGGTGCTCACGGGTTGAAGGCATTTCGACACATCAATCCAATGTTGGCGGTTTGAAAAAATTTCAACCCAACCCAACCCAAACAAAGGTACAACTCAACCCGTTCGGGTTGGTCGGGTTGTGTTTAAACAAGATAAAATCAAAATTAGAAACATAAAAATAAAGGAAACATGTCTTTAAAATACAACTGATAATTCACACAATATATAGATACTACATAAAAAATGTCTAAACCAAATATGATCAAATAACTTGACGTCTCCAATTTGCATATTTCTTAAATCTTAAATATATCATCATCAACTGTTTTTCTCAATTTGCATATATATATATATATATATATATATATATATATATATAGCCTTAGGTTCAATAGAGAAGTGCAAATATTTAGAGAAATAGAGAAGTAAAAAAACACGGGTCCGTTCATATATAAACAGTCATATATGAACGTTCATATATGAACGTTCATATGAACGTTCAGATATGACTGTTATATGAACGTTCATATATGACTGTTTATATATGAACGTTCATATATGAACGGACCCGTGTTTTTTTACTTCTCTACTTCTCTAAATATTTGCACTTCTCTATTGAACATTTCCCTATATATATATATATTAGCATTTACTATATATATATATATATACATGTGTGTGTGAAGGAGTTATATAGAGATAGATAAGAGATTGAATATATATGTATATATATCGGGTTCATCGGGTTGGGTTGGGTTGGGTTCAAATTCTCCTAACCCGATATCAACCCAATACATACGGTTTGAGGATTTTACAACTCGATTGGACATCGGGTTGCTTTGGGTTGGGTTATTTCACGTCGGGTTGGGTTGGGTTGATCGGGTTGGTCGGGTTGATCGGGTTTTTGAGCACCCCTAGCACGCTCCACGATCATATCGTGTACGAATTTGGTGGCCATGTCATACGTTTTTTGTATTTTCAAGTCCAATTTGTTATTTGATAATGTTGTGCAGCAAATTTTTAGACTATAGTTGGTTTTCTACAACTTATTAACAAACTAGTTGTGTGCCCGTGCAATAAGGTGGGATCAAGGTTCAAAATGGCGTGAGGCGTGGCGTGGTGTGGCGGTGAAGTCAAGCCTCAAGCCTTACACGCCACGGCAAGGACGCGACGATTTTCAAGGCGTGACATAAGGCGGCAAGTTTATATGTCATATAGTATAAAATTATACATAGACATATATGTTTTCTATATTTCATCTAACCAAAATAATGATATTAAAAATTTACATTCATGTTAAAAGAAATAAAGTTTCTTTTTTGGGAAGGGTGTCCTAGGCTATGCCTAGACTAACCCCTGGCAAATTATGACCGTAAGACATCAGTCCTGATTAAACCTGCCACAATTGTTGTGTACGCCTGGATTAGAACCTTGGGCAGATGAGATATTCACAACCCTTGTGGTTTTAAAAGAAATAAAGTTCAATATAGGATGTTACTAGAAAAATATTTCTGATATAAGTATTTAAAATATAACTTAGAAAACTAATTTTACAACTTCATTTAAACTGTGAGTCAATAACGTTTATGAATTAGTAAAACTGGAAGTGGTGTGATTAGATAAATATATAAAAGTGTAAAAAACGAAGAAAAAAAAACGCGCGTTGGCGTGCCTCAAGGCGCCACGGCGTGAGTCACGCCTTGAAGAAACGTTATGGGTCATTTCGTAACGGCGAATACGCGTCTTGAGCCATATCGTGCCATGACGTTTGAACACTGGGTAGGATGCGTACCTTTATTGTAAACATAAAAACATATTTGTACATAATGACTTTAGGGGTTGTTTGGTAGAGGTTAAATACTTTAGTGCAAAATAAAAATGATTGTTTGGCAATATTTTGAATGTATAGTCTAAATGTCTAATTGATGAAAAAAAACTTAGGACCGTTTACCAAAAGCTTACCCGGTTAATACTTACCGGGTAAATTACTTTACCGGATGAGCATAGCAAAGACCGATAACCTTACCAGGTAAGTCCCACAAGAGATTTAAGCAAAAGATTGATTACCGACAAACCCGACCGGCCCCACACGAAACCCGTCCCCTAGGAACCACATGTGAGGAGGCATTTCAGAGTTGAGGCTAGCGGAGGGGTTTAAGTCCGTCTCCCGCAAGATTCGAACTTGAACCTGTTGTGTATTTGAGCAAAGTCGCTTGAACCTGTTGTGTATTTTAGCAAAGTCGCTCTACCCCTTTGCCAATTGGGCTACACGCTAGAGGGAAATTTCCCACGAGATATTTGATGCTACAACAATAGAATAATGAAGTAGCATGATATAAAAAACTACAACATATACAGCTAGGAGACATAAAAAAGGGGCATTAAAAGATAGATGATGCTTACTTGTAGATACCTTTAACGACCTGAGACTTCTCGCCTTCCCGGGACTTCACCAGTAATCACCACAAGAGCAAATCCCGTCTTCAAAGTGATGAAACCGGTTTATATCTCTGATGATGATCGCACGTTGCACAATCTTGGATATAATCTTGAAGACAGAATGGCAGTCCGAACATATTCTGAGATTTTTTATGATACGAATTGGGCATCCTGATGGTGTAGTAACTAAGCCAAATGCTAGAGCTAATCGCTCACTGTGTACCCACAATAATCGCACCTTTTCATCATCTTCTACGTCAAGTAATATGACATCATGGTTCGATATATAACCTGCCTTCGTACTTTTTAAATTCAACCACTCCAACATCCCGTAGATTAATCTAATGTCGGGATGAGAAGAATCACCAACTGTAAAATAATGAACGATACCCTGATTCTCAATCCAACTAAGTCCTGGTTCCTTTTTCACTCTTTTCTTCTTCATATTTTTCCTAACCAAAGCTACACTATCCCACCTTTTGGCATTGGCATACAAGTTTGACAAAAGCACATAAGTAGACTCATCTTGGGGTTCCAACTCAAGAACACGTTGAGCAGATAACTCACCGAGTTCAACATCTTTATGGATCACACAAGCTCCAAGCAAAGCACGCCATATCATTACGCTAGGTTCGCTAGGAATTTGATCAATAAGCTTCACAGCCTTGCCAAGGTGGCCTAGTTTTCCAAAAAGTGATACCATACAAGTATAATGCTCCATGCAAGGTTCAATGGAATAGTCTTGTAACATAGAAGTAAAATAAGCCTGACCTTCATCTAACAAACCTATGTTGCTGCATGCTGAAAGAACGCCAACGAACGTTAATTGATCGGGTTTAACATCAGTTTTACGCATCATTTCAAAGATATTCAAAGCCTCTCCACCAAGACCGTGCATTGAATACCCTGAAAGCATTGCATTCCATGATACCACGTCTCTTTTTTTAATCGTGTTGAAGACTAAACGAGCATTCTTAATGCTGCCACACTTGGCATACATATCTATTAAAGCATTTGCGACCACAACATCGTCTTCGTATAAAGTTTTGATTGTCAAACAATGTATTTGGATGCCTGGCTCCAAGACTGTCAAGCTAGCACATGCACGAAGAACGCTGGAGTATGTCACCTCGGTTAATTGAATCTGATCTTTCAGCATATCGGAGAAAAAAGATAGTGCCATATTCCAATGCCCTAAAAGCACATAGCCAACAATTAGTGTGTTCCAAGAGACTTCATTCCTGTTTTTTGATTCTTTGAACAGTTCAACCGAGTCATTTATTAATCCACATTTAGCATAAACATCCATAAGGACATTTGATACATATACATTCAAATCAAGACCAACTTTCTGTACATGGCCATGAATCTGCTTCCCCAATCTTAAATTCCCCATTGTTGCACATGCTTGCAGGACACTAGCAAAAGTAAACTGGTTAGGAACAGCGGATCCCTGTCTCATCTTACAAAATAGTCTCACTGCCTCTTCGCATCGGTCACTTTGAGAATATCTTGCAATCATGAAACTCCAAGGGATCACATCTTTTTTGGGTATCTCTTCAAAGGCTAGGCGTGCATCTTCAATATCACCAAACTTGGTATACATATCAAGCAACGAAACACTAACGTAAGGATCAATCTCGTAGCAAGTTTTTATAGCACAGCCATGAACACTCTTACCCACTTCAATGGCCTGAAGGCCAAGACATGCTTTAAATATACTTGCAAGTGTGAAGTTATTCAGATTAAACCCTAGCATGCGCATTTGAGATAACAATTTGAAAGCCTCTTTGAAATAATCATTTTCGGCGTAACATGTAATCATACCTGTCCAAGATACCATGTCCTTATTAGAAATGCAATCAAAAACTTCCTTTGCCATATCGGCAAACCCGCAAGATGAATAAGCATCAAGAAGTGCAGTGCCAACAAAAGCATTGGAATGATGACCTAGTTTGTAAATTGTCCCATGAAAATTTCTAGCCAATTCAGCACACTCCATGTTCACAAGCAGCTTCAAAAGAGTGGTGAAAACAAACGCATTAAGCTCGTGACCTTCTCTATGTAACCTAACAAACAATTTGGTGGATTCAACATGTGGAAACAACTCGGAATACCCCTGAATTAACGTAACAAAAGAAACTGTATTTCGGCTAGGCATTTCATCGAACACCTTACGAGCATCCTGCAAGAGCTCCGACCTCACATACAAATTCAAGAGTATATTCCATCCAAACAGGTCCAAGCCACCACCTTTTTTCAAGATGTGACAATGAAGGGTCTTTCCTGAGGCTAAATTGCCGCTGATGATGCAATTTTGTAGAAAGCGAGCACATATATGAGCATCCGAATTGGGGTTTGGTGCTACAAGATTTACTTGTTCTTGAACCAATTGGGAGGAGGTGTATAGTGATGAAGAGAACCCACATGGTGAGCAATGATTCAGAGAAGTGGTGGATAGCAGATAGATGGATGCCCGTGTTCTACAACGATAATAAGATCTTATCATGTGTTTTGATAAGGAAACGTGTATCTTCTTGGCCACTTCATGAATTTGAAAGAAGACCCACCTGAACCTCCTTCTTCATCAAGTTTGGGCTCTGTTTGTATTGCATTACACCATTACTGATGGCACCAGATTTCATGGCGGAACACAAGTTTTTCAAATCGCATAAACCTGACCTAATATCTTATATATTTTCAAAAAAAATACAAACATCCTTCATCGAAGTAGAACACTAGTTGTAGGTATTATGGCATGTTGAAAAGAACAAGTAACTAACATGTTTTCTTTTAAAAAAAGGAAAATTTTATTAAAATTGAATCAACTTTCACCTTATTTTTATCTCGAGGAACCAACTTTCAAAATCGTTATTTAAGAGACTGAATCAAACTTTATGTTTATTTAAGGGCAAATTGCATCAAAAAACAATGTACTTTTATTTAATTCATATTTTAGATAACGTACTTTTAAAACATTCATTTTGAGCCCTTCCTCTCTTCCTCGTCGAGCAGATGAATACAAGGTTAGTCTCATCCATTTTTTTTCGATTTCTAGGGTTTTCCATCGACTCCATAAGCAATGTTCTCTTCAATCGAACATGATACAAGGTTTCCATAGACTCCATAGTTCATTTTTTTGCGATTTCTAGGGTTTCCCATTGACTCCATAATCCATTGTTTGCGATTTCTAGGGTTTTCCATCGACGGGTACCATCTGTATTTTTAGACAAGATACAAATTGGTTTCTTGGAAACAAAACTCATAAGAGTAATTACCCATATATCGTTTCTAATCAGATTTACTATGGTGGTCTGCAAGCAAAAAAAGTAAAGAGTAATTACCTATGTATAAATGCTAGATAAATCTGGCTTCTTGCTTCGTGATTAAGGTGGTTTCTTGATTTATTGTATCAATGTTGCTAGTATTGTATAGAACCGAAACCCTCTTTTTTAAGCCAATCAGCAGCTATAGGGTTGTGTTTTGAGTGTTGGATCGATACAACAACCAAGTTTGGGGCTGTAATCGAAGGGCAATATTTGGGGGCTGTTCACTACAAGAAAACTGGGCATCAGTGACGAAAATTAGCGAGAGAAAAAATCTCTCACTAATTAGCGAGGGATTGACCACTAACCCAATCTCTCGCTAATCCCTCACTAATTAGCGACGGATTAATGAGAAATTAATCACAATCCCAATCCCTCGCTAATCCCTCACTAATTAGCGAGGGATTGGGTTTGTGATTAATATCTCATTAATCCCTCGCTAATCCGTCGCTAATTAGTGAGGATTAGCGAGGGATTGGGGTTGTGATTAATATCTCATTAATCCCTCGCTAATCCGTCGCTAATTAGTGAGGATTAGCGAGGGATTGGGGTTGTGATTAATCTCTCATTAATCCCTCGCTAATTAGTGAGGGATTAGCGAGGGATTAATGAGATATTACTCACAAACTCAATCCCTCGCTAATCCCTCACTAATTAGCGTGGGATTAACGAGGGACTACTGTAATCCGTCGCTAATTAGTGAGGGATTAGCGAGGGATTGAGTTTTTTTTCTTGTTTTCCCATATATATATATGGGTTATATGTATATATAGCTAATGTGTGATATTTGGAAATCGCATATGATGTATATATGTGTTATTTGAATTAATACAAACAATATTTTTCTTATTAATTACAAGATAACGGTTTCTTGGATTTTATTTGTTTGTTTCTTTATGCAGGAATTTATTAGAACGATCAAGGGCTCCATCAATCGGTGGAATGAATGATGTCTAAATGGAAGACATGGAGTGTCTTATTGAGCTATAATGGTTCTTAATAAGCTTTTGGTGATTCTTAATAGGCTATAGTGGGTCTTAGTGGTCTTATCGAATGCAATATACACCACATGCATATATGAGTACTGACTTGGATACAAACACGCAATAAGTTACCATTAGTGCTATTGGGCCTTGATAAGTCAATGTATTGTTGGCCTATAATGGTTCTTAATAGAATTTAGTGGTTCTTAATAGACTATGGTGGGCCTTAGTGACCTTATAGAGCCCAATACATACCACATGCATACGAACACACGTAATCAGCTACCATTGGTATTTTGGGCCTTAATAAGACAAGGAGTGTCTTATTGGCCTATAATGGTTCTTAATAAGCTTTTGGTGATTCTTAATATGCTATAGTGGGTCTTAGTGGTCTTATCGAATGCAATTTACACTACATGCATATATGAGTACCGACTTGGATACAAACACGTAATAAGTCACCATTAGTGCTATTGAGCCTTGATAAGTCATAAAAAGGTATTGTTGGCCTATAATGGTTCTTAATAGGGTTTAGTGGTTCTTAATAGACTATGGTGGGCCTTAGGGATCTTATAGAGCCCAATACATACCACATGCATACAAACACACGTAATAAGCCATCATCGGTATTTTTGGGCCTTAATAAGACAAGGAGTGTCTTATTGGCCTATAATGGTTCTTAATAGGCTTATTGTAGCATATTAAGAACCACTAAAGCCTATTAAGAACCATTATAGCCCAATAAGACAATCCATCTCTTATTAAGGCCCAAAAATACAAATGGTGGCTTATTACATGTATTTGTATGTGTGTACTGCATCTATGCATGTGGTGTGTATTGGACTCTATAAGATCACATGCATATATGTAGTACATATGTGCATACTAACGCATAGTAAGTCACCATTGGTTTATGAGCTTAATGTGACTCATATCTTATTCAGTCAGCTATACATGACTGTTTGGTAGTGACTTAATGATATAGAAAGCGACTTATTTATTAAGTTTTTAGAAGGAAACTTTATGCAGAAAGCCAAGTTTTGTCCAAACCAGTTTCTCCCAATTAAAAAACATGGTCCTTCCATCTATGAAAACACCCTCCCAACTAAAAACCTTTCCAATCTATACAGACAGATTAATTTACACAGACAACTTTATTCATACAGGACTTAATGGAAAACCAACCAACCAAAGAGTCTTATTCAATTATAATAGTTCTTAGTCAGTTTTTTTAGATTCTATTGAGCCTTAATCGATTTTATTGAGTTTTATTCGGTTCTTTAGGCAATAGACTTATTGGATTTTAATCAATTTTTTTAACTTTAAATAGTAGCTTTATTGGTAACATCTAATAATAACAATAAAATCTATGAATTTAGGATAAAATATATTTTTATATCATGTCTCACTAATTTATTGGACTTTAACATACATGTTATTATTTAGAATAATATATCTATTATTTAAACTATTAATACAAGATTAATAAATGCATATATTTATATACTTATATGATCTTTAATTTTTTCAAAAAATTTAGATTTTTCCAAAAAATTTCCAATATTTCCCTCCTTTATTTTCCGGTTCCCCCTACTGCCCTCTATTTTCCCTCTTCTATTTTTAAACCAATACCCATGCCCCCAAAACTAAAAAACCCTAAGGAGGTGTTTGGTTTGATGGAATGATTTGGATTTCGTGGAAGGATTTGGATTTGGAACTATTTGGAATCTTTGGGGTGTTAGGTTTGTAGGATTTGGAATGGAATTGAATTTCATTCTTTATAAATAATTTATAAAAAGCATATTATAAATAATTATAAAAATAATTAAATTACTTTTTTATTAATTGATTATTACAAAAACAAATCTTTTTAACACATTTTAAAACATTATTACATAAAAATTCTACGAAATCCCATGAAATACCAACCACCCCGTGGGATTTCATTCAAATCCAAGAATTCCTTCAAACCAAACATGGGATTAGAATGGAATTCAATTCCAAATCCCGCCAAATCCAATCCAATCCCGCAAACCAAACGGAACCTAAGAGAAAAGATTATGGCCACGCCTCCCTCCTCTCCTCCGACACCTCTCATCTCGTCGTCGAGCACCTCTCCCTTTTGAACGATTAAACGAACAACATTTCACCTTGGATGACTCTTCGATTCTGAAGTTGATTTCTGCCTTAGGCGCCGTCGATTATGAGGTATTAATTTCACACTCGGTAACTCTTCAGCCGCACAAATATGGTTTTCTATTCATAGGATCGACATCGACCTTCTTCTGCATCGGCTATGTTTCTGGTTTCAAACATTTATGCATTAAGTCATCAGCGCCTCATTTTTGCAGGTTTTTTCTTTAACATTTTGATATTCTGTGGTTGCAGGGTTTTGTGGTTTCTGGTAAGGAGGGCTTAAAGCAATTGCATCACATTGCAAATGAGTATCAGGTTACTAGGTTAGTCAAAATTTCTGTTGGTTCCATGGTTTTTCGATATGTAATTTGGGTTGGTTTAATGGTTTAATCACCATGTTTTGTAAACACAAACCTTGGCATATGATTTGTCTTAGAGCACTGTTGCACTGATAATCTATTTGCAATTATATACGGCTTATGCTTCTGTTTAATGATATATTGAATATCTCATGCTCTATTACCATATACATTCTCTTTGTTGCTTTATGTAAAATACTAAACATCAACCAACAACAAAACATCCTAAATGAAATTAAAGAATTTCAATCCCCATAATAGGGAAACAAATTGAGAATGGTATATGGCTACCTACAAGTAATCGGAGATGGAGGATGATCTAAAACAAACCACAACATTGGTGATGCCTTTTGCTTGCATTTGCATCTGTTATCATAATATTGAAACTAAGACTAGTTGTTGGTGGAGTCCAAAACAATGTACAGTTTTTACTTCTTTTAGTTTTTCTACTTGGAGTTCTGGTGATAAACTTCATGGGTTTGAGAAACTTCTAGATTTTTTGTAATCCAGTTGCTTGTTAATTATGCTTGCTACTTTCTGTGCAATCGTGAGCAGAATACGTGGTGTCACGGGAGTAGAACTACTGACTGGTCTTCATTGGTACTTAAAAAACCTATGTGGGGCACATATATCATGGGATAAAACGGGTGGTTCACAACTATCTTCTGTGTCTAAGGCTGGGTCCCTTCCTCATATGCAAGATGATGGACTTCTGATACAAAGACCCGTGCCTTGGAATTACTACCAGAATGCTGTCACATCTAGTTGTAAGCTCATGTTTTCAGAGTAATATGTTAAATACGTTAGAAGTGTACTGCATTCAGCCTATAAATTTTTGATATGGTCCTGCTTTTCAAAGATACTTTTGCCTGGTGGGACTGGCAAAGATGGGAAAAGGAAATTGACTGGATGGCTCTTCAAGGCATCAATATGCCTTTGGCGTTTATTGGGCAAGAAGCTATCTGGCAAAAAGTATTTGAGAATTTTAATATTAGCAGTTCAGATTTGAATGATTTCTTTGGAGGGCCTGCATTTCTTGTGTGGTCTCGCATGGCCAACTTGAATGGGTGAGCTTTGTGTTTGTATAGTACTTTCTGATTACTACTTTCAATTTCTTATTTTAGCACCCCTGTTTCTGTTAATTTTAGATGTTCTTGTTACTGCCAGTTATGCTTCTATGATTTTCTGAGGCCTTTATAGTCTGTTGGATGATCTTATTGATGTCTTTCTTTAAGTGGTTTTCGTTAATGTTATATGTGAAGATTACATATTGATTACAGATGGGGTGGACCACTGCCGCAAAGTTGGCTGGATCAACAACTCAAAATGCAGAAGAAAATTCTTGCTAGAATGTACGAGCTCGGAATGACTCCAGGTACATAGGTTGTTGGGATTATGCATCTGTCACACTTTTAATGATAATTGTAAATCTCCTAATGCTCATATTATTGCGTTGCAGTCCTCCCAGCATTCTCGGGAAATGTACCTGCAGCTTTGAAAAATGTATATCCATCAGCAAAGATAACGTGCTTAGGGAATTGGTGAGTGTAATTATTTTTTATCATCTCATCTGATGCTGTTGGTTATGTAATTGATAAATTGTAATTCTTTACTATCAATTGTTATCTTGAAATCATTATTCACACATCTTTCTTGCATTTTATAAAAAAAAGATGTTTCTTGATCCTTGCAGGTTGTTGGAGCTTTGAGGGCCAGTGGAGGGGAGTACCCCGAGCGAATCGGTAAGCTTGTTTGTCAGGTATTTTGTTGAAATACTTGTTAGAATTTGGGGATTCTTGTAACCTTCATGAGGCTTGTAACCTTCTAAAGCATCCAGGGAAATGAAGGTACTCACAAGACTTGCTAAGTTGCCTCATTCCTTATATATTGGTTTAGATTCAATTAAAAGTAGTGTTGTTTGTTGCTTCTTGCATGGCGAAAATGAAGATTATGCTAATCGAAATGGTTCGATATATAGGAACTGCATTTGCCTTTGCTGCTTTCTTCAGAGTGGTGTATACACGGTATGTTCTACATTGTATCTGTATGATTGTGTTTTTTTTTCCAGAGTGGTGTATACGATCTTTAAATTGTTAGTGACAAGGACCACATGGAGTTTATAACTTTATGTTCATTCTTTTTTCATCATGACTCAGGTACACATTAGTGACAAGGACAATTTGTGGAATTCTCGACTACAAAGCTTTGAGGATATGATAGCTAGAATACCCCCTCCCCGTTCTAACTAGTATTGTTATGTACAAACATTGATTTGTTGATCTAATGCCAATATTATAAAATTGAACTTGTTATTTAGTATGTATTTAATAAATTTGGTTATTTTTAGTTTTTTGGACGATTTGATTTTTAGTCATTTTTTTTATTAAAATAACTAAAAATCAGCGAGAGATTACTGACAGAAATCCGTCGCTGAAAGTTAGTCGAACCCTTGCTAATCTGTCGCTAATGAGAACCCTCGTTAATAAGTTCCCTCGCTAATCTGTCGCAAATAAGTGCCCTCGCTAATCCGTCGCAAATAAGTGTCCTCGCTAATCCGTCGCTAATATAAGCCCTCGCTAATCCGTCGCTGATATTAAGCCCTCGCTAATCCGTCGCTGATATTAATCCCTTGCTAATCCGTCGCTGATTATAATCCCTCGCTAATCCGTCGCTGATACAAGTCCCTCGCTAATCCGTCGCTGATGGCCGTCGCTAATCCGTCGTTGATAGCATCAGCTATGCTCGTTTGACTCGCGAACCATCAGCGACGGATTAGCGACGGATTCGAGCTTTAGCGAGGGATTTGTCCCTCGCTGATATTGGTTATTTTTGTAGTGGTTGTGCGGTCCTTAGGAGCCTCTTGGGGTGCGTTATCGGCGATAAACAAAGGCTTGTAGATGTTGTCCACTTATGTTGTGTTCTAGAGTTTTTTTTATGAAAGAAAGGAATGGAAATGGGAGGAAAGTATGAGGAAAATAAAAAATGTTGTGTTCTCGAAGTTTTTTTTAAAGAGGGAAAGGAAGGGAAGAGGAAGAAAAGTATTGCTGATTTTCCTTCCAAAACTTTCCGCCCAAATGTGGGAGCAAACGGAAGGAAATGAAAGAAATGAAATAAAAATAATTAAAAATATTTATAAAATTACACATATACCCATTAGTTATATTTCATTATGAAATAAATGAGGGTAAATTGGTAAAAGTAACATCTTTCCTTTATCTCCTACTCAAGAACATGAAAATTTATTTTCTTTTCCTTCAATCTCAAGAACACAAATACAAATATTTATTTCCTCGCATTTTCCTTTCCTTTATCTTCCCTTTCTCTTCTTTTCTTTCATTCTAAAACTCGAGAACGCAGCGTTAGTAACAGTCCACTGGACTGTTTGTTTATCATTAAGACCTTATTAGATCGCTTTGAGGTTGGTAAGATCAAGTGAAAGACGAACCCGTTTAAGCCGCCTTATCGGGTCCAATAGTGCACTACTACAAATATGACTTTCATACGCGCTTAATTATACGCGGTTTTTGTTGTTTTTACAAAAAACGTGTATAAAGGACAGATCTGGACCCTTTTTACACGGTTATGGCTGAACCGTTGCTAAAAATAAGAATTTATACACGGTTCTAAATTAACAACCGCGTAGAAAAGGTACTGGACAATTATAAACGGTTGCATCGAAATAACCGCGTACAAAAGTTACCTATTATACGCGGTTGTGTATCAAAAAACCGCGTACAAAGAGGTTGCTTTTATAAGCGGTCGTATCTAAAAAACCGTTTGTAAAAGGTACAATTACACGCGGTTTTGAGCAAGAAACCGCGTAGAAAAGTAACTCCTTTATACGCGGTTGTTTGTTAAAAACCGCGTACAAATGTTTGTTTTTACACACGGTTTTTGGTATACAATTGCGTGTAAAAGTAACCCCTTTACACGCGGTTTTTAACACACAACCGCGTATAAAAGGTGACCTTTGTACGCGGTTATTTTCACACAATCGCGTATAAAAGTCCTGACCTAGGGTTTCGCTGTAACCATAAGTATGTGCCGTTTTTTTAGCCAATGCAACACACTCTCGAAAAAAATATACTTTTTGGCGCATATCTCAAATAGCTAAACCCACGTTTTCCCAATCCCTCCTAAACCCACAATTGGCGCCTTTCTCCTCTGAATCTCTCTTTCGTTTTCCACCATTGGCGCCTTTCTCCTCCGAATCTCTCTTTCCCTTTCTCCTCCGACGATCAATGACGACGAACGATGATGTATCCATTGAAGAATATGCTTCCGACGATGATATCTCCATTGAAGAAGCAGGGAATACGTCTTCAATGGCAGGTATGATTCTTAAAACCCTAAGTCTCGATTTCTTGTACTCTTCGATGTCAGGTTTGATTTCTGTTTAGTTAGTCGATTTCTGGAAATGCTACTCGATTTATATTTTTTTTGTCGATTTCTCATACTCTTCAAGCAATTTTTCTTCAACTTCTCGATCAAATTGGTGATACCACCATCATATTTCTCTCTTCATGTTTCACCATTCAGTTTTATGTTGGGATGACATTCTTATTTTCTTGTAAATTTTCAGCAAGTGCTATATCTATTATTAGGGCATACATCTATACAGGGCCAAAAGGCCCAATTTGGGGGGATATGCAATTCTTTTTGTGATTCTGACGTTTTTTATCCAATCATTGGAGCCTGATGCAACTTACTTTTGTGCCAAATTCAAGCTATATATTACCAATGAGGTATACTTGTTTGGATTTTCGAATGAGGTATAGTTGATTTGATTTTATAGAGGAACTTACATTTGATCAAACTTTAATGGTTACGATATGTAAACAAAAGTTTAATAACTCATTTGAAATTAATTATGATATGGTGCCAAACAAATTTAGATGGTGCTTCAATTGTGCAGCCTACTTGAAAGATGAAGAGAGGTTATAGCCTATAAGATTAATTTGTTCTTTGTTTAAATTCAAGTAAATTCAAGGACAAAAGCTAAAGCAAATAAGCTAATAAGCAAGTCCTTAAGTTTATCTTGTTGATATGAAAGACAGTTAATGAAATTATAAATATACTTGTACATCTAACTATATATAAAAGACAAAAGCTAATGAAATCAGAAAATGAGAAATGGAGTAGGCGTTTCTAGCTTATTTGACCTGTTGGAAATCCGAAAATGAGAAATGGAACATTAAAATCAAGAAAACTCAGGAGGAGAATTAATATTAGAATATATAATAACATATAAATGAGAAAATAAATCTATAGTTATATCGCATGGCCAAGTAATTAATGTACTTTTGGTGCTTTTCGGATCAGGTTTGTCCAAATCATTTGCGCCCTCGCTTAACTGAATTTCTTGACATCGCTGCTAAGCAACTGGTATGAAGACCTATAAGGACCTTTTTTCTGTGTATATGTTTCTTAGCATTCTTATAATTTTTACTATTGTACATGTTGTGCAGAATACACCCAAGTTGAAGGAAACCATCTCTGTGGCAAATAATGCATGCTGGGCTATTGGGGACCACGAGAGGCACCTCCGAGCAGCGCTGGAATTGCTTAAGCGTGAGAAGTTATATGCGAAATTCTCAAAGTGCGAGTTTTGGTTAAGGGAAGTTCAGTTTTTGGGTCATGTAGTGTCGGCGGACGGCATCAAGGTAGATCCTGCTAAGATTGAAGCCATTAAAGACTGGGAAGCGCCAAGAACCCCATCGGAGGTGAGAAGCTTCCTCGGTCTAGCGGGTTATTATCGGAAATTTATCCAAGATTTCTCTCGGATAGCTTCATCGCTGACCTCGTTGACAAGGAAGAACGCTAAATTCGTGTGGGCTGAAGCACAAGAATCGGCGTTCGAGAAGCTGAAAGAAAGCTTAAGCAGTGCTCCGATCTTGTCGTTGCCTAACGGATCGGAGGGTTTTGTGATATACAGCGACGCTTCTAAGCTTGGGCTGGGGTGCGTGTTAATGCAGAACGGGAAGGTAATTGCTTACGCTTCTCGGCAGTTGAAGGAGCACGAGAAGAACTACCCCACTCATGACATGGAGTTAGCGGCGGTGGTGTTCGCGCTGAAAATCTGGCGACATTACTTATATGGAGTAAAGTGTCAGATTTACACCGATCACAAAAGCCTGAGACACCTGTTTGATCAAAAGGAGTTGAATATGAGACAGAGGAGATGGATGGAGCTGTTGAACGACTATGACTGCGAAATTTTGTATCATCCAGGCAAGGCTAATGTAGTGGCCGACGCGCTGAGTCGGAAGGAACGGGGAGAACAGATCAAGGTCGTGGCTTTCAGAGTCGATGCAACCTCGAATCTCCTTGAAGAAACTAAGAGATTTCAAGAAGAAGCACTGTTAGAGGAGAACTTAAAGAGCGAAAGAATAGTCGGAGTTGCATCATTGCTCGAAGTCAGCAATGGTGGGCTGAGGTGCATGAAAGACCGAGTGTGGATTCCTAAACTGGGCAATCTGAGAGCAAGCCTCTTAGAAGAAGCACACTAGTCACGGTATTCCATACACCCGGGAACGAATAAGATGTATCGAGACTTGAGACAATCTTACTGGTGGCCGGGAATGAAGAAGGATATTGCTCATTTTGTAGAGCGGTGTGTGACATGTTTGAAGGTTAAGGCAGAACATCAACGACCGCAAGGGGAACTCCAGTCCACAGTGATACCAGTGTGGAAGTGGGATAATATCACCATGGATTTCGTCACAAAGTTACCGAGGACCCCGAAGGGTAATGATGCAATTTGGGTGATTGTAGATATACTCACCAAATCTGCGCATTTCTTACCTATTAAAGAGTCAGATTCTTTGGAGAAGTTAGCCCGTTTATACATTAACGAGATAGTGTCTAGGCACGGAGTGCCGCAATCCATAGTGTCTGACCGTGATAGTCGGTTCACGTCAGCCTTTTGGAGAAGTTTGCAACGGGAGTTGGGGTCGCAATTGAAGTTGAGCACGGCCTATCATCCTCAAACGGATGGTCAGAGCGAGAGAACCATTAAAACGTTAGAGGATATGCTTCGGGCGTGCGTTATCGACTCTAAGGGATCGTGGGAAGTGCACTTACCGTTGATAGAGTTCTCTTACAATAATAGTTACCACGCAAGCATTCAGGCAGCTCCGTTTGAAGCCTTGTATGGACGAAAGTGCCGTACACCGTTGTGCTGGAATGAAGTAGGAGAAAGGCAGTTGACCGGACCGGAAATTGTGCAACTAACGGCAGATAAGATTGAAGTGATCTGCGAAAGGTTGAGAATCGCACAAGACCGGCAGAGGAAGTATGCAAATAGAAGAAGGAAGCCGATTGAATTCCAAGTAGGTGACAAGGTAATGCTTAAAGTGTCACCTTGGAAGGGTGTGGTACGTTTTGGGAAGAAAGGAAAGTTGAGGCCAAGATATGTTGGACCTTTCGTTATCGTTGAGCGAATCGGTGCAGTGGCTTATAAGCTGGAACTGCCAGAAGAATTAAGAAGGATTCCTCCGACCTTCCACGTGTCCAACTTAAAGAAGTGTTTGGCCGAGGCCGATGTGGCTATTCCGTTAGAAGATGTCAGCATTGACGAAAAATTGATGTATGAGGAAGAACCAATCGAGATCGTAGACAGTAAAGTGCGAAAGATGACAAACAAGGAAGTTCGTTTAGTTAAAGTTCAGTGGAGGTATCACAAAGGAAGGGAAGCGACGTGGGAAGTGGAATCTGATATGAGGATCAGATACCCTCACCTGTTTGAAAATGGAATTCCGGGGACGGAATTCTTTTGAGGGGGGAGTGTTGTAACGACCGTGACCGAATCGGTTTAGTTTAACACTTGTAAGGAAAGTTTAATAAGAGCAAAAGTTGAGGGGCTATTTGGTAAGTTTGAGATAGGGTATTTAAAGGCACAAAACCCTAGAAAGAACATTCTAATACTGAAATTGATTGTTGACGGCTGAATTTGAGGAGAGAAAGGAGAGTAGGGTTCTTAAGGGTTTTGTGTGCTTTTGGAAGAAAGGAATCATCAAGTTCAATTTCAGAAGGAAGGGAAGGATTGGAATTCGTGATCTGCAAGTAATCTCTAAGGTAATCTCTAATCCATAACTCCTTTCAAGTTTAATCTGCTGATTTCTGAGTTTTGGTGGGTTTTAGTTTTTCTAAGTCATTTGAGGCCTTTAAAGAGATTTAATCTTCGTTAAATGCGTTTTGATAGTGAAACTGATGGGAAATCGATTACAGATCATTTAGTGATAGTTTATTGCCTTACCTTGGGGTTTAAGAGGCTTGTATTAGGATTTCCAACCATTAAACTCGTCCAGCGTTCGTCCGGAAACCTTCAAGTATGAAGGTGTCCGGGTGAGTGTCCGGATAGTTCTTGGTCGGGTTGTAGAAGGTGTCCGGATATTGTGTTGTCCGGATAAGTTTAGTCGTCCGGATAAGTGTGCCATCCGGATAGGTTAATCGTCCGGAGACTATAAGTTGTCCGGTAACCTCAGTGTGTCCGTAAAACGTGGTTATCCGGAAAAGCGTGGTTATCCGGAAAAGTGTGGTTGTCCGGAAAAGTAGTGATGTCCGGAAAAGAGTAGGGTGACAAGTGAGAAGTCTCCGGATAGTTCTAGTCAGCTTATAAATCTGTCCCTTCGTTCAGGTAGACAATTTGGAAGTAAAGAGCAGAGTAGGGAAGAGCAAACAAGCGTACCAGGTGAGTTTTCTAAACTAAAATGTGTGGCTTTTAAAGTGTTTTCAAAATGTGTTTTGAATGTTGAGAATTGCCATGCTTTATTTATTATGCTTTAATTGCATGAAAGATGTTTAAAGTTTTATATGAGATGTATGCATACATTGTGTAGACGTAAATTGGCTAAGTCGGGGGGAGGTTCCGCCAGTACTCACGTCGGGGGGAGGTTCCGTTTATGCCATGGGAATAAGTCCCAGTAAGGCAGCGTGATACTGACTCGTTGTCACCCTCGGGTGGCTTCAGGGTGCCATTTACGGGAGCGGATTTATCTGTGAAAGATTTTGCTGTTCAGCTATGTGAAAGTTTATTATTGAAAGTCTTGTATACATTTGAAAGTTATGAAAAGTTTTTAAATGATTTTTGAGAACTGTCAGGAGGGACTCACTAGACCTCATGGTCTAACCCTCGCTCTTTTCAAATTAAAACCCTTTTCAGGAAAGCAGGTAGCGAAAGGCTCTAGCAGGTGAACAGAGCAGTTAGAAGATTGAAGCAGTAGAACCAGTGACACTATTATCTTTTAGTTCTAGCAAATTCTCAGTTGTGTAATAGGTTGATTCCGCCAACCTGAATTTTTGAGACTTATGTAAGAATTTTGGGACCCATTTATGGGATTGTTTCAGTGATTATGTTTTGCATGCTTTATTTTTGTCTGGGTTGTTACACTAAGAGGCATATGTATGATTTTCATTTAGACAATAACACCAAGTTCAGCTCCTAAGTATGAGTAAAATGGCTAACAAAAAGATGGACAGAAGCTGAAATGTGCAGGGGACTGCACTGTTTTGTCTATATGTTTGATTAACCCAACCATCATGTAACCAACACTATAAATGAGTTTTATGTTTATTAGGATGTAAATAAAGCTTAAGTAACTTAAAAGAAAGGTACAAATAGGATAAATAGGTCAATCAAACATAGATTGTTATATATAGTTCTTATATATATATATGAGATTGCTTATCGTTCCTAACATCTCAGGCAACAAAGAACCAAGGGGGTCGAGGCAACAAAGAACCAAGGGGATCGAGGCAGGGGTCTTTGGCTCTACATCTATGCACATAGCAGTCCAGTATGATGAACAACAAGATGGTTGGGAGTGTGGTTACTATGTAGTGAAGCAAATCTTCCAATTTGTGATGCATGAACAATATGCTTTCAAGGTATGTGTTTTTAAGTTCCTTTCATTTTATTTATATATCGTACAAAACACTTTATTTTGTTTATAATAACACCTACTTTCAAAACTTATGTTGTACAAAACTTATATACAGGACGACACATGGACGGCGACGACTCCTTTCTCAATTACACAAGTAGAAGAGATGGCTTGCATGATCGCAAGATCGTTTACTTTGATGGGGGGTTGTTTTAAGAATTATTAGACTTGATTACACGATAAAAAGTATTATAATGTTTTGTTACTCGGAGATGTTACATTTACGTTGACGATGTTTAAAGTTTAATGGTTAATGGTTACTTTGAGATGCTACATTTACGTGTCTAGCTGATTTTTGTACTTATTTGGAATTGTGTTTGAAATGTTTCATTATTCCAATTGTATTTGGAAATGTAATTTATCGACTAATGCATGGTAACAAAATCGAGGAAAATATTAAAATTATAAATATAAATCATTATACACGGTTCTAGTGAAAAAACCGCGTACAAATGTCTGCATTTTTTTTATAAATTGCTACATTTATACGCGTTTTTTTATAAATGCTACTTTTATACACGGTTAATATTCATTTCTAAACGGTTGTAAAACCGTGTATAAAAGTTGAGTTTTATACGCGGTTTTGAAACCGCGTATAAAAGCCGATACTTTTACAAACACTGGCCATACACGCGGTTCCAAAACCGCGTATAAAGCCCAAAACAACCGTTTATAAAAGTCGTATTTGTAGTAGTGGTGGTAGTAATAGGCTGATGTCTTGATAGATTAATGATTGATTTAAGACGGGATCATGGGGTTTTAGAGGGGGTGGTTCAAGTAGGGTTCAAGAGGCGGTGGTTCAAGTAGGGGCTCAAGAAGCGGTAGTTTCACCGATTGTGATAAGTAACCTTGTGATTCTATATGTTTTTTGTTTAAATTTGCCCGAGTTGTTATTCATTAGGTAATTAACGTGATCTTTTTCTTATTTGAAGTTGAAGCAAGAGAAAGGGAAGAAACTCCATCTAAAAGGACTAAGTGAAGGCGGGCGTAACACCGATTGAGCATTAACGATGTATCGGAACATTTTGGTTTATAATTGATAGCGGTGTTATGCTATTTTGGTTCATAATTTTGGTTTATAATTGGTCTTATGGCATTTTTGTAAAAATATTCAACCATTGGCATTATTTTGTTTATTAACTTGTCAAAGTTTTTTTATTATTTTGGTCTTATTTAGTTAATAAAAATTTCAACATAGAGTAGGCCTAAAAATGTTACGGATATGACAATCCTTTAAAAAAATTACAATCGTTTTTTTAATTACAAGTTTTATAGACTGAAAAATACATATTTCTTAAAAAATGGTGTGATTTTAATAACCGAAAAACATAGATTTTACAAACATAAAAAAATTGACGTGAATGTTTAATAGCCAAAAAATACAGATTTAAAAAAATAAAATAAAATTGGCATGAATGTTTAATAGCTTAAAAATACAGACTTAAAAAAAATTAAAAATATGATGTGGATTTTCTTTTCTTAGTTGGCATTTATAAAATAAATAAACAATGTCACGTCAATAAAAACTTAATCCTAGTAATCATTTGCAAGTCATTAGGTAACCTAGTTACCTAGGTATTTAAAAGTTTGATAATTTACACTCGAGGTACCAAAATAAAGTTTTTGAAAGTAAGTTACCTAAAATAGGAATTAGATAAAAGTACGTTGGTTTTTAATGAAATTTTCCCTTTATTTAAGGGTCTGGTTAATCTGTTCAATAGGTAACCGATAATATTTGATATTATCAAAATGAAACCAACTTTTACTGGATTCATATTTTGAGAAACCAACTTTCAAAGTCGTCATTTAGAGATTTGTATCAAATTTTATGTTTAGATTAAACTCTAAAAGGTTTAGTGAAAAGTTTGAAAGTGGAACTTAAACTTTAATAAGTCTATAAATCATCCTTCTAATTTGTATTTTGCTCTGAGAATGGTCCTTGATCATTAACTCCATTGTTTTCCACAACATCCTTTTCGAACTTGGTAAGGCTTGAGAATCCATACATACCAATAGATTTTCTAGCGATAACGTCGACAAATAACTCTATCCCCACCAATTGAAAATGCCATTCCACAATTTAGGGGTAGAAGGGCAACTGATGAAACAACTTTCGATCATTTCTACTTCTCCCTCGATACAAGGACAAAAAGTGAGTGAAGATCAATTTCTCGATCATGAAGAACAACTCTCATCCTTTCCACCAAAGCCTCCAAATGAAAGTGTAAACATTTATGGGAATCGATTTTCTCCATTGAGTTTGCATTGCATGCTCTAGTACCTGCAAAGAGTTTTAAATCAATCATGCTCTTCGAAGCCTTTACCGTAAAGACACAATTATCTCCAAGCTACCACAAACAATTATCCCTCTCTTGCTTCCTCAAAATAAAGTGGCTACTAAATAACCCAATTCCTCGAACTCTCCAACTGATCTCCCTCGTAGCTCCCTAGACTGATCCGACATTGCTCGCCAAGACCCATCAACCTGAGATATTCAATTGTTCACTGACACCCCTTTCTTCCTTTCCAAGCTAAAAAGCGTAGGAAGTTCCTCACAAAGCCTAAAGTTTTCCACCCATATCTTTATTTTATTAAACATCTTTTAAAGAAATTATTGGATAAGAACATCTCCAAAAGATTCTTCAATTTAAAGAAACCGAAGATTTTAGGGATTTCGGGTATGTTTCTTTTGCTCCAACATATTTTCCAAAATCTTAAAGCAAAATGAGAAAGTAAAAGAGAGAGTTTAAAATTCTTCAAAATTTGATAACTCTCAAATAATTATTGAAATAGGAGAGAAATATTTTTTTAATATATTTCCATTAATAGGAAACTTGAAAATTAAAGTTTAAATGAGATGAATAAGATAGGTGAATGAAATATTATAATAATATAATCAATGTTGTAGTTTTCAAAATAAAAAATCTGATGAAGTTAAATGTATTTTTCTTTTACAAAATTTAAAGTTTCATTTTTTATTTTAAAGAATTTGTTACAAATACTCTTACGGCATGAAAACCATTTTTTAAAGATTTTTAAATATATTTAAAAATAGTCTTTAAAATATAAGTTAAACGAAAATATATTCTATTTTTGTACGATTTACCCCGTAATTTTATGAATAAAAAGATGGAATTATGTGATATACATAAGAAAACACGTTTTCTTGAGTAAAGGAACGTTTTATTGTTGATAAAAAAATATCATGAAAATTAAGAAAATTGTATTCTTAAAAGAACACAAATTAATTAAAATTAAGGGAATTAAGAAAAAAAAACTCGTGTAAGTAATTGGAGCTCGAAAACTCCAAAACAACGAATGTGTGTTATTGCTTGTCGTCTATCGGTTTGGCTTGGGGAGGCCTCATCAGGCATGTTACGAACAAATATGTGCTTGTTGATAAAAGCTTATTTCATAAACTATACGGAGTGTCTTTTACTGTTAATGTTTATCGAAAATTATATACATATTCCAAACATTGCAACTTTTCCGTTTCTGAATGTGTCGACCGATGGTCACATCTTTCCCTGAAATCCAACAAAACTCTGTATTTGTCACCAAATAGTCAAAAGATTACGTATTTGATGAAAATCACATCTTTGAATGAAATATGTGTCAAAACCAACAAACGGTTGTTTTTCTTTGCTGAATACTTAACGGAAAGTCATTCCTTTTAAAAGCAAACGAACTTAGTAAAAAAGTATGTATTTTTACAAGAATCAAAAACTCGTCAATGAATTAATTTGATTCCTCAAAACTATTAAGGTATGGTATAATCCAATTGGGCAGGAATTCCAGCGACAACAATCCGACAAAACAACGTTGGAGTGATCGCCACACAAGCATCACAAAACGCATTCTTTTGCTTCAAAATGCCTTATCGACCTGCTTTCTTTAAATATTCGTTTTACAATCCTATTTTAAAAGGACGTTCACTTAACCTCTTAATTATTAATCCAATACCAAAGACTTTATTCCATTAGTTTTTCTTTATGTTTTTAATGTCTTATACTTTTCTTTATATAACCTAATTTAACTTGCTTATTACTATTGATTCTTTGAATAACACTACAAAACATATGTTTTTATATATAATATTATATATGAAATAGAAATTTGACGTCATAAGCCACGCTTTGAAAACGCCATGGCTTCGCCGTGGCTTCTAAGGCTTGAGGCTTGGCCTCACCGCCACGTCACGCCTCACACCATTTAGAACCTTGTAAGGAATCTAATGTTGACGGTTTGTCAGGTAAATTTGCATCATCAATAAGAATTTGCAACAAGTATGTTGATTGTGTTTTGGTAGCGTGGACTGTCAGGACTGACATGATGGAGCAATAAAAGACTAGACATGACTAAGTGTTTGCATAATGTTTCGTAAACGGTAAAACTGCTAAAATAGTAAAATACATAACAAAATGTTAAAATAACCATATCACTTATTGATTAACATTTAACAATATTCCTTTACACAACTTTGTCTTGAAGATAACTAGCAATATTGGGATAGGGATCACTCATGGCTTAAATATAGTAATGTGGGCAAGATTTTAGTCCACCAAATGGCATCGTATGCAACAATTTAGCCCGTAAGCGCTAACCATGGTAAGAGTCGTCGCACTCACTTACCAGGTAAGACTCTCGGTCCTTGCTTCCGCTCTTACCGGGTAAGATTCTTGGTCTTTGTCATATTCATCCGGTAAACTAATGTGACTTGGTAAGCACTTACTCAGGTAAACGTTTTGTAAACGGCCCCTTAGTGTGACAAGCGCTTGCTAAACAATCCAAGACCAACGAGGATACCAAGTAAAAGTTGGTTGGGATGGGATGAGGGCTCATGCATTTGGGGAACGATCAGGAATAAAGTTGATGTAATGTTCCTTTGACCTTTATAAAATAGTCTGCGAATAAACTTGTTCATCTCGCTACAAAAGCATCTTACTTTTCCTTAGCGTAATTTCCAAAATCACGACGTTACGTGATTAGCTCAACTGACAAAATGATTTACATTGTATTCTCGAAACTCATTTTAGGAGAGGAAAAAAAAAGAAAACGGGAGATGTGGGAGGAAATGAGAGAAAAGAAATTAAAAGCATTTAAAATTACCCGATCTTTTATTATAAAAGCTATATTTTTTACGGGTATATTTGTAAAAATGACGTCTTTTCTTTCATTTCTCTCATGTTCAAAAACACGAAAAATATTTGATTTTCTTTCCGTTTCTTCCTTTTCCCTCCCTTTCGACAACACAAACAAAAATGTTACTTTCGTTTCCTTTCTGTGCCTTTTCTTTCCATTTATATATTTTCTTTTCTCTCCGGATTAGAGAACACAAAATTAAGTCTTTGTTATAAACTGGCCTAGAAATCCACGATTTGTACTTCATATCAATGGAGGATTGCGTTTGTTTAATGAGGTTCTTTTTTATTGAACTAAAAAGAGATAATTAAATGTCTTTTGAATGAAAGAATTCAAAGGGAAATTGAATTAAATATAAATTTAGTCACGTTTACAAATGAGTTGGTCAAATTTGAACAAACATAAAGTAGATAATAAACAAAACATTGTGGTCAATATACATATGTATATGTATATGTTGATGTTGACCACCAAAAAGATCCGAACTGTAGAAAAAGAATCATTTCTGAAACTGGCCTAACTCCATCCATACCCAATGTCTTTTTCATAAAAATAAACCCCAAAAATAAAATAAAATAAGAAATCAAAAGTCGTCTGTTTCCATATGCTGTGTGTATATATCTTCTCTTTCCTCTTTTCAGCACTGCGAAGACGCGTTTCCTTGTGAATACGCGTATGGAGATATCGACACTTGCCTGGAAAAAACACAAAACACATATTAATTAATTAATTAATTAATTATTATAATGTTTAAAGTACAATTTTTATATTTGTTTTCACATTATAAATTTGTTCAAAGTTACAAAAATGTCTAGATTAAAAACAAAACCGACAAGCATGGTGTTGAACCAAGACTTATGGGGCGTTTACCAAATGCTTACCAGGTAAGTGCTTACCAAGTTGCATTACCAAAAATCTTAATTGGTAAGAACGAGGCAAGGACCAAGAGTCTTACCCGGTAAGTGAGTGCGACGACTCTTACCATGGTTAGCACTTACCGAGTAAATTGTTGCATATGATAACGTTTTTGTGGACTAAAATCTTAACCGGTAAGCAAGCGATAGTGTTGAATTTCGTCGGTAAGCGCTTACTGGGTAAGTGTTTGATAAACGGCCTCTTAAGCCCGTTTGGCGGTCAATTGATTATTTTTAAAGAAGTAAACTGCAGAAAATGATGTTTGACAACCATTTGTAGATGTTGTTGCTTGATCTTCGACCAAGTATCAATTAAATGTATATAATATGGAGTATATTACTGTGTTTGATTGGCTAGAGATGCTAAGTTTTAAAATATAATATCACATGTTTAAGAAATTTATAATATTTCATATTTTGTGATCTGATAATTATAAACGTAACTGACTCAAATATTAATACGCACCTTTCTTTGCGTTTCTCCAAAAACCTCCTCAATGATTTCTTCCGTGACAATGGTAGATCTGCGAAAATTAGCCAAATAAACATAAACAAGGGATATATATATAATGTTGAAGTAATTATTCAGAAAAACTAATTATTAAGAATCAAAAGTTGTCAAATAAATTAAACATACCTTTGTTGAGTGATCCGGCTATGGCTTGATTTTGATTGTTTGGAGACGGTCCAGGCTTCGAATTCACGGCGGTTGATTCCACAACAGTTTTAGAACCTGAACTTCCACTCTCAGCAAGTCTCATGATGCTCTCCGCCAAGTCAGGAGAAACTTCAAAAACTGAAACGCTTCCGTTGTAGAATATAGTCATCGGAGCAGCACCTCTAGCGATTTTAACACCGCCACAATCCTGGCTATAAACAGGCAGAGTTTGAGTTTGATTTTGAGTTTGCTGAGGAGACGGACACGACTTGTTCGCCACGAAACTCTTATTTGCAGATGCAGAAGCAATCGCAGTTTTAAGAAGCTCCGGATTGATCTTCGATATCACGCCTTGAATATCTGCAAAAGTATGTATAGATTCCGATCAGTAACAATCCGATTAACATACAGAAATCAAACTATTTAATAAACACCAAAATGTATAAACCTACCTCGACGATCAGAAAGCTTCTTCGGAGCGGGTGAAATGACGGATTCTTCGCCTATGAGACGAAAGAAATCGATTTCAACAGCGGATGATCCTGACATGATTACTTCAAATCAAGCAAAAAACTGAATTGATAATGAGAGAGAGAGAGAGAGAGAGAGAGAGAGAGAGAGAGAGAGAGAGAGAGAGAGAGAGGGGAAGTAGTTATGGGTGATGGATGTGATATGATAAATATGATGGGGGGTTGGGATCTGGATGAATAGAATAATATTGGAGTTGAGCACGAGATAAATGTGAGATGTTGGCGTGTAACCCCGTGTTTCTTTTTAGTCGTCCGTCCACGCCTACACTTTCTTCAAACACGTTTTTTTTGTTTCTTAGATTAACGCCAACAAACCGAGAAAATATTGGCTTTTGAATATTATATTTGTTAAATTTAAAGTAATTATATTTTAATAAGCATTTAAATAGTTGCTAAACCATCCGTACACCTGCAAGATCATACTCATTTTACAAGTGTCACATCAGCTTTGCAATAACATCTTCTACACACATGTAAAACCAAACTTCTTTCTAAACTAATAAATTATAATATAAATAATATAGATTTAATAAACATATTAATATTTAATATTTAAATAAACAACAAACAAATTAATTTAATTAATAAACAACAAATAAATTACTATTTTAATGTTTGCAAGCCTTTCTAAAATAGCAAGATGAACCCTTTGTTGCAAGGTCTTGCAAATGACATGGCATGCCATGTCATCTTGCAAGACCATTTGCAAGACGTTGGCAGATGGTCTTACCAAAAAAAGAACTTGTTATTTATGATATTAAATAAAAGGAATTATTTTGGTTTAAATTCATATAATAATAATTTTAGCATTTATCGAAAAGAGTTATCCCTCAATTAACATTCTTGGTTATGGTCGAACAAAAAACTGTCAACCCATTTAACTCGACTCGTAAACAACTTAATAAACTTAACTCGTCATCTCGCTAAATCATCAACCAATCAAACCATTAATTAATAAGGTTGGAATTGGGCTAGTCCTAACCCAGTCCACTATTTTTATATATATACTAGTAATGTACCCGCACGATGCGGCTGGATACAAAAATTTGTTGTAAACCGAGAAGCGTTTTTTAACAAAACATTGTTACATGAGAAGGCAAGTCGTCAAGCATGGGGCATCATCAAGATTATTAACACCTAATCTCACCTATCAAGTTGTCTCAAAACTACAAGTTAAAGAATCCAAAAAACGACAACGAAAAATATTTCACCACTTTAATGCTAAGTAGAGATTCAGAAACAACTCCTCTGCTCTTTGGGATAGATATCAAATTTGTGTATATCCTACCATCTAGGGGTAGGATATATTGGAATAGTTTTAGTTTTATTTTAAACTAGTCTTTCGCACGCCCGTTGCGCGACGATCAAATTTGTGTTTTAAGTTAATTATTTGATGTTTAATAGTGGTGAATAATTTTGTGACACATACAATAATTGATAAAAAAAACAAAAATTCCACAAATAGAGAATATTATCTTGAAGATAAAAATATGTCTATTAAGTTTGATACCTATTATAAATATCGTTACTAAATGAATTTATCAAACGAATACACAATAATTGCATATTTATATTTTTGAAAAAGGTTCGAACTCATAATCCAAAAGTCAGTTGATAAGTGATATCTTTTTTTTTTCAAGTAGTTAAATCTCTTATGATAATTCTAAGGGTGTTTCGTTGACAGAATGGAATTTGATATAATTGTAATTCGTCGATGAAATTCGACTTTGAAGTAAAAATTGATATGAAATTGCAAAAAGAAAATCACGACAATTTAGTGATTATTTGTATCAAATCCCATACTAATTTCAACAAATCTCATACTAATCACGACACATTAATTCGTATATATTTATGATATTTAATAATATAATTAAATCCAAAAATATTCAATATTGGGCTCATTTCGAAAGTATTGACGAAGCGATTACATGGGTATAATTTGTAAAAAATAGAAATGTTTTTTTAATGCATTTTAGTTCATATACATTATTTATGTTTATATGATAAGAGTCTAAAATAAAAAATAAAAAAGTAAGCGATTAAAAGTAAACTACATACCTAATTATAAGGGTAGTAAGTGTAACGTATAAATTAAAAAAATTGAATTACGGAGAGATTTAAGGAGGAGTGAATGTGGGTGGACTAATTGAACTTATAATGTAAACTGCGTCCAGATACATGTTTAGACGGGAAAATACTGAAGTCGGCTCACCAGAAGACGACACGTGGCATGCTAGTTACTTATTTATTATATGTATAGATCTGAAAAGACTCATTTTGAGTCCAAAAGTTGCACAATACCACATTTTCTGGAGCAGAAGAAATGTCAAATACTTCCGTATGCTTTGTAGATACCCCTTCTTGAAGGTCACCTAGCTCATCCTGAAATTCATCTTGCTCTGGGCGTTGTTGCATGATGCTACTAAGTTTTGCAATCACTTTTAACTTCTTTGGGGCACTGCCTTGTTGCAGATCGTAATTAGATGGAAATGGTGGTTGTTTTATGTCCTCTTTTTTGTTCACATGATGATCATTTTTATCTCATAGTTTCCACTAGGGAATCCCCTAGACGAGATGGTCATAGTTTATCTCATAAGATGATCGGCCCTTTTTGTAGGTTTCCACCTTATGAACAAGGACATAGAAAGGCTGTTTAGTGCTATTCCCCTTGGTTTGGGATATAAATACTTGAAAAAAATAATCATAGCTCTCTTTAATTAAAAAAACAATTTACAAAAATATGAAATCAATTAGATGCACGTACCAAACCAGAGCAAGGAGAACCAATATACTTCCATATAATCTTTTTCCTTCTCCATTAAGCACATCATCCCCAAATATGGAGACATGAGCTTAATACCACAAATGAATGTGACACTTTTCAAGAAAATGTTAGTAAATAAGATGAGGAACAACTAAAAGACTTGTATTTAATGTTATCAAGGATTTAGGAACTCACAATCTAGGTTTTGAGTCAAAAACCTAGAAAAGTTAGCAAAACACTAAGGCATTGTTTGGCAAAAAAAATCTAGCTTATAAGCTAGCTTATTTTTTGGGTACATGCTTGGATGACCATAAGCTAGCTTTTTGAAAAGCTATTTGGAGTAGCTTATGACTAGCTTTTTATAAATATTCCAATTATGCCCTCATTAATATTAATTATTATCTATTAACTATTTTTTTAATATGTCTTTTTTGGTCATTTAAATGCTTATAAGCTACTTTTTCCCAAACGTGACGTTTTCATCAGCTAGCTTATCAGCTACCAGCTAGCTTATAAGTCATAAGCTAGCTTATCAGCTAGTTTGCCAAACATAGCCTAACTTGAAGAAGATGAGATGAGGTGAACACTTGAAATACTTCACAATAAATGTCCCCTTAGTGATCTTGATGCTTTAATAATGGCTTTCATTTCAACAACTTTTTTTAGAGGAATAAATCCAGGCAATTTTATAAAGAAGGAAAAGACAATACATCAGGTGAAAAGCCAGTATCCAAGCCAAACGGCAAACCAATACAAATTGGCAACAACGCCATACCAAGCAACAAGAAGCCAAAATAAGCAAAGACCAATAGAGAAATACAAGCTACAAAATAAAATAAGGAACTGCAACCACCAAAACCACCACCACGCTACCACCAACCAAAAGCCACCCCAAAAGTTGGAACGCATCATGATCCAAACTGCCTTTGACGTCTTCTCGTCTTCCAATCCACTTTTAAAGACACAATAGCCAAAATCTCCTTCACAATTTGCCCCACCGGTCGAAAAGTAGCAGAGAAAGTCCGACGATTCCTCTCTTGCCACACAAAGTAGACCGTGGCAGATAACGCCAACTTGTGACGTAAAGACTTCAGCACACCAAGAGTAGTAGATAGAGTCAAAACAACGTCATCCCACGTGCAAGGAAAATTTCGTAACTCAACCGCTTGACAAACCTCCGTCCAAATTTCCTTCACAAACGCACACTCAAAAAATAGATGCGAATGTGAGTCCATACAACCCTCACATAACACACATTTCCAATCCGGAGGATCGTCCTTCCATGCGCTAACACGATCCTGCGTAGGTAAACTACGTAAGCAAGCAATCCACATGCAAAATGCATGCTTGGGGACATGACCTTTAAACCACACACTTTTGTACCAAGGAACCACCTCATGACTACCTTCCAACGAACGATAAGTCGCCCAAACCGAAAAATCCACCAGGTTATTAATGACATCAACCCAACAAATCAAATCTCGCTTCGTATCTTGTAGGCTCGGGAGTGGAATATCACCAAGATCAGCATACCGATCAACCCAAGCTTGCGGCCAACCGTCTTGAACCATGCCAAAAAAATCTCTAACTGTAGTCAAAATCGTGAAATCATGCGAAGTGTAAAGGTGAAATGACAAAATCGAGGAAAGGAGATGACCTCCAAGCCAATCGTCAACCCAAGGATTCGTATCGCTTCCATCTCCCAACACCACCCGAAAAAACCTTCTAAGGTGCGGTCGAAGGTTTAAAATTTTAGTGACAACCGAGGACCATGACGAGGTCTTTTTAGCTAACCAAAATGGAGCATCCCGCAAACAATGCATATATACCCATTTAACCCAAAGTGAGTTACGTTTTCGAACAATATCCCAGATATTTTTTGCTAGAATGGCCATGTTCCACGTCGCAAGTCTCTTAATCCCAAGGCCGCCACACTCTTGCGGCTTACAAACAATTTCCCAAGCAACCTTACACTTCCCCTTCGAAGAATCCCCTTGAGCCCACAAGAAATCCCGAAATAAGGACTCGATCTCATGGATGACTCCCGAAGGGATTTCAAAGATTGCCATCCAATAGAGTTGTAACGATTGAAGGACTGAAGAGATAAGTTGTTTTCGGCCCCCAAACGATAAATTTTTTGTCTTCCAATTAAGAATTCGGCCACGGACTTTGCTCACCAACACACCAAAATCAGCCACCTTTAATCTCGTGGGAGATAACGGAACTCCCAAATACCGGATCGGAAACGAACCCATACGGAATGGAAGGCATGCAAGAATTGCCTCTCGCGTGGAAACGGGGACATTTCCAAAGAAAACTTCACTCTTCACTAAACTTGGAGATAATCCTGAACGCCTTTGAAAGATATGAAGAGCCCTTTTAAGCACCTCAACGGACTCCACATCCCCTCTTGTGAAAACAAATAAATCATCCGCAAAGCATAAGTGCGTAATTTCGAGGCTATCACATCCTCTATGATAGCCAAAGTTGGCGGCTTCATCAATGCACCTACGAAGTATCATAGAAAAAATCTCCATTACAATTGTAAAAAGGTAAGGAGATAGCAGATCACCTTGTCTAAGTCCCCTAGCGCCTTTGAAAAAACCATGAGTATTGTAACACCCTAAAAACCAGGGCCAATTTAAACCTCAAAATGAACAAGTTATGATCACCAAAATATCAGACTTTTATAACCAGAGGATCAAAAGTGAAGTTTTATGTACATAAATATCTAACTTGAATAATCTTACTAATCTAATCATAGCAACATAATCAGATTACTAGATTATCTAAGCTTGCGCCCCAAAATCATCAAAAGAAGATCTTGATCCTTTAACATCTATAAGTCTGATTTCTTCCAGTTACTGCATCTCACTTTCCCAGACTATTTCCCCGAGCTTGTACCTGATAAGAAAATTTAATTTGAAACATTAGGCTTTCGCCTAGTGAGAATATTCAAATCAAATTAAAATTTAACAACTAAAATTTTAACAGATATATCAAACCTGTTATCAACCATTTTATTGTCTCAAAACTCTTTTCAACAACAGGAATCCACCCAATTCCCATCCTTATGACTAATTCATCTAGTCGTAATAATATCAACAAGAGTTACTATAAATCATACCAGATTATAAGTAACTCCCCATCCAAAGAAATTACAGTTTCTATACCTGCTTATTTCTTAGTCCGGAAGTAGAGATTACAAATTACTTTATGCCTATCTCTGAACTTCCCTAAAAATTGAAGATCTCAAATCTTCCGTCTGAAATGGGAATTACAAACTCGATGTCTGCCTATTCCACATTTCACTTTCTCACCACCTTGAAACACTGGCCCCCAAATGGAATTTTATTTCTATATCGCGATCAACAACAAGGGCCCTCACAGATGATTCAAGATTCACTCCAAGAACTAGAATAACATCCCAATGGTCAATGGCTAGTAAACGGTTTCCATTAGACCGTACTAAATGCCCCCACGACCGGATGAATATTGCTAGCCAACGTAACACAATAACTGTGTATCATCACCCTTTCTATCGTATACTAAAGATGTACGATATATCATGTATTCTATATATCTATATACAGAATATTAATTACAACAATTATCCCCATTTTTGCCAATTAGCATCGGGGATCAATATCTCAAATGTTAACTATATGATCGGACTCATAAATAAGTCCTTTACAATTATTCATAATATGGTTTTCGTATCAAATTTTGAGTTATAATCATATAACAAATAGCATATAAATATCATATTGCATTCCACATAAAAGCTTCAAACTACTACTGAAAGTTCAAAAAAATTTCGCAAGCCACTGTAGCGAAAAGCTACACTTTTCGCAAGCCAAAGCTGCGAAAAGCTCAAAAGTCGCAACCCACTGTTGCGAGTTCTTCAAAACTCGCAAGCCACGCTTGCGAATTCTTCAAAACTCGCAAGCCATGCTTGCGAATTCTATCACTTTGCGCAACCAACTGTTGCGAAATTTTCCCTTTTCGCAAACACTGTTCATTCGTCTTCTTCATTAAGTCAGTTCATAAATTCATCTCATTAAGCCTACCATTTCTCAATTAAGTCATACCATCATGTTTAAACACAAGTATAACATATCAATTTCAATTCTAATTGCTTAATTTTAAGAAGATTGAATAAACTCACCTGTGTAATTTCTGTACACTGAGTTCTTCACAAAACTTGATTCTTTAGCTTAATCAATAGCTAAAAACAGAAATGAACCAATTACTTATCTTCCTTACAAGAAATCAGTAGGAGAAGTCAAGTTTCTTACCACAAATTCAAGCCAAATGCTTTCTTTCTTCTCTTCTTCTCGATTTCTATCTCTCTGTCTCGTTTTTCTCTATCTCTCTATGTTCTAATTCTATTTCCTTTTTGTGAAGCAATAACCAAAAGAAATCAGTATTCATAATACTGATTTTTCTCTACTTGACACCTCAATAAAAAGATGAGTCATTAATTCATTTTCCAATTTGTACCCCAAACTTCCGAATAATGGCAATTCAAACCCCTCTAGTTAACTTTTCCCATTAACTTAAATTTTAAACAAAATATAACATAACAAAATTACAATGGAATTTTCGAGGTGTTACAATACTCCCCAACTTGAAAATGTTTTCGTCCCCGAAATCACACTAAGTAAACAAATGAGGGTATCTTTTCTTCATTTCTTCCTCTGACTATAAAGTCACGTTACTACCTCGATGACGTTTCCATTGTACTTTCAGCATACTTACTTCTTTGCCATTTCTCAACTTCCGAACAAACTTTTCCAGTATTGCTTCCGGCTCTTCAACACATCGACTCTTCTCATCCACCTTTACATCAGAAATTGGAATTACGTCATTTTCTTCAGCTAAACACTTTCGAAGATAACATACATGAAACGTATTATGGATTCCTTCTAATTCAGGTGGTAGATCTAATTGATACGCTTGCTGACCAATTCTCTTAGTGATAGTGAAAGGTCCTAGAAAACGAGGACTTAACTTCCCACGCTTTCCAAAACGAATTACACCTTTCCACGGAGATACTTTCAACATAACCCGCTCCCCAACTTGAAATTCTTTTGGTCTCCGTTTTAGATCAGCATAACTCTTCTGTCTATCCTGAGCCGCTTTCATGTGTTGTCGGATTTTCTTCACTTTATCAGCCGTTTGTTGCACCATTTCCGGTCCGGCAAACTATTTCTCTCCAGCTTCTAACCAGCATACTGGAGTTCTACACTTTCTACCATACAAGGCTTCAAACGGTGCTCTTCCGATACTAGAATGATAACTATTGTTATACGCAAATTCCACTAATGGTAAATGTGTATCCCAATTACCTCCAAAATCTAATATACATGCTCTTAGCATATCTTCCAACGTCTGAATAGTTCTTTCACTTTGACCGTCCGTTTGTGGATGATACGCGGTACTCAAATTCAATTTCGTACCCAACTCTTCTTGAAATGACTGCCAAAACCTTGAAGGCTTTCTCCCATGAAAGAGTTCATAGGCTGTCTTTTTGAATCTTTTAACTATCAGCGACCTGTTTTGCATAAAACAAGCAGTGTTGACGGCATCTGCCCAAAACTGAGTAGGCAGGTGAGAATCGCTGAGCATTGAACGTGCAGCTTCAATAATTGTTCTATTTCTTCTTTCAGCGACTCCATTTTGTTGCGGTGTTCTCACTGAAGAAAAGTTGTGAGAAATACCCTTACTCTCAAGGAAGGAATCAAGAGAACTGTTTTTGAATTCAGTCCCATGATCACTCCTTATTGAGCGAACGGTCAGATTGTTCAGGGTTTCCATCTTCCGAACAAAATTGATGAGTTCTTCAGGGGTGTCACTCTTAGAACGGAGAAACATTACCTAAGTGAAGCGAGAGAATTCATCAACTATGACCAGCGTATATTTCTTTCCAGCGATGGATTGTTTGTTAACAGGGCCAAACAAATCCATATGGAGTAGTTGTAGAGGAGATGACACTGAAGAAACTTGCTTTGATTTAAAGCTTGCTTTGGTCTGCTTCCCTTTTTCACACGCTGAACATAACGACTATTTGGCGTATGAATGCTGAGGTAGACCAGTGACTAACTCTTTTGAAGAAAGAGTGTTCAGTGTCTTGAAATTTAGATGAGATAGCCTCTTATGCCATAGCCAGTTGACATCAGATGAGGCCTTTGAGAAGAAACAGGAGTTCTCAGTGGTTGTTGAGTCCATGTTTATTACATAAACATTTTCCAAACGATAACCGCTGAGAGCTATCTTCTCCTTTTTGTCAGAGACAAAGCAGGATTCCTTAGTAAAGATTACTTTGTTATCCATGTCGCAAAGCTGACTGATGCTTAGAAGATTATGCTTCAGCCCTTCAACATATGCGACTCTTCTGAAGGAGGTTGTACCATTTGAAAGTACACCATACCCTCGGGTATGTCCTTTTCCATTTCCACCGAAAGTCACAGAGGGACCCTTCTCTTCTTTGTATTCAGCGAGCAGGCTTTTCTTTCCAGTCATGTGTCTAGAGCATCCGCTATCAAGATACCAGATACCCTTCTTAACCTGCAATACAAAGGAAGATTAGTTTTTCTTGGGTACCCACTTAACCATGTATACACGTTTGTCAGTGGAAGTAGTTGGAATGGAAGGTTCAGCAGTCTTCGTAGCATTTGAAGATTCAGCTTTGTCTTTTTTCACTTTGGTTAATTTCTTAACCTCAGTGGTAGAATTCACCTTGACCTGATTTGCACCAGGGTTGGTCTTCTTTGCCTTGGGGGCAATCTTCACCTTAGCTATCTTTTCAGCTTTGGTGGTTGTGGGGCACTTACTAGCAATATGATCGGTAAGTCCACAGTGATAACATTTCCTATATCTAAAAGTAGTTCTAGGACCATTTGAATGTTGAGCTTTTAATTTCAAATTAGAAGTGCCAGCACCAAGTAAACTATTGGCTTTAGAAATGGGATGAACATTCAGTTCTTCAGATTTCTTACCAAGGACATCCAATCTGAGTCTAGGAGTAGATCACTGAATAAATCCAGATATCTGCTTCCTTGATCCAGAGGGATGAGCCACTGAAGCTTTAGAAGCATTTAGTTTTTGTACTAAGGTACCCTTCTGAGGATTCTGGTAAATAACAATTCCTTTACCTTTGTCTTTAAAGACAGAGGTAGGTTTTGAATAAACCATTTTCTCCTTGCCTTTTGAGGAGGTAGGAGTTTCCTCAGGGATTGGTGTAACGGACGAGGAGCACTGAGAAGATGAAGTATCAGCGACTGAGGATACGAACGTTCCAAATTTAAGCATTGAACGCTCAGTGGTTGTTTTTGGAGTTTCATATTTGTAACCCAAACCACGTTTATCACTCAGGGGAATCTGAGACTTTATTATCTCAGTGATCTTTGTTGAAAAATTACACCATCCTTCAACAGTAGCTTTTTCAGCCTTTAATGCAGCGATAGCTTCTGCTCGTTCGATTTTGACTAGCTGATTTAAATATACTTGATCTTTAAAATCTTCTTCAATTTTAGAAAGCTTTTCTATTTGAAGGTGGCAGTTTTTAAGCTTTTCAGCGAGATCAAGATTTTGGTTTTCAACCACAGTTTTGCCGTTCATGGCTTCGTATAAACTTCTAGTCAAGAGATCGATCTTACGGAGACTATCAGCTTCATCAATATTTGCAATATTGGTAAAGAAAGAAGGTGATACCTGAATAGCAGATGTTGAAGTGGAGGGAATGTCTGAACTTTCTTCCTCTTCTTCAATCTTGGCCATAAGACATAGATTTGCTTCATCATCTTCAGAGTCAGATGATGATGCTTCTTCATCAGAAGCAACCCAATCATAGTCAGCCATCAGGCCTTTATTCTTCTTCTTAAAGCTTTTCAGCTTTGCATATTTGTCTTTCAGCTTTGAATATTTGTCATCTTTATTTCTTGGAGCAAAGGGTTTCTTTGTAAAAGCTGAGGGTCTAGAAACTTTCTTTGACCTGCACTCGTTAGCGAAATGTCCTGTCTTTTTGCAGTTAAAACAAGTAGCAGTAGCCTTGTCAACAAAAGCTGATGATCTAGGCTTGTCAGTTATGGAAAGAGGTTTGTTCTTTTTAAACATTTTCTTTTTGGCAAATCTCTTGAACTTCTTAGTTAGGAGAGCCAAAGATTCATCATTATCTGAATAATCAGAATCTGATGACCTTTCAGAGTTACTCTCTAACTCAGTGATAGTGACTGAGGGTCGCTGAGTAGAGAGTTCTTCTGAGATTAAAGCAACAGGGGTGCTTTTGGAATCTTTTACAAGATTCTTCTTAACATGGCTTGATTGCCCATGATTCAGCAACGTGCCATATAAGGTAGCAAGGGTCATTGATTTTAGATCCTTTGACAGCTTGAGACACATAGAATAATTGTCCCAGCTTTCAGGTAAACATTCTAGAAACTTTGTCAGCACTTCAAAGTTAGAATATTCCTTACCAACAGTTTTCAGATCTATAATTAAACAATTAAAACGTTGGTTAACTTCAGAGAGAGTTTCATTCTTACCAGAAATGAAGCTTTCGTATTGTCTTACCAGGTTGATCTTTCTTGAGTCCTGGACTTCAGACGTTCCTTCATACTGAACACATATTGTGTCCCACATGGCTTTTGATGTTTTCAGATTCATGACGGAATGGTAGACTTTGTCAGGAAGAGCCATGGATAGTATGGATCTGGCTTTTGTATCTATAGGCACTTTCTTCTTATCTTCGTCAGTCCATTGAAGGATTTCCTTAGGTACCAGCCTTTCTGGAATAGCAGGTCTATTCTCAGCACCTGGAACTGCAGCATCAATTCTTACAGGGATGAATGGACCATTCTCGAGATAGTAAGGCATAGTAGGGTCTACACCTTCTAAGAAGAGTGTCATCCTATTTTTCCATAAGTTGAAGTTATCTTTGGAAAATCTGGGAGGTTTAGCAAGAGAACCATTGTCTATATAATTTGTGTTTGTGTTGGTGGCCATTTTCAGATAATAGCAAGGAAGAGAAATATCTTAGATTAGATCTTGTTTATGAGATTAAACAAATCTGCTCTGATACCACTTGTTGGTCCCGAAGGCCTATACAAGTTTGTAGAAGGGGGGGGGGGGGGGGTTGAATACAAACACACAGATTTTACTTTTCTAAATTGTTTATTGATAAATCATTAACAATTTACAGCTTGTTGCGGAAACAAGATTAAGGATAAACCTAAATCTAAACAAGTTGGAACACTAAGGTTTCTTGCACTAAGAGAGATAAGGAAATTACTAATAATAACCTATCTTGAGATAAGAGATTGAACTTGTCCAGAGTTAGCAAGTTACTTCAAATGAAGTGGGTTCATCTCTTTATATACTGCATGCATTTAATGCAAGTCAGTATACACTTTACACGTGTCATCAGCTGGTTGGTTGCATGTCATTGACCTTGGTTGACAACCTTAGTAGCCGCATGGATGAACAGTGTAGTATCAGAATGGTTGTACGATTTCAGACAGTCGGAGGTTCTTTTCTGACATTTCGTACGGAGTCATGCAAGGGAGGTTAAGACAAAAGTAATTTGTACGGAGGACTTCATGATCAGCGTTCGTTGATTCGGCGATTATCATTTTCTATTCAGCAAATGATAAAGTTCAGCGATAGCTGAAGTCTTGTACTTGATACTTCACGTTGAGTGGACAAATCTGAGTCTTCGCTGATCCGCATCAGTTCATTAGGAGACTTGTCGCTGGTTCTTGAGCTTGATCTTCGACTTCAGCGTAGAACCTTTGTTGACGTGAAACTTGTCTTCAGGGATCATAAGTATACAACTAACTTATCAGCGATCATCATAATGACTGAACATACTCAGTATTAATGGTGAACAGTTTCGCTGAATGTTTAATTTAAAGAGCGAGAGTTCCTATCAGCGGTACTGGAAGATCTTAGTACTTATCAGCGATAGTGAAACTCTAATACATATTGTTTACTTACAATTTTCACTAAGTATATAAGAGAGGGTCATTATCAAATCACTGAGGGTTTGGATCAACAATCTCCCCCTATTTGATTATGACATAGCAACAAAGAAAATTGCTATTAAATGAAAACATAAGGATAAAAAGAACTCATAAAATATTTGTCCCTTTTACTGTTTTCTGGGATCTTTTCAGTACTGATGGAGTAAAGTACATTCGCTGAAATCTTTCTTTAAAACTTTGAATCAGGATACAAAGAGAAATGAAAAGATTACAAGTACAAGCTAAATAAATTACAAGTACAAAAGAATAACTGATACAATAGAGAAAAGGCGATCATATCAGTTTATAAAGGTTCTTCCTTAATGAGAAGTTCATCAAGGGTCTTTGATGTGGGGATCATCCAGTCAGGGACATCTTCTCCTTGATTCTTTTTCTTCAGAGCTGCTTCAAAAATCAAGGGCTTCAGGTGTCTAGCTTTGATGTTGCGTCTGACTTCACACCAGTATACGAGATCTCTGAGTTGTTCGATGGGAGCGATGTCTAGCTCAGAGATACGTTGAAAGTGATGATTTCCATAGTAGTCTAAAAAGAATATACCATAGGGATAACTTACAACTGTGCCAGGAATGAATGTTTCTCCAGGAGGTAGAGAGGTGTCAAGCATTGAGAGATCGGCATCAGGGCCAACAATTTTAGCACGAGAGAAACCAATGCCCGTTTCATTCCGAATATGAGGACCTGAACCAGATGCTTTCTTTTTCTTATCAGGGACTTTTCTTGGTTGAGGAAGAGTAGGAGGAATATCCACATCAGATGAAAGCAGGTCGATCTGTTTGTTTAAGATCTTCTCGACATGGCTTTTGAACTTTGAGCGCGATCCCTGAATGGCTAATTTTGTTTCTAACCATTCAGAGAGACCAAACTTTTCTAAGGTAGTAGCATAGAAAGTTTGCTTGGTTTCGTCATCTCTGTAGACGTCCACTTCAACAACAGGAACTTCAGCGTACAGTCTTCCTCTGATGTTTGCCTTGACGATTTTGGATGGTCTAGATCGATAGGTCAGCATTTGTTTAGCCCATTCCAAAGTCGTATCAGAGACCTTGGTCTTTTCTCTAACGATCTCTTGAGCATCATCCCATAGCTGACGTTGAACATCAATGGGAACTCTTTTCAGCTTGGGGTCTTTTATTGATCGTTGAGTAAGTTTGATGGCGTATTCTCTGTCTTTTTCTTCAGCTTCCTTTCTTTCAGCGAGTAAGCGTTCAGCTCTGAGGTGTTCCTGGTATTCAGCTTTGGAAATTCTGAACTTTGGAGGAACTGAAGGAAGTTGATCACGCCTCAGAATGATTCGCTGATCCTCGAAGCGCTTTATTATCTCCTCTCTTCTTTTCTGATCCTCTTCACTTAGCTTTTGAGGAGCTAAGGAAGGTCTGCCTCTGTGCGAGAGTAGCTGTTCTTCTGGTTCATCAGTCTCAGAGATTAAATCTAAGACTGGGATTATTTCTTCAGCAGCAGCTGGTATTATTGAAGTCGCAGTTGTGGAGCCTTCAGCGATATCCTCAAACAGGGGAGAGGACTAGCTGAAACACAACGATCTTACGAGTAAGAACTTGGGTAGAATCAGATAGAGAGAATTGGTTCAAGTGTATAGGCTTGGGTAGTAGAACTGATAGTGTATGATAGAGGAGGGATGGAGTGAGATGTTTAGCATACCTGACAAACCGGCTTTTCAAGCAAGATTATCAGATTGTCATCTTCAGCGACGCTTTTGCCTTTGCCTTTCTCAGCTCCAGAGGCTGAGGGCTTTGTCTTTGTCCGCTCCCCTGAAGGTTCATTTATCGAGATTCCCTTAAGAGCTTTGATCTTTTGAGCAGGTTTGACGATAAAGAAGTCATCGTCATCTTCGTCATCATCATTATCATTCTTTGGAGAAGAAGATGGTTCATCATCAGGGATGTCGACGGCTTCATCATCTTCTGATTCGGATTCAGTTTTCTCAGCTTCTTCTTCGAGTTGCTCCCCCTCAGATACAGAGGCGAGCTTCTCGGTTTCCTCAGGGTTTTCATCTCCCTGAGGTCCAACGGTGGTTTCTTCAGTATTCGTCTTCTCTCCCCTGATAGATTCATCATGGGAAAGGTCAGCGCTCTTGGCGAGATCTTCAGCGCTCTTCTCCCCCTCTTTTTCATGATGACTGGGGGAGGAATGGCTAGATTCAGCAGCTGTTCGATCATAGTCTTCATCGAACCAACGTCAGTCTTTACAGAGCTTAAGTCAGTCGTCAGAGTGTTGACATTTGTCTTCACAGCAGACATATCTCCCTCTAGTGTTCCAACCGATGTCTTCAGCGTTGTTACCTCGCTGGACATGGATGAAACTGAATTTTTGAGAGAGGTGTAGTCTGTGTAGATATCAGCGAGCACCTTGGCGAAGTCGCTGAGAGTTTTATCAACTTGCTTCATGTCATCTGTGGAAGCCTTCTTCTCTACCACTGTTGTCAGCTTGTTCAGATTCTCTCCAGCGTTTGTTACAGCTGTAGAGTTATTGGAGAGTAGTGGTGAGACCTGTCAGCTTTGTCTCCACGGACTTCAGAGAGGCGTTGATATCTCCCAAATTAGGACCTGTAACATATAAAAACTTGTGAACAGAGGAAAGCTCAGAAGTTTGGGGTTTAGTCACAGTGTTTATGGGTTGTTGTTTACCTGCAGGAGGATTGGTGAATTCATCGAAATCACGGGTTCCTGAGTAAAGTTCCATGTCATCTTCAAAAGTGCCCATGGATTTTTCTGCAGGTCCTGTCTTCATCATTCCTGGAGAATCAGCTTTATGTTCCGAGGAAATGATGGCAGCTCCAGTTAGATCTGGAGTAGAGACCAAATGAGTGGAGGGAGGAGCGAAAGATAAGAATGGGGGTTGGGTTATGAGTTCAGCGTTGGATTCGCTGACAATCACTTCATCAGTCTTTTGAGAGACTGAAGGAGGTTGGGTAGGTTCCAAGTTTGTAACCTCAGCGTTTAGAGACGCTGAAGTTTGGATAAAAGGGTTGGCTTGTTCAGGTGTGGCAGAGCGTACCACTGAACGTTCCTTCAGCTCTGCAGAAAGAGCTGAGGAGTCTTCAGCATGAGATTGCTGGGGTTGCTCCTTTGTTTTCTTGATCCTTTTAGAATCAAGTGGGGTAGATGAATGTTTCCTTTTCTTAGAAGGAGAGGATTTTGTGGCCAGGGAATCAGCGATGGGTATTGTCGCTGAAGGAGCCACAGAAGTAGAAGAAGAAGGGTTGAGAAGAGTTAAGAGGGTAGAAAGACGTACCTCATTTTCAACAGGTTTGAAGTCGAGTACCTTAGGGCCAATCTGAGAGAGTTTCAGATCGCCCTCTTGCGGGTAGCTGTCCTTCAGGCCATATTGAAAGATAGCGCTGATGAATCGGGGGTAGGGAACCCAAGCAGGCCTGTCAGCGGCAGAGTCTACTCTTTGCAGCAAGTCATCATAGATGAGAGATGCCAAGTCAATGTGTAGACCTTTCAGCAGAGCGTATCCCATAGCTTGCTGAGGTTGAGCGGCTTGATCAGAAGAGCCGGTCTTGGCAGTCATGCAGCATTGCAGCTGATAAGGTGAGCGAAGATGAAGTTCATCTCGCTGGGCATTTTCGATTTCTTCAGTAGTGTTAGCTTCTTCTCAGGCTTCTTGTCTCTGCCCATTTCCCATACATAGCCCATTGCATCAAAAAATGCAATAAGAGCGTCTTTGTCAGCGAGCTTCTTATGGTCAGGGAAAGGAACAAAAGGTTTTTCCTTTGTAGCGATGGGAAATTTCAGAGCTTTGCGAATGATGGCAGGTGTGATCTTTATCGTGCCATATCTAGTATCGCAGAGGATACAATCAACTGTTTTGGAGGGATCTTTGGCGGATGGTAGCTGAGAGTGTCTGGCAGAGTACCAGAACTGAGATAGTAGCAGCTGACTTGCAGGAGGTGAAATGGCCAGGGCTGTTGAAATGCAACAATTCTTCAGGAAATTCACAGCATCTGTCAGATGTGTGACTTGCTTTCGAGGAGGAAACTCGAGAAGCGCAGAAAGGTTGTTTATCTTAGTCCAGTCTAGTTGATCAAGATTGAACTTAACCTGAGGAGCCTTGATGATTTCCACTTCCTCAGAGTCAGTAGAGAAGTTCTCAGCGGTAGTAGGAATGTTAGATGTTGCCATTTCCTGTATTATCAGTTCAACCAAAGATTAACAAATAAGAATAATCTTAATGTGGAAAGAATTTCCAATAAGATGTTTCGAATTTTATCCATTTCATTCAGACACAAATGTCTTAATGAAGATTAGGGTTTTTCATGATTTTTGAAACGAAATGTAAAACCCATTTTCTTGTTTTCCAGTTTTCTATGAAGAAATAGATTCTGGAAACGAATGAAGAACAAGTTTAAGATTTTGCATTTAAACTTGAAGAACAACCATGAAATGGTTGTGTTCATAAAACCACGAAAGAAAATGATTTCATTTTACGAAGTTATTTTGTTTGATCTTGTTAAAACAATGAGAAGATCGGAAACAAGTTATACGCATTCGGTAATAAATAAGAACATATTAACCTTGATGTTTGATGAAGAAGATGATGAACAGCTCTTGAAGTTTTTGAAATCACAAATGCAACAGAGAATTCTTTCTTGCGGAGGAAGATTGATCGCGTAAAAGAAAAATATAAACAAAGAATTTGTTTATATAGAGATTTTAGAAAGAGAAAATCTTGAGCGGGAAAAGATTTTCATCATGACACGGACACGTGTTTGCATTTGATTGGAAGTTTGAACGAGACGTGCAAACGTGTGTCAGGAAGAGAAAACGTGGTGGGGTTTTATCCGTTGTAATGACGTCACAACTGTCCTTTCATATTCTTGGTTGTCTCTGAGGTTTTGAAAAACTCAGAGATACTTTTGAAAAACATGAAGCACTGAATGAAAATATTCAGTGAAGGTTTTAAGAAATTTCAAAAATATCGCTGTTAAGGAAGAGATATTCAGCGATGCATTTTGTTTTGAAATCTTGCATTTTCATGTGATTGTCAGAGAGAGTAAACATACCTTGATATCAGTGAATCAAGTTTATTCAGAGAGAAGATGATAGAATGGGTTATACAAGTTGATTTTATCCTTTCGCTGATCAAAGTGAACCGCTGAAGATTTTATCCTTCAAAGTTCAGCATTCCAAGCCCGTTGATGAGAAATGTCTCATCAAGAGGTTTGGTAAATAAGTCAGCTAACTGATAATCAGTTGGGATAAAATGAAGTTCTATATCACCATTCATCACATGATCTCTGAAAAAATGATATCTGATTTCTATATGTTTGGTCTTTGAATGTAGTACTGGATTGTTTACTATAGCGATGGCACTTGTGCTGTCGCAATAGATTGGAATTTTGGAGAGCTGAAGATCATAGTCTAGTAGCTGATTTCTCATCCACAAGACTTGAGAACAACAGCTTCCAGCAGCTACATATTCAGCTTCAGCTGTGGAAGTGGACACTGAATTTTGCTTTTTACTTGTCCAACTTACCAGCTTTCCACCCAGGAGCTGACATCCTCCTGTGGTGCTTTTCCTATCCATTTTGCAACCTGCAAAATCACTATCTGAATAGGCGGTTAGATCGAATCCTGAATCTTTGGGATACCAAAGACCTAGATTCGCTGTACCCTTAAGATATCGAAAGATTCGCTTTACAGCTTTCATATGAGATATCTTAGGTTCAGCTTGATATCGTGCACACAAGCATGTTGCAAACATAATATCGGGTCGGCTAGCTGTAAGATACAATAGTGAGCCGATCATCCCACGGTACAGCGTGACATTGACAGGAACACCCTTAGTGTCCTTATCAAGTGTCAGCGGTGGTGCCATAGGGGTTTTCATAGCTGAACTTTTAGTTAAGTCGAATTTCTTCAGCATATCTTTAACATATTTTCCCTGATTTATGAAAGTTCCTTTCTCATTTTGCTTTATTTGAAGACCAAGGAAATATGTTAGTTCACCCATCATGCTCATTTTATACTCATCTTTCATTCTATCAGCGAAACGAGTACAAAGCTCAGGGTTAGTAGAACCAAATATAATGTCATCAACATATATTTGAACTAAAATGATATGACCTTTCACTTTTCTAAAAAATAGAGTTTTGTCAATCTTACCTCGCTCAAATTTTTCAATATGGAGATAAGTGGAAAGAGTGTCATACTATGCACGTGGAGCTTGCTTCAAACCATAAAGTGCCTTATCCAGTTTATAAACATAACCTGGGCGCTTAGAATCTGAGAATCCTGGAGGTTGTTCCACATACACTTCTTCATTCAGCTTTCCATTCAGAAACGCTGACTTAACATCCATCTGATGTACTTTGAAGTTTTTGTGTACAGCATATGCTAAGAATAGACGAATAGATTCAAGTCTTGCTACAGGAGCAAATGTTTCGTCATAATCTATGCCTTCCTCTTGTCTGTATCCCTGAGCAACAAGACGAGCTTTGTTGCGGGTTACAGTTCCATGTTCGTCCAACTTGTTTCGATAGACCCATTTAGTGTCTATTACTGTTTTATCAGTTGGTCTCCGAACAAGTTTCCAAACTTTGTTTCTTTCGAATTCAGTCAGCTCTTCTTGCATGGCGCTGACCCAGTTTGGATCTTTGAGGGCATCATCTACTTTCTTTGGTTCAGTTAGTGAAATACAATTTACAAATAAACAAATATTACCTGCACTTCATCGAGTCTGAATCCCAGCGTTTGGATCACCAAGAATTTGATCAATTGGATGATTTATAGTCCATCGCTGAGCCGGAGCGTGAGACGCTGACTCAACTTGAACTGGAGGAGCTGAAGATGAAGCTTCAGCGACGTCAGGAGTATCAGCCAAGAGAGGAATGGATGCAGTTGTCATTATATTCACTGATTGCTGAGAAGTAGATGGAATGTCTGAGACATTTGGTTCAACGTTAGGTATAGTGTTTATAGGAACAGCTGAGACCCAAGAAGTTTCAGCTTCACTGTTCTGCATATTTGGAATGATAGGAGGACTATCATCTTCTACTGGATGAGCATTAGTGGGAATATCTTTTGAATCACCAAGATGAGAAAACATCCATTGATTCAGTTCTTCAGTATCAGCGGACGGTCTAGAGTTCGCTGAATTGGATTCGTCAAACGTGACGTGAATAGTTTCTTCAACAGTTTGTCTTCTACGATTGAAGACTCTGAAGGCTTTGGAAACTGAGGAGTATCCAAGAAAGATTCCATCATCAGCCTTAGGATCAAACTTTCCAAGAGCATCTCTATTGTTCAGTATAAAACACTGACATCCAAAGATGTGAAGAAAGCTGATTGAACTCTTTCTCCCATGAAAGAGTTCATAGGCTGTCTTTTTGAATCTTTTAACTATCAGCGACCTGTTTTGCGTAAAACAAGCAGTGTTGACGGCCTCTGCCCAAAACTGAGTAGGCAGGTGAGAATCGCTGAGCATTGAACGTGCAGCTTCAATAATTGTTCTATTTCTTCTTTCAGCGACTCCATTTTGTTGCGGTGTTCTCACTGAAGAAAAGTTGTGAGAAATACCCTTACTCTCAAGGAAGGAATCAAGAGAACTGTTTTTGAATTCAGTCCCATGATCACTCCTTATTGAGCGAACGGTCAGATTGTTCAGGGTTTCCATCTTCCGAACAAAATTGATGAGTTCTTCAGGGGTGTCACTCTTAGAACGGAGAAACATTACCCAAGTGAAGCGAGAGAATTCATCAACTATGACCAGCGTATATTTCTTTCCAGCGATGGATTGTTTGTTAACAGGGCCAAATAAATCCATATGGAGTAGTTGTAGAGGAGATGACACTGAAGAAACTTGCTTTGATTTAAAGCTTGCTTTGGTCTGCTTCCCTTTTTCACACGCTGAACATAACGACTGTTTGGCGTATGAATGCTGAGGTAGACCAGTGACTAACTCTTTTGAAGAAAGAGTGTTCAGTGTCTTGAAATTTAGATGAGATAGCCTCTTATGCCATAGCCAGTTGACATCAGATGAGGCCTTTGAGAAGAAACAGGAGTTCTCAGTGGTTGTTGAGTCCATGTTTATTACATAAACATTTTCCAAACGATAACCGCTGAGAGCTATCTTCTCCTTTTTGTCAGAGACAAAGCAGGATTCCTTAGTAAAGATTACTTTGTTATCCATGTCGCAAAGCTGACTGATGCTTAGAAGATTATGCTTCAGCCCTTCAACATATGCGACTCTTCTGAAGGAGGTTGTACCATTTGAAAGTACACCATACCCTCGGGTATGTCCTTTTCCATTTCCACCGAAAGTCACAGAGGGACCCTTCTCTTCTTTGTATTCAGCGAGCAGGCTTTTCTTTCCAGTCATGTGTCTAGAGCATCCGCTATCAAGATACCAGATACCCTTCTTAACCTGCAATACAAAGGAAGATTAGTTTTTCTTGGGTACCCACTTAATGCAGCGATAGCTTCTGCTCGTTCGATTTTGACTAGCTGATTTAAATATACTTGATCTTTAAAATCTTCTTCAATTTTAGAAAGCTTTTCTATTTGAAGGTGGCAGTTTTTAAGCTTTTCAGCGAGATCAAGATTTTGGTTTTCAACCACAGTTTTGCCGTTCATGGCTTCGTATAAACTTCTAGTCAAGAGATCGATCTTACGGAGACTATCAGCTTCATCAATATTTGCAATATTGGTAAAGAAAGAAGGTGATACCTGAATAGCAGATGTTGAAGTGGAGGGAATGTCTGAACTTTCTTCCTCTTCTTCAATCTTGGCCATAAGACATAGATTTGCTTCATCATCTTCAGAGTCAGATGATGATGCTTCTTCATCAGAAGCAACCCAATCCTAGTCAGCCATCAGGCCTTTATTCTTCTTCTTAAAGCTTTTCAGCTTTGCATATTTGTCTTTCAGCTTTGAATATTTGTCATCTTTATTTCTTGGAGCAAAGGGTTTCTTTGTAAAAGCTGAGGGTCTAGAAACTTTCTTTGACCTGCACTCGTTAGCGAAATGTCCTGTCTTTTTGCAGTTAAAACAAGTAGCAGTAGCCTTGTCAACAAAAGCTGATGATCTAGGCTTGTCAGTTATGGAAAGAGGTTTGTTCTTTTTAAACATTTTCTTTTTGGCAAATCTCCTGAACTTCTTAGTTAGGAGAGCCAAAGATTCATCATTATCTGAATAATCAGAATCTGATGACCTTTCAGAGCTACTCTCTAACTCAGTGATAGTGACTGAGGGTCGCTGAGTAGAGAGTTCTTCTGAGATTAAAGCAACAGGGGTGCTTTTGGAATCTTTTACAAGATTCTTCTTAACATGGCTTGATTGCTCATGATTCAGCAACGTGCCATATAAGGTAGCAAGGGTCATTGATTTTAGATCCTTTGACAGCTTGAGACACATAGAATAATTGTCCCAGCTTTCAGGTAAACATTCTAGAAACTTTGTCAGCACTTCAAAGTTAGAATATTCCTTACCAACAGTTTTCAGATCTATAATTAAACAATTAAAACGTTGGTGAACTTCAGAGAGAGTTTCATTCTTACCAGAAATGAAGCTTTCGTATTGTCTTACCAGGTTGATCTTTCTTGAGTCCTGGACTTCAGACGTTCCTTCATACTGAACACATATTGTGTCCCACATGGCTTTTGATGTTTTCAGATTCATGACGGAATGGTAGACTTTGTCAGGAAGAGCCATGGATAGTATGGATCTGGCTTTTGTATCTATAGGCACTTTCTTCTTATCTTCGTCAGTCCATTGAAGGATTTCCTTAGGTACCAGCCTTTCTGGAATAGCAGGTCTATTCTCAGCGCCTGGAACTGCAGCATCAATTCTTACAGGGATGAATGGACCATTCTCGAGATAGTAAGGCATAGTAGGGTCTACACCTTCTAAGAAGAGTGTCATCCTATTTTTCCATAAGTTGAAGTTATCTTTGGAAAATCTGGGAGGTTTAGCAAGAGAACCATTGTCTATATAATTTGTGTTTGTGTTGGTGGCCATTTTCAGATAATAGCAAGGAAGAGAAATATCTTAGATTAGATCTTGTTTATGAGATTAAACAAATCTGCTCTGATACCACTTGTTGGTCCCGAAGGCCTATACAAGTTTGTAGAAGGGGGGGGGGGGGGGGGGGTTGAATACAAACACACAGATTTTACTTTTCTAAATTGTTTATTGATAAATCATTAACAATTTACAGCTTGTTGCGGAAACAAGATTAAGGATAAACCTAAATCTAAACAAGTTGGAACACTAAGGTTTCTTGCACTAAGAGAGATAAGGAAATTACTAATAATAACCTATCTTGAGATAAGAGATTGAACTTGTCCAGAGTTAGCAAGTTACTTCAAATGAAGTGGGTTCATCTCTTTATATACTGCATGCATTTAATGCAAGTCAGTATACACTTTACACGTGTCATCAGCTGGTTGGTTGCATGTCATTGACCTTGGTTGACAACCTTAGTAGCCGCATGGATGAACAGTGTAGTATCAGAATGGTTGTACGATTTCAGACAGTCGGAGGTTCTTTTCTGACATTTCGTACGGAGTCGTGCAAGGGAGGTTAAGACAAAAGTACTTTGTACGGAGGACTTCATGATCAGCTTTCGTTGATTCAGCGATTATCATTTTCTATTCAGCAAATGATAAAGTTCAGCGATAGCTGAAGTCTTGTACTTGATACTTCACGTTGAGTGGACAAATCTGAGTCTTAGCTGATCCGCATCAGTTCATTAGGAGACTTGTCGCTGGTTCTTGAGCTTGATCTTCGACTTCAGCGTAGAACCTTTGTTGACGTGAAACTTGTCTTCAGGGATCATATGTATACAACTAACTTATCAGCGATCATCATAATGACTGAACATACTCAGTATTAATGGTGAACAGTTTCGCTGAATGTTTAATTTAAAGAGCGAGAGTTCCTATCAGCGGTACTGGAAGATCTTAGTACTTATCAGCGATAGTGAAACTCTAATACATATTGTTTACTTACAATTTTCACTAAGTATATAAGAGAGGGTCATTATCAAATCACTGAGGGTTTGGATCAACAACCTTGTCTAAGTCCCCTAGCGCCTTTGAAAAAACCATGAGTATTGTAACACCCTAAAAACCAGGGCCAATTTAAACCTCAAAATGAACAAGTTATGATCACCAAAATATCAGACTTTTATAACCAGAGGATCAAAAGTGAAGTTTTATGTACATAAATATCTAACTTGAATAATCTTACTAATCTAATCATAGCAACATAATCAGATTACTAGATTATCTAAGCTTGCGCCCCAAAATCATCAAAAGAAGATCTTGATCCTTTAACATCTATAAGTCTGATTTCTTCCAGTTACTACATCTCACTTTCCCAGACTATTTCCCCGAGCTTGTACCTGATAAGAAAATTTAATTTGAAACATTAGGCTTTCGCCTAGTGAGAATATTCAAATCAAATTAAAATTTAACAACTAAAATTTTAACAGATATATCAAACCTGTTATCAACCATTTTATTGTCTCAAAACTCTTTTCAACAACAGGAATCCACCCAATTCCCATCCTTGACTAATTCATCTAGTCGTAATAATATCAACAAGAGTTACTATAAATCATACCAGATTATAAGTAACTCCCCATCCAAAGAAATTACAGTTTCTATACCTGCTTATTTCTTAGTCCGGAAGTAGAGATTACAAATTACTTTATGCCTATCTCTGAACTTCCCTAAAAATTGAAGATCTCAAATCTTCCGTCTGAAATGGGAATTACAAACTCGATGTCTGCCTATTCCACATTTCACTTTCTCACCACCTTGAAACACTGGCCCCCAAATGGAATTTTATTTCTATATCGCGATCAACAACAAGGGCCCTCACAGATGATTCAAGATTCACTCCAAGAACTAGAATAACATCCCAATGGTCAATGGCTAGTAAACGGTTTCCATTAGACCGTACTAAATGCCCCCACGACCGGATGAATATTGCTAGCCAACGTAACACAATAACTGTGTATCATCACCCTTTCTATCGTATACTAAAGATGTACGATATATCATGTATTCTATATATCTATATACAGAATATTAATTACAACAATTATCCCCATTTTTGCCAATTAGCCTCGGGGATCAATATCTCAAATGTTAACTATATGATCGGACTCATAAATAAGTCCTTTACAATTATTCATAATATGGTTTTCGTATCAATTTTTAAGTTATAATCATATAACAAATAGCATATAAATATCAGATTGCATTCCACATAAAAGTTTCAAACTACTACTGAAAGTTCAAAAAAATTTCGCAAGCCACTGTAGCGAAAAGCTACACTTTTCGCAAGCCAAAGCTGCGAAAAGCTCAAAAGTCGCAACCCACTGTTGCGAGTTCTTCAAAACTCGCAAGCCACGCTTGCGAATTCTTCAAAACTCGCAAGCCATGCTTGCGAATTCTATCACTTTGCGCAACCAACTGTTGCGAAATTCTCCCTTTTCGCAAACACTGTTCATTCGTCTTCTTCATTAAGTCAGTTCATAAATTCATCTCATTAAGCCTACCATTTCTCAATTAAGTCATACCATCATGTTTAAACACAAGTATAACATATCAATTTCAATTCTAATTGCTTAATTTTAAGAAGATTGAATAAACTCACCTGGGTAATTTCTGAACACTGAGTTATTCACAAAATTGATTCTTTAGCTTAATCAATAGCTAAAAACAGAAATTAACCAATTACTTATCTTCCTTACAAGAAATCAGTAGGAGAAGTCAAGTTTCTTACCACAAATTCAAGCCAAATGCTTTCTTTCTTCTCTTCTTCTCGATTTCTATCTCTCTGTCTCGTTTTTCTCTATCTTTCTCTGTTCTAATTCTATTTCCTTTTTGTGAAGCAATAACCAAAAGAAATCAGTATTCATAATACTGATTTTTCTCTACTTGACACCTCAATAAAAAGATGAGTCATTAATTCATTTTCCAATTTGTACCCCAAACTTCCAAATAATGGCAAATCAAACCCCTCTAGTTAACTTTTCCCATTAACTTAAATTTTAAACAAAATATAACATAACAAAATTACAATGGAATTTTCGAGGTGTTACAAGTATCCCCATTAATTGCAATCGAAAAGGAAGGAGTAGACATCAATTCCTTAATCCACGAAACCAAAACTGGTGAAAACCCATTCCACCAAGTATGTTGAGGAGATAACCCAATTAACCGTATCATATGCCTTTTGCACATCAATTTTGAAAGCACACCGAGGAGGGCCCGAATCAATATGATAACCCTTAACAAGTTCATGGGCTAATAAGATATTATCCGAAATGCGCCTTCCGGGGATAAATGCCGATTGTGCCTCACCCACCACATTATTCAATACGGGTTTCATGCGATCAACAATAATTTTGCTTAAACAAAATATAACATAACAAAATTACAATGGAATTTTCGAGGTGTTACAATACTCCCCAACTTGAAAATGATTTCGTCCCCGAAATCACACTAAGTAAACAAATGAGGGTATCTTTTCTTCATTTCTTCCTCTGACTCTAAAGTCACGTTACTACCTCGATGATGTTTCCATTGTACTTTCAGCATACTTACTTCTTTGCCATTTCTCAACTTCCGAACAAACTTATCCAGTATTGCTTCCGGCTCTTCAACTCATCGACTCTTCTCATCCACCTTTACATCAGAAATTGGAATTACGTCATTTTCTTCAGCTAAACACTTTCGAAGATAACATACATGAAACGTATTATGGATTCCTTCTAATTCAGGTGGTAGATCTAATTGATACGCTTGCTGACCAATTCTCTTAGTGATAGTGAAAGGTCCTAGAAAACGAGGACTTAACTTCCCACGCTTTCCAAAACGAATTTGTTGGTCCCGAAAGGCCTATACAAGTTTGTAGAAGGGGGGGGGGGGTTGAATACAAACACACTATTTTACTTTTCTAAATTGTTTATTGATAAATCATTAACAATTTACAGCTTGTTGCGGAAACAAGATTAAGGATAAACCTAAATCTAAACAAGTTGGAACACTAAGGTTTCTTGCACTAAGAAAGATGAGGAGATTACTAATAAAATCCTATCTTATGAGAGATTTGAACTTGTCCAGATTTAGCAAGTTGCTTCAAATGAAGTGAGTTCATCTCTTTATATACTGCATGCATTTAATGCAATTCAGTATACACTTTACACGTGTCATCAGCGGATTGGTTGCATGTCATTGACCTTTGTTGACAACCTTAGTAGCCGCATGAATGAACAGTGTAGTATCAGAGTGGTTGTACGATTTCAGATTTTCGGAGGTTCTTTTCTGACATTTCGTACGGTGGCGTGCAAGGGAGGTTAAGACAAAAGTACTTTGTACGGAGGACTTCATGATCAGCTTTCGTTGATTCAGCGATTATCATTTACTATTCAGCGAATGATAAAGTTCAGCGATAGCTAAAGTCTTGTACTTGATACTTCACGTTGAGTGGACAAATCTGAGTCTTCGCTGATCCGCATCAGTTCATTAGGAGACTTGTCGCTGCTTCTTGAGCTTGATCTTCGACTTCAGCGTAGAACCTTTGTTGACGTGAATCTTGTCTTCAGGGATCATAAGTAAACAACTAATTTATCAGCGATCACCATAAGGACTGAACAGACTCAGCGATATGGTGAACAGTGTTCGCTGAATGTTTAATCTAAAAGAGCGAGAGTTCCTATCAGCAGTACTGTAAGATCTTAGTACTTATCAGCGATAGTGAAACTCTGATACATATTGTTTACTTACAATTTTCACTAAGTATTTAAGATAGGGTCATTATCAAATCACTGAGGGTTTGGATCAACAATCTCCCCCTATTTGATTATGACATAGCAACAAAGAAAATTGCTATTTAATGAAAACACAAGGATAAAAAGAACTCATAAAATATTTGTCCCTTTTACTGTTTTCTGGGATCTTTTCAGTACTGATGGAGTAAAGTACATTCGCTGAAATCTTTCTTTAAATCTTTGAATCAGGTTACAATTTGAATAAGAAAGATTACAAGTACAAGCGAAATAAATTACAAGTACTGAAGGATGACTGATACAATAGAGAATGAGGTGATTGTTGTCAGCCTTCAAAGGGTTCTTCCTTAATGAGAAGTTCATCAAGGGTTGTCTTTTCAGTTGGAATCATCCAGTCAGGAACCTTTTCTCCTTTATTCTTTAGCTTTAGAGCAGCTTCAAAAATCAAGGGTTTTAGGTGTCGTGCCTGAATGTCTTTTCTGAAGTCGCACCAGTAGATGAGATCTCTGAGCTGTTCGATTGGAGTGATTGGAAGCTCAGCGATCCGTTGAAAGCATTTACGTCCGTCGTAGTCAAGAAAGAATATTCCATAAGGATTACTGATGACTTTACCAGGGACGAAAAGTTCACATGGTGGCAAAGAGATGTCAAGGGCAGATAGATCAGGATCAGGACCAAGTACTTCAGCGCGAGAGAAACTAATTCCAGTTTCATTTCGTATGACAGGACCTGAGTTTGAATCTTGACGTTTCTTCTTTGGTGAGCCCCTTTTTCTTTTCGGCTTTAGATCAGGAACAGGAGGAATATCCACACAAGAAGATATCAAATCGATCTGTCTGTTTATCAGCTTTTCGAAATGATCCTTGTACTTAGATTGTGATGGTTGGATAGCTAACCTCATCTCCAGCCATTCAGAGAGACCATACCTTTTTACAGTGTCAGCGCGAAAGGTTTCAGATGAGCCATCTTCTCTGAACAGTTTGATGTCAACAATAGGTACTCCTATGGAGGTTCTTCCAGAGATGAATACCTTGTTGATCTTCGCTGGACGATATCTGAAATGGATTTTCTCTTTACACCAGATCAGGGTGGTCTGAGAAACTTCAGCTTTCTTTTCCACGATCTTCTGGGCTTGTTCCCAAAGCTTTCGTTGGATTTGAATGGGAATACGCTTCAGCTTGGGGTCTTTGACAGATTCTTGAGTGAGCTTGATGGCGTATTCTCTGTCTTTATCTTCAGCTTCCTTCCTTTCAGCGATGAGGCGTTCAGCTCTGAGATGTTCCTGGTATTCAGCTTTTGAAATTCTGAACTTAGGAGGAACTGAAGGTAGTTGATCGCGCCTTAGAATGATTCACTGATCCTCGAATCGCTTTATCATTTCTTCTCTCCTCTTTTGATCTTCTTCACTCAGCCTTTGAGGAACTGAGGAAGGTCTGTTTCTGTGCGAGAGAGGTTGTTCTTCTGGTTCATCAGTCTCAGAGATTAAATCTAAGACTGGGATTATGTCTTCAGCGGTAGCTGGAATTATTGGTGAAGTCGCAATAGTAGAGCCTTCAGCGATATCCTCAAACAGGGGAGAGGACTAGCTGAAACGCAGCGATCTTACAAATAAGAACTGGGTAGAAGAACTTGGGTAGAAAAGATAGAAAAAAATGCGGATGTGTATGGTGTTTGTGGAATGGATAATTGATTGTTCAGAGATGATCAGGGAAGGAAAAATAAGTTTAGTGCACCTGACAAATCGGCTTTGCAAGCAAGATCGCCAGATTATCATCTTCAGCGATGCCTTTGTCTTTGCTTTTCTCAGCGCCAGAGGCTGAGTGCTTTGTCTTTGTTTTTGTCTTCTCCCCTGTGGATTCGGTTATCACGATCCCTTTAAGAGCTTTTCGAGGAGCATGTTTGACGACAAAGAATTCGTCATCTTCATCATCATCATCATCATCGTTCCTTGGAGAGGAGGATGGTTCAGCTTCAGGGATGTCGATGTCTTCGTCTTCTTCTGCTTCGGATTCCTCAGCATCTTCTTCGAGTTGCTCCCCCTCAGATACAGAGGCGAGGTTCTCGGTTCCCTCAGGGTTTTCATCTCCCTGAGGTCCAGTAATCAGATCTTCATTACCCTCTCCCCTGATAGATTCATCATGGGAAAGGTCTTCAGCGCTCTTATTTTGATCTTCAGCGCTCTTCTCCCCCTCTTTCTCATGATGGGCGGGGGAGGAATGGGTAGACTCAGCATTGGTGTTGTCTCTGTCTTCTGGGCCAGAGATTTTCACACAACCTTCAAGCTTAGCTATTCTGTCTTCTAGGCCAGAAATAGCAGGCGTGATTTTCTTCAGCTCTTGACGATCCTCTGCGGTGAATGAGTCCAAAATAGGTGCAGGGGCCGGAGCAGGAGCTGGATTGTTTGCCTTGTTCACCAGCGTCTCGATCATTGTCTTGACAGAACCAAGGTCGGTCTTCACTGAGCCCAAGTCGGTCTTCACTGAGCCCAAGTCGGTCTTGACCACTGACATATCACCTTCGAGTGTACCAACCGATTTCTTCAGCGTTGTAACCTCGCTGGAAACGGTGGAAACTGACGATTTGAGGTTGGTGTAGTCAGTGTAGATGTCGGAGAGCACTTTGGCAAAGTCGGCGAGAGTTTTATCAAGGTCTTTGATGTCATCAGAGGAGGCCTTCTTTTCCACCACAGCAGTCAGCTTCGTCAGATTCTCTCCAGCGTTTGTTACAGCTGTAGAGTTATTTGATAGACCGGTGGTGAGATCTGTAAGTTTCATCTCCATGGACTTCAGAGACTGGTTGATGTCTCCCAAATAAGGACCTGTAACATATAAGTACTTGTGAACAAAGGAAAGCTCAGAAGTTTCAGGTTTAGTTACAGTGTTTAAGGTGGGATCTGTACCTGCAGGAGCGTTGACGAACTCATCAAAGTTTCGAGTCCCTCCATAGTGTTCCATATCTCCCTCAAAAGTTCCGTGAGGGATGTAGATCTCTGCAGGTCCTTTCTTCGTCATTCGCTGAGAAGCTTCAACGGCTTCTTGAATGATGGCATCTCCAGTTTTAGCTGGAGGAGTGTCCAAAGAAATAGAGGGAGGATCGAAGGATAAGAATTGAGGTTGGGTTTCAAGTTCAGCGTTGGATTCGCTGAGAAGTACTTCATCAGTCTTTTGAGAGACTGAAGAAGGTTGGGTAGATTCCAAAGTTCTAACCTCAGCGTTTAAGGACGCTGAAGTAGGTTTAGAAGGGATGGCTTGAATTGGTGTGGCAGAGCGTACCACGGAACTTTCCTTCAGATCTTCAGAATGAGCTGAGGAGTCTTCAGCATGGAATTGCTGGGGTTGCTCCTTGGTTTTCTTGATCCTTTTGGAATCAAGAGGGGTAAGAGATTGTTTCCTTTTCTTAGAAGGAATGGATTTTGTGGCCTGGGAATCAGCGAGGGGTATTGTCGCTGAAGGAGCCACAGAAAGCGGAGAATTAAGTAGAGTGAGAAGGGTAGAGAGACGTACCTCGTTGGCGACAGGCTTGAAGTCGAGAACTTTAGGGCCAATCTGAGAGAGTTTCAGATCACCCTCTTCAGGATAGCTGTCCTTCAGGCCATATTGAAAGATGGCGCTGATGAATCGTGGGTAAGGAACCCATGCTGGTCGGTCAGCGGCAGAATCAACACGTTGAATGAGGTCTTCATAGATGATGGAGGCCCAGTCAATGTTGAGACCTTTCAGCAGTGCGTAACCCATGGCCTGCTGAGGTTGAGCGGCTTGATCAGAAGATCCGGATTTCGCTGTCATGCAGCTGATCAGGTGAGCGAAGATGAAGTTCATCTCGCTGGGCATCTTGGATTTCTTTATCAGCGTCAGCTTCTTCTCAGGTAGCTTGTCTCTTCCAGTCTCCCAGATGTAACCCATCACATCAAGGAAAGCAATGATTTCTTCCCTGTCAGCGTGCTTCTTGTGGTCAGGTAATGGAATGAAAGGATTTTCTGAGGTAGCGTTAGGGAATTTCAGAGCTTTGCGGATTATTGCGGGGGTTATCTTGATGGTGCCATACTCAGTATCGCTGAGTATGCAGTCGATGGTTTTAGATGGATCTTTGGCGGAGGGTAGGTCGGTGTGTCTGGCAGAGTACCAGAATTGGGATAATAGACGCTGACTGGCAGGAGGTGTGATTGTCAGTGCTGTGTAGATGGGGCTATTCTTCAAAAGATTTACAGCGTCGTCTAGATGGGATACCTGCTTCCGAGGAGGAAACTCGAGAAGCGCTGAGAGGTTGTTTGCCTTTGTCCAGTCTAGTTGATCCAGCTCAAACTTAACCTGAGGAGCTTTGGTGATTTCCAGTTCCTCAGAATCAACGGAGATGGACTCAGCGGTAACATTCAGCTTTGAAGTTGCCATTTCACTGTATTATCAGTTCAACCAAAGATGTTAACAAATAAGAATTATCTTAATGTGGAAAGAAAATTTCCATTAAGATTTTTCGAATTTTGTCCATTTCATTCAGACAAAAAAGTCTTAATGAAGATTAGGGTTTTTCTTGTTTTTTTTTAAAAAAAAAACGAATATAACACCCATAAGCCTTGTATTCCAGTTTCTTAAAAAAATGGATACGAAAGAAGAACAAGTTTAAGATTTTAGATTTAAAACTTGAAGAACAACCATGAAATGGTTGTGTTTATAAAACCATGAAAGAAAATGATTTTATTTTTGAGTTCTTTTGTTTGATCTTGTGTAAAACTATGATAAGATCGAAAACAAGTTATTCGCATTTGATAATAGATAAGAACATATTAACCTTGAGTTTGATGAAGAAGATGATGAACAGTTCTTGAAGATTGAGAGCACAAAATGCAACAGTGTTCTTTTCTTGCGGAGAAAGATTGATTCGCGTAAAAGACAAATATAAACTTTGAGAGTGTTTATATAGGAAGAGAGTAGAGAGAGAAAAACTTGAGCCGGAAAGTTTTTCATCATGACACGGACACGTGTTTGCATTTGATTGGATAGACAACGAAACGTGCAAACGTGTGTCAGAAAAAGAGCGTGCCTGGTGTTATCCGTTGCAATGACGTCACAACTGTCCTTTCACATTCTTTCGTTGTCTCTGAGGTTTTGAAAGAAAAACTCATGGACTCTTTGGAAAATATGAAGCACTGAATAGAAATATCAGTGAGGGTTTTAAGAAATTTCAAAATATCGCTGTTAAGGAAGAGATATTCAGCGATGTAAGAATTTGAAATCTTGCATTTTCATGCGTTTTGTCAGAGAGAGAAAACATACCTTGATATCAGTTTAACCAAATTTATTCAGAGAGAAGATGATGAAATGGATTGTACAAGTTTATTTTATCCGAGAGCCTATACAAGAATGTATAAACGTATCGCTGATTAAATGTGAACCGCTGAAGATTTATCCTTCAAAGTTCAGCATTCCAAGCTCGCTGATGAGAAAGTTGAATCTTGTCTCATCAAGAGGTTTGGTAAACAAATCAGCTAACTGATAATCAGTTGGGATAAAATGAAGTTCTATATCACCATTCATCACATGATCTCTGATAAAATGATATCTGATTTCTATGTGTTTTGTCTTTGAGTGTAGCACTGGATTGTTTGCTATAGCGATGGCACTTGTGCTGTCGCAATAGATTGGAATTTTGGAGAGCTGAAGATCATAGTCTAGTAGTTGATTTCTCATCCACAAGACTTGAGAACAGCAGCTTCCAGCGGCTACATACTCAGCTTCAGCTGTGGAAGTGGACACTGAGTTTTGCTTCTTACTTGTCCAACTTACCAGCTTTCCACCCAGGAGCTGACATCCTCCTGTGGTGCTTTTCCTATCCATTTTGCAACCTGCAAAATCACTGTCTGAATAGGCGGTTAGATCGAATCCTGAATCTTTGGGATACCAAAGACCCATATTCGCTGTACCCTTAAGATATCGAAAGATTCGCTTTACAGCTTTCATATGGGATATCTTAGGTTCAGCTTGATATCGTGCGCACAGACATGTTGCAAACATAATATCGGGTCGGCTAGCTGTAAGATACAGTAGTGAGCCGATCATTCCACGGTACAGCGTGACATTGATAGGAACACCCTTTGTGTCCTTATCAAGTATCAGCGGTGGTGCCATAGGAGTTTTCATAGCTGAACTTTCAGTTAAGTCGAATTTCTTCAGCATATCTTTAACATACTTTCCCTGATTTATAAAAGTTCCTTTTTCAGTTTGCTTAATCTGAAGACCAAGGAAATATGTTAGTTCACCCATCATACTCATTTTATACTCATATTTCATTCTATCAGCGAAACGAGTACAAAGCTCAGGGTTAGTAGAACCAAATATAATGTCATCAACATATATTTGAACTAAAATGATATGACCTTTTATTTTTCTAAAAAACAAAGTTTTGTCAATCTTACCTCTCTCAAATTTTTCAAGGTGGAGATAAGTAGAAAGAGTGTCATACCATGCACGAGGAGCTTGCTTCAAGCCATAAAGTGTCTTATCCAGCTTATAAACATAACCTGGACGCTTAGGATCTGAGAATCCTGGAGGTTGTTCCACATAAACTTCTTCATTCAGCTTTCCATTTAGAAACGCTGACTTAACATCCATTTGATGTACAGTGAAGTTTTTGTGTACAGCATATGCTAAGAAAAGACGAATAGATTCAAGTCTTGCTACTGGAGCAAAGGTTTCGTCATAATCTATGCCTTCCTCTTGTCTGTATCCCTGAGCAACAAGACGAGCTTTGTTGCGAGTTACAGTACCATGTTCGTCCAACTTGTTTCGATAGACCCACTTAGTGCCTATCACTGTTTTGTCAGTTGGTCTCCGAACAAGTTTCCAAACTTTGTTTCTTTCGAATTCAGTCAGCTCTTCTTGCATAGCGCTGACCCAATTTGGATCTATGAGGGCATCATCTATTTTCTTTGGTTCAGTTAGAGAAATAAAGTTAACAAATAAACAAATATTACCTGCACTTCTACGAGTCTGAATACCAGCGTTGGGATCACCAAGAATTTGATCGATTGGGTGATTTACAGTCCATCGCTGAGCCGGAGCATGCGTCGCTGACTCAGTCTGAACTGGAGAAACTGAAGATGAGGCTTCAGCTACTTCTGGATTATCAGCTAAGAGAGGAATGCTTGCATTTGTCACTTCATTAACTGATTGCTGAGAAATAGATGGAATTTCTGAGACATTTGGATCAACTGCGGGTATAGTGTTTATAGGAACAGCTGAGACCCAAGATGTTTCAGCTTCACTATTCTGCATATTGGGAATGATAGTAGGACCATCATTTTCAGTTGTATGAGCATGAGTAGTGGGAACATCTTCTGAATCACCAAGATGAGAAAACATCCATTGATTCAGTTCTTATGTATCAGCGTTCGGTTTAGAGTTCGCTGAACGGGATTCGTCAAACGTGACGTGAATAGTTTCTTCTACAGTTTGTCTTCTTCGGTTGAAGACTCTGAAGGCTTTGGAAACTGAGGAGTATCCAAGAAAGATTCCATCATCAGCTTTAGGATCAAATTTTCCAAGGGCATCTCTGTTGTTCAGTATGTAACACTGACAACCAAAGATGTGAAGAAAGCTGATTGAAGGCTTTCTCCCATGAAAAAGTTCATAGGCTGTCTTTTTGAATCTTTTGACTATCAGCGACCTGTTTTGCGTAAAACAAGCCGTGTTGACAGCTTCTGCCCAAAACTGAGTAGGCAGGTGAGAATCGCTGAGCATTGAACGTGCAGCTTCAATAATTGTTCTATTTCTTCTTTCAGCGACTCCGTTTTGTTGTGGTGTTCTCACTGACGAAAAGTTGTGAGAAATACCCTTGCTCTCAAGGAAGGAATCAAGAGAACTGTTTTTGAATTCAGTTCCATGATCACTCCTTATTGAGCGAACAGTCATATTGTTCAGAGTTTCCATCTTCCGAACAAAGGTGATGAGTTCTTCAGGGGTGTCACTCTTAGAACGGAGAAACATTACCCATGTGTAACGAGAGAATTCATCAACTATGACCATCGTATATTTCTTTCCAGCGATGGATTGTTTGTTAACGGGGCCAAACAAATCCATATGGAGTAGTTGAAGAGGAGATGACACTGAAGAAACTTGCTTTGACTTAAAGCTTGCCTTGGTCTGCTTCCCTTTTTCACACGCTGAACATAAGGATTCTTTGGCGTATGAATGTTGAGGTAGACCAGTGACTAACTCTTTGGATGAAAGAGTATTCAGTGTCTTGAAGTTGAGATGTGAGAGCCTCTTGTGCCATAGCCAGTTGACATCAGAAGATGCCTTTGAGAAGAAACAGGAGTTTTCAGTGGTTGTTGAGTCCATGTTTATAACGTAAACATTTTCCAAATGATAACCGCTGAGAGCTATCTTCTCCTTTTTGTCAGAGACAAAGCAGGATTCCTTAGTGAAAATCACTTTGTTATCCATGTCGCAAAGCTGACTGATGCTCAGAAGATTATGCTTCAGGCCTTCAACATATGCGACTCTTCTGAAGGATGTTGTACCATTTGAAAGTACACCATACCCTCGGGTGTGTCCTTTTCCATTTCCACCGAAAGTCACAGAGGGACCCTTCTCTTCCTTGTATTCAGCGAGCAGGCTTTTCTTTCCAGTCATGTGTCTAGAGCATCCGCTATCGAGATACCAGATACCCTTCTTAACCTGCAATACAAAGAAAGATTAGTTTTGCTTGGGTACCCACTTCGCCATGTATACGCGTTTGTCAGTGGAAGAGGTTGGAATGGGTTCAGCAGTCTTCGCAGCATTTGAAGATTCAGCTTTGTCTTTCTTCACTTTGGTCAATTTCTTGACCTCAGAGGTAGGAGTCACCTTGACCTGAATTGCAACTGGTTTGGTCTTCTTGGGTGCTATCTTCACCTTAGCTATCTTATCAGCTTTGGTGGCTGTGGGACACTTACTTGCAATATGATCGGTAAGTCCACAGTGATAACATTTCCTATAACTAAAATTAGTTCTAGGACCACTTGAGTGCTGAGCTTTTAATTTGGAATTAGAAGTGCCAGCACCAAGTACACTATTGGTTTTTGAAATAGGACGAACATTCAGGTCTTCAGATTTCTTACCAAGGACATCTACTCTGAGTCTAGGAGTAGGTCGCTGAACTGATCCAGAGGTCTGATTTCTAGAACCAGATGAATGAATCACTAAGGCTTTAGAAGCATTCAGCTTAGGTACTAATGTACCCTTCTGAGGATTTTGATAAATAACATTTCCTTTACCTTTGTCTTTAGAGACAGAGGTAGGTTTTGAATAAACCATTTTCTCCTTACCTTTTGAGGTAGGAGTTTCCTCAGGGATTGGTGTAACCGACGAGGAGTACTGAGATGAAGAAGTGTCAGCTATTGAGGATACGAACGTTCCAAATTTAAGCATTGAACGTTCAGTGGTTGGTATTGGAGTATCATATTTATAACCCAGACCACGTTTATCACTCAGAGGAATCTGAGCCTTAATTATCTCAGTGATATTTGTTGAAGAATTACACCATCCTTCAACAGTAGCTTGTTCAGCTTTTAATGCAGCGATAGCTTCCGCTCGTTCGATTTTGACTAGCTGATTTAAATGGACTTGATCTTTAAAATCTTCTTCAAATTTAGAAAGCTTTTCTATTTGAAGGTGGCAGTTTTTAAGCTTTTCAGCGAGATCAAGATTTTGGTTTTCAACCACAGCTTTGCCGTTCATGGCTTCGTATAAACTTCTAGTCAACAGTTCGATTTTACAGAGACTATCAGCTTCATCAATATTTACAATATTGGTAAAGAAGGAAGGTGATACCTGAATGGCAGATGTTGAAGTGGAGGGAATGTCTGAACTTTCTTCCTCTTCTTCAATCTTGGCCATGAGACATTGATTTGCTTCATCATCTTCAGAATCAGATGATGAGGTTTCTTCATCAGAAGCAGCCCAATCATAGTCAGCCATCAGGCCTTTTCCTTTCTTCTTAAAGCTTTTCAGCTTTGCATACTTCTCCTTCAGCTTTGAGTATTTGTCGTCTTTATTCCTTGGAACAAAGGATTTCTTTGTAAAAGCTGAAGGTCTCATGATTTTCTTTGACCTGCACTCGTTAGCGAAATGACCTGTCTTTTCGCAGTTGAAACAAGTAGAAGTAGCCTTATCAACAAAAGCTGATGACTTAGGCTTGTCAGCTATAGAAAGAGTTTTGTTCTTTCTAAACATTTTCTTCTTGGCGAATCTCCTGAACTTTTTAGTTAGGAGAGCCAAGGATTCATCATCATCTGAAGAATTAGAATCTAATGACCTTTCAGAGTTACTTTCTAACTCAGTGATAGTGACCACGGGTCGCTGAGTAGAAGGTTCCTCTGAGATTAAAGCAACAGGGGTGCTTTTGGAATCTTTTACAAGATTCTTCTTAAGATGGCTAGATTGCTCATGATTCAGCAATGTGCCATATAAGGTACCAAGTGTCATTGATCTTAGATCTTTTGACAGCTTGAGACACATGGAATAATTGTCCCAGCTTTCAGGTAAACATTCTAAAAACTTTGTCAGCACTTCAAAGTTAGAATATTCCTTACCAACCGTTTTTAGATCTATAATTAAGCAATTAAAACGTTGATGTACTTCAGAGAGAGTTTCATTCTTACCAGAGATGAAGCTTTCGTATTGTCTTACCATGTTGATCTTTCTTGACTCCTGGACTTCAGACGTTCCTTCATACTGAACACATATTGTGTCCCACATGGCTTTTGAGGATTTCAGGTTCATGACGGAATGGTAAACTTCGTCAGGAAGGGCCATGGATAGTATGGATCTGGCTTTTGTATCTATAGCCACTTTCTTCTTGTCTTCATCGGTCCAATGATGGATTTCCTTTGGAATCAGCCTTTCTGGAATATCAGCTCTAGTAGCAGTGGCTGGAACTGCAGGATCAATTGTTACAGGGATGTGTGGGCCGTTTTCAAGATAGTAAGGTATAGTAGACACCTTCTAAGAAGAGTGTCATCCTATTTTTCCATAAGTTGAAGTTATCTCTGGAAAATCTAGGGGGTTTTGCAAGAGAACCATTGTCTATATAGTGAGTGTTTGTGTTTGTGTTGGCCATTTTCAGATAATAGCTAGGAAGAGAAATATCTTAGATTAGATCTTGTTTATGAGTTTAAACAAATCTGCTCTGATACCACTTGTTGGTCCCGAAAGGCCTATACAAGTTTGTAGAAGGGGGGGGGGGGGGTTGAATACAAACACACTATTTTACTTTTCTAAATTGTTTATTGATAAATCATTAACAATTTACAGCTTGTTGCGGAAACAAGATTAAGGATAAACCTAAATCTAAACAAGTTGGAACACTAAGGTTTCTTGCACTAAGAAAGATGAGGAGATTACTAATAAAATCCTATCTTATGAGAGATTTGAACTTGTCCAGAGTTAGCAAGTTGCTTCAAATGAAGTGAGTTCATCTCTTTATATACTGCATGCATTTAATGCAATTCAGTATACACTTTACACGTGTCATCAGCGGATTGGTTGCATGTCATTGACCTTTGTTGACAACCTTAGTAGCCGCATGAATGAACAGTGTAGTATCAGAGTGGTTGTACGATTTCAGATTTTCGGAGGTTCTTTTCTGACATTTCGTACGGTGGCGTGCAAGGGAGGTTAAGACAAAAGTACTTTGTACGGAGGACTTCATGATCAGCTTTCGTTGATTCAGCGATTATCATTTACTATTCAGCGAATGATAAAGTTCAGCGATAGCTAAAGTCTTGTACTTGATACTTCACGTTGAGTGGACAAATCTAAGTCTTCGCTGATCCGCATCAGTTCTTTAGGAGACTTGTCGCTGGTTCTTGAGCTTGATCTTCGACTTCAGCGTAGAACCTTTGTTGACGTGAATCTTGTCTTCAGGGATCATAAGTAAACAACTAATTTATCAGCGATCACCATAAGGACTGAACAGACTCAGCGATATGGTGAACAGTGTTCGCTGAATGTTTAATCTAAAAGAGCGAGAGTTCCTATCAGCAGTACTGTAAGATCTTAGTACTTATCAGCGATAGTGAAACTCTGATACATATTGTTTACTTACAATTTTCACTAAGTATTTAAGATAGGGTCATTATCAAATCACTGAGGGTTTGGATCAACAGAATTACACCTTTCCACGGAGATACTTTCAACATAACCCGCTCCCCAACTTGAAATTCTTTTGGTCTCCTTTTTAGATCAGCATAACTCTTCTGTCTATCCTGAGCCGCTTTCATGTGTTGTCGGATTTCCTTCACTTTATCAGCCGTTTGTTGCACCATTTCCGGTCCGGCAAACTATTTCTCTCCAGCTTCTAACCAACATACTGGAGTTCTACACTTTCTACCATACAAGGCTTCAAACGGTGCTCTTCCGATACTAGAATGATAACTATTGTTATACGCAAATTCCACTAATGGTAAATGCGTATCCCAATTACCTCCAAAATCTAATATACATGCTCTTAGCATATCTTCCAACGTCTGAATAGTTCTTTCACTTTGACCGTCCGTTTGTGGATGATACGCGGTACTCAAATTCAATTTCGTACCCAACTCTTCTTGAAGTGACTGCCAAAACCTTGATGTAAACCGACTATCACGATCAGAAACAATAGACACTGGTATACCATGTCTTGACACCACTTCGTCAATATATAACTTCGCCAACTTTTCTATTGGTGAAGCTTCTTTCATAGCAAGGAAGTGAGCACTCTTCGTCAACCTGTCAACTATTACCCATATAGTATCGTTACATCTTTGCGTCTTGGGTTACTTCGTCACGAAATCCATAGTAATCTTATCCCATTTCCACTCCGGAATTTCCAAAGATTGAAAACTTCCGTATGGCTTTTGATGTTCAGCTTTAACTAAAGAACAAGTTCCACACTTTTCTACACATCGAGCCACATCTAACTTCATAGTTGGCCACCAATAGTGTAGCTTCAGATCTCTATACATCTTAGTACTCCCAGGGTGAATGGAATACTTAGACTTGTGAGCATCTTCCAAAATCAATTCTCTAATCCCACCTATTCTTGGTACCCAAACACGGCCTCGAAATAACTTCACCCCGCGACTATCTTCTGTCAGATGAAACCGTTGTTTAACCATAACTTCAGCTTTTAAGTTTTCTTCCAGTAAAGCTTCCGTTTGAGCAGTCTTTATTCGCTCAATCAAACTTGACATTACAACAATTCTAGCATTAGTTGACTTCAGACAACCACTATACTCCTTCCTGCTTAAGGCATCAGCTACGACATTTGCTTTACCCGGATGGTAATGCAGTTCACAATCGTAATCCTTAAGTAACTCTAGCCAACGTCGCTGCCTCATATTTAACTCTTTCTGATCAAAAACATGTTTTAAACTCTTATGATCAGTATAAAGAGTACACTTTGTTCCATACAGATAGTGACGCCATAGTTTCAAAGCAAACACCACTGCAGCTAACTCCAGATCATGAGTAGGATAATTCTTTTCATGTTCTTTCAATTGCCTTGATGCATAAGCAATTACCTTGCCTCTTTGCATCAATACACATCCTAGACCCATCTTTGAAGCATCACTGTATACTACGAAATCATTTGTACCTTCTGGCAGTGCTAAAACAGGAGCTTCACACAACTTATGCCTTAAAGTCTTGAAAGCTGAATCTTGCTTTTCAGTCCAGACAAACTTTACATTTTTACGAGTTAACACTGTCAAAGCAGAAGCAATCTTCGAGAAATCTTGAATAAACCTCCGATAATACCCAGCCAAACCCAAGAAGCTTCTTATTTCAGATGCATTCTTTGGAGTCTCCCAATTCATCATTGCTTCTATCTTGGCTGGATCCACTTTCACACCTTCAGCAGAAATTACATGACCCAGAAATTGTACTTCTTTTAACCAAAATTCACATTTTGAGAATTTTGCATACAATTTCTCTTTTCTCAACACTTCTTAAACTTCATGAAGGTGACACTCGTGATCATTTTCATTCTTTGAATAGACTAGTATGTCATCAATAAATACAATGACAAACTTGTCTAGAAAGGGCCGACACACTCTATTCATCAAATCCATGAATATAGCTGGAGCGTTAGTCAAACCAAATGGCATCACGAGGAATTCATAATGCCCATACCTTGTTCTGAAAGCAGTCTTCGGAATATCTTCATCCCTTACTCGGACTTGATGATACCCCGACCTCAGATCAATCTTAGAAAAACATCCCGCACCTTGCAACTGATCAAACAAATCATCAATTCGTGGCAACGGATACTTGTTCTTGATTGTCACTTTATTCAATTCCCGATAATCTATGCACATTCTCATAGTTCCATCTTTCTTTTTAACAAACAGCACCGGAGCTCCCTAAGGTGAAGAACTCGGTCTAATAAAGCCTTTGTCTAATAACTCCTGCAATTGTGACATCATCTCTTTCATCTCTGCTGGCGCCAAACGATACGGTGCACGAGCTATTGGTGCTGCTCCAGGAATTAGATCAATACGGAACTCTACTTGCCTTTCCAAAGGCAAACCTGGAAGATCATCTGGGAATACATCAGGAAAATCACGTACTACTTTGATGTCTTGTATCTGCTTCTTTTCTGATTTTGCATCGAAAACATAGGCCAAATACGACGAACATCCTTTCGATAAACATTTACGTGCCTTTGCAACTGAGATCAACTGTACTTCTCCCTTCTGCTTTTCCCCATAAATAAATACATCATCTTGGTCAACCATCGGGATTCGGATCAACTTCTTGGCACACATTATTTCTGCTTGATTATCAGTCAACCAATCCATACCCACAATAACATCAAATCCCCCAATTTCCATTAACAACATGTCAATTGGAAACTTGATATCCTCTATCTGAATTGTACAACCATATATTCTTTCACCAACCAAAGCTAGACCTCCATTAGCTACCTCAACTACTAAGGCATCTCCTAAAGTAATGACAAGCATAGCTAATTTACCATAAAACACTTTGGATACAAACGAATAATTTGCACCACAATCAAATAACACATGGGCTGGAATAGAATTTATAAGAAATGTACCGGAGACGACATCTTTGGATCCTTTCGCCTCCTCAGCAGTCATATTAAACGCTCGTCCTGTGGGTTTAGGAATAATCGTCTTCCTTCCCTGTTCTCCTTCCTTCTTCAATTTTGGACAATCCCTCCGAATATGTCCTGGCTGCTTACATTCAAAACACATCACACCCGGAATAGAACAATTGATTGCAATGTGTCCAGTCTTTCCACACTTAAAACATTCTGGTCCGCTTGCTCGACATTGCCCAAAATGCTTACTTTTACACTTCGGACACCAGCTGGGTTCCTTTCGAGAATCTGAACGTATTTTTTACCAAACAATCTAAGTTTCGGAGAAGAATCAGAACGACCTTCCCATTTTCTTTTATCTCCAACATGAGCTTTCTCTTCCTTATCTCTGGCATACAACTCCTCTATCAACTTGGCCTCTTCAATCGTTTCCCTGAGTGTTACCGCCTTTGAATTCCGCACTCGGGACATCATCTCGGCCGGCAACCCTTTCAAGTATGCTTTAACTTTATCTTTCTCAGCAGGAGCCACGTGCCCTACCAAGTTCAGTTTCTCCATAAATAATTCTGTATATCTTCTCACCGACATGTTACCCTTCTTGAGATTTCTAAATTGTTCTTCTATCCGATCCATCTCATGTTCATTACAATACTCTTTCAGTATTTTCTCTTTAAATATTCCCCATGTCATGGCATTCAACATAGGTGTCGCTAAAGAAGCTGTCAAAACATTCCACCAGTTCAAAGCATTACCTCTTAACATCTGAGAGGCAAATCTGACTTTTGATCCTTCTTCACATTCACAGGCTCGGAAAGCTTGCTCTATCTCCCGCAGCCAATTCATACATGCAACTGGACTATCTTCCCCTTTAAATTCAGGCGGCTTGCAGCTCAGAAATGTTTTGTAAGAATAAATTCTTTCTACCCTTCGTTCCACTTCTGGCCTTGGATTACCCGTCGGATTTATCACTCCAGTATCAATTACTTGACGTCTTGGTTCTACATTCCTTTTATTGAACAACATCATGAACATTTCGGTTTGTCTCTCCATGGAGGCGTTCATCAACTCAGCTTGTCTTTCTACCGAAGCATTCATCATTCTTGATACGTTCTCCATTATTCTTGTTTCCATATTAGATTCTGCCGTCTGACTAACATTACTTGTACCTACCTTCTGGGCTGGAGTATGCATACCTCCCAAAGAAAGAAAATTTCTTGGTGTATTATGCATATTACTCACTTCTGCTTCATCAGTTCCAACTCTTTCTCTAGGTGGCGTATTCACCATTGTTCTGAACAGACACGAATAACCATACAAATGGTTAAACAAAATTCTAAACATACTAAACGTACTTTATCACTAATCAGTCAATGTAACAATTGAGAAACAAGCATGCTTATGTAACAATATATCCATAATAACAGTAGCTAATTGAAATTGCGAACATATTATACATGAGAATTCTCGTTACCATCGTTACAGTACTAATTTCGTGTATTTCCGTCAATCCTAAGACTACCCGGTCTTAGCAATTCTACCCATCTCTCGCAGATCATAACTTATTTCATCACAGCTTAAGTCTAGGCATCTCAATATCATACCTAGTTCACTTAAACTACTGCTCTGATACCATACTGTAACACCCTAAAAACCAGGGCCAATTTAAACCTCAAAATGAACAAGTTATGATCACCAAAATATCAGACTTTTATAACCAGAGGATCAAAAGTGAAGTTTTATGTACATAAATATCTAACTTGAATAATCTTACTAATCTAATCATAGCAACATAATCAGATTACTAGATTATCTAAGCTTGCGCCCCAAAATCATCAAAAGAAGATCTTGATCCTTTAACATCTCTAAGTCTGATTTCTTCCAGTTACTGCATCTCACTTTCCCAGACTATTTCCCCGAGCTTGTACCTGATAAGAAAATTTAATTTGAAACATTAGGCTTTCGCCTAGTGAGAATATTCAAATCAAATTAAAATTTAACAACTAAAATTTTAACAGATATATCAAACCTGTTATCAACCATTTTATTGTCTCAAAACTCTTTTCAACAACAGGAATCCACCCAATTCCCATCCTTATGACTAATTCATTTAGTCGTAATAATATCAACAAGAGTTACTATAAATCATACCAGATTATAAGTAACTCCCCATCCAAAGAAATTACAGTTTCTATACCTGCTTATTTCTTAGTCCGGAAGTAGAGATTACAAATTACTTTATGCCTATCTCTGAACTTCCCTAAAAATTGAAGATCTCAAATCTTCCGTCTGAAATGGGAATTACAAACTCGATGTCTGCCTATTCCACATTTCACTTTCTCACCACCTTGAAACACTGGCCCCCAAATGGAATTTTATTTCTATATCGCGATCAACAACAAGGGCCCTCACAGATGATTCAAGATTCACTCCAAGAACTAGAATAACATCCCAATGGTCAATGGCTAGTAAACGGTTTCCATTAGACCGTACTAAATGCCCCCACGACCGGATGAATATTGCTAGCCAACGTAACACAATAACTGTGTATCATCACCCTTTCTATCGTATACTAAAGATGTACGATATATCATGTATTCTATATATCTATATACAGAATATTAATTACAACAATTATCCCCATTTTTGCCAATTAGCCTCGGGGATCAATATCTCAAATGTTAACTATATGATCGGACTCATAAATAAGTCCTTTACAATTATTCATAATATGGTTTTCGTATCAAATTTTGAGTTATAATCATATAACAAATAGCATATAAATATCAGATTGCATTCCACATAAAAGCTTCAAACTACTACTGAAAGTTCAAAAAAATTCGCAAGCCACTGTAGCGAAAAGCTACACTTTTCGCAAGCCAAAGCTGCGAAAAGCTCAAAAGTCGCAACCCACTGTTGCAAGTTCTTCAAAACTCGCAAGCCACGCTTGCGAATTCTTCAAAACTCGCAAGCCATGCTTGCGAATTCTATCACTTTGCGCAACCAACTGTTGCGAAATTTTCCCTTTTCGCAAACAATGTTCATTCGTCTTCTTCATTAAGTCAGTTCATAAATTCATCTCATTAAGCCTACCATTTCTCAATTAAGACATACCATCATGTTTAAACACAAGTATAACATATCAATTTCAATTCTAATTGCTTAATTTTAAGAAGATTGAATAAACTCACCTGGGTAATTTCTGAACACTGAGTTCTTCACAAAACTTGATTCTTTAGCTTAATCAATAGCTAAAAACAGAAATTAACCAATTACTTATCTTCCTTACAAGAAATCAGTAGGAGAAGTCAAGTTTCTTACCACAAATTCAAGCCAAATGCTTTCTTTCTTCTCTTCTTCTCGATTTCTATCTCTCTGTCTCGTTTTTCTCTATCTCTCTCTGTTCTAATTCTATTTCCTTTTTGTGAAGCAATAACCAAAAGAAATCAGTATTCATAATACTGATTTTTCTCTACTTGACACCTCAATAAAAAGATGAGTCATTAATTCATTTTCCAATTTGTACCCCAAACTTCCGAATAATGGCAATTCAAACCCCTCTAGTTAACTTTTCCCATTAACTTAAATTTTAAACAAAATATAACATAACAAAATTACAATGGAATTTTCGAGGTGTTACAAGTATCCCCATTAATTGCAATCGAAAAGGAAGGAGTAGACATCAATTCCTTAATCCACGAAACCAAAACTGGTGAAAACCCATTCCACCAAGTATGTTGAGGAGATAACCCAATTAACCGTATCATATGCCTTTTGCACATCAATTTTGAAAGCACACCGAGGAGGGCCCGAATCAATATGATAACCCTTAACAAGTTCATGGGCTAATAAGATATTATCCGAAATGCGCCTTCCGGGGATAAATGCCGATTGTGCCTCACCCACCACATTATTCAAGACGGGTTTCATGCGATCAACAATAATTTTGCTTATACACTTAAAGATGACCGAACAGCAGGAGATAGGACGAAAATCCGTTACCTTTGTGGCATTAGAGCATTTCGGTATCAAGCTTAACAACGTATGGTTAAGCTCCTTCGCTAGATGACCCCGGTAAAAGAAATTGTGGATAGCAATGGACACCTCCGGTGCCACCACTTCCCAAGTTGCTTTGAAAAATTTGGAGGAGAACCCATCCGACCCGGGCGGTTTATCATTGCCAATTTGAAACAAGGCCGCTTTTATATCCCCATCTGAGATAGGCTTAATCATAGCCAAAGCGTATTGTAAGGAAAGCCGCCTCACAAAAGTCTCATCCGACATCTCCGGATCAACTAAATCATCCCGCACACCAAGAACCGATTGGAAGTGCTCCACAAACCTCAAGGGGACATCATCCCCGTGCACAAACACACCCGACGCATCACAAATCGAATGGATATGGTGCGTATGCCGTTTCTCCTTAACAACATTGTGAAAGTATCGAGTGTTCGCATCACCCTCAATTAACCACTTTACCTTCGCACGTTGTCTCGCCACCACCTCCTCATCCCAACAAGCTTGTTGGTATGCAAGCCGGATATGGGCGAGATCATCTTGTAATTCACTATTGCCTGGATCCCCATCGCACGCCATTTGTACCCCATCAAGTTCTTTTTTAAGATCTGCCACACGAGCAACCAAGTTTCCATATGTTGTACGTATGTTCCGAAGAGGGCCTTTCAAAAGTTTAAGTTTGCTCGTCACCCGGTACATAAACGTGCCTTCCACTTGGGATTGCCAAACATCCTTTACAATGTTCAAGAATAAAGGATGCTCAACCAAAAAATTATCAAACTTGAATCCCCAAACTTTACGCCGAACACCCCCCTCTAAAGGATAGAATACCCGCTGAATGGTCCGAAATGCCTCTAGGTAAGAACCGAGCACTTGCATCATGAAAAGCAGTCGTAAATTCCGAGTTAGCTAATATCCGGTCTAGCTTCCGTAAAATGCCGCCTTCAATACTTGGTTTTTGACACCAAGTATATTGAATACCCGAGTATCGAACATCATAGATTTCCACATCCTCCACACAATTAAAGAACTCAACCATTTCCATATTCCTTCGCGAAGCACCACCAAACCCATCGTGGGGGAATAACATAGCGTTAAAATCCCCCATAATGGCCCACGGTTTGGGACCCAAGATGGCACGGAATTTTCGAATACCCGACCACAATTCCCGTCTAGCCACCCCACTATTTGCCCCATAAATGACTGAAATAAATACCGGGTCGCACATCCCCCTTATCCGAATCTCTCAATGAATGAATTGATTATGGGCTTCCAACACCATTACATCCATCATACGTAAGTCCCATGCTATCACAATACGTGTCCCCCCATCCGACACCAAGCGGTTCGATCCCCAAGCCCATCTACCAAATGTTTTAGAGCAAACATTCGAAAGCAAGTCACGATGCACATGTGTTTCTATCACCGCAATAAAATTAATACTATGTATATGGATGAAATTTCGAACTTCCCGCTGTTTTGCCGGGGCGTTTAGCCCACGGATGTTCCAAAAACCAAAATTTAACATTGATTACCTTCGTGGGGTTGGGTAACATGGTCCATAGTACCCTCTTTATCTTGAGCTCTAGCCAACTCACCAGCGTGGTCCTCCACTATGTTCTCTTTTGCCCTCGGAGTTACGTTATCCTCTTTAGCGTTTGAACAATTATCCCGGTCACCACCACCCGCAAGGACCGAAAATGTATTTGAGGTTTTGAGAATACCTCGAAGCGGTTTCTGTATCGTACGCATGGATTTCACCACCGCTGCCGCAGTTGGCGCTTGCTTACGAGTTGGGGTACTCAGTTGGGCCTTGGATAACCCCGTCGTCCTCTCCAGTCCACCACTGTTTATGCCATCATCCTTGTTGTTCTTATTGGTCACCTCCGGTTCCACACTTCTATCGCCCGCATGGTGCCTGTGGCACTTTCACCGGGCACTCTCGTCGGGTTTGTACCGCCGGCTCCCAAATCCCAATCTCAAAATTAACTATGGTAGGTTGCAGAGGTTAAAACGAATTATGTTTTCCACATACAAATAACCATGTCAAATTACCCTCCTAATCCGATGTTTACATGATCAAAGAAACGCGGGTGTTACACAATGTTCAGTGGTTTCACTCTCACTTCCACAACACGTGCAAAGCAACGACGTTAAGGTCCAAGTCCAACCCATTTGTCATGAAGCATTGTTCTAACCGGAATCCTCCCCAACGAAGCCTCCAAATAAAATACAAACCTTCTTTGGCGATATAGAACACCATTGAGTTGAGATAACATTCTTCCGAACCATAAGTTGATTAATTTTTTGAGCTTATTGAAAAAGATCATAATAGTAAGCAATAAGCTAGCTTAATTTTTTTAAACACTTGAGATAGTTTTTCAACGTGATATAGGGTTTTTTTCCACCTTTTCCTAAGTATGTATTTTATGTTAGAGTTAAGTACTTTTTAGCATGCTTTTAAGTTATTTTAATTTGTTACATAACTTATCAACTAGTTTATACCAAACATGACCGGCTTACAACTAACTTTTCAGATAACAAATAATCTTTCACTTAACAACTAGTTTTTATCCCACAAGTATAAGTTAACAACTAGATTTTTTCAACTAACAACTAGTTTTTAAATTAAGTACTATTATATAAACTAGAAGTCGGTTATTTTATAACCTTACATTTTGTACAACCAATTCAACATAATCACATGTATCCATATTTTGATCCACGGTTAATAATTGACATGTTGAATTGTGATTTAAAATTATATTTTGATTTATTAAATGGAAAACCTATTTCAGGGGTGATTTAGGAAAAATAAATTTTACATATTCTTGATTTTAATTAAACACGAAACTTTCGGGCATTTCATGAATATCATTTCTGAAACTGTTCAACAATGAAGCTTTGAAGGTGTTAAATGAACCACCGTACCTTAAACATGTTCGATATTTCTTTGTGATCATGCATCTAATGCAACATGAAACATAATTAGCGGGTTTCACGAATTAGGTGTCATGAAACATTAAAAAGTATCATTATATCATGGAACAAGTATCAATATCTATAAGAAAAGTGTTTTACATGAAAACAAGTATCTAATGAAAAGTGGTTTAATGAATTATGCATCCAATGAAACATGAAAGGAAAACATATGAAACATTCATCATGAAAGGTATATATCAAGCTAAATATGAAAAGTACCAACATCATGAAACAAGGTTCATGTCTTTAATAGTCGTTTACAACAAGGTTCAAATGAAAGGTGTTTTAATGGAACATTCATTCGGGCTTTTCAGTGGTTCATGACACTCCTCCGTCCTATGAATTTGAAAATCGTCCGTATGACAAATTTCTTCATCATTACCATATTGTTTAGTCCCATTACACGCATAAGAACCTGCCATCCAATCCATCAAAAATATTGTTTGCAAGAATGTTGCTTATATAGACTTCTTTAACCGAATTCGATGGGTCCACTCAAACAATAGTAACTGAAACAACAAAAAAAACCCTAAGCAATCGAAAAAACCCTATGAACTAGACAGGGTGTGCGATGAACAAAATATATGGATGGCTCGATGAGGATGATAAAGTAGTTATGTTGTGTTGGGCTATTTGGAAAGCTCGTAATGATAAAGTTTGGAATCATCATAGTACACAAGGGAGCAACATGGTAAGAAGCTCTTTATGCCAGTATACCCAATGGATAGATGTTCAAGATAAGGAGAGGTCTCCATGTCGGAGTCTTTTGACCGATGCCGATGGGAAAGAGGTTTGGTGCAACCCTCCATGCAATACGATAAAGGTAAATATTGACGCCGCCTTGTTCACAGAGTATGGGAGATTCACGACTTGTTGTGTTGCTCGGGATGATGTAGGAAGGTTTGTTCGAATGGGGAGAGTAAGTAGACGGGGGACGGTGGAACCGACGTTAGTGGAAGCAGTCGGTCTCAAGGAAGCGTTGAGTGAATTAACAATACAGGTTTGCAAGCAGGTGGTGGTGGAAATGGACTGTTTGGTCGTGATCCAAGCCCTTCGAAGTAGTATGGATTTGAGTTCTTCGTTTGGCTCTATAATCCAAGATTGCAAGGCCATTCTTCGAGTTATCCGTAATGTCTCGTATTCTCTTTGTGAAACGGTCTGCAAATACGATAGCCCATAGTATTCCTAGGGACTCGTGTTATTATCCCGACTGTGTTGATGATGAAACTAGTTTGTCTCGATATTTCTTGTATTTATTTGATTCCGTTAGTTAATTAATGAATGAAGTTTCTTTTAAGATAAAAAAGAAGATACAAAAATAAAGATAACAATGACAATAATAATAAAATGCAATAGAATATGTTTATTGAATTAAAATCAAACAAAAACAACTAAATTACAAAACCATTTAATTAAAATAGAATATATTTTATTGATTTGGATAAAATCAAACACTTGTTTGAACCGTTCCATGATTCTTAACTTCTTATGGCTATACAAATCATTCATTTTTTTCGATGGAATGGTTTATCCATCAACACGTATGTATTAAACCATGCCCACAAACCCCCTCCTAAATTTCAAAGGAAATAGATGATAGATAGAAAGTAACTTAAAGTGTACGGGATGGAAAGGAACTCAAATAACAAACACTTAAAACACGTGCCATTACCCGTTACCCTCAGCCCTCTTCTACAGTACGGTGACGTTTGTTTTTTAAGAGTCTCGAAGTCTGAAGTCTTATTTCACTTCTGATTAATAAGAGGTGGTGCTTTAAGAGGTTATAAGACGTTGTGTTACCTCTTCTAATTTCAGACGTATTTCGGATTTAAGAGTCTCTGAAATCTAAAAAAACAAACGTTCTGAACGCAAAAACTTCTGACCGATTCAGACTTCAGAGGTATTGAGAGGTTTTTTCAAAAAAACAAACAGCCCCGACCACTGTCCCACCAACTCTTCGGCGCCCAACTATGGTTTGGTCAATATGTTTTTGTTTTTTTTTTGTTTTTTCTAGGGTTTTAATCATATATTTATTGTGGATTTATTTTTGTGATTTTTATTTTATTTTGACGATGGTTCTTCTAAATAATGTCTTTGTTAACTTGGGGTTAAATCAATGGTTGTTTTATTCATTTCGCCTTTTCTTATAAAAAAGTAAAAAAAAATATTTTTATATTTACACAAATATATAATTATATTAAAACAAATAAAATAAGATACTATTTATAAATTGATTTGTTTAAATTAAAATTTAATTTTATTGTTTTGTATTTTTGCCTATTTTGATACAAAATACCTGGTTGAAAGTTTATATAAGAAGTTTTTCAAGTTTACGTTTAAAAGATAATAGTATGTAAGAGTATTTCTTTGGTTAAAATCTAAATAATTGATTTTGAGTTTTTGAATAAAGAATCATATGAAACTCGAAACCTGAAAAGGATTAAATCGTCTTTAACAAATCTTCATACAACTCAAAATCAGTTATTTAGATTTTAACCAAAGGAAAATTTCATACAAATTATCATTTTGTAATATAAAATTGACCAAACCCCTATATAAACTTCAATTATTTTTTCATACAAAATAGACAAAAATACTAAAAACAATAAAATTAAATCATATTTAATATAATTAATTTTTTACTTTAAACAAAACAAAAGAAATCAAATCATAAAATATGGTTGAGTTTCGTTAAGAATTCAAGTTATGGTAAAAAAAAAAGTAAGAAGAGATCTCCACCTTTGGATGCACATTAGGATGAGGTGTGCCGAGATAAGATGCACTGGATCAATCCTCGTATCAAGCATGATCCATGAGCGGGTTTGAAATTAAAATGAATCAAGGGTCCAAATCTCTTCTTACGTTTTTACCTTAATCTTAATTCTCACTAGTGATGGAAATTTTACCCGTCGGGTCGGGTACCCATGGGTACCCACCCCTAACGGGGCGGGGATGGGTATTGTTTTTCATACTCGAAGCGGGTTCGGGGTCAGACCGTCGGAGTCGGGGATGGTATTACCCGCCCCTAATAATACCCGATATATATATCACAGATTACGCAGTTCTCATTTGATTAGGCCCCTATATATATATATATATTTATATATAATTTAATTTATTTATTTTTTTGTTGCTTAATAATTTTATACTTTAAAATTTGTCATGAAGTACGATTACACGTGGTTGATTATATCATTATATGTTTTTGAAACTTGAGGTTTATTTATTTGTTTTAAAATTAAAAAACTCGCATTTTCTTTTTCATTAAAAATAATTTAATTAATTTATTTCCCTAAACGGGTACCCAACAAGTTCCCCGTACCCGTCGGGGATTCCCCCCCCCCCCCCCCCCCCCCCCGAAATCCGTCGGGGATTAGACGGGGCGGGGTCGGGGATATAAAACGGGGTCGGTGACGGGGGATGCATTGCCCGCCTAATATCCTCCCCGTTTCCATCACTAATTCTCACGATCATTCGTGTATGTATGTATGCATGTATGTGATGTGTGTGTGTGTCTATGTATGTATATATATATATATAGAGAGAGAGAGAGAGAGAGAATCATTTGTTAACCAACTAAATAGTATTAACATTGTTAATCAATCTAAGTCTTTGATTCTTTTTATCAATGATCGTGGTTAAATAAGAGGTTATATTCTGATAAAAAAAGGAAACAAATTAAATTGAATTAAATGAATGGCTCGTTTAGAACGAATTGTTTCTTTTATTTTTGGAATATAATTATATATTAATTTTAAAATATAATCAATAATAATATTTAAATGATTTTTTATAATATAATCATATTTTTTTTGAAGGATAATAAATAATAATATTTAGATGATTTTTGTTTAAAGGTAACCGAAAAGTATATAGATGAAACCAAAAATGGAAAATATAATAGGTGTAACACCCCTAAATTTAGAAAATAGGAGACGATTTAAAACTCTCATTTTTTTAAATACCCAACTTTAAAAACAAAATACTTTCAATTTAAAAAAGAAAGAAGCCAATATATATCAGAGTTCTAAACAGGACTATCTAATTTCTCAAGCAAAATTAGAATAAGTCAGGTATTGCTAAAACCACCAAATATGTTATCTTCCATAATCGGGGTGACGCCTCTAAAGCCATCCTATCGGAACCTTTATAAAACTCCAAACTCCGCTCAGATCCCATTAAGGGGTTGTTTGACAATTGGCATTAAAAGACTCTTATGATATAGTATATAATGAACTTGGTTGGTTGTTTGATAATTGCTCAAAATGAAATCAGGACGCTGAATGGTTAAGAGATGCCCAACATACAAAATCATTCAGACGATTTTAGAACTATTAAGAGACAAACTTTCTTTGCCAAACAAGATTTACCTCTTAGTGATTCAAAACTTGCCTCTTAATAGAATAGTTAAAACAAACATTTTTCTTAAACAGCGACCCATTCATTTTGTTGGTGCAAGTGTACCACATCTCTATATATTTTATATATTTATTTTGATGATTACAAACACACCGCATTATTGTTTATCTAACAATTTAATCCAAGTGTACAGTTCTTGAAGAACACGAAGATTTTATCTGAAGAGTTCAAGACGGAAGATTTACGTTGTCATTAGTGTTTATAATTTATAATGATAAACACCCTAAAATAATATACCACTTGGATATTTCTAAAAACCCAATAAATAATTTATTTAAATAAAGTTTTTTTTTAGAAGATCTAGCAAGATTTTGCTTTTTCTGACGCAGGTATACCGCGAGGTTCAGCAGGTATACCGCGGCGGCTTGATGTTACCTCTGATTGATTGGTCGTACTTTTTTCTGACGCAGGTATACCGCGGTGTTTAGCAGGTATACCGCGGGTACAGTTGGGCGGTATACCGCGATGTTTAGCCGGTATACCGCGGGTACAAGTTTACGTTTGTTTTGCAGGGTTGACTTTCTCTTCTGACAGTGTACTTTTTACTGCACGGTATACCGCGTGCATTTGGCGGTATACCGCGAATGCATGTATCCGTTGGAAGAGCTGCTATATAAATGCATGCGATGGTGGAGAAGAAAAAAAAGACAATACAGATACAACCAACACCATCACTGCTCATCTGATCTCTCTCATTTTTAATATATATATATTTTATAAAACCCTTTTTTTTATAAAATATCCAAGTGTGAGATATTATACAAGAGTGATTACCCATTGTGAGTTATACTCCTCTTGTAAGTATTTGAATAACGGGTGTGTGATCCTGTTTATCTCATAGCAGAGGCTTGAGAAACTATTACAAATTCCTTTGTATTTGGTTTGTGTTCTACCGTAAAGAATACATTTATTGGATCGTGTCGAGAAGTGTCTCGGCTGCTGGTTTATCACAGTTGGTGGTAAATCAGTAAATCTCCGTGTCAAGTATCTCTAACCTTTATCTCTTTATTTATTCCGCTGTGCATTTAAATTATATCTGTTTATATAATTGTTGTATACTTATTTATTTATACTCTGCTTTATTTATTCTGTATTTATTTGTAAAAAGAATTTTTTTGAAAGTAAAAGATTTAAAATACAACCTTACCCCCCCCTTAGGTTGTCTAACATTTGGTATCAGAGCAGGGCTTTCAAAAATCGTCTATTTAATTTTTTAAAATCCGTTTTTGTTATGGCTCAACAAAATGCTTGGTTTTCTAAATCTCTTCTTATTGATTTCGAAAATTTTGATCTTTGGGCAAATTCTTTTGAACGTTATGTTCGTGGGATAAATCAAAAAATTTGGGATATTATTATTAAAGGAAATTTCAAACCCACAAAATTTCAAAACAACAAAGTTGTTGAAAAACCTAGCTCGGAATGGTCCGACGAAGATGAGGCTAATTATTGTTTAAATTATGAAGCCAAAAATTTTCTCTTTTCGGTTCTTACTAACGATGATATTGAGCGTGTTTATCTCTTTGAAACTGCTCGTGATATTTGGGAGAACTTGAACATCACCTATGGTGAAAACTCAAAAGAAAAGAGAGACGAAACCCGAGATCAAAGAAATGAAGAAACGTGTCTCATGGCCGACCATGATAATGAGGTATCTTCATCATATTCTTCTAAAAATAATTGTGATAGTAATTATAGTGATAATTATTATAGTGACAATGAAAATAATCTTGACGAATTATATAAATCATTTCATGATATGGCTGCTCTCGCAAATAAATATAAAGATGAAATTTCTAATTTAAAAGAAACCGTATCTATATATAAAAAGGAAATAGATGACGGTAAACAAAAATCTGCTCATGATTTAGATGTTATCACTAAATTAGAAAATAAATTAAGTGAAAAAGATATTTGTAAATCTTGTGTTATTTTAAATGATAAAATTGCATGTTTAGAGAAAAGAACATGTGAAAATATTTTATGTACAAAATGCGATATACTTGAAAATGATAATGCATGTTTAAAAGCTAAATGCGATTTATATGAAAAAGATAATCTGTTAGCTAATGCATTTCAAAATAGCAATGATAAAGTGTTAAAAATGCTAAATATGTCTAATCGCATTAATTGTAGAAAAGGCATTGGTTCTAATACATGTATTGATACGTGCTCGTGTATTCAAATTAAAAGGTGTTTTGAACCACCTAAAGTTAAAACGAGAAAACCTTATGTGCAAAAACCTCCGTATGTATCCAAAATGAATAATGTGAATTATATGCCGAGGAAACCGTATGCTTGCATGTATAATAGCAAATTTTCTAGACCAAAGAATAATGTAAATTTGCATGCTTCATTTTACGTCTATGATAAATACGATCGTAAAATAAAAATGGTTAGAAAATGGATTCCGAAAGGAATGTTTAATGTTGACAATCCCGGTGGGATGCGTTTGTGGTTTTAAACCATTTTTATGGTTTTATATGTTGTCGTATTTTGTTTTATGTCGACAACATATTTTTTGCAGTTTATGTTTTATACTAACTGTTAAAAGGACCCATAAGAAAAGGGTACCACGAAATATTTTCTTTGCCTTTTGTAGGTGTTTCCTGACGAGGATATAATACGTGGTTTCCTGGCGAGGATATAATACGTGTTACCTGCCGAGGTTATAATACGTGGTTACCTGCCGAGGTTATAATACGTGGTTACCTGCCGAGGTTATAATACGTGGTTACCTGCCGAGGTTATAATACGTGGTTACCTGCCGAGGTTATAATACGTGGTTACCTGCCGAGGTTATAATACGTGGTTACCTGCCGAGGTTATAATACGTGGTTACCTGCCGAGGTTATAATACGTGGTTACCTGACGAGGTCATAATACGTGGTGATTTTTTTTATCACATAAAATTAACCGAAAATTGAAGCCTTAAGATCCGTTTTGGTGCAAGTGTTTCGTATTGGTTTGTATATCTTTGTCTCTATTGCTTTTTGCATTTTATTTTATCCCTCAAATTTTATAAAATCAAATTGATATCGTTATTAATTTGAGGGGGAGCGTTTTAGCTCTTTTACCCATGAGTTTATGCTCTCTCAATTATATGCATATTTTGAGGGGGAGCATCTCTCGAGGGGAAGCATACCGTCTTTCTTGACCCTTTTTGTTTCGACAAACGGGGGAGAGAAACCGCATATGCTCATGCTTAGCGGTTGTGTTTGTCATCATCAAAAAAGGGGGAGATTGTTGGTGCAAGTGTACCACATCTCTATATATTTTATATATTTATTTTGATGATTACAAACACACCGCATTATTGTTTATCTAACAATTTAATCCAAGTGTACAGTTCTTGAAGAACACGAAGATTTTATCTGAAGAGTTCAAGACGGAAGATTTACGTTGTCATTAGTGTTTATAATTTATAATGATAAACACCCTAAAATAATATACCACTTGGATATTTCTAAAAACCCAATAAATAATTTATTTAAATAAAGTTTTTTTTAGAAGATCTAGCAAGATTTTGCTTTTTCTGACGCAGGTATACCGCGAGGTTCAGCAGGTATACCGCGGCGGCTTGATGTTACCTCTGATTGATTGGTCGTACTTTTTTCTGACGCAGGTATACCGCGGTGTTTAGCAGGTATACCGCGGGTACAGTTGGGCGGTATACCGCGATGTTTAGCCGGTATACCGCGGGTACAAGTTTACGTTTGTTTTGCAGGGTTGACTTTCTCTTCTGACAGTGTACTTTTTACTGCACGGTATACCGCGTGCATTTGGCGGTATACCGCGAATGCATGTATCCGTTGGAAGAGCTGCTATATAAATGCATGCGATGGTGGAGAAGAAAAAAAAGACAATACAGATACAACCAACACCATCACTGCTCATCTGATCTCTCTCATTTTTAATATATATATATTTTATAAAACCCTTTTTTTTATAAAATATCCAAGTGTGAGATATTATACAAGAGTGATTACCCATTGTGAGTTATACTCCTCTTGTAAGTATTTGAATAACGGGTGTGTGATCCTGTTTATCTCATAGCAGAGGCTTGAGAAACTATTACAAATTCCTTTGTATTTGGTTTGTGTTCTACCGTAAAGAATACATTTATTGGATCGTGTCGAGAAGTGTCTCGGCTGCTGGTTTATCACAGTTGGTGGTAAATCAGTAAATCTCCGTGTCAAGTATCTCTAACCTTTATCTCTTTATTTATTCCGCTGTGCATTTAAATTATATCTGTTTATATAATTGTTGTATACTTATTTATTTATACTCTGCTTTATTTATTCTGTATTTATTTGTAAAAAGAAACATAAGTCATAAAAAGTATTATATTTTGCAAAGCATACATTTTTCGATCAAAATACCCGTTTTAGATCAATAATCGATATCTAAACTCACCTGAAAACACGTGCAAGGCGCAAACTCCAATAACCAATTATATAGATAAAACTATATATTCAAAGCGCCGAAAGCATAGATAATGAAGCATCTGAAAACTACAACTTTCAGCAACGGGGGAGACTTGGTTCCATTGAATGTGACAGGAACACAAAGTTAATCTACTTATCAACGTTCTCAAGTTTCATCTCGACCATGGATCCTTGTATACGACTCCATTTAGAACCACCACAAGAGTTCTAATATGACCCTAGTGTCTACTTGACCTCTAGATGAGTCTCACCATAAAAGTCACTGATCTCCGCATATGGCTCCAATGAGCAACACCGCAAGACTTAGCCTCGTATATGACACAACCGAGTACCACCGTAGGCTAATAACTCTATATACAACCCAATAGGGTACCCACCACAAGCTCTCTATATATGACTTAAGGACCACTCACTAGACTTAAGTGTGGACGTCAAAACTCCATGCTTAACAACAAGACAAACTCCTGTGCATATGGATCCATTGCATTATAGTCTAAAATCACGTGACACCATTCTGAATGACCAACACACTTAAAACATGTAATATCCAACACTTATGGAATAATGTATTCCACGTCTAAAGCTCCACACTAAGCCGTTAAAACTGGACAAAAGTCCCTATAGCTCATTTGAGTTAAAATTAAGCCAAGAGCCTCATAAAACCCTTAACTATTTTAAATAATGTCAGTGTAAACCATATAAGCCGCAAAGACATATTTTCAATCAATTACAATTTCATGGCACCTATAACATGAATGTGTCCATAAATCAAATACATCATCGAAGCTTCATGGCCAAAGGTCCAAAATCGTATGGTTGATAATTCCAAAATTTCTACAAAGCCAAAGAAGGCGTTTACCAAATATTCATACGTTTATGACCAACAAAGGGCCAATACGCCACTATCAAAAGTTTATATGGTGGTTAAAATCTTAAAATAATATATGGTCTTAGATTGAGTTAATAAACTGTTACTGTAACACCCTAAAATCAGGGCCAATTTGAACCTCAAATTTTAAACAAGATAAGTTAGAATAACATCCAAACTTTTATATATAAGAAGAGAATTAACTATGAGGGTTCTTATTTACAAACATTGAATTCTCCAAATAACCTATTAATCTAATTATGTCAACTATAATCAGATTAACTGGGTTATCTAAGCAGTCCATCAAAAAGCCTCATCACGTTAGCTAAATTCTTCGCTTATCTCAAAAGTTGAATACTTCAAAAGCTCTCGTCCCACATCCCATTTACTTCCCTGAGCTGGTACCTGGTAAGAAAATTTAATTTGAACGATTAGGCTTACGCTTAGTGAGAACATCCAATTTCAAATTAAAATATTAACAACTTTGAAAACTCAAATATCCAAAGCATATTAAACAAACTTGTTCACCTCCATTCTTACCGTACACGTGCTCATCTCAATGACAGGAAGATACCCGATCCCATGGATATGACTAACATTCAGTAAGTCATATCATTACAATCAAGAGCCTACTACGAATCATTGCAGATTCTAGATCATTGCTCTTATCCAAGAAATTACAAGTTACTTTATGCCTATTTCTTGGACTGGAAGTAGAGATTACAATTTACTTTATGCCTATCTCTGACTTTCCCATAGAAATCAGGAACTACAATTTACTTTATGCCTATTCCTCGATTTCTATACTACGAAATGAGAATTACAATTTACTTTATGCCTATTCTCCATTTCCATGTGAACGGGAATTACAAATTACTTTATGCCTATTCCGCATTTCACATCCCACTATGAAATAAAAATTACAATTTCCTTTATGCTTATTTCTCATTTCATAACACCTTTACGAAATGGGAATTACAATTTACTTTATGCCTATTCCACATTTCAGATCAACGGGAATTACAAAGTACTTTATGCCTATTCCACGTTTCAGGTCAACGAGAATTACAAAGTACTTTATGCCTATTCCACGTTACAATTATTAACAGTGCATATGGATCCATTACACTTATTAAGGTATATGTGTTAAAACATATCATACTGTATTCCATAACAACTTCAATTTCTAGAAACACCAGATAATCAAATGTTCTTCTAAAAATTATATCTAGAAAATATTCTGAAATCCCAATGTAAGAGGAGACAGTAACTTCAATCACATTGTATCCTAAAATTAAAACCCACTTAGATCCTAAGCCCAAAACTCTTCCAGAATTAATTAATTCTGGTATCCAATTGCCCAGGGCCCACTTCCTGAAAATTAAAAGAATTCCGGAACCCAAAACAATTGAGGTCCATTCCGGTTTTGGACTAATTCCGGAACTCAAAATAATTGAGGCCCATTCCAGTTTTGGACTAATTCCGGAACTCAAATAGTGCGGCCCAATTCCGGGTTTTAAACAAAAATTCCGGATCACCCAATGCAAGCCCAATTCCGGTTCTTTAAACATTCCGGATCCAACCAAAAATCCACTTCCAGTATTCCATTTATTTCCGGATCCGGTCCTACTTCCGGTACTAACCAAATTCCGGGAGTTTGCTAATTCCGGATCCTTTTACAAAAATCCAATTCCGGATCTAACCCAGTTCCGTACTTAACCACATACCGGGACTTCGATACTGACTCATTCAATTCGCATCAAATTAACTTCAAAGAAACCCATCTAAATCCAATTTAATGATCGATTCATTTCCAAACAGACATACCATTTTATTCAGACAGTTTATGTACTATACTGGATTTAATTTCAACTGTTAACTTTCAAAGTGAAAAGGATGAACTCACCTGACTTGTGCGACTTGTAAAACTCTTCTCTGCTTCCAATTCTTTTCCCAACACTGAATCAATAACAATAATTACCCATAGAGCATAGCTACCTGATTAAAAGATCTATCAAACCAAACTTATCAGATCTTACCAAAACACAGTTCAAATCTTCCTCTTTCTCTTCTTCTTTCTTTCTCTTCTTTCTCTCTGAGTATTTTCCTCTGGACCGACTCAACCAACCCTTTGAGATATTATCTCAAATGATGAGGTTACTTACACTTAAGGAAATCTCAACTTACAAGAAATGACCCGCTAGTCCTTCAAGTTTAATTTTCATCACTAACATTAAACTTTGGTCAAATTACAATTTCAACCCTGGAGTTTACAATTATAAAATGGTCCACAAACTTAGACTAAATTACAATTAGACCCCATTTATATTAAATATAATACAATGGAAATTCAAGGTGTTACAGTTACACTCATTCAACAAGTCCAATAAGATTAATATAACCCATGACATCTTTTTAAGAGTCAAAATAGTATTTTCGCCCACAAATGATCTAAATATCCAATAAAACTCATTTTAAGCAATTTACATCATTTAGTGTATCATAGCACCCAACAATCACAAAAAAATCATTCTTTAAGATTTAATGACTCAAATACCCAACTATTCAAACTTCATCAAAGAGAGATAAACCCATGTAGATGTATTCAAATACAAAATGAAGATATTTTGACATGTATGTAGTTTTATAAAGCAACTAGAACTCACCTAACTAGATTTATGTTAAATATAGGTTCTAAACCAAACTTCGAGTTTCTTGTGAAGACATTTGATATCGACAAGCAAATCTCCCAAAATGTAGCTCAAAACCTTCCCAAATGTTTATTTCTACTTTAAGGGACACAAACCCTAAAACAACGATGGAAGGACATAAGAGGGGATGGATATCACACAAAACCCTAGCTTTTAAAGTCGGGAGATGAAAAGATTACCTTACCAAAATACTCTAAGATCCACCAACCAAGCTCTTCAAATGCTCAAAAATAAGATCTATGGCTTCAGGGGTCTTCAAAATCGGTGGGTTCAAGAGTGAGGAAGGGTGGGAGAAGAAATGGTGACGAATAACCAAAAACCGGGTTTTTAAGATATGCAGGTACTCCACGCAACTTTGTCCATGACGTAAGTCGTGTGGCAAGTCGTCTGCGTCTATTAGCCCTCAACTCAGAACCTTACTGACCTTGGTGGCGACTTAAGCCGCAGGCGAAGTCACCTGAACCGTTTTCATGTTACGTGTTGCACCGACTCTCGGGTTGTGTTGCGTCACGGTTTGACCGTTTACCTGACCATTCGTCGACCGCTTCCTCTAAGATTTACTATTTATTGGTAGAAATAGAAATCACAAGCGTTACATTATGTACAATACAATGATTAAAGAGCATAGCTGTCAAACATTACCTAAAGAACCCTTGCAAATGACACAAAATCAAACCTTTTATCTCTAAAATTTAAGGGTTGTTCCTTAGGAGATTTCCAATAGTGTTTATATACTTTCTCAAAAATAGACATTAGAAACTCAAAATTAAAAACACTAAAAATAGTGGGTCCCTTTAACACAAAAAAGAAAAGAAAAAACAAGTCCAACCACACACTAAAACTAAAACACTAAAAACATATTTAAATGTTATAATAGTAATAAATTAATAATACTTAATGTATTAAACTATTAAATATATATGTAGTTATAGAAGTTGAATAATATATTATTATTTGATTTAAGAGGCCTCTTTATTGACCTTTAAATATAGAGACCTTATTTATTAACTTCCATTTTTTAGTGTCTTAGTGTTGGGTTGAAGATAAAAACATTTCCATTTTTGTGTGTTTAATGTTGGGTTGGAGATGTTCTTAGGGACCGGTTATTGAACTTTTGTCGGACTAAATATTAAGAAAGAAAACAAAATATATTAAGAGAATTGATAAAAATAATCATTTCAGTTGGACAAACTTATCTTTTAACTATTTCTTTCTCAAGTTGTTTTTAAAGCTACTAAGTAGTAACTCTTAGGTCCTGTTTGTTTTTTACTTAATGAGCTTAATAACATGTATGGTTTATTCAGTCAGCCATATAGAAGTGTTTGGTAGTGACTTAATGGAAAAACTCATGACTTAGCGAATAAGATGAAAGGGTGGAGCTTTATTTGATCAGACATGAACTTTCCCATTTTACCCCTTACATTAAAACTCACGGTTCCTCCCACAAAACCCTACCACTCTACACTTCACCCACCTCCCTCCGTCCCTCACGCGAAATCTCACCGTCGTCTGTCTTCCACTGCCCTCTCCACTGGCCTCTCACCGGCGTCTGTCGTCCACCGGCGACGTCTTTCTTCTACTTCTTTCTCCGGCGTGCGGCGACGGGTATATGAAATATTGTGTTCTGATTTCTGATTTCCTTTTGGTAAATGAAATGTGTTCTGATTTTTGTTTGGTAAATGAAATGTGTTCTGATTTCTGATTTCTTTTTCATTTCATTTCTTTTCTGTTTGGTAAACATTTCTAGAAACAAGAATGTGTTCTGATTTCTGTTTGGTAAATGAAATGTGTTCTGATTTCTGATTTGTTTTCATCTCATTTCTTTTGTGTTTGGTAAACATTTCTAGAAACAAGAATGTGTTTTGATTTCTGTTTGGTAAATGAATGTGTTCTGATTTTCTGATTTATTTTATCTTATTGAATTCATATAATTATGTTTGATGAAGTTTTTTATTTTAAAAATTGTTTAATTGATAATATGAGGGTAAAATAGTCATTTCTGACTTCCAGCTCGTTTGTTCAGCACAACAAACAAACAGTAAGATATCAGAATTCAGACAGACAGATAAATCCAGACATACATCTATATCAATACAGGATTTAATGAAAAACCAATCAAACAGCCCCTTAGGGGTAAAAAAGTTTGAAAAAAATGTGAACATGGTCGACAAGTACATAAACCAAATCTGAAAATTAGTCTTGGTCTCGACAAGTAATACTTCCATAAGTTGAGAAATACTTGAAATAATTTACAGATTTGGTCCATATACTTCGAAACGATGTTGAGAAATTTCTTTTTCTTTTAACATTTTGACCTTTTCTTCAACTTGAGAAGTTACTATTGGCGCAAATAGTGACTTTTTTTTTGGATGTTTTAGGAAAGAAATGATTAATAGGTAATGTATAGGTCGGCAGGCAATCGTACTTGTTAGTCGCTTTCTATCGTCGTCACTAGAACACATGATTTATTCATTTTCGACTGTCTTTGTAAAAAAACATGTTTTTCTATTTTCGTTTTTTTTGTTTACTTGAATTAGAGGCGGCCAAAAAACGGGTTCGGGCCGGGTCGGAACAAGAACCGGGTTCAAACAGTAAAGGAGAAAACCGGGTCAACCAAAAACCGGGTCGGGTCGGGCCGGGTCAAACCCAAAAACCCCTGACCCGTATAGGGTTAGAAAAAACCGGTTTTTATAAATCCGGGCCGGGCCAAGAACCGGTTCTTGATCGGGCCGGGGTATTTTCTTGTTTTTAAAAAAAATTAATTTCTTTGTATAATAATTAATTACTAAACTTTAAAAAGTAAAAAATTGGATTGGATAGTAGAGACTAGAGAATTGTATGCGTTTTTTTGCGAGAAACGAATATACGTGAGCCGAGAAATGAGAATTGTATTCGTTTTTTGCGAGAAACGAATATAACGAGAGCCGAGAAATGAGAATTATAAGCGTTTTTTGCGTTTTGTAAGCAATTGTAAGGTGGTGATCACTCCATAACACCCCTAGTATTTATATGGAGTTGGAGGGTGATATTTTAGCCAAAAAAACGGTCACAACACTATTCCAACGGCTAGAAAACGGCTACTTTTATTGAAAAAAATTCGGGTCGGGCCACAAACCGGGCCACGAAGCGGTCCCGGGTCGGACCGAGAAAATCCCTAAATACACGAACCGGTCCCGGCTCTCGGGCTTGAAACCGGTTCTTGACCGGGTCGGGCCAGAACCGGTTCTTGGCCGGTTTCGGGTCGGGCCGGGTCAGGTCGATTTGGCCACCTCTAACTTGAATGAATATTTGGAATTAATAACTAATATCTCGTATGATATGTCATATTTATATTTTTAATTATTTATTATTGTAACTTATTATTTCATATGATTTTTTTATCTGTTAAAAAATTAATATACATATTAAGGTTGGGTTTACGTGAGACCAGACTGTTTTCGTGAGACTCGTGAGACCAAGTTTTTACACTTAAAACTTCGCAGCAAACACTGTGAAGGTAAAAAATTCCAAACTTTAACAACAAAAACACTGTGAAGTTTCAAGTGTAAAAACTTGGTCTCACGGGTCTCACGAAAACAGGCTAGTCTCACATGATCCCAAGTCATACATAATCGATGGAATTATGTTTCATTATGGTGACTTTAATTTTCCGTGGGTTGTAAATATGTTTCATACATAAAGAACACAACCTTGAGTTCTAAAAAATAGAGGAAACACAAGGGAGAAGAGAATGTAAGTGGAAAACAGAGTAAATATAATATGAAGTTCAGGCATGAAGGTGAAATACAACATAACTCTTCGATTATGTTTAGAGTCGTTGTATCATGGGATGCACTGGTTGAGGGCAAATCAGTTTTGTGTCCAACACGGGCCTTGACTCGATATTCGGGTTTGTTTCCAAGGATCTTTAATGTATAATTCTGTTATGTTGAAACTTTTTTCCTACAATCCTAAAATTGAGTCTTGTTATTTGTTTCACCAAAGCACATGTTGGCTTTTGTAAAAGGGGACAAGGTTATACAATATGTTTGTTTATATGTATTCGGTTCACAATGTAAAACTTTTTACTTGTATTTTTGTATTAAAAAGACATAAAAAATGTTCACATTGTAAAACAAATATATGTGAAACAAACAAGTTGTGAAACAAATATATGAAATTAGTACACTAAATCCAAGCCATAAATTGGAAAAAGAAAAACATGTGAAATAACATATGACATCAATTCTTAATGTCATCGCAATTTTATGGGTTCTCAAATAGAGACCCTCGATGAATCATCATAGCTATTTTTTATTTTTATTTTGTTCAAACATAAATTTGAAAAAAAGTTTTTAATGTCTATTGTCTATAAAAGTAGTTAAAGGTTTTGGTCGAAAATTCCATGATCAAATCATTTATAAATAAACCATTTGAGTTGTGGCGCATTGGTTAAACCTTAATTAAGAGGATGAATAGAAAATCTTATCTATCCTAGATTCAAATCTTAGCACCATCAAAACTAAGGTTGTAAACGAACCGAACGTTCAGCGAACCGTTCGTGAACCGTTCGGCGGGAAGTTCGTTTATGTTCAACATGAACACATTTTTTTTGTTCGTTTAGTTACATGAACAATGGTCTCGTTCGTTCATTTATGTTCGTGAACGTTCGTTCATTTATGTTCGTTAATGTTCGTTTGTTTACATTCGTTTATGTTCGTTTACGTTCGTTTATGTTCGTTTATGCCTAATGAAATTAATATGTAAAGTCATCAAGTAAATTGATCTTTTAGAATTTATTTTTTATACCTCCTAAGTTAAACCGGTTTTTCATTTTGTTAAGGTATTTTTTACGAACGAAATGATGATTACGGTGGTTGTTTTTTGTTCATTTGGGTTCGTTTGGTTATGTTCATTTAAGTTTGTTCGTTTATGTTCATTTAAAGTCGTTCGTTTACATTCGTTTAAATCCGTTCGTTTAAATTTGTTCGTTTACGTTCGTTTATGTTCATTTAAATTTGTTCGTTTACGTTCAACATTTAATAACTTAAGTCATACACCAAGACTGAATAAGGTCGGGTGTTACTTAACCCAAATACAAGTTGTTATTCCCAAAATAAACGTGGGAGACTTCACCAAACTATTCACTTCTCGAGCACATAACTAGCATTCATCTCTTAACAGTGTCACTATGTAACAACCCAGTCTAAATAAAGCATACATAGCAATAATATTAAACAATTACGAAACTGGGTCCATAAAATTTCATTACATCTGTCTAAATAGCTTAGATTGGCGGAAACAACCTATACACAACTGAGAATGACTACCACTAAAAAATATGAGTAGCACTGTCTGCATCTGCATCTTTACTCTATCCTGTGCTTGCTCACTTACCGGAGCCTCCTACTATCTGTTCACCTGAAAAGGTTTAGTTTGGAAAATGCGAGGGTTAGACCATGAGGTCTAGTGAGTCCCTCCTGACAGTTCTCAAAATCATTTAAAACAGTTTTACAACTTTCAAGTATCTTTGCATGACTTTCACATAGCTTTTCATAAAATAAAACTATCACATATCTTCACATAAAACTTCCACGGATAAATCCGCCCCGTAAATGGCACCCTGAAGTCACTCGAAAGTGACAACGAGTCAGTCTCATGCTGCCTTACATGGGGCCACACTACCCCTTGGCATAAACGGGTCACACCTCCCGACACGAGCTGGCGGGCCACACTCCCCCGACTTAGCCAATTTACAAACCAAACAATGTATGCATACATCCCATTTAAAAAGAAAACTGTAAATAACTTTCATGCAATCAAAAGCGTAAGAATAAGCCCTTGCATTTCTCATCATGTACTTGCTTTAGAAAACACATAAAAAGTCACACATTTTAGTTAGAAAACTCACCTTATACGCTTACTTTCCTTTCTCACTCTGGTCCGCACCTCCAAACGATCTACCTGAGCGAAAGGATAAAACTTATAAGCTGGCTACTCACTGTCCGGATACTTATTTACCAATCTCCAACACTTTCCGGATATTTCTACTTTCCGGGTACTCCTACTATCCGGACAACCCAATATTCCGGACGTCACTACTTTCCGGATGATTCTATCTTTCGGATACTTTCGACTTACCGGACGATTAAGCTTTCCGGACCCTTAGGCTTCCCGGACACTTATCCGGTAACCTACGACACAAGAAACTTACCGGACACCCTTCCGGTAACCCTCATCACATGCAGCTTACCGGACGAAGCGCATGTCGAGTTTAAAGGCCGAAATCATTACTTACGCACTCCGAATGGGACAAAAATGCGAGAGATTGCCACATAAACGTTCTATAACCTTTTCCCCACAAAACTTACTAATTTAACACAATTTAAAGGTGTTTAAATCTCTCATTTGGGTCTTAAATGACTTTAGCAAGAAAACTCTCAAATACCCCAACAATCATCAAAACAACTTAAATGAGGTTGAAGGTTTGGAATTACCTGGTGGATTCCCTGCTGAAAACGAATCATATCACACACTTCTTGCTGATTTCAAAGGATGATGATTTTTCTCCTCCCAATGCTCAAGAACTCCAAAATTCCTCTTTCTCTTCTCTCTCAAAATTCAGTCGCCAACAACAAGAATGAAGGCCCTCCTAGGGTTTTGTGCCCCCAATGATTAGGTTATAATACTCTAACCCATATTTACAAATTACCCCCCTTCAACTTCCATTTTATTAATTTCTACCACAAGACTTGAAACCCTTTCATTCGGTCACGGTTACTACAACACTCCCCCCTCAAAAGAATTCTGTCCCCGGAATTCCATTCTCGAAGAGGTGAGGGTATCTGGACATCATATCTGATTCTACTCCCCACGTTGCCTCTCGTCCCTTAAGATACCTCCACTGAACCCTCACTAAACGAACTTCTTTGTTTCTCGTCTTTCTTACTTTACTGCCCACAACTTCAATCGGTCCTCCTACGTAAGTCAACCTCTCATCTATATTGATGTCCCCCTCATAGGAACAGCCACCTCGGTATCTGACAAACACTACTTTCAGTCCGAGACATGAAATGTTGGATGAACACTCTTTAATTCCTCTGACCAGTCTTACACGTATGCCGCTGCCCTAACTCGCTCACTAATGGCGAAAGTCAACATCTTATCGCCTGTATTTCTTGCAAGGTCGCTATCATCTCACTTCCCACATCGGCTCTCCACCAAAGAGACGCACAACACCCTTTGAATTCCTTCTCAAAATCTCATCGAGTACCTCAAGATCGCGCAACATCTATTCAACTTTCATAACTTCGACGGATCTACAGGCTTAGTCCACCTTACCTCTCTCTTAAACTTCAAGGCTCAAAAATCTTATGTTTTTCAATCCAACCAGCCCAATTGTACTCGGTCACCCCAAACCATTCTGATGGGAAACATAACCGTATGCCAAACATTAGGACCGCCCTCGACGAGTCACCACTTTGCTATGTCGTGCCATCTTGCACTATTTACTTGCAATCTCTCCGAATACTACACTCGCTTAAATACCACTAGAAGAATCCAAGGCCACTCGCGCCTCCATTTGCTTGCTTCCGTCCCCACGTCGGAACTCACGGTTATTCAACACGTCTACTTACGGTCTCTCATACCCCTTTACTTCCTTAAAAGAAGGAACTTGGCGGAAATTCCCCGCCACTACAACGAGACTCTAAAACCAGGAACCATCACTCTCCCGACCATTTGGCACAAGGCCACCCTTGCACCTCTTGACGAACTCACACCTAAGAGTTCCCTCCTCGGATTACATGTAATTATAGACCACTTCTTCCAATCGACATACGTCTATGCAGATCATATTCCCTTCCCGAATCACATCGACTACCGCTCGACAACCAATTCGTACGTTCTCACCACATCATCATTTCACACTTAACGTGACTAATAGTAGGAAACCTCTATAATTCCTTATTGGAGTGCTCACCTATCCAAATTGAACTTATCCTGAAGGCTCATCAACTTCTTACTGACTGCCACAAGCGTCCAGTCACATAACATAACCTCGGTCACCCCCACTCAACTAGGAGGAGTAACCATGGTCGTACCCTGCTATTCTCAATAGCTTACACTGAACGATCAGTTCGTTGGAACGTTTCTCACACCACCCTTTCTCAAAACTCTTTCCAGAAGTTCACACACTTACCGATGGAAATCTATGCACGCTACTCCACCTCTCGGTGTTACTGACAAGCTTACTACTTCTAACATTCTCCTTTATTCCGACGTACTATCTTCACCTCTCCACAGTAACGTGAAGCACTGCCTCTCAAGCATTACTTGCCTCTATCTTCCGACCCTTTTCACTTGCTGAAACATTCTCTCGTTACTATACATAATCAAACGGTTGCATCAAAATTCTAACTTAAGGCATTCAATCAAGTCATCTCGAAATGACACCTGTGTTCGAAGTCCTTACACATCCTTTGATCTCTCACTAATACCTCCTCGAATAGTCCCTCCATACATAAGAAACAATTCACATTCTTCAAGGTTTTCGCATCTACTACACCATTATCTTCAACTAACCCATCCATCGCCTTCTCTAAAACTTCCAAAGATTTCAACAACATACTTACTTAGCAACTCACACAATCAAAAACACTTGGTTTCTATTTTGGGTAATCACTCACTTCCACTCCGACATTCTATTCTGACACAAGCCAAATCACAACGCCAACTTACAAACCACGTGCTCCAACAACTTGATTAACCAATTGTACACTTCATCCGGAACCCCCGGAAAGGCTCCCATCTGATGCTTCCTCTTCCTTAACTTATTTTTCAACAAGGGTCCCTTACGGAACCTAATCCTCCCGACATATCATTATCGACTTTACATCTCGACTCCCTCATTTCGAACTCACTCATGCAACGTCAATATTACAAGATCACCTTAAAACTCTTCTTCGACGTCGAGGATATTTCATTCCTACTTCACCACACTATTCATAACGAGTTGCTAATACTAACACCTTGATGACTTCCAGTCTTTCCTCCGGACACAACCGTCCTTCGGCAACTGTATTTCCAGTTACCGACCAAGGGTACAGACCCTCATACAATCGACATCAAAGTCCACTTTCGACTCTTTCACTGTTCTCCTCGCTTCTTGAACACAAAAACCAAAATTACAACATTCTCCTCTGATTCGGCCAACACCTCTCTACTCTCGGAGTCCCTCCTTATCTTAAAACGTAATATTCTACGACCTAGTGAGTTCATAGCCTTCATGCATGACAACGCGATAAATAAATCATTTCACACTTTTTATCCACTTGAAGAAACAACACTTGGAAACAACTTGGGTATACACGACCCCAACATTCTCATAACTCTAAAGCCCTGCACAACGATCTCGAGAATCGTTCGCATGCAACTTTCCATAAAACTTAATCTTACTCCACCAAAATATGTCGTTACGACAGTAATATATTGGGTGAAAATCTTTTCATACGACTACATCCTGAAAGAAATTACCGACACGAAGTAAACCAGTCGGTTCTCACACTCATTTATATAACTTCAACATGTCAATACTCATTTTGGTTATAAAAGTTTTGCATTCAATCATTTCTTGACCTTTTGCAACAATTTAACTCGTCATGAAAAGAGTGGAATATTTTGCAAACCGTAAACCTCAAAACTTTATTGTGCGATGTAAATGGATTTGCATTTTTCTTTAAACATATGCTTGCACATGCCGACTCATGTTTGATCAAATTTGAAAATTACACATTCACTTTACTTATGAAAAATTTCATGTACACATGTACAACTCAATGCATGAAACTCTACTTGCAATTGAAGGCTACTCACTCAAACAAGATCAATTGCTCTACTCACGCAACTTATCATGGATACTCTACTTCCGACCAGTGGTCGCCCTCTCGGCCTTGCAACAACTTGCTATACATACATTCAACGGTCCACTTACTCAACCATTTCATACTATTTTCGCCTTGACCAATTCATCTCGTATTATACCTCTACACGCTTTCAGTCCTCTACAGAAATCTTTCTTCAATGATCCTGCCATCGAACAACTCAACTAAAGAGTCAGGATTCTAATCCTCTGCTCACTCCGGAATTGACACTTCCAAGATCTAGGCACTGCCCTTCCTTACCATTCGAACTGATCTATCCCACGATTTCTAGAACTGGGATTCTCCGACAACAGGAGTCTTACACGAAAATCAATCATTCATCATCTTCGAATCCACGAAGATCCACCTCCAGACGACTCATAACATTCTATACAACATCTACTTTCTACGATGTATACATACATCACATCATAAGTGATCTCTCATGATGCTTCCCCATCAAGGGTCTTGCTGACATTCTGATTCACTGAAACATGACATGAACACTAGATTCTGACTACCACTTCGGAATAATAAGGTCGGTTAAGTACATACATGTACCTGTAAGTTCGCAATTACACTGGCCAGGTGGAATTTCAAACTTACCTTACATGACAATCCTCAGTACCCTATTACTCCTATCTCTATAATAGTGTCCTCCTAACGCATTTCCTGTATCTACAATAGTGCCCTCCTAATGCATTTTCCTGATTCTCAGTTGTGATTTCTACTCCCAAGTTTAAGTTTAGGCCCGTCCGGTCACCTAAATTCCTTAAACTATGGCTCTGATACCAATTGTAACAACCCGGTCTAAATAAAGCATACATAGCAATAATATTAAACAATTACGAAACTGGGTCCATAAAATTTCATTACATCTGTCTAAATAGCTTAGGTTGGCGGAAACAACCTATACACAACTGGGAATGACTACCACTAAAAAAATATGAGTGGCACTGTCTGCATCTGCATCTTTACTCTATCCTGTGCTTGCTCACTTACCGGAGCCTCCTACTATCTGTTCACCTGAAAAGGTTTAGTTTGGAAAATGCGAGGGTTAGACCATGAGGTCTAGTGAGTCCATCCTGACAGTTCTCAAAATCATTTAAAACAGTTTTACAACTTTCAAGTATCTTTGCATGACTTTCACATAGCTTTTCATAAAATAAAACTATCACATATCTACACATAAAACTTCCACGGATAAATCCGCCCCGTAAATGGCACCCTGAAGTCACTCGAAAGTGACAACGAGTCAGTCTCATGCTGCCTTACATGGGGCCACACTACCCCTTGGCATAAACGGGTCACACCTCCCGACACGAGCTGGCGGGCCACACTCCCCCGACTTAGCCAATTTACAAACCAAACAATGTATGCATACATCCCATTTAAAAAGAAAACTGTAAATAACTTTCATGCAATCAAAGGCGTAAGAATAAGCCCTTGCATTTCTCATCATTTACTTGCTTTAGAAAACACATAAAAAGTCACACATTTTAGTTAGAAAACTCACCTGATACGCTTACTTTCCTTTCTCACTCTGGTCCGCACCTCCAAACGATCTACCTGAGCGAAAGGATACAACTTATAAGCTGGCTACTCACTGTCCGGATACTTATTTACCAATCTCCAACACTTTCCGGATATTTCTACTTTCCGGGTACTCCTACTATCCGGACAACCCAATATTCCGGACGTCACTACTTTTCGGATGATTCTATCTTTCGGATACTTTCGACTTACCGGACGATTAAGCTTTCCGGACCCTTAGGCTTCTCGGACACTTATCCGGTAACCTACGACACAAGAAACTTACCGGACACCCTTCCGGTAACCCTCATCACATGCAGCTTACCGGACGAAGCGCAGGTCGAGTTTAAAGGCCGAAATCATTACTTACGCACTTAGAATGGGACAAAAATGCGAGAGATTACCACATAAACGTTCTATAACCGTTTCCACACAAAACTTACTAATTTAACACAATTTAAAGGTGTTTAAATCTCTCATTTGGGTCTTAAATTACTTTAGCAAGAAAACTCTCAAATACCCCAACAATCATCAAAACAACTTAAATGAGGTTGAAGGTTTGGAATTACCTGCTGAAAACGAATCCTATCACACACTTCTTGCTGATTTCAAAGGATGATGATTCTTCTCCTCCCAATGCTCAAGAACTCCAAAATTCCTCTTTCTCTTCTCTCTCAAAATTCAGCCGCCAATAACAAGAATGAAGGCCCTCCTAGGGTTTTGTGCCCCCAATGATTAGGTTATAATACTCTAACCCATATTTACAAATTACCCCCCCCCCCTCAACTTCCATTTTATTAATTTCTACCACAAGACTTGAAACCCTTTCATTCGGTCACGGTTACTACACACTAGAACTATTCCCAACCGAAAACTGTTGCACATGCCGAAAAATAAAAATGCTAGGCTAACGCCTAGTGAGTTCAAGAGTTTTCATCATGATTAAATAAATCGTTTAACGAAAAGAATGCAACTCAAATCATGATTTCCAAAAAGGGATTTGTATTATATATACCAACAACCCATTTTCTAAACGCACACAAATTCCGTGACGGATGCTCCAATGAAAAGTATTTCTAAAAAATGAACTTAATTCCAAAACTCACTCAAAAGGTGAATAAATATTTAATTTCCAAATAATATAAACGTGAAATAAACTCCACTTATCGAAACATCCAAACAGGGATGAGGCACCATATACCACCCATAAATCATGAAAAACAATTCATATAAATATAATACGTCACCGACAACGTGGATAAAAAAAATACCCAAACAACACCTTTCGGTGACAGGGAGACCCGATTCCATCGAATGTGGCGGTTACACAAGTTAAACCACAAATATATGTTACAAGCATGTTTCATGGATGGAAAAGACTATGACATCAACCTTGTCCAGGTCTTTAGTCAATCTTGGACATCAACCCAAACCGGGTCTTTAGTCTATTGAGACGTCAACCCAAACTGGATCTTTAGTCAAATGAGGCATCAACCCAAACCGGATCTTTAGTCTAGTGAGACATCAACCCAAACCAGATCTTTAGTCCACGGAGACATCAACCCAAATTGGATCTTTAGTCTATTGAGCCATCAACCCAAACCGGATCTTTAGCCTAAAACCACCAAGTTCAACCCAAACCGGATCTTTACCTTAGGATCTCACCATCCAAGACAAGCTTGTTTAATTTAGAAGTTAATACATCACTCTAAAAGAATAACCAACACATTCAAATCATGTAATACCCAGATAAGATGCAATACATGCAAATCATAACCAAAGTTCTACATTGAGCTATCAAAATCGGACAAATGTTCCCAAGACCCAACAGAGTCAAAAATCGAGCCACAAGCTCAAAAGATCAAATGACTATTTGTTAGAAGTCAATATATGTAAATGAAATGTATTTAACCCATATTATGCATATATACATGCTCCAAAGGCATGACTAATTCAAACCCCCCTTCATTGACATTTTACAGATAAAATCAAACCATTGATATACCCAAATACTCTATAACTTAGTAACATATATCTTTCATAATGGGTTATAAAACCAAAAGCATTAAGAGTGCATAAATGTCAAATGATATTCATTTATGAGACAAAGCACCCAAAAGAGCATATTCTCAAATAAAACGCAATTAAGTGCATAACACATCCAAATCTCCATCTTTAGCTACTAAAACTGGGCAATTACCCAAAAGACTCATTTGTGTATAAACCAAGCCCAGAAAGGCAAAATAAACGTTTGGCTAAATACGCAAGCCAATATGGTTATATAAACCAAAATACATCTTTACCTATAATCTTTGTCTTTTAAATCACAATTGGCCTTCTGCCCAAAATAAAAAAGGTTTACGATTCCCAAAATGTTCATAAGGTCGAGATTGACCAAAATCCAACGACTCACACATTCACATTTTCAAAACGTACCATACCAAATAACCTCCACTTATGCAATAATTTAACAAAACACTTTCATTCGTGGTTTATTTATCAATTACCCAAAAATCCCAAATATGGGTGTTTTATAAGATTTAGAAAGTTAAACACTTCAATTAATCAAAACCCACCAAATAACTCAACAATTGATAGTTTTCATGTAAAACACATAAATACTTTAAAATACATTTTTGGCATGTACAACATTTTCACAAATCAACTTAAACTCACCTTGCTAGATTTAGGCTAAATATGGATTTTTCCCAAACCTAAGCTCCTTTGAAAAAACTTGAATCCACAAGCCAGATCTTCCAAAAAAATCTAGATCCATAAGTTTCCAACCATAAATATTCATATCCAAACATTTTACATCAAATCTCAACTTATACCAAAACCCTAATTTCTATAGATGAAGAAAAGAGAAGATTACCTTAACCATAACTTGAATTCACCAACCAAAATACCTCTAGAGTTACCAAAATGAACCACAAACTCCCAATTTTCAAATGGAGATAAAGAGTTGGATGAAACCATAGAAACTTGATGAAGAAGATGAAGTGAAAGGGGTTTTAAAAGGTTAAGGTTCATAAAAATGGCGTGGGGTTTGATTTGGGAGAGAAAGATGAAGAGAGGAGAAAAGATTTAGGTTTTTTGAGAAGAAAGTAGAAACGAGGGAGAGGGAGATCAGATCTAGATATGGGGGAAAAGTAGGAGAGAGGGGAGGGAAAAGTTGAAGGTGAAAAAGGGTGAAAAATTCGCCAGACTCAATGCGGACGTCCACTTGCATCAGGACTGAAACTTATGTTTCTTCTGTGGAACCACGCGGACTTCCGCTTAATGTGGACTTCCACTTGCTTCCCTATGCGGACGTCCATTTGACACTGGTCGCCCAGTTTATTGCCCGATCATTGTTTTGGTCATAACTTCTTTGTTTTAGCTCTGTTTTCGCTCCTGAAAAGACCGATGGATTCGTATTTGAATTCTCCATCCAACAAGACTATAAAATTTAGGATTCAGTTCAAAATCTTATTTCTTCTATTTCTCTTGAAAGATCATTTCTACACTGACTTTAAATTATGCGAGAGACTTGGGTTGAATTCGGGCAGTTGTTGTTGGTTGTGGTGTGGTGTTTGTTTGGGGTGGGAAGGAGTCCAGGGTTGGTGGTATTGCGAGAGTAGGAACGATTTTGATTAGGACGATAGGTGGCAACATGAACGGAAGCGGGAAATGAGGATGGTTGGGTTTGATTTTTAGAGTGATTTCATGATTGATAAGCTTCTCATGGAGAGCTTCAAAAGTTATAAGAGAGTCACAAGCATGAACGACATCAATGATGGGTTTGGAGGCATCATAGTCAAGACGTTTGAGAACTTTGGTTATGATATCTTCTTTGTCTATGGGTTTACCCATGATTGATAGGTCATCGATATATGCTTTAATAGATTGCATGTATTCGATGATGGTTTGATTGGTTTTAGAGAGGGTGTCCAAGCGATCTTTAATTTGGAGAAGGTGACCACGAGAGGGGTTGGAGTAGGTAGTGGCGAGGGTGGTCCAAGCATCATGAGTGGTGGTGGCGTGAGCGACAAGATGAACGATGGTAGGAGAAAGGGTGCCGAGAAGGCTCCCAAAGATGAGTTTATCTTGGCGTTGCCAACTTTGATAAGTCGGACTGGATTCGGTTTTAATGTCTTTTGTGATGGTTTCGGGTGGGCAAGGATAGGATCCATCAGCGAAATTGAGTAGGTCATGGACAAAGAGAATGGTTTGGATTTGAGATTTCCAAGATATATAGTTGGCAGGAGAAAGTTTGATGACTTTGGAGAAGTTGATTAGAACAAAAGGTTTTGAAAGTTCATATGAGTTAGGGATGGTGTTGTCATTTGTAACATCCCATGTTTTCTTTCTTGCAAAATTTTGGAATAAATGGAAGTTTTGGGGGCTAAGTGAGAAAAATTGGAAATTGAGGACTTAGTGACAAAATCAGAGTTTTAAGATGAGCAAAACCCTTTCATTCTTGCATTTGACGGCTAACAAGTTGGGAGAAGAGAGATTTAAGAAGCACAACTTGGGGAAGAAGGAAATTAGAAGATTTGCTTCATAGGAGCTTGGAGGACTCATCTTCAAGGTATGATTCCCTCCCATTTTATTACCTTCTTGTTTGAGCTAAGGGTTGGGTGTGTAAGAATCATAATCCTTCCTATTTTTAATGTGTTGATTGAAAACCATTGGAAGTAGAAGGATTAGTGAATCATCTTGGAGGTTGTGAGCTTCTATTTGGGGAGCTTACATCTCTTTAATGGAGGTTTTAGGCTTTGAACAAAATGGGAATTGGGTGATGAAAGGGATGAATCATTGGTTAAATTTGATGGAAATTGCATGTTTTAAGGTTTGGGATTCATCCCTTAGAACGTGTTTAGCTTAAACCACCGATTTTTGGGGGTTTTCTTCAATTGGAATCGATTTGCGTGATTTTGGGGAACAACTTCGAAGTGCAGAGTTTGGGAGCCACAAACAGTGGGGTGCGCGGCCTGGCCCGCGGCCTCAGGCCGCGAGGTAGGGGGCGCAAGTCCCTGCTTGGGCGATCCTTCGTTTCGCTTCGTTTTTCGTCCGGGCCTAGAGTCGAGGCAATGTTTGGGGGCTTATCTTAGGAGTTTATTGGAATTGTTTTGGGGCATAATTAGGGAGTTTAACATCACTTCTATTAACCCCAATTCAGGTGCTCGGTTGGTGCTTAAGTGAGTTTTGGTTTGGGTGTTGGTTACCCAAAACTTCAGATGAGTTCCCTTTACACTCTACTTTATTCGAAAATGATTTGTGAAGGTTTTAAATGACTGAATTTGGTTTTGAAATGAATTTATGCAATTGTTATGCTTAATTTGAAAATGTGATTATTACCCTTGATGGAGGTGTATCCGTATGTACGTTTTGTTGCATGTTGTTACGGATTAACTGCTATACGTGGAGTCGGGTTGCACAGTGGGGTGTTGGACCTTGGATAGTTGAGAATCCTTGGTGAATTGTTTTGACCGTGTGCCTCGAATCCGTTTCGTGTGCACACGGATACGGCATCTACTGGGGGCCGTGGGGATCTACTGGGGGGCCTGAGTGTTGACATCACATGAGGTGATGGGCGTGGAGACCACTGTGCTATACCCTTGCTTGGATTCGAGTCTTTGAAACGTATTACCTTTCTTTGTGAAATGATCTTGTATTTTAAAACTGCTTGTGTGAAAACGCTTTTCAAAAGGGAATTCACTAGACCTCATACTCTCGCTTTCAAAATAAAAACCATTTTCAGGTAAGGGCGTTGTAGGAGCTACCTCTAAGAGAAATGAGAAGGCTTAAAGATTTTTGGGAATGGGAGTAGAGACCGTCATTACTCTTTTTTTGTTATTTAGACATCTCGGTTGTATTCGTACATGAATTATTAAACTTTTGAGAATGTTGTTAACCTTTTGATGTAATCTGGGACCCTTATGGGATTTTTGGTTATGATATTGCCTTGGTTATTTTGGGTTGTTACATCATTGCTTGCCATGATGAGAAATTGGTTGAGAGAAAAAAAAATGATCAAGGCTTCGATAACATATAATGGATGAAAGGTTTGATGATTTTTTATTAATCACTTTGGAGACTATTTATACATACAATCACACTGTAACACCCCATATTTTAATTTCTTATGGTTGTTGAGAATAATCAAGAATTTAGGGGCTAATGTCTGAAACTTGAAACTTGTGTGGCTAAGGAGTAAAAGGGTGAAGTTGTGTATATGAGAACCCTCCTAAAACCCTTATCATTTGGACAGTGTCGGCTGAGATCAAGGAGAGAAGAAAGGGGTCTCAAGAATTCAGCAAAGTGGAGGTTGAAGAAGAAGATTTCAGCAAGAAACTGAAGAAATTGTTGGCAAGGTATATCTTCCTCTTCATCTCTTTGCTTTGATTTCTAGAATGGAGATTTTGAGTGTGTGTTCCTTAAGGGATTCTTTTCTTCTAAGTGTATTGGGAAAGAAATCAATTGGAAGAGTGAGATTAGTGAACTCTTTGGAAAAATGAGGAGTTCTTGTTGAAATCTCACCTTTCCAATGGAAGTTTCTTAGTTTTGCTTAACTTTAGGGTTTTGTCCTTAAAGGAGTGATTCATGAAGTTTTTGGATGAGGAATTGAAGGTTTTGAGAGTAGGAGTTGTTTCCTTAATGCATGTATAGTTTTAATCTTCGATTGGAGAAGTTACCAATCAATTGGAATCGATTTTAGGAGTTTTTGGAGGAGTTTTTGGACTGAGATTTTGTGTAGAAATGAGGATGCTCATCCAGGGACATACGCGGCTTGCTGCACGGTTTGTAAACCGCGGCACAAACCGCGTATCCCCCTGTTGGGTGTTTTTCGATTCCTGTTTCGTTCGTCGTTTGGGGCTGGAATCGAGGCGATATTTAAGGGATTGTCTTAAGAGTTTTTGAGGGATGTATTAGGGCATAATTAGGGAGTCTAATACCTCCTTTGTTAACCCCAATTCAGGTGTGCGGTTGGTGTTTAAGTGAGCTCCGGTTAGTGTGTCGTTAAGCCGAGTATCAGGTGAGTTCCCTTAACCCTTTTTTATGCAAATGAAATGTTTTGCTAAAGTTTTCATATCTGAATTTGGTTTGAGCATGATGACATGAATGAACGTTTTGGTAAAGGTTTCTTAACTAATTATGTCTACGAACATGATGATGTGATTAAACGTTTTGAAAGGTTTTGACATGGAAATGTTTACAATTGCATGCAAGTTGTTTATACGTTCGTGTATACGTAAATGTTGATTGCAAATGCTTGTGATGAGGTTGTTATGTGTGGAGTCGGGTTGCACAGTGGGGGACTTCTTGAGTTGCCGTGCCTGGCTTTGTAAGGTGTCGAGTTGCCGTGCCTGGCTTTGTAAGGTGTCGAGTTGCCGTGCCTGGCTTTATAAGGTGTTGAGTTGCCGTGCCTGGCTTTGTAAGGTGATGATAGTCTATGCCACTGTGTACACCCTTAATGAGTATATGATTGATATGTTACTGTTTTTATAAGAGTACATTTTCTTAAATGGCTTGTGAACTCGTTTTTAGAGGTGTTGGTCCCAGCTATAGATTAGCAATGGTAAACAAGTATTGTAGAAGGGGGGGTTGAATACAATACACAAAAATTTTCACTTAATTTAATTCTTTTATTGAAAAACTTCAAATAAGAATTACACACAGAAAACTTAAAGATTGTTGCGGAACAGAACAGATAAAATCTACTCAAACAATCTAACACACAGTCACACACATAATGAAGAACAATTGTAAAACACTAAGAAAACAATGAACTTCTTTGAGAGAGAAATGCCAGCACTTGAAAGCTTGAGAGTCTGTAAACTGGGTGAGTTGCAAGGTTGAAGATGATCTCTTTATATAGTGCCTCATGCATTGAATGCATGGACACTTGTCAAGCAGCACTTGGATGGCAGGATGGAAGCAGCTCTTCTGAAAAATACTGGGACATACTTTTGTCTTTGTATGTTTTGTCTTGAAGCGTTAACCTCTTGTTGAATCTGAACTTTCTTGAAAGAGATAAGGCCATCCGTACCCCAGCGGGTTTGGGGGTGCGGGTAAGGCCACCTGGCCAGCGGGTTCGGCGGCTACCGGGTACGGGGGGTGCGGGTTCGGCCAGCGGGCTCGGCATGCGGGTTCCCCACCCCGCTGCTACCCGAAGAGAAAATCAGTTTTTTTTATTATTATTATTATTATTATTATTATCATAATTATAATAATTATTATTATTGTTATATAAATATAGATAGCTTCTGGGGTCGCATCGACAAAATGAAAAAACTTGAAGTCGAACAACAAAAGTGGCAAGTCGAACAACAAAAGTGTGAAATCGAGTTGGAAAAGCTATATGAAAAAGACTTCGAGTTTTTCATTGCCCCGCACGATCACCTTACGGGAGCTGCTTTGAAGACTACTTTGGCGAGAAAAAAGAGAATTGGACAAAAACATAATTGGGAATTTTGAATTTTATTTTGTAATTTTGAATTTTATTTTATAATTTTATTTCTATTTTTATGAATGTTATGATTTTTTATTAAAAAATTAGATGAGGTGGCATGTGGGTTCAAAAGGTTCAAAAGGTTGGGGTACGGGATTTGTGGGTTCAAAAAGGTTCAAGAGGGTTCAAAGTGGAAAGCTGATGTGGCGCTGATGTGGCGCAGAGGTTGTGAACCTGGGGTACGGATGGCCTAACAAATACAAAGATCCTTTTTCTGATCCTCGGATTATATCTCTGTCATTGCATGATATCCCAAATATATTTTGCAGATAAAGCTGAATATACCTGTTGTAAACTGTTGGCCTAGGATGTCTTCAAGGATATCTTCAAGAATTCTTTCTTAAGGAATTCTCTGCCGATCATGACTTCAACATATCCTGCCGATCATATCTTCAACATCTTTAAGAGATCCTTCAGATCAAGTCTTTAACATCTTTAAGAGATCCTGCCGATCATGTCTTTAACATCTTCAAGAGATCCTGGAGATCAAGTCTTTAACATCTTCAAGAGATCCTACCGATCAAGTCTTCAAGATTTTCCTTGCTCTTCAAGAGTACTGGCCTAAAACCTTAGGACCTTGTACTGGCCTGAAACCTTAGGACCTTGTACTGGCCTAAAATCTTAGGACGTCCCAAGTAGCAGCTTAATCTTTGGTTGAGAAGTCTATCTTCAATCCGCATTGAAGATATACTTCTACTTTGTTTCTTCGGTTGATCTTCGACTTCACCGAACATTTTTATACAATTAAGCTGCTTGTAAAGAACCTAGAAATTATTCTAAGTATGAACTGTGTAAAATTGAGAGACTGAGGTCATCTTCAAATCTTAAGTGACCCAACAATCTCCCCCTATTTGAGGATGACATCCATACTTAGAATCTGAGAAGTAAACACTGAATAATTCATTTTTGACCCTTGTTTACTCTTTTGGGTTCTTTTCACATAGTCCATTTTTTTTGTATCTGATATTTACAAGTATAATGAAAGAATAAGGTATATCTGTACACACTATTAACAAAAATGTACTTGTATTGAAAACTTGAAAGAGCAAATACTTAAGTTTACAAGTACATATCAAAAACATAAAAAGATGATCAATTCATCCTTTTCTGTAGTTCAGCTAGGATGGCATGTTGTAGTGGAGGGATTGCAGTTGTGTCAGGGGTAATGACAAGGATGGCTTCAAGGAAGATAGAGTCAGCCATAGATATCTCCTCATATCGGAAGAATTGTTGTGTGCCTTGGGCATTGTTGAAGAAAATGCCCCGATGCGGTCTGTATAACACAGAAGGAGATTTTCTGGTGGGGACTAAGGGAGGCTTTAGGTTCAGGTTCTTGAGATCAGGAAGAATTCCTATAGCAGCAAGATCTTGAAAGATGGTTTGGTGGAATTCTTTCCTTATCTTCTTTAGATTGTCAAGAAGTCCTATGATATATATCTTTGCATCAACTAGGTTCGGACTTTTTGAATCTTTAAGACATTCAACAATTTCGTACCATTCTAACATACCATAAGAATCAAGGTCATGAAATCTTACCGGTGTGATGGAGTTGTCAGCCCGGGTAAGTATCACATAGACATCATGTGATTCTTTGTGAGTAGCTAGTTTGGCTTCAACGATTTTAGAGATACTGGTCCTTCCAAGTAACTTTTTCTTGCACCATGCAAAATTTTTGGAGAACTCAGATTGCTCCCCCTCAACTAGTGTACCTGTATTTTCAATGGTTTGCTCCCCCTGAGTTGGTGGATCTGGTTGTGCCGATTTGGATGGGTCAGAAGGACCTGGCACGTCCGATTGACCCGGTTGGTCGCTGGAAGGAGTTTCCAGACCTCTCTCCCCCTCAGCGGCCGACCGTTCACGAGAAAATCAAGAGAACACACAGAGTGGACCCAACACCTATCGAACTCTATTGGCCGAATACCCCCCACCTATCGAACTCTATTGTTGACATGATGGTGCCATCATCTCCTCCGTCTTCAAGGTATCTTCCTCATCATCCTCCCACACCTACTCATCACATGTGTGAAGCTCCCATCACCAGATATGTCTCCCCTGCAAGCCAACTTGGATCCATCCAGAGTTCTCTCTCTGGCTTACACTCTCAGCTTCAGTCCCTTTTAGACTCCAATGCCACTCTCACGCTCTCTATGGCTGCCATGAAAACTGCTTCTGAGGCTCGTGATCAGGAAATTATTAGGCTACAGTCATCCATTGAGAGCCAGCAAAGCCTAAATAATCAGCTTCTTGGTGGTCTTGTCTCTCTTCACCAAAGGATGGATGCTCTTCCAGCGGCGCAGGCTCGAGTCCTCACTCACTTTGCTGATGTTGTCCTGTCTCGTGAACGGTCGGCCGCTGAGGGGGAGAGAGGTCTGGAAACTCCTTCCAGCGACCAACCGGGTCAATCTGACGTGCCAGGTCCTTCTGACCCATCCAAATCGGCACAACCAGATCCACCAACTTAGGGGGAGCAAACCATTGAAAATACAGGTACACTAGTTGAGGGGGAGCAATCTGAGTTCTCCAAAAAGTTTGCATGGTGCAAGAAAAAGTTACTTGGAAGGACCAGTATCTCTAAAATCGTTGAAGCCAAACTAGCTACTCACAAAGAATCACATGATGTCTATGTGATACTTACCCGGGCTGACAACTCCATCACACCGGTAAGATTTCATGACCTTGATTCTTATGGTATGTTAGAATGGTACGAAATTGTTGAATGTCTTAAAGATTCAAAAAGTCCGAACCTAGTTGATGCAAAGATATATATCATAGGACTTCTTGACAATCTAAAGAAGATAAGGAAAGAATTCCACCAAACCATCTTTCAAGATCTTGCTGCTATAGGAATTCTTCCTGATCTCAAGAACCTGAACCTAAAGCCTCCCTTAGTCCCCACCAGAAAATCTCCTTATGTGTTATACAGACCGCATCGGGGCATTTTCTTCAACAATGCCCAAGGCACACAACAATTCTTCCGATATGAGGAGATATCTATGGCTGACTCTATCTTCCTTGAAGCCATCCTTGTCATTACCCCTGACACAACTGCAATCCCTCCACTACAACATGCCATCCTAGCTGAACTACAGAAAAGGATGAATTGATCATCTTTTTATGTTTTTGATATGTACTTGTAAACTTAAGTATTTGCTCTTTCAAGTTTTCAATACAAGTACATTTTTGTTAATAGTGTGTACAGATATACCTTATTCTTTCATTATACTTGTAAATATCAGATACAAAAAAAAATATGGACTATGTGAAAAGAACCCAAAAGAGTAAACAAGGGTCAAAAATGAATTATTCAGTGTTTACTTCTCAGATTCTAAGTATGGATGTCATCCTCAAATAGGGGGAGATTGTTGGGTCACTTAAGATTTGAAGATGACCTCAGTCTCTCAATTTTACACGGTTCATACTTAGAATAATTTCTAGGTTCTTTACAAGCAGTTTAATTGTATAAAAATGTTCGGTGAAGTCGAAGATCAACCGAAGAAACAAAGTAGAAGTATATCTTCAAGGCGGATTGAAGATAGATTTCTCAACCAAAGATTAAGCTGCTACTTGGGACGTCCTAAGGTTTTAGGCCAGTACAAGGTCCTAAGGTTTCAGGCCAGTACACTTGAAGAGCAAGGAAAATCTTGAAGACTTGATCGGTAGGATCTCTTGAAGATGTTGAAGACATGATATGCAGGATCTCTTAAAGATGTTGAAGACATGATATGCAGGATCTCTTAAAGATGTTGAAGACATGATCAGCAGGATATGTTGAAGATGTTAAAGACTTGATCTCCAGGATCTCTTGAAGATGTTAAAGACTTGATCTCCAGGATCTCTTGAAGATGTTAAAGACTTGATCTGCAGGATCTCTTGAAGATGTTGAAGATATGATCGGCAGAGAATTCCTTAAGAAAGAATTCTTGAAGATATCTTCAAAGAGATCCTAGGCCAACAGTTTACAACAGGTATATTCCACTTTATCTGCAAAATATATTTGGGATATCTTGAATGACAAAGAGATAAATAATCCAAAGAACCTTTTTCTGATCCTCGGATTATCTCTCTGTCATTCAAGATATCCCAAATATATTTTGCAGATAAAGTGGAATATACCTGTTGTAAACTGTTGGCCTAGGATCTCTTTGAAGATATCTTCAAGAATTCTTTCTTAAGGAATTCTCTGCCGATCATATCTTCAACATCTTCAAGAGATCCTGCAGATCAAGTCTTTAACATCTTCAAGAGATCCTGCCGATCATGTCTTTAACATCTTCAAGAGATCCTGGAGATCAAGTCTTTAACATCTTCAAGAGATCCTGGAGATCAAGTCTTTAATATCTTCAACATATCCTGCCGATCATGTCTTCAACATCTTTAAGAGATCCTGCATATCATGTCTTCAACATCTTTAAGAGATCCTGCATATCATGTCTTCAACATCTTCAAGAGATCCTACCGATCAAGTCTTCAAGATTTTCCTTGCTCTTCAAGTGTACTGGCCTAAAACCTTAGGACCTTGTACTGGCCTGAAACCTTAGGACCTTGTACTGGCCTAAAACCTTAGGACGTCCCAAGTAGCAGCTTAATCTTTGGTTGAGAAATCTATCTTCAATCCGCCTTGAAGATATACTTCTACTTTGTTTCTTCGGTTGATCTTCGACTTCACCGAACATTTTTATACAATTAAACTGCTTGTAAAGAACCTAGAAATTATTCTAAGTATGAACTGTGTAAAATTGAGAGACTGAGGTCATCTTCAAATCTTAAGTGACCCAACAATCTCCCCCTATTTGAGGATGACATCCATACTTAGAATCTGAGAAGTAAACACTGAATAATTCATTTTTGACCCTTGTTTACTCTTTTGGGTTCTTTTCACATACTCCATTCTTTCCTCTCCACTTTCGGCCGAATACCCCCCACCTATCGAAACCCTCCATTTTTTTTGGCCGACACCCAAACAAAGAACATCCTCCTCGGGCCACCTATCAAAGAACATGTATGAGGGTCATACATGTTTACTTGATTTTCTTGTTGAAGATTCTCCAGATGATCTTCCCGCTTCTGCATATCGGTATCACTCACCAACTACCACCGAAGAAGTTCAGTTGTCTCCTACCAGTGCCAACTCCTCTGCAAGCTTCCATGGCTCATCTCCTCCTCTTATCTCAAAGCCTCCTGGCTCTCCTCCACCTAAAGTAATAGAGCATTCAAGCTCTTATGATGCTGCCTCATCTGCAACTCTACCACCTTCTGGAGATCCTATTGTTGCCATGATGGTGCCATTCTCTCCTCCATCTTCAAGGTATCTTCCTCATCATCCTCCCACACCTACTCATCACATGTGTGAAGCTCCCATCACCAGATATGTCTCCCCTGCAAGTCAACTTGGATCCATCCAGAGTTCTCTCTCTGGCTTACACTCTCAGCTTCAGTCCCTTTTAGACTCCAATGCCACTCTCACGCTCTCTATGGCTGCCATGAAAACTGCTTCTGAGGCTCGTGATCAGGAAATTATTAGGCTACAGTCATCCATTGAGAGCTAGCAAAGCCTAAATAATCAGCTTCTTGGTGGTCTTGTCTCTCTTCACCAAAGGATGGATGCTCTTCCAGCGGCGCAGGCTCGAGTCCTCACTCACTTTGCTGATGTTGTCCTGTCTCGTGAACGGTCGGCCGCTGAGGGGGAGAGAGGTCTGGAAACTCCTTCCAGCGACTAACCGGGTCAATCTGAGCTGCCAGATCCATGCTGAGTGAATCTCACCTTCCGACCTACTTTTGGGCTGAAGCAATTAATACTGCATGCTTTACCCAAAATAGGTCCATTATTGTAAAAAGACATAATAAGACTCCCTATGAAGTCTTTTATGGTAGAAAACCAAACATCAGTTTTCTTCATGTCTTTGGGTGTGTCTGCTACATTCTGAATGACAGAGAAAACTTGGGTAAGTTTGATCCTAAAGCAGATGAAGGCATTTTCATGGGTTATTCTCTCACCTCCAAAGCATATAGGGTCTACAATCTTCGGAGAAAATGTATTGATGAATCAATACATGTCAAGTTTGATGACCTCAAGGTATCATCCCTCTCCTCAGATGATGATGAATTAAATAGTTGGATCACCTCTTGCATCGGTGATGTCTCTCCTTCTCCACCTAACCCAACTATTCCCATACCTTCTCCTCAAAATCCTACCTCTCAAGATAATAATCCTTCCTCATCCTCACACCCTTCTTCAAACCAAGAAGAAAATCCTCTGCCGATCCAAACTTCCCAAAACCAAAATTCTCTTCAAAACACCACTCTCTCATCCCTCCAATATCCCTTCTTCATCAAATCCACCCCATACTTCTTCTTTCAATCCTCCTGAAGATCTACCCTCCACCTCTCATCCACAACCTCCTTATCCTCCAGCTTTGCCTCCTGCTATAAAATGGACCAAGGATCATCCAATTGATCAAATAATTGGTGATCAACAGGCTGGTGTCCAAACCAGAAGAGGAGTAGGCAATATCTGTCTCTATGTGAACTTTTTATCTCTTATAGAGACAAAGAAGGTTGAAGAAGCTCTAGCTGATCCATGTTGGATCACTGCCATGCAAGAAGAACTTTCTCAGTTTGAAAGAAACAAGGTCTGGAGATTGGTTCCTCGTCCTCCCCGAAAAACAATCATAGGAACCAAGTGGGTCTTCAGAAACAAGATGGATGAAGAAGGCACTGTCATCAGAAATAAAGCCAGGCTGGTTGCTCAAGGGTACAGGCAAGAAGAAGGAATCGACTATGATGAAACCTTTGCTCCAGTTGCCAGACTTGAAGCAATCAGAATCTTCCTTGCTCATGCTGCATACAAGAACTTCAGAGTCTTCCAGATGGATGTCAAGAGTGCCTTCCTGAATGGAGAGCTAGCTGAAGAAGTCTATGTGAAGCAACCTCCTGGATTTGAAGATCCATCTCATCCTGATTATGTGTACAGATTGGATAAGGCTCTCTATGGCCTTAAACACGCTCCTCGTGTCTGGTACGATACTCTAGCAGACTTTCTTTTGAAGAACAAGTATACTGGGGGTAAGATTGACAACACTCTTTTCATCAAACAAAGCCCAGGTAATCTTATTCTTGTTCAAATCTATGTGGATGATATCATTTTTGGTGCCACCGATGAATCACTATGTGATGAGTTTGCTTCTCTCATGATGAGTCAATATGAGATGAGCATGATGGGGGAGCTAACATTTTTCTTTGGTCTTCAAGTAAGACAATCTTCTGAAGGTATCTTTATAAACCAAAGCAAATACATTCGTGATCATTTGAAAAAGTTTCAATTTGATACATGCTCTCCCATGAAAACTCCTATGGCACCACCTCTAAAACTTGATGCTGATACAAATGGTGTATATGTTGATATCACCAAGTTTAGAGGAATGATTGGGTCACTTCTTTATCTTACTGCTAGTAGACCTGACATTATGTTCGCTACCTGTTTGTGTGCGCGTTACCAAGCCAATCCTAAGAAATCTCATATGGATGCGGTTAAACGCATCTTTAGGTATCTGAAAGGTACCATGAATCTGGGTCTTTGGTATCCCAAAGACTCAGGTTTTGATCTCATGGGATATTCAGATTCTGATTTTGCAGGATCCAAGATTGATAGAAAGAGCACTACTGGAAGCTGCCAACTCCTTGGTGGTAAACTTGTTAGCTGGTCTAGCAAGAAGCAACACTCAGTATCCACCTCCACTGCTGAAGCTGAATATGTTGCTACCGGTAGCTGCTGTGCTCAAATCCTATGGATGAAGAATCAACTGAGGGACTACAATCAGATCTACTCTCAAGTCCCAATACTGTGTGACAACTCCAGTGCAATTGCCATTGCAAATAATCCGGTGCTTCACTCCAGATCCAAGCACATTGATATTCGGTATCACTTCATAAGAGATCACATCTCCAAAGGTGATATTGAACTGCATTTTATCCCCACCGATCTTCAACTGGCGGATCTCTTCACAAAGCCTCTTGAAGAACCTCGGTTCAAATTTCTCCTAGGAAAACTTGGTATGTTAAATTTAGATATATAATAAATAAATAAATAAATAAATAAATAAAATAAAAAAAAATCTGTGTTTATCAGTTAGACATTTCAAGTACTGATATTTTATCAGTTACAAGAAAAGTCCATTTTTGTCTCATTCTTCTCTTCTACTCTCCTTTTCTACTTTTACCTATCCCAATACATCCCTTACCTTTTACCTCATACACTCAACACTTACCTTTTTACCATTCTCAATCCAAGTCAACTTCACTCCTCACCATTCATTTCTTTACCTATCCATTTTTACCTTTAATCCACACCCTCACTTTTCCATCTAAAGAAACACAACCTACCCTCAAACCTCCCCTCTACACACACAACCTATTTTTCTACCTTCACCTTACCATCTCTTTTTCTCCTATAAATTTACCTTACTCACACATATCCTTCATCTCCCCTCACAAACTATCCTAACCAACCAAATAAGACAAACCTCACACAATACCTCCAAACCACCGACAACAAGCAACCCAAACACCATCTTCGTCGGCTGTCTCCCTTCCACCGACAACCTCACGCCGACAGCATCTCCCGCCGACCGCCGCCCTGCTGCTGCCACCGACCACCGACGCAAACCTCCGCCATCCCGCCCTCGTCGTCGGCTGCCGAGACCACCCCCACCGACCCTCTTCTTTCCGCCGTCGCCGACCTCCCCAACCGCCGACCTCCCCAACCGCCGACACCCTCCCTTCCGCCGACACCTACCCTCACCCCACGATACCCTACCCACCGACTCCTCACCCCCCACCCCACCGACGCCTCTCACCCACCCCCACCCCCCACCGACACCCCCTACCCACCGACCCCCACCCCCCACCGACATCCCATACCCACCAAAACCACCCTTCCAAATAAATTTCTTTTAACTCATTTTTTAAGACATTCTCTTCTCTCTCTCTCTCCTACTTTTTCTAATTCTCACACATCTCATCCTACACACTAAACCTAGCCTCTCCCATCCCATCTACCCTTTCCTACACCTCATTATCCTACCTCCCATTACCCAACATATATTTCTCTTCCTTCTATCCATCTCTACCCCACTATAAATACCCCTCTCCATCTCATTTTTTTTTCACCCTCTCCATCTTCTCCTTTCTTTTTCTCTCCATTTATCAAGATGACATCCTCTTCTTCTCCTCCTAAATTCACTCACGCAGACTTAGTCTTCAACTCTTGCAATCATCTTGCAAGATTTGCTAATGACCCCCTCCATCCAGAACACAATCCAGTCTCCTTTTTTCTTCAACAGTCTCCTCTCCAATATGCCTTCACCAAGAGCATCAAAATGAGCAAAGTGCTTCTGGGAAGTTTTTGGGTTTCTTGCTTCTATGATGATGCTACTTCACAAATCAAGGCCTCCATCCTTTCTGATATTGAACCTGATCTCAGCTTTGGGGTTGAAGACATTAGGTCTGCTCTACATCTTCCAACTTTTCCTTCTTATGAAAAGTTTCCCCTTGGCAAAGATGCTGCATCTCTTTTGGACATTGAACATGGTGAGGTGGTCAATGCAATCCAGTACGCCTCCAAAGAAGGTGATAAAGGGCCTGGCACTCTCATGCGCAAAAACATGGGTCCGGTATGGAACTTCTTCTTTACTCATATCCTTCTATGCCTTAGTCGTAAAACAAGCGGTTATGACCAAGTTCCATCATATGTCACCAAGCTTGCCCATGCTCTTATGTTTCAAAGACGGATCGATTTCGCCAAATATTTCTTTGATGAAATAGTTAGTGTGATAGACAGTTCCAAGAGGCCGCATGTTGCATATCCCAGATTTCTTTCTCTCATCGTTTCTCAAAAGCTGGCTGCTGCTCTTGAAGCTGATCAAAAGTCAGCTACTCCCAAGTTTGTGTATGACTACTCTCCATCAACTGTCACCAAACAAATTCTGCAACGCGAACAGGATGGAACCACCATTATTCCAGGTATGTCTTCTTTCATTAACTCTCCCAATCTACAATGGGGAGATGCCCGGGACCCTCGTCCTATTGTGGCTTCCTCCATTGTAGTGGACCCTTCTCCCCATACCCGAGTGAAACCGTCAAGCACATCAAAAAAATCTAAAGCTTCCGGTAGCTCCGCACTCGCTTCTATGACTATGCCACCAAAATCACCTTTGGCGGCTACCCAAGTCAACACCCCTTCCAAGAAGCGGAGTCACTCCTCATCCCCCCTTACGTCTCATCCAAAGAGGCATAAGGATCATTTGAGGGCCATAACCACCCATCCAGCAACAGATTCTCAACAATCTGAAGCTGTTGAAATTGTCCCAACCAGGCCCAGGGAATCTGCTGACCCCTTAGCTAGCTCCTCCGTCTCCTCCCAACAGGTTTCGGTTGAAAATTTAGAGACCCACAATGCTCCTTCTTCTATCAACTTCTTGGTGGATGAAGATGACTTGGACCTCTCTCCAGTCCAAGGTACTGCTTTCTCACTGCACGGCCTATCACCCGATCGTTGCACGGTCGATGTTACTGCACGACCCAATGAGGGTCATACATGTTTACTTGATTTTCTTGTTGAAGATTCTCCAGATGATCTTCCCGCTTCTGCATATCGGTATCACTCACCAACTACCACCGAAGAAGTTCATTTGTCTCCTACCAGTGCCAACTCCTCTGCAAGCTTCCATGGCTCATCTCCTCCTCTTATCTCAAAGCCTCCTGGCTCTCCTCCACCTGAAGTAATGGAGCATTCAAACTCTTATGATGCTGCCTCATCTGCAACTCTACCACCTTCTGGAGATCCTATTGTTGACATGATGGTGCCATCCTCTCCTCCATCTTCAAGGTATCTTCCTCATCATCCTCCCACACCTACTCATCACATGTGTGAAGCTCCCATCACCAGATATGTCTCCCCTGCAAGCCAACTTGGATCCATCCAGAGTTCTCTCTCTGGCTTACACTCTCAGCTTCAGTCCCTTTTATACTCCAATGCCACTCTCACGCTCTCTATGGCTGCCATGAAAACTGCTTCTGAGGCTCGTGATCAGGAAATTATTAGGCTACAGTCATCCATTGAGAGCCAGCAAAGCCTAAATAATCAGCTTCTTGGTGGTCTTGTCTCTCTTCACCAAAGGATGGATGCTCTTCCAGCGGCGTAGGCTCGAGTCCTCACTCACTTTGCTGATGTTGTCCTGTCTCGTGAACGGTCGGCCGCTGAGGGGGAGAGAGGTCTGGAAACTCCTTCCAGCGACCAACCGGGTCAATCTGACGTGCCAGGTCCTTCTGACCCATCCACTTGTTGGGACTATGTGGACTGGTCGGAAGGACCAGTATGCAAAAAGAACAAAAAGTATGGACTATGTGGAGATGTAAGATATATGAAGAAAAGATAGACTTAGAAAATATAGACTTAGGAGAATGAGGGTGAGAGGTAAGGTAAAAAGGTGAGAGAGATTGAACTAGCAGGTATAATGGAAATGGTGTTTTTGTTTGAATAGAAAAAGAAGGGTGAGGACTAGAAGTAAAGACATCTTTGGTAGATTACCTGTCAATTATGTGAAGAAGATGAGAAGCACTTAGCTGGTACTAGAGCAGTTGAGAGGGGGTGACCTTCAGGATCATCCATGTCATTTATCTGGGCCATGAAGCACAAATTTGAAATGTCCTTCTCACTTTCAGATGTGGGTTCATCTGCCAAATCATGAGTTTTAGCAGGCAGACCCTTTCCCTTTCTGACTAGTCTTGCATTTCTTTCCTTTTCTCTCTTGTATTTTTCTTTGTATCGTTCAGCCCGGTCAGAATCATATTTGGATCTTCCCGGTTTTGAAGAAAATCGGCCTGAGGAAGAAGTTCTGGGTTTTTCAAAACGTTTACTTCTACATTCAGAAGAAAAATGACCCTTTTTACCACAGTTAAAACATTCCTCATTAGATTTGTCTGAGGAGGAGTGTTTGGAGAGAGAAGAGGAGGGTTTTCGACTAAACTTAGATTTTTCAGAAGAAAAGTGAGATTTGGATTTAGAATACCCATCCATCCTGGCCATTCCATCTGATAGTTTGTCAACTGAAGTTTCCTCACATTCATCATCAGCATCACTAAGATATGCTTCTGAATGCTCATTGGAATCTTCTTGACTATCATGGTCAGAGTCAGATGGATAGGTGATTCTTGGAGTACGCATAGTTCTTTTGGAAGAGTCACTTAAGAGAGCTATAGAAGAGCCCTTTATATCTGTGATGACAGACTTCCTTTGCAGCTTAGTCTGCTCATAGTTGAAAAGAGTTCCATAAAGAGAAGTGAGAGGCATGTGATCAAGATCCTTGGTTGTCTTTATGCAAGTGCAGATGTTTTCCCAAAAATCAGGAAGACAATCCATAAACTTGCACAGGACTTCCTCATTATCATACATGCGACCCAACAGTTTAAGATCATTGAGAAGACTGTTAAAGCGATTATAGTAGCCTGAAAGAGATTCTCCTTTCTCATAAGAGAAGAGTTCATATTTTCTAACAAGAGCAATCTTCCTGCTCTTTTTCACTTCAGACGTACCTTCATAAAGAACACATAGAGTGGACCACATTTCCTTAGCAGTAGAAAAATTTACAAGAGAATGATAAACCTCATCAGGCAAAGAGAGGGCAATGATGGCTCTGACTTTAGTGTCAAGAGCTACAAGACGCTTATCTTTATCATTGTACTTACTGGGGTCCTTTACAATGTATCTCCCAGTAGCAGGTGTTCGTTCTTCCTCATCAGAAGAAGACTCATCACCATCCTCATGTTTATTTTTGGCATTAAAACGATCCCAAACTCTAGGAACAAGAGGTCCTTCATGAAGTATAGTAGGATACTTGCTGTCGACTCCTTCTAGGAAGAGCATCATACGACTTTTCCACAGAGAGAAGTTATTGGGGTTAAACTTTGGTGGTTTGGCTATGGAGCCATTGTCGTATGATCCAGCAATAGAGTTTTGAGAAGAAACATTGTTTAAAGAAGAAGATGAAGCCATTGCAGATCAAGTTTATTAGATTAAACTGACCTGCTCTGATACCACTTGTTGGTCCCAGTTATAGATTAGCAATGGTAAACAAGTATTGTAGAAGGGGGGGTTGAATACAATACACAAAATTTTTCACTTAATTTAATTCTTTTATTGAAAAACTTCAAATAAGAATTACACACAGAAAACTTAAAAATTGTTGCGGAACAGAACAGATAAAATCTACTCAAACAATCTAACACACAGTCACACACAGAATGAAGAACAATTGTAAAACACTAAGAAAACAATGAACTTCTTTGAGAGAGAAATGCCAGCACTTGAAAGCTTGAGAGTCTGTAAACTGGGTGAGTTGCAAGGTTGAAGATGATCTCTTTATATAGTGCCTCATGCATTGAATGCATGGACACTTGTCAAGCAGCACTTGGATGGCAGGATGGAAGCAGCTCTTCTGAAAAATACTGGGACGTACTTTTGTCTTTGTATGTTTTGTCTTGAAGCGTTGACCTCTTGTTGAATCTGAACTTTCTTGAAAGAGATAACAAATACAAAGATCCTTTTTCTGATCCTCGGATTATATCTCTGTCATTGCAGGATATCCCAAATATATTTTGCAGATAAAGCTGAATATACCTGTTGTAAACTGTTGGCCTAGGATGTCTTCAAGGATATCTTCAAGAATTCTTTCTTAAGGAATTCTCTGCCGATCATGACTTCAACATATCCTGCCGATCATATCTTCAACATCTTTAAGAGATCCTTCAGATCAAGTCTTTAACATCTTTAAGAGATCCTGCCGATCATGTCTTTAACATCTTCAAGAGATCCTGGAGATCAAGTCTTTAACATCTTCAAGAGATCCTACCGATCAAGTCTTCAAGATTTTCCTTGCTCTTCAAGAGCACTGGCCTAAAACCTTAGGACCTTGTATTGGCCTGAAACCTTAGGACCTTGTACTGGCCTGAAACCTTAGGACCTTGTACTGGCCTAAAATCTTAGGACGTCCCAAGTAGCAGCTTAATCTTTGGTTGAGAAGTCTATCTTCAATCCGCATTGAAGATATACTTCTACTTTGTTTCTTCGGTTGATCTTCGACTTCACCGAACATTTTTATACAATTAAGCTGCTTGTAAAGAACCTAGAAATTATTCTAAGTATGAACTGTGTAAAATTGAGAGACTGAGGTCATCTTCAAATCTAAAGTGACCCAACAAGAGGGAATTCACTAGACCTCATGGTCTAACCCTCGTTTTCCAAAAATTAAAAACCATTTTCAGGTGATAGTCGTGTTGGGATTCCATTGAGCGTTGCTGGAAAAGTTGTGGCATTGTAGAAGAGCTTGAGTTCAATGAAGACTCGTAGATTACAGTCGGACTTCCTGTAGCATCTCAGTTGTGAGTGTGTTATCCACTGCGAACTTAGAGTAGAAAGTGTCGTATATTGTAATCTTTGGGACCGTCTATGGTTGTAATGTTATAAATTCCAATTTATTAAAATTGGGCTGTTACAAATGGTATCAGAGCCATAGTTTAAGGGATTTAGGTGACCGGATGGGCCTAAACTTAAACTGTGGAGTAGAGTGGGACACAACTGAGATATAGGAAGCCATTAGGAAAGACCTTAATCATAGGATATCTTAACAATGGTAGTGAGAACTCTCATGTAAGGTAAATTCAAATAACATCTGGCCAATGCTATTATGGATCTACAGGTGCATGGGTGTAATCAATCACTATTGTCGGGATGAGTGGTGGGTGTGGCAGTATGTAGAAGGTTCTAACCTTGTGTTTGATAGCAAAGAGTTGATGTGTCATGAAAGAGATCCCTTGTGGTGGGATGTTTGCAACTTCTAGAGGAAGCGTTGTCTGGAATGTTATTATGCTGTCTGGAAGTAAATTTTCTAGGATTCAAATGAATGAATGGTTGTATGGGGAGGGCAACTCCTAGTGCTAGTGGGTCCTCACCCTTAGGATCGTTGTGTCGGTCAGTTGGGTTAGGAGTGAGAATTATGCGGACATCTTGAAACCTTTAATTCAAGATCAAGTTAGGGAATCTAGTCTTGGATTCCTTAGTCAAGCGGATTAGTGGCAAGGTTAATGATTGCAAAAGATCAGTGTTGTTTTGTGGTATGCATGTAAGAGTGGTCGATCAAGTGGGCTGTGAAACACTTGTACTACAAGTTGTAGCATAAGTAAGAAAGCGGTTGTTGGTTATAGTATGGTACCAGTGAAGAGTTAAAGTGAGTGCAACGGTTGACTTGGTTAGAGTGAATAGCCTTCAATTGCATATTGAATTCCATGCTTTTTGTTGTTAAACGTATTATACGAGATTCTTTCACGTTAAAAAGCATGTACGTGCATGACATGTTTTCTTGTTTTGGGAACTGAGTTGACGCGTGCGAGCGTGTTTTCTTTAAAGTAAAATTCAAACTTGTTTTCATTATACGATAAAGCTTTGAACTTAGTGATTTACGAATTATTTCACGTTTTTCTTGTGGAGAGAATATTCGTTACGAAGATATATTGAAAACGTTTTATTGTGAGGTTTGTTTTACAAACAAAATGAGTACTGACTCGTTATTTTCATGTAAACGAGTGTTGGAGTTAACTGACCCACTTTGGGTAAGTGATTTTGTTATGAACTTCCTAGCCGTATTGGAAAGGGTTTCGTTGGAGATGACCGTTGTGTCGGCATCGAGTTGGATGGACAAGGTTACGAATTATCGTAAGAGTGCCTGTAAGCGATTCTTGCGATCGTTGTGTTTCACTATTCATCCTGAGTGGTGTCGTATCATGCATACTCAAGCGTGTTTTATGATTTTGTGACTATTGCATTTTTAAAAGGGTGCTAAATGATTTCAATCGTTGTGTCATTGTGCATGAAGGCTATGAACTCGCTAAGTCGGGAATGGTATTACGACTAAGGATAAGAAAGGCTTTGAGAGTGGAATTGCCAGTAGAATAAGATGTGGTCGAGTTATAACCTTAGTGTTTCCTTTAGAGGAAGTGGGTGAATACCGGGAGCCTCGGGCAGTGAACTCGGAATGTCGGTATGATTGTAGTTTGAGCTATTGCTTGGTTATATGAGAATAGTTTTAAAGGCGGTGAAAGTTGAAATGGTTAGAGTGTTTCTGTTGGGGGAATAGTAGTAAGTAGCGTTACGTTACTTGAGGTGATGTTATCGGTTTTGAGTTGGAGTAGTGAGATGGTTTGATAACTAGATCTTGCGCTAAGAAAGATCTTGTGTTTGTTTTCTCTCAAGTGGGAACGGTGGGATATAAGTTGGTTATGATGCGTTGGACGAAGTGGATTCTGTTAGGAATCCTAGATTGTCAAGAAGGAATGGAATCATCATGTAGTCCTTTGATGTGGAGATTTACGACTGTTTAGCATGTCTCAAGTTGGAAGTTTTGTCAGGAAGTTGAAAATTTGAGAAATGAACCGTTGTGTGTGAACGAATGAGGTCGGTCGTGAATGTGTAAATAATATGGTATAGGAACAGCTAGTGAGGGCATTAGGAGAACGGAAGATCACCAATGTGGACGTGATGCCTATTGAGGTTTTGATGATTCGCGGGTGCGTAAGGTGTTTAGCATAGCGGAGATGGATCGCGAGGAGTTGACGAGAAACGAGAATCTGTTCGAGGAGTTAGGAGAAGTAGATTCCTTCGGGAATCCTTGTCTGTCGTGAGGTGACTGGACAATTGCAAGTCGATTGTCGATGTTGAATTCAATGACCGTTCTGTCGGATAGTTGTCAGGAGGCTGATATTGGAGAAGTAACTATAGTGTGGTTATAGTGTTGAGTTTTCTTGCGTGAGATGTAAGAAGTTGTTTGGAGAAAGGTGTATATCCGGCATGACGCTGGACCACCTTGTGTGAGTGTTTTAGGAGTGAAAGATTTTGGTAGCATAAGTGAATTTCTATGGTGCTTGATAAGCCAAATAAGAACGAGTTGATTAGTGTAATCGAAACGAGTGTGCTTTGATTAGATGATTTTGTCATGTGGTTCGTCTAGACCCGAGAAAGACAAAGTCGGGGAAACGATTCACTTCAATGGAATTGTGTTATGGGTGGCGTGAAGGAAGTAGTATCCTTTGCGTGTGTAAAGGCATCATGATAGCTTGTTTGCAATGTAGTCGTGTGGTGCGATAGTAGCGTGAGGAAGTGGTAGCACTTGGAATCGAAGGAACGTGTAGGTTATAGATGTAATGTTGGTTTGCCGTAATGTTAGAATAGTCAAAGGTGGTGAGTATGCTCGATTGAAGTGTGTGGTTTTGCAGGCAGTATACGTTAATGCTAGGTTGAGATCTGGAGATTGAGTTGCGATTGGTGACGGGATGAGAGGAGAATCCTTGTTCTTCTCGATCCCATTGGATCCTTGGAGTGAGTTTTCATACTTCACTTGATTGTCGGAGAGGATATTGTAACAGTTAAACTATGGTGCTTCGTTATGAAGTGTAGTCAAGGGCGTTGGAGTATTCCGTGGATGTAAAGAAATACAATGAGTAGGATGACTGTGTTGGGAAGTTAGGAACTCTTAGTAGTTCTCGGTGCTAAGTACTTTATGAGGACTTGGCTAGGGTCTTGATTGGCGAATCTGGAGAAACAGTTCTTTTAGACTGTAGCGGTGAATGTTGGGCGTTCTGAGTAGGCACGAGAGAAAGTGATGACGGTATGGTAGATCAAGTATAGACAGGCTTGCGGTGAGAAAATGTCAGGAGATACTGGAAAGGCAGTTTGTAATTAAGGAACTGTTATTTGAGGGGCATAAGATGAGGGATTGATGTGTATGTCATGGTTAAAGAGTTGAGGAAACTAAGTTTGTGCGATCGGTCTAAAAGCTGGCTCGTGTTAGCAAGTCATTATGTTGAGGCATCTTTAGTGTATCAAGTTAGAATGGAAGCATGTGGTCGGATGTGGTTCCCTGGTTGAGAGATTTTTGGATTTGATTCGGTATCGTCGGGGAGAATGTGTCACATGAACGTGTTGTTCAGTGTTCGATCAAGTGAGACAGTTTGAGTGAGTTTGGTCACTCCTCTTCGTGGTAGGGCAAGAGAATTTTGGTGGTGGTTCCTTTTTGGTGGAACCATTCGGTGGATTTGGCGAGGAATATAATGATGTATAGAAATGAATTATGGCTTAGTGATTGTTATGAGTTTAGACCGTTGATTGGTAACTGTGGTGGCACGTGTGATCGGTGCGAGTTTGGGGAAACGTAAATTATGTCAGGCGGGGGTTGTGTTGGCGGGATGGTGCTCTTCCTTTTGAAAAGGATGTTATGCAGTGGTGAGAACGCGGTAGCGATATGAGGGTGATCTTGTGTAATGTCGACGAAAGGAGTGGTCAGTGTCCGTTTAGAGATTACAGGCGTGCGTGGGTTGGCATGCTACCGACCTGAGAATGGGGTAGTTGGCCGAGGAGTAATGTCAAAGAATGTCGTACGTTGACGGTTCTGATCAAAAATGGATGGATAAGTGTATGGGACAAGAACGATTGGATTGAAAGGTATGAGTATTTGCAATCTCAAGGCGGGAAAAACATTCCCCATGGGTTGGAGTAGTGTGTTTCAGGAGGAAATTGAATTGGACCATTTTGTAATGGAGTAATAATGGCTATCGAATGAATTGGGGAGTGTTGGTTGAAATCTCGGTGCGGTGTTACCAGTGTAAGGAGCGCGAAGGGATGGAGAGTGGGATATTGGTATGTCGTTAGGGAGCGAGCATTGGGCTGGTCGGTTGAAATCTTGTAGAAGAGGTGTTTGCAACCTTTTAAGAAATTCTGTTGAGTAATGCGAGTATTGGAAGTCGGAAGTTAGCTCCCAAGTGCAACATGGGTCCGGCAATGGAATTCCGAGGATGGAATTCAAATGAGGGGGAGGTGATGTAACACCCCATATTTTAATTTCTTATGGTTGTTGAGAATAATCAAGAATTTGGGGGCTAATGTCTGAAACTTGAAACTTGTGTGGCTAAGGAGTGAAAGGGTGAAGTTGTGTATATGAGAACCCTCCTAAAACCCTTATCATTTGGACAGTGTCGGCTGAGATCAAGGAGAGAAGAAAGGGGTCTCAAGAATTCAGCAAAGTGGAGGTTGAAGAAGAAGAAGATTTCAGCAAGAAACTGAAGAAATTGTTGGCAAGGTATATCTTCATCTTCATCTCTTTGCTTTGATTTCTAGAATGGAGATTTTGAGTGTGTGTTCCTTAAGGGATTCTTTTCTTCTAAGTGTATTGGGAAAGAAATCAATTGGAAGAGTGAGATTAGTGAACTCTTTGGAAAAATGAGGAGTTCTTGTTGAAATCTCACCTTTCCAATGGAAGTTTCTTAGTTTTGCTTAACTTTAGGGTTTTGTCCTTAAAGGAGTGATTCATGAAGTTTTTGGATGAGGAATTGAAGGTTTTGAGGGTAGGAGTTGTTTCCTTAATGCATGTATAGTTTTAATCTTCGATTGGAGAAGTTACCAATCAATTGGAATCGATTTTAGGAGTTTTTGGAGGAGTTTTCGGACTGAGATTTTGTGCAGAAATGAGGATGCTCATCCAGGGACATACGCGGCTTGCTGCGCGGTTTGTAAACCGCGGCACAAACCGCGTATCCCCCTGTTGGGAGTTTTTCGATTCCTGTTTCGTTCGTCGTTTGGGGCTGGAATCGAGGCGATATTTAAGGGATTGTCTTAAGAGTTTTTGAGGGATGTATTAGGGCATAATTAGGGAGTCTAATACCTCCTTTGTTAACCCCAATTCAGGTGTGCGGTTGGTGTTTAAGTGAGCTCCGGTTAGTATGTCGTTAAGCCGAGTATCAGGTGAGTTCCCTTAACCCTTTTTGATGCAAATGAAATGTTTTGCTAAAGTTTTCATATCTGAATTTGGTTTGAGCATGATGACATGAATGAACGTTTTGGTAAAGGTTTCTTAACTAATTATGTCTACGAACATGATGATGTGATTAAACGTTTTGAAAGGTTTTGACATGGAAATGTTTACAATTGCATGCAAGTTGTTTATAAGTTCGTGTATACGTAAATGTTGATTGCATATGCTTGTGATGAGGTTGTTATGTGTGGAGTCGGGTTGCACAGTGGGGGACTGCTTGAGTTGCCGTGCCTGGCTTTGTAAGGTGTCGAGTTGCCGTGCCTGGCTTTGTAAGGTGTCGAGTTGCCGTGCCTGGCTTTATAAGGTGTTGAGTTGCCGTGCCTGGCTTTGTAAGGTGATGATAGTCTATGCCACTGTGTACACCCTTAATGAGTATATGATTGATATGTTACTGTTTTTATAAGAGTACATTTTCTTAAATGGCTTGTAAACTCGTTTTTAGAGGGAATTCACTAGACCTCATGGTCTAACCCTCGCTTTCCAAAAATTAAAAACCATATTTAGGTGATAGTCGTGTTGGGATTCCATTGAGCGTTGCTGGAAAAGTTGTGGCATTGTAGAAGAGCTTGAGTTCAATGAAGACTCGTAGATTACAGTCGGACTTCCTGTAGCATCTCAGTTGTGAGTGTGTTATCCACTGCGAACTTAGAGTAGAAAGTGTCGTATATTGTAATCTTCGGGACCGTCTATGGTTGTAATGTTATAAATTCCAGTTTATTAAAATTGGGCTGTTACACACACCTCATAGAGAGGGAAACAAATCAACCTAACACAACAATTATGTAGATGATCAAAATCCAAGATTGTTATCCTGATTGAATTATTAATTTGTGTAGGGATTTTGTCCTTATCAAACCCCATCGGAAATTTGGATTGATTTTTATGTGGTGTTTTTATATATTATGTATATAAATGTCAATTTTACCTTTAAACGACATATAATCCTAAAATATTAATCATCCAAATTTCAATTGTTGCATTCGTTTAAGAGTTCCATTAAAAACTTAGTTCAATACAAATATATTAGTTACAATACTTATTAATTGAAATTCTATATAACCACGTCATTATATCAACATACGTTCCCCACAAACAACCAGATCAATAATATAATTTTTTTACAAGTATTCGTCCTAGAAGATTGATTTTATATTTATACATTATATATATATATATATTCATTGGATTTCTCACTATATATATACACACATAAAATGTGTAATTAATATTCAGGGTTGGGTTCTATTTTAGAGATGAGGGGTATCTCCATCCCCGGTTTATAAATTTGGGATTTCCCATTCCTGATCAACTCGAGGATTCTTTGGTCAAACCAGATTTAGGTAGCAGATTCCCCATCAGGTGCAGTTTTTTTTCTACCATCCCTATGTTTAGCAGTTCATTTTTAATATATATATACATATATATATATATATAGAGAGGAAAGTTCAAATGAAAACTCAAATTCAATTGTAAACATGAGGACAAATCTCGTCCATTGATCGCAGTCATATTTAAGTCATTCCTAAAATTCAGCTTTAGGGGTATTTTCGTCAAATTAGAATGAGCGCATCCTTTATTGACTTTTTATTTTCTTTTTTAATTAAAAAACTTTTACCCCCTTAAATTTTAAAATAAATTATCTCAAAAATTACTAACATTTTAATCAAACAAATTACATCAAAAAAACGAGAATTTCGTGCTCTTCGATATGACATCCATCATGATATAGTTTTTTTTCTCGTTTTAACCGTTTTACGTGAAATCGTGTATATGTGTTATATTCAGAGTGAATAAAGGTACATTTATTCAGTTTTTAATATTTACCTTTATTCAGTCTGAATATATAGAGTTATTCAGACTGAATAAAGGTACAAAATTTAAACATTTATTCGTTTTGAATATCTACCTTTATTCAGTCTGAATATAACACATATTCAGACTGAATATAACACATATTCAGTCTGAATATAACACATATTCAGTCTGAATATAACACATATTCAGACTGAATATAACACATATTCAGACTGAATATAACACATATTCAGACTGAATATAACACATATTCAGTTTTTGATTCTCGATACCTTTTATCCTTAGATCTGATTTTACTGGTTAATTAATGGTTCAACTGCTTGATTGATTTCACTTTTCGTTTTTAAAATTTACGATTTATGATTTTTCAATTTTTCAATTTGTTCTTGAAGGTTGATCCTCAAGCATAAACTGATATGTTCCTGTTGTGTTCATCTTCTTCAGTTTTTGATTCTCGATACCTTTTATCATTGCATCTGATTTTGCTGGTTATTTAATGGTTCAGTTGCTTGATTGCTTTCAATTTTGGTTTTTAAAATTTACGATTTATGATTTTTCAATTAATAAATTTGGTGTTGAAGGTAGATCTTCAAGCATAAACTGATATGTTGCTGTTGTGATCATCATCTTCAGTTTGGTTTGATTTTATTTAATTCCTCGTTCTTTTACTCGTCAATTTAGGGTTCGGTTGTTTGGATTGATTTGATTTTGTTTTTTCGTACGTGCTCTTTTTAATTTTGGGACGATGATCTAACACATATTCAGACTGAATATGTGTTATATTCAGTCTGAATATGTGTTATATTCACTCTGAATATAACACATATTCAGTCTGAATATGTGTTATATTCAGTCTGAATATAAAACTACTTACATTAAATACACATATTCAGACTGAATATGTGTTATATTCAGTCTGAATATGTGTTATATTCAGTCTGAATATAACATATATACATGATTTCACTTAAAAACGGTTAAATCGAAAAAAAAACTATATCATGATGGATGTCATATCGAAGAGCACGAAATTCTCGTTTTTTTGATGTAATTTGTTTGATTAAAATGTTAGTAGTTTTTGAGATAATTTATTTTAAAATTTAAGGAGGTAAAAGTTTTTTAATTAAAAAAGAAAATAAAAAGTCAACAAAAGAGGGCTGATTCCAATTTTACCCCTGCGCGCTAAAAATTCACTAAGCCATGGACATAGTTTTCAAGTTATTTACAAAATTGCCACCGTGTTTTTTATTCATTGATCTGATCTCCGATTTTTTAATCAAGGGTTGTGGTTTGTCCTCACGTTTACAACTGAAATTTGGTTTTTATTTGAACTCACCCCTATATATATATATATATATAAATATGAAACAAATAATTTGTAATATAAATAAAAATAATTGTTTTTTCTAGACAACATTTGCTTTTATATAACACCCTTTGACCAATTATGGTAATAGTTGGAAAAGATAGAGGCGGATAAAAGGATACACCGAAACCACGTTATTATACAAATCACGACTATTAAACATTTTAAGGATTTGTAGAAGACTTTTTGGCAATGGACCGATTCAATTGAAACGTGACATATATGATATACCACATTTCCTAATAGATATGAGATCGGGAGAGAACCCTAAAAAATAAAAGAATCGAATAACTCATCTAATCGTTAGATTGAGATGGTCCAACGGATGAGATTAAAATGATGGTTATAACCACTTTTTCATAAAATAAAACCATTTCCTCGTAATTTTTAAAATCGAAAATCAACGAAAACAACAAAAAAATGGAGCGAAACAAACTACACCAAAAAAATGATCACATTATTATCTTTAATATAAAGACCCAACTAAAATTTAAGAAATATTTCATTAAATAAGGAATATCCCAAAATCACGATCCCAAAATTTCCTTACAATAAACAAAATAGGTTTGCGGAAACAACCTACACAACTGAAAATTAAACTAAGTTGAACTATAGTGTCTCTACACTAAGCATCTTCTTCTTGCTAACGCCCTGCTTACTTGCTAGAGCCTCTCGATACCTGTTTTCCTGAAAAAGGTTTTGTTTGAAAAGGCGAGGGTTAGACCATAAGGTCTAGTGAGTCCCTCCTAACAGTTATCAAAGCATTTATAAACAGTTTATCCGTTTCAGTAATATCATTTATAAAACTGATCAATCAAATCATTCACGTAATAAAGTTCGTTCCTCGTAAATCGGCACTCTGAGGTCACCCGTAGATGACAACGAGTCAGTCTCATGCTGCCGTGTAGGGTAGTACTCCCCTGGCATAAACGGGACACACCCCCCGACATGATCTGGCGGGCCACACCCCCCGACTTAGCCAATCTACACCACAATCTATGTATGCATACATCCACGGAATAGGTCCGCCCCATAATCGTTCACATATAAACACTTTCACGAAAACTTTTCATAAAACTGTCACATATCTTTACAATAGCTTTCACATATAAACTTTGAACATCTTTCATGCAATTAAAAGCATAATAATTATATGGCATTTCTCATCATGTAATCACTTTAGAAAACACTTTAAAAGCCACACATTTTAGTTTAGAAAACTCACTTGATACGCTTGCTTGCTTCTCCTTACTCTGCCCCTTTACTTCCAAAGTCTACCTGGACGAGGGGACGGATTTATAAGCTGACTAGGACTATCCGGACACTTCTCAACTGCCACACAACTTTTCCGGACAGACTACTTTTCCGGACAACCACGCTTTTCCGGACGACTCTCCTACCCGGACACCCTGAGATGTCCGGACAACTTCTATTTTCCGGACGATTTACCTATCCGGATGGCATACTTATCCGGACGACTAAACTTATCCGGACAATACAATATCCGGGCACCTTCAACACCCGACCAAGAACTTATCCGGACTCTCGCCCGGACACCTTCACACTTGAAGGTTTCCGGACGAGCGCCGGACGAGTTTAATGGTTTAAAATCCTTTTTCAAGCCTCTTAATCCTCAAGATAGACCAATAAATTATCACTAAATGATCTGTAAACGATTCCCCAACAGTTTTAAATAACAAAACACATTTAACCATGATTAAATCTCTCCATTGGCCCCAAATGACTTAGAATAACTATAACCCACCAAAAACTCATAAATCAGCAGATTAAACTTGAAAGGAGTTATGGATTAGAGGTTACCTTAGAGATGACTTGCAGAAAACGAAAACCAATCCTACTCTTCTTCTGATTATGAAGCTTGATGATTCCTCTCCTCCAATTGCATAAACTCCCCAAGAAAGTTCTCCTTTCCTCTTCTCTCCAAAATCAGCCGTCACCAACAAAACAAAATCAGGAAATGGAATGTTTCCCCTAGGGTTTTGTGCCCTTTTATACCCCAACACATACTTACAAAATAGCCCCTCCACTTCTAATATTATTAGAACTTACCACAAGGCATAAAGGTCTCTCAAAATTGGTCCTGATCGTTACATTTAATTTGACATTCATTTTTAATATATTTTTCATCCGTATTTTCTTTGTTCTCCAGTTCTTTTATTTTTCAGGGTTCTCCCTGGATCTTTTCCCTTTCCTCATATTCTATAAGTCTGGATATATGTAAAATCATAGATCTTTGATAAATATGAAAAAAGTTTAATAGATATTTTTCATGAATAGAAAATCAGAATACAAAAGATACTAATAATTCATGGAGGAATTATTAGTCATACAGTCATAATTTTATCAAGGGATTAGTTTAGACATAGCCTAGGACACCCTTCCATCAAAATCCGTGAATCAAACGCCCCTCAATCTTCTGTGGGTTACAACTTACAAATATGTTTTATATATTAGTTTAGACATAACCTACTGTTACTGCACAAAATTCCGTTTTAAATATACAATTATTTATTTCTTGTTATTTTGTTGTATCGTGTAGAATGGTGAATTGAGTATCTCTATAATTAAATTGGAGATTTTTCAAGAGATTAGTCGTATAATGGATATTTTCTTTGGAATCCCGTGTTAAAAAAAATTAATGGGTTGAGTTTCGGTGAGAAGTTAAGTTTACGTGAGAAGTGGTTATCAATCGTTGGATGAGAAACGAGATAAGATGCATCGGGATGTACCAAATTCTCTTCTAAGCCGCAATTCATGGAGGAACATTTGATTGAAAGTGATCAACGGTTCAGATATACTTCTCATAATAACCTCAACTTCTCACATAAGTTTTCGCCTTAATTACGCATATACAAATATATAATCATAAAATATTTTATTTTTAATTTCTTTTTCATATATAAAATTTAAATTTTAGTGAGAAATTTTATTAGTCTTTCATTATAATAGAATTTCATATAGTATTATACCTGATCACTTATCTATACTATATTATAAAGCATTTATGAAAAAAAAATTAAAAACAATTCATAAAGGCTTAAGTATTGTTATTTAATGTTGATTACTTAAAATCTCTTAAAACAACTAACGAAACTTTATGTATCACTGTTAATGTTAATTACTTAATTAGTCCTTATCTCCAACTCCTTTCTTTTAGTTCTTATCTCTAACTCCCTACAAATTCTCAAATGGTAAACCCCTAAAAAATCATTTTTTAATTCTCATTAGTTACCTAATTAATTTTTATCTCTTAACCCCTTTCAAATCCTCAAATCATGAACCCCTCAAAAAGCGTCATTCTTTGTACAAATTTAAAAAAAATTATAATTTTCTCAAAACTACACAAAACCGTCTTACAAAATCGACAATAATAAAAAGTAAACTAAAACATTAAAATTAAGATTTATCACGTTGCATTGCATAAGTACCCTTCTCGTTATTGTTAATAGATGATTAAAAAAGCAGTGGGTTGTGGGATTTAACATATTTAAGTAAAGTACATTTAAATATTAATTATATTATTTAAAATGGAAAAGTGATGGAGTGTTGTCGGTGTTTGTAGTTATCATGCGTTCCACGAAAACGGAAACAAAAACGCATTTAGTTTGTCGATGTCGATGAAAGTTGCATCTCGATTTGAGCATTTTTAATGTCGATTTTTATAGGTAAAAAGTGTAACGACTTGTTAAAAATTATAAAAAGTTCTATAAAAACTTAAAATTTCTTTAGATTTATAAACAAGAAGATTGGTTTTTACCTTGATATTTGGTGTGAAGTGATATATTACTAGCTTTTGTTTTTATCTTATTGACTTTATAATCATCAATATTATATATTTAACTTGAAAAAATATTTGGAACCAATAAAAAGAGGTTCTTGTAAGAACTATCGCTGTAGTATTTTATGTAAGTGCTTCTTTTGATGAACTTGAAAGTGAAATGACTACAAAAAGTACAAAATGAAGGTTCTTATAAGAACCTCCATTGGAGACACTCTTAATAAACTACAGACACGTCACTTCACTCTATATTTTTTATTTTGTTTTTCATAACATATAGGGAGTTAAAATTGAAACGACTTGATATTTGATTGAGTTGTAAAATCTTTAAATCGTAAATATTGAGTTATAATTGAGTTAGGGTCGTGTGAACTCAACCCAATGAATGCGAATATATGATGTCTTTATATACCATGAATTGAATATTATTGTTAAATCTTTAATTAGCATGTAAATTAGATATTAAACCAACTCATAATTAGCTATATTCAAAATTATATCACATTTCGACTGTAATTTTATAATCTTGTTTGCATGAACATTAAGCTTTCTTACTTTGGTTTGTTAGCCTTATTTGTAGGTTCTCATTTTGATTTTACTTGGTCAAAATAGAACTGCTTAGCTAGATTACAAATGATGTATCAAAATATAACCTAACCAACCCAATCGACCCAACCCACCCAGTGAGAGTTCAGTTGAGTTGTACTTTTTTTTGGGTAAAGATTTTTCAAAACATAAATATTGGGTTGAGTTGTTCAAGTTCTTTCAACCCAACCAACCCAACTCACGTGAGTTCTAAGTACATGCATAACTCACTTGAGTTCTAAGTACATGCATATAAACAAAAAATCAACATTAAGTAATAAATTTTTTGAGTGAATAGCGGATTTTGTTTCCATATTTTGTGAAAACTACGACTAGAGGTCTTAAATTATATTTATTACGATTTTTGTCCTGCTTATATTCATTAGGGGTGCTCAAAAACCCGACCAACCCGATCAACCCAACCTTACCCAACGCAAAATAAACCAACCCGAAGCAACCCGATGTCCAATCGAGTGGTAAAATCATCAAACCGTATATATTGGGTTGATATCGGGTTACGCTTATTTAAACCCAACTCAACCCGATGAACCCGATATCCTCTTATTTTTTAAATTTAATATGATTGTTAAGTATATACTAATATATATATTAGACAACTACACCATTACGTACCATCTTTATATACATATATTTTCAATCTCTTATCAATCTCTATATATCTTCTTTATATATATATATATATATGTGTGTGTGTGTGTGTGTGTGTGTGTGTGTGTGTGTGTTTAATAAATGTGAACGTATATAAGCAAATTGAGAAAAATAGTTGGATGCGATATGTTTAAGATTTAAGAAATATAACCAAGTTGTCTACGGTGAAAGGGAATTATGAGTAGAGAAAACAACAAATTCAAGGTTACGAAAATATAACCCGATCAACCCGTACGGTTTGGGTTGGGTAGGGTTGAGAATTTTCAAACCGCCAAACATTGGATTGGGTTGTCAAATGTCTTCAACCCGATCAACCCAACCCGTGAGCACCCCTAATATTCATTTTGTTATGGTCATGATGCCTCTAAATATTTGAAAACAAAATCGAATTAGAAACCCATTTTCTCGCTCATCCTCCACAAACCACCACTCACTACATGAAGATATAAAACTCAAGCTCGAAGATTGAAGAACATATGGCTTGTTCGATTTAAGATTGAATATCACAAAACCCACACAAAGCTTCAAGATTAGAGAACAAGGGTGCTTTCGATTTGTTCCGTTTTTGTTGCTTTTGTTTTAGGTTTGTTCCTAACCTTTGTTCCGGGTTTGAAGGGACGGGTTTTGTTGTGTTTTGTTGTAGGGTATGTTAAATTTAGGGTTCAAGTTAAGGGTGGGTTCTATGTGATTCTATTGCTTTGACCTCATCTACATCTTCGAACCTAACACCCTTCTCTTTCTAGTTATATTTTTGTCCACTATGATGATCATTAATCACCAACATCTACATCTCCATTAGGAAAATGCAATGGACATTGATATTTGTTCATCTACATTTCGATTCACAAAAATGTAATGAAAATTATCTTGTTAAATTATGTGATACGTGTAACTGTGTTGGTCAGAAGTCGTCTTGTAATAAGGTGTGGGCACACCTTATTCAAGAAATATGTTGTGTATTGCAAAGTTTGACAAAAGATGTTTTGTCATAAGGCGTGTGCGTGCCTTATGTAGTGAAAATTTTAATGTTTAGTTAAAAGCCCAATATTTGGTAACATGTGAAAATTCAACTGATTTATGTCGATTTACTAAAAGTGTTATTTCAAATGTTGAACATAGTGACCTCAAACGATTTCAATCTACATATTATAGGTATATCATAAGATGTTTTTTATCGTGGAACCGATTGACGATGTATCAATTTAGAAATAATTATTGATCGATCTTGCACTATGAATACCGAGAAAAAATGGTTTTATATAAATTGGTATTTCTTGAATTCAATGTAATTTGATGATATAAACAATATACTGAAAAACAAATCGTAGTTATTAAAGACTCATTTTTACATCTTGCACGGGTCTGACCATCCCTATGTTCAGTGGTTCATTGTTTTGAAAAAAAATTATAAATATGAAACAAATAATTTGTAATATAAATAAAAATAAGAGTAAATTACTGTTTTGGTCCCTGTGGTTTGTCAAAAAATACGGAATTGGTCCTTAAACTTCATTTATTACTGTTTTGATCCCTTAGGTATACACTTTGTTACAAAATTGGTCCCTCGAACTGACAGCCGTCTCTTTCCTCCGTTATCATTAAGGGCATTTCTGTCTTTTTATATTTCTTTTTTTAGAATTAAGTTTTAATGGTTTTTTATTATTTTATTATTTTTAACTGACCAATTAAAAAAAGGACACATGTCAAATTATTTAAAAAAAAAATTTACTTTTTCTTTCTTCTCTTTCATTCTCTCTTCTCTTTCGTGGTGGAACAAAAAGAAACCCCACTAATTGGAGTTCACGGCTGTAGCTTCACTCACCCATATTTGGGCCGCCAACCAACACCAACTCCGACCGGCCACTTCCTCCGTCACCGTCGGCGACAAAACCCTTCATCCCTCCTCTCGAGTTCTCCCTCCTCTCTCATCTATCCAATCGATTTCTCGATTTCAAACCTGCAACTTCACACTCTCTTTTCTCGTCGTTTTCACGCTGGTAGCAAGAAACCTCAGCCACCATCGCCGATTGCATCCACAGCCGCCAGCCGCCATCGCCCACAGACCACCTGCGATCTGCAGGTCTCCCTCTCACTCGATTTTTTTCACAGCAGCACTCATCTCCCTCTCGATTGCTCACACAGACCTGCACCAACATTTCCCTCAGCCACACCTCACACGTGAAATGTGTGTGTGTGTACTCTTGATCTTTATTAAAATGGTGGTGGCAGGTGGGTGTATGATGGTGGTGGTGGGTTGATGATGGTGGTGGGTGTATGATGGTGGTGGAGGGTTGATGATGGGGTGATGATGGTGGTGGTGGTGGTGGGTTGGTGGTGGTGGTGGTGGTGATGTGTATATGTATATATACTGTATATGTGTGTGTGTATATATATATATATATATATATATATAATTGATTAAAAAATGGTAAAATACATGAAATAGGGTAAAAAGACCATTTTACCCTCGAGCTTAACAGAGGAAATAGACGTCTGTCAGCTCGAGGGACCAATTTCGTAAAAAGTTGCATACCTGAGGGATCAAAACGGTAATAAATGAAGTTTAAGGACCAATTCCGTATTTTTTGACAAACCACAGGGACCAAATCCGTAATTTACTCTAAAAATAATTGCTTCTTCTAGACAACATTTGCTTTTATATAACACCTTTGACCAATTATGGTAATAGTTGGAAAAGATAGAGGCGGATAAAAGGATACACCGAAACCACGTTATTATACAAATCACGACTATTATTTTAAGGATTTGTATAAGACTTTTTGGCAATGGACCGATTCAATTGAATCGTGACATATATGATATACCACATTTCCTCATATTTTATAAGTCTGGATATATGTAAAATCATAGATCTTTGATAAATATGAAAAAAGTTTAATAGATATTTTTCATGAATAGAAAATCTGAATACAAAAGATACTAATAATTCCTGGAGGAATTATTAGTCATACAGTCATAATTTTGTCAAGGGATTAGTCTAGGCATAGCCTCGGATACCCTTCTAAAAAAATCATGGAGGAAAGATATATTCTTCTTCTTTATTATAGATAAGAGAGTACTTAAGATATAATACTCCTTATTGGGTAATTAACAACCAAGTGTATAACCGATAACGTATTAAAAATGAGGATAGTTTTAATATGGTTGGTAAGTTTTTTAAAAGGTCAAGATTTTTCTTAGTTCATACTTCATAACAAGAAATATGTGTTATTTTGATACCATAACAGAACGTATGTAGAGGGTGTAATAGAGAGTCATTGAGAAATCAATAATAGAGAAGATTATGCAATGTTTTTTTTCTAGACAAATGACAATCACTAAGAATGTGGAAGAAAAGACGTCTCGTTAAGATTCAATAAGAATAAATAAGGAATGAGACATATAATCTGAAAGCTTAATGAATTGTTGCTTGAGCATTTAAATATAACATTGTGATGTGTAGTGGAATCGTAATTCCCGTAGCTAGGTCATAGTCTAAAAATGAGTCAGTGTTTAGTCCGTCGCCTTCCTATAATCGACCCGTATGCTACACTTCTCGTATGCTTACGGAGTTACGATATATAAATTTTAAAACTCACACCAAAGCCATTGTCCCATCCATGATCCTACCTCACGGAAGCTTCAAATTTTACAAAATAAATCCTTCTATTGTCTTTAGTTAGAGTAAATTACGGATTTGGTCCATGTGGTTTGATGGTTTTTATGGTTTTTGTCCCTGTGCTTCACTAATTACGGAAATGGTCCCAATGGTTTGCACTTTCGATGTTTTTTGGTCCCTAAACGTCTATACCCCCGACGTCCGTCCAACTACTCTGTTAACTCCAAGAGCAAAATCGTCAATTCCCAGATATTCATCTTCTTCATCATATTCATCTTCATCACTTGAATGTTCATCTTCATAATCAAGAACACCAAGAAGTATCAACAAAATCATAGAAAACCCTAAATCAAGAACCCTAAATTAACACAAAATCACAAATCTGAATCAACTCTAAAATCAAACTTTAAATAAAAAACCCAAATTCCAGATGCGGCGCTGAAGAACTAGACAAGGAGAGAGAGAGAAAGAAGCTAATCTAGATCTTAATCAGTTGTATCCGGGGAGAAAGCAGGTTAGGGTAATTTTTGGGTTCGATTTCATCGTTGACGGGGAGAGAGAAGAGGGGACAACAACAGAGCTCGAAGATCTGAATCTGATTCGGTGTTGGGGGATCTTTACAACCTCGAACTCAGATATGAACCCTCCACCCCGGACCGATTTCGAGAAGCTTTCTTGTAGACAACGTCGACAATCTGTGAAAGTTATGAACATCAAAATACAATCAAATCACAAAATTAATCATCACTTTTTGAATGGTATTCAAGAACACATTGTTGGTTTCAAATATTCATCATCATTCTTCACTCGCATCCAACAGATCCCAGATGCGTATACATGAATCTATACTCTACAATCAACAACACTAGTAAACCCCATTTTTCACAACAAGATTCAAAGACAGAACAAATAAAGAAGGCAAACTCAAACCCTAATTTCACATCGCCACAAACAAATCAAAAAGAAAGAACATAAGAGGAATCAGGGCGATGGCGAGGGCTTTGAAAGCGGATTCAGGCTCGGAGAGATGTATGGTCTGGTGATTTTTTAGCGATGTGGAGGATCGCCATTTGGTCTGGTGATTGTTAGCGAGGACACAAGAAACGAAAAACGATTGATTTAAGTAAGGATTGAGTTTTAGGGTTTATATTTAAGAAGATGAAGAGTATTCTTCATGTTCTTGGTGTTCTTAAAAAAATATGAGGATTCAAGAAAAAAAAGGAAAAATGGTTAAAAAGTTAAATGACGGAAATACCCTTGGACTTAACGGATTTGTTGGACGGACGTTAGGGGTATAGAAGTTTAGGGAACAAAAAAAAACGAAAGTACAAACCACTGGGACCATTTTCGTAATTAGTGAAATACATGGACGAAAACCATAAAAATCACCAAATCACATGGACCAAATCCGTAATTTATTATTATTTCTTTCATTTTAATATATCCAAATGCTAGATTTTTTGCGTAAGTTACCTATGTTGATTTGTTGGTTTGCACACCTTGTTCATTAAAATAAATAACTTGTAGATAATTATAATCATCATTTTTAGCTTAGAAATAGAATTTATGAAAAACACCTATAATTGTTTTTCAAATTTTATTCAAAACAAATAAATCAGGGTATAATAAAACAAAATAAAAAATTACAACAAATTAAAAAAAATGAGACCAAAACACATGATTGAAAACATTAGATTATTTGTGTTGGCAAGAAAAGCTCAATCATTTTCGACGAAAAAGATCAAACAATACCATAGATGTAAACATTAGTTGTATGTCTCAATAGGACAACAATATTTAATATTTACGCTATTGCCTTATATTTTTTTGTAAAGAAAAACTCCAGACAAATATATTAAAAAGACGAAAAATAGAAATACAACTGAGTCTAGGCCCTCGGTCTCACCCCAAAACCCCAACACAAATGGTACTCATCTTGTACCAAGCCACATTAAGCCAAAACCAACATAACTCACAAGAAACCCAACTCATGCATCTAAAAATAACATCCACCCATGAAGCAAAATAACACCCCCACCACAAGTGACACAACGAACACTATTGCCTTATATTACTTCTAGGTTTGAAGGATTAATGAAACTAAGAACAATATATATCGTTGTAAATCTTATAACAAAGTACGATTTGGAACAGCCGACCCCATAACTTATATTTCTAGCTCCTCACTTACTTGGCTAGCATGTGGGGGAACTTAAAGGGTGACTTGCAACTCTTGTTAGAATTATGAATGAAATTGGTAACAAAATGTGTTATATATATAGTCTTCATAATAGGATTTGTCCCACATAGAAATAATAGTGGGAGTCTCACTTGAATAATGGAGCTATATATATATCTAAGGCTTATTACTTGTCCCACGTAGGAAGGGTAATAATTTATTTCTAAGTTTATAATCTTTACAAGTTGTTTAAGAGATCAATTAAACTAAGAAGAATTTGGCCTTGTGTGAATTTTACACATATATTTAACGGTCAAAAGATAGCATGGGTTAACCCGCTTAGGAACTCTAAAACCTATCCAAATCAACTAACTAAATTCAAAATTACCGATAATATGAACATATATAACATTTTCAAACCTAAAAAAACATCTTACATACAACCTTTTAACTAAACAAACTTCATGTGTCTAGTTCCATGTCTTTTCTTATAAACCTAATGGAACGATTAGAGTATCCATTTAGTACGTAATTATTGATGTGTTATACACGTTTTTCATAATAAACATGTCATAGCACACTTTTTTGGAGTCTTGAACAATTCCTCCTAGAGATGGATAATTGAATCAAATTTATCTAAAACTTGCTTAGACAAAAATGTCACGTTCAACCTGATAAAACTATGTTGACGACTAGAACATATTTTTCATGTTTTACCATTGGTCGAATTCTTTTTGATTGAACGACAAACTTTGTTCATTTTTAGACATAAAATTCATCTAAAACTGACATCATTTACCAACTGTGTATTACATCTTTTTTGCTCCACATTTCTTGCTCCGCCTCAATTTGAATCTATTATGGGTGTTTGCGGTTTAGAATGAAAATCGCAAATATTGTTTAAGCTTTTCTTGAAACTGAAACCAGTCAATATATATATATATATAATATGGGGGTGGTGTGGTTTGTATTTAACTTCTATTAAAATATACAATCAATTACATCAATATACTAATAATCAAAATTTCAAAACAAATTCAATATTTGATAATCTATGCTATACAAAATGTGAATACACATACTTAATTCCAAATGTATGACAGTTTTCTAAAACTTCTAAAGCAACTTTATTATAAAACAAAAAGGGCACAAAAACAAACAACCATGTTGTTAAGACTTAAGAGTCCCCTATTTTGTTTGCGCTTTACTAAGTGGGGGTTGATATTTGAAAATATACACTTTTGTGAAAGAATTGGAATTGTCAATTCTAATGACCAAATTCCAATCCTTTGTTTGATTTATTTTTTGAGTTTTCAAAAGGAATTCAAATTCCACGAATGGTGGAATGTAAATTCCTTAGGTTCTAGCAAAAAAATTTAATTCATTCCTACCATCTTTAAGAAACAAAACTATTATACTCTTTATATTACTCAATTCCATTCCATCCCACCATGATGGATGCCACCATCGTCGTCGTTGTCGCCGCCACCACCCATTGTCTTCGTTGCCGCTTCAGCCAACACCCGTCATCACCGCAACCGCCACCCCTTCGTCGCCACCACCATCAACCGTCGTCGCCACCACCCGTCGTCACATCACCACCACCACCACCACGCATCGGCATCGCAACTGCCACCGCCCCCATTATCGTGGTAATATTGTCTTCTTCACCCCCACTGCCACCGTAGTCGTCACCACCACCACCACCATGATGGATGTCACCACCGCTGCCACCAACAGTTATCGTTGTTGCTTCACCACCACCCGTCGTCGCCACTCGTCATAGTTGTCACCACCACTCGTGGTCGTCGCAACTATCGTCGCTGCCATTGTAACAACCCAGTCTAAAATAGGACATGCATAGCATTAAATCATAAGCATTACAATATTGGGTCCCAAAATTCCATTACATCTGATTCAAAATTTAGGTTGGCGGAAACAACCTATACATAACTAACTACTAAAAGTATGAGTGACACTGTTTCTATCTGCATTTATTCTCTAGTTCTGCCCTGCTCACTTGCCAGAGCCTCATACTACATGCTTACCTGAAAAGGTTTAGTTTGGAAAATGTGAGGGTTAGACCATGAGGTCTAGTGAGCTCCCTCCTAACAGTTCTCAAATCATTTAAAACAAATAGTTTATAACTTTCAACTTTCAACTTTCAACTTTACATAAAAAAAATTCACGGATAAATCCGCTCCCGTAAATGGCTCCCTGAAGTCACTCAAAAGTGACAACGAGTCAGTCTCACGCTGCCTTACTGGGTACTCCCTCTCATGGCATAAACGGAACCTCCCCCCGGCATGAGCACTGGCGAGCCTACGCCCCCTCCCCCCCCTCCCCCCCCCCCCCCCGACTTAGCCAATTTACGTCTACCACAATGTATGCATACATCTCACATAACTTTCAAACAAGTAAAATCATGTAAAAATAACATGGCATTTCTACTCATTCACTTTCTTTGGAAAACACGTACAAAATCACGTATTTTAGTTAGAAAAACTCACCTGGCGCCTTAACAATTTCCTCTCACGAAAACTTCAGATTTTACGAGGAACACCTACGTAAAAAAATAATGAGTCTTATATTAACCTTAATTCTGAACAGTTTTCTACTAATCTTGACTCTCAACAAAACTCGGTCTTGAAACTGAAATCGGCCCATTCCAGATTCCATTTATTTAAGCAAATTCCGGTTCCTTATTATTTAGGCCCAATTTCTAGATTTAGCCCAAACAACCAAATACCGGATCCTATACTTAAGTTCCGGATCCACGGCCCAACAACAAAATACCAGATCCGCTTAATAAAGACCAAATCGATTAGTTTCGGATTCTATTTAATTTAGGTCCAAGTCCGGATCTTATGATTGGCCCAATCGCAAAAATATTTCTGGATCCTTTTTCTTTGGACTCCGGATCATATCGACCCAAACAATACTAATTCTGGATCCCTACCATCTAAGTCCAATACCGGATCCTTACAACCCAAGCCCAAGTTTCGGTTGATAATAATAAATTCCGGATTCCATTTACAAACAAATTCCGGATCCTTTTAAATGGGATTCCGGATCTCTAAACCCAACTACAATTCCGGATCTTGTTGTGGGTTCCGGATCCATACGGTTCCGGACAACAATACCGGATCTCCACTTCCGGACTCAAAATCCGGTTTCTCGTTCGTAAAAACGATGTTATACTGGATCAGAGATTAATCCATTTCAACCGATTACTAAATCTCTTTCCCAAAAATGATTATTCTAACTCTATCATTCTTTGTTACTTAACTCTATTATGATTATCTAAATCTTTATGAACATCCTTTTTATACTCGTAAGTAAAGAACTCTCAAACAACCCCAAACAATAAGCTGACTCTAAAATTAAGGGATGGAATTAGGGATTACCTGTTGAAATCGATGTGGAATCTGATTCCAGTTCTCTTTCCTCTTCTAAATTTGATGATTGAAGAACCTTCTTCTCCAATTGCTCTTGAGACATTAATTCTCTCTTTCTTTGCTCTTTCTCTCGAAGCCGCCACACACACACACACACACCAAGAATAGCTTCTAGGGTTTTGAGCCTAGTTTAATAGTTTTTATACCTTCTTAACATTTTACACTTCAGCCCCTGGACTTTCAACTTTACAACAATTCCCACGAAACTTAATCTTTTCAATTTAAAAATCTCGGTTATTACAGCCATCATCGTCATAACCATTGTGGCCTTCACCCCCACCCCTCACCACCAACGTTTTCATCACCACCACCACTGTCGTCACCGTCGCCGCCGCCACCACTTCCGCCTCCACCGCACCACCACTATAATATTTGATGAACCAAACAAATATTTTATTTTATTTTGATTCATTCTATCCGCCAACGAAACGCATGGTCAAAAATGATTAAAAATCTATTTAATTCCTTCAGATTTCAATTCTTTTGAAGGATTCCAATTCCGACAGATTTCATTATGTGAACTAAACGCCACCTAATTCTAATGGACTTGATGTAGGTGAGGTTTACTTGAATACATTATTAGACTACTTATTTGAAAAATAATATTTTTGTTAAAAATATGATTATATATAGAGAGAGTAAAGATTAAGGAAGAACATTGAAAAAAAACTAGAGAATTATGAAAAACGGATGAAAAAGTATATCAAAATGAATATCTAGTTAAAGATAAGAAAATTATCGATTTTTTGGTGTAATTTGTTTCACTTAAAATTTTGATTTAAAAAATAAGGGGTAAATATTTGGGAATTTAATTAAAATACCCAAAGTTTGACTTTGACTTACCAAAATACCCATTTTTTCAGTTTTACCAAAATACCCATTTTGACCGCGATGGAGCCTGCGATCGCGGGACAGGGTCTTTTTTTGAAAAAAAATTAGGCCGCGATCACGAAGGAGTCCCGCATGGAATCAATTTGGTGACTTTTTCAATTGCAATTTATACTTTCACCCTTTATACTTATTTACTTACTTTACTTTATACCTTTTACTTTCATAATTTTAATTTTACATGTAACACATATAATCGTTTATCAACTAAAATACGTTAAAAAATACGTTTTAATTTTAACAAGTTACACCATTATAATCGTCTCTTCGATACGTTCGAAATGAGCCCAATATTGATTTTTTTTATTTATATATTTTAATATATATCATATACACTACATAAAAATATTTTATATTTAAAATTCATTTTTTTAACGTATTTTCAATTTTGTTTTACACTCCTATCGCATTAACATAATAATCATATATTAACTAATTCATTAAATCGTTTTAAATTATTATTATTTGTATGTGTTATAGATATCGTGAATGGCAATAGGACAAGGTTTCACGAGAAGAATATGAAATGAGGTTTTGACAAGTTGGTATCACTGGACTCATTTAAGAATTGTGAAAATGGGTATTTGGCGAATGATGATTCATGTGTGTTTGGAGCTGAAGTATTTGCAGTTACAGAGTATGCACAAAAGGATCGATGTCTGTCCATCACAAAGTCTCCGCCAATTTTTAATACTTACAATTGGACCATCGATAATAAAATAAATAAAACGTATTTTAACTATAAGAGTACCATAAATTAAATAATTGACTATAAGAATATGAATTTTAAATATAAAAAATATTTTTATGTAGTGTATATGATATATATTAAAATATATAAATAAAAAAAACTCAATATTGGGCTCATTTCGAACGTATCGAAGAGATGATTATAATGGTGTAACTTGTTAAAATTAAAACGTATTTTTTTAACGTATTTTAGTTGATAAACGATTATATGTGTTAAATGTAAAATTAAAATTATGAAAGTAAAAGGTATAAAGTAAAGTAAGTAAATAAGTATATGAGGTGAAAGTGTAAATTGCAATTGAAAAAGTCACCAAATTCCTTCGTGATCCCGGCCTAAATTTTTTTCAAAAAAGACTCTGTCCCGCGATCGCGGGCTCCATCGCGGACAAAATGGGTATTTTGGTAAAACTAAAAAAAAATGGGTATTTTGGATTTTTAGTAAGTCAAAGTCAAACTTTGGGTATTTTAATTAAATTCCCTAAATATTTTTATTTTTTAAAAAAGGTGGTTTTAACCATCTTTTTAATCATGGTCGATAAATCATCTTAATCTAACGGCTTGGATGAGTTGTTCGGTTCTTTCTTATTCATGGTTCTCTTCCGGTGAGAAGTTGAGTTATCAACCGTTGAATACATATTAGGATGAGATGCACCGGATCAATCCCCGAATCAACCACGATTCATGGAGTGCTCTAAAATATTAGAAAATATAAAGAACAAAAACTGAAAATAAAAATACTTGGAAAAAAACAATCGAAATCGACAAAAAAACTTAAGAATTCGCTCAAAATCAACTAATTTAAATTCCCTAAAAACGGTGGAACTGGGATAAAAACATGAACTTTGATCTATCATAAAGACCACCCGTTCAACAAAAATTTTGAATCCGCTGCTCGATGCTCTGCATTTTATAATTCAAAATTCGCAACTTGAACTGGTTGAAAAAAAGAATACCAACAAGATCTTCCCAGAATCAGCGTTTGGGCCTTTGTAGCAACTGGGCTTAGCCCATGTTTCTTTAGTTGTTAATCTCAATCAATTTCCAAGTACAAAATACTTGTGGAGAATAATATTATGTAGAGAACTCTAATTTTGGTCTCTATGGTTTAGTAAGTTTAGAAACTATTCCCATGATTTTCATTTTGCTCTGAAAGTGGTCCTCCATCACTAACTTCGTTAACTTTCTCCGTTAAAACAAACGGCATTTTAGTCTTATTATTATTTTTACAATTTTCTTTTAAAAACTAATAAAAAGGTATATTTTTTGAAGGTATCGGCGAGACGATTATAATGGTGTAACTTGTTGAAATTAAAAAGTATATTTTTTGATTTAAATGATTAATTCGTCAAATTATTTGGATTATACGTCTCGCTGCATTGCATAATTGACTTGTTACAGCGATTTTTTAAAACGTGACTTGTTACGTCAAAACGATTTTTTAAAACGTGACTTGTTACGTCAAAACGATTTTTTAAAACGTATATATATATATATATATATTTATATATTTATATATCGAACTCCTTAACATGTTTAACGTAATTATGTATGTTAATGTGATATGTTAAAACGTATTTTTTTAAAACGAATAATTTAAAACGTAATATAATAAAATAAATAAATCCAAAAATATTCAATATTTGGCTCATTTCGAATGTATCGAAGAGACGAGTACAACGGTGTAACTTATTAAAATTAAAACGTATTTTTTTTAACGTATTTTAGTTAATATACGATTATATGTGTTAATACGATGAATGTGTAAAATTAAATTTAGAAAAGTAAAAGTATAAAGTAAACAAAGTAAATAATTACAGGGGTATGAAATGCAACTTTAAAAATCATTATTATACTCAATAGTAACGGCCGTTTAACGGAGTTACTGACCAGGGACTGGATTTGAAGCAAAATTGGAAACTGAGGGACCACTTCTTGAAATACTGAAGTTTAGGTCCCTCTTTCAAAAAAATACTATAAGCACAGGGACCAAAAATGCAATTCACTTATTTATATTATATATGTATGTATATTGTATATTATATATACATATTTATACCACCACCATCACCACCTATAGCTCTTCCTGTGCCCACCACCATCACGACACACCACCTCCGACCGTCTTCTCCGGCGACCACACCACCGTCCGACCGTCTTCTCCGGCCATCTCCACGACGACATGATAGCTTTGGTCTCTGATCGTTGTTTTTTTTAACGGCAATTATATTAAAAAATAACCCACCAAACTTACACCAAAAAACAACCATGTGAGCAACCAATACAGGCGCTGCACCATGGCAGAAATAAAGGAAATAATCCTTGTGCCACCCACGAAACAAACTCCACAGAAGCATAAGAAAAAACAACAAACAAAGGGGGGACAAAAACCAGCAGGTCGAGAGAGAAGAAAGAGGATGACTGAGTTTTGCGAGGATCAAAACAGACCCTCTTCATCGTTCCACAGCCTGCAGATCTTGACGCCCCACCGCGACCACCGTTTTGGTGTTTGGATCTCTTCTTGATTTGGCCTATGCAGCTGAGTTTTGGCAGGTTTGACGGTGTCGTTTATGGATAATCGACAAAGCATTGGCATGAAGAAGCTCTTATGTTACCTGTTCGCCGGAGGAGGGTACCGGTGATGGTGTGGTCGCCGGAGGAGGATCCGTAATGGTGTGGTCGCCTTTGTCGTGTGTATATATATATATATATATATAATTTCAGGTGTAGAAAAGTAAGTGACGATATCCCAACTAGTCAAAACATATGCATGTACATTGTTTCAACAGATAAGGAGGCAAAGGGGGATTTGAACCCATGAGCTCCAAGGTATATATGTATGTGTGTGTTGAGAGAGATTTCACAGAGAGGATGAACTTTTTCATGTTCATTTCCAAACTGTTAACCAAATGGTAGGATTGGTATCAAATCGAAGGGCATATAAGAAAATTATATTGGGTGGAGGGAGAGTGATAGAAATATAAGACGGATAAAAGTGATTAGAAATTTAAGAGGGGAAGATGCCAAGATGGTGTCAGCCGGAGGTGGTGGTGGTCGCCGGACCATCGCCGGAGATGGGTTTCATAAAAGAAAGAGTCTATATATATATATATATGTATATATATATATATATGTATATATATAATATAATATAATATAATATAAAAATATAAAATATAAAATATAAAAATATAAAATATAAAATATAAAATATTTTGTTTTTATTTTTATTTTAACAGAAAAAGACAAAAGAAGTGTAAGAAGACCAAAATACCCCTGACTTAACTGAGTTTTTAACGGAGTTAGTGAGCAGAGACCATTTTCATAGCAAAATCAGGATACCAGGGACTATTCTTGCACTTTTTGAAGTTTAGGGACCACTTTCATGGGTTTTGTTATACACCAAGGACGAAAATTGTAGTTTACTTTTATATATATATATATATATAGAGAGAGAGAGAGAGAGAGGATACATTTTGAAACCATAAAAAATGTTACCTATCATCTAACTATTGGCTAGACAATAGATGGCTAGGATTAATTCCTATTTTTTTTTAAATTCAAATTTTAATCCATATAGATTCCATCTATAACACGCTAAAGGGCAAATAGATAAAAACATATTTCACTGAATCGGCTAACTATGGCAATTGAATTTGAAGATGATCAAATCGCCGAAAATCTCTCCAGGAAGAAGATTCAGTTTCCGAAAAAGGTGCTGTGAAATCGAATAACTGTTCTTGCAACCTAATCAATCCAAGATGGGCGACCGATTTAGAGGTTTGTTTACAAACTAAAAGAAATTTCCCTTCATCTCGATTCAATACTCTGTTATTTTGTTTTAATTAGGGTTTTCTCTGAGTCTTCATCACAATCATCAGGCCGTCGAAAAAGCGAACGAATCATGGTTAAATACAGTTTCTCCCGCTTCAAAAACACTGCATCAGACCCGATTCACCACAAGCAGCAACTGTCGATAAGAAGCAGAAAGAAGGAACACCAAATGCATGAGCTAACCAACATGATTCTGGATATTCTTTCACCAGATGAACCACCTACTGTATTGTTCAAAAGCTACACAAGGTTATAAGGGGATCTGTTCTAGAAATATTACACATACAGATTTTATTTCAATTTCTAGAAAACAATAGATTAATATGCTGATGAATGCAGTTTATGTACGCAATTTGAATCTTTTTTACTGATGTGTATTATTTGTAAAAGAATTTTTTTATTGTATAATTAAGGGTGTAGGATGGGTATTTAACACTGTTAACATAATTGTTGTTATAATTACCAGATTCATGATATAACGGGTCACACAAAATCTTGAATACACATAACAAATGCAAAGGGGAAGATGTTTGCAATCATGAATCTGGAATCATAAAAGTATGCATAAGTTATGTTAATATTTATGAATTAAAGGTTGAAAACTGATTCATGATCCCTGATATCATGATTTGGTTGATCATGAATTATAATTCTGGTAATATTATTTTTGCTAAATAAATTCATGATTATTCAAATCATGAAGTTAAATACATACATGATTCTGCAAATCATGATTCGTGTAATTACATCTTCTGCTAAGTATATTTGGTTGATCATATACTAACCATAAGCATTCATGATTATTCAAATCATGATTACAGAACATGCAATGAATTTTCAAATTGCTATTCATGAGGAGACTGTGACTTGAAACAACAAGCATCATTATCTATGGAAACATGAGGAAGTGACTGTCAACTCTATTCAAGAATTATTAAATGTTAATTTTAATATAGCAAGTAACACATCAAATCCGAAGTTGTGGCCGGAAACCATTTGGAGCTTCCTATATTTGATATGGTCTCAAAGAAACCAAATTGTATTTCGAGGTGAGAAAGGTAAGTTGGAAGATAGACTCTTCGAAATGCAGCGGCGCTGTTTCGAATGGTTCGCGAGAAGAGTACGAGGGTGCAAAGTCGACTGGACCAAGTGGCTTGCAGATCCGAAAGTGGCGACGCAGGCATAAGTGTTGTACGTTTGTGTGTTCACAGCAGTCCAATTTGCTGCTGTAATCTGTTTTGCTGAAGACTTGCTCTCTGTAGTGTTCGTAACGTTTAGTAGGTGTTGAATTTAATTGTGAGTGTCCTGATTCATTGGTCATGGTTTGCTCCTGGCAATCTGTGGACATAAAGGTCACTGTTTTGTTTGTTATCATGGTGGAGATGCTTCGATAGTTGTTGCACGATTTGGCCCATGATGGGCTGTTGGTTGTAATATGTACTACAGGTTTTTTAGTGGCTATTAATATAATTCATGCCTTTAAAAAAAATCATTATCTTCAGTTTCATCGAAGACCCCATCATCTAAAAGGGATGAAGAATATTATTTTTGAAATAAAGCCCATTAAAATAGGAGAATAAATTGTCCACTAATTCAAAAGATTTCAATTGTAATTATACTTGCCATAAAAATTGGGATCATTATTTTTAGTATGTTTGATAAACCGTCGGTTATAAAAAAAGAAATTTAAACAATTATCAAATACCTTAATTACCCTTTAACAATTTAGGAACAATTAATTAGAAATAATGTAACATCCCAAAATTTTCAATAATATTATTTTAATGAGAATTGGGATCTATTTGTATTTTGGTTTAAAAACCTTGAATTATGTTGTAATTTATAATTCAATAGGGTTAAAATACAAGGGATTAAAGTTTGGTGTTATGTTGAAAGTTTGGAAACTAGGAGGGTATGTTTGGTAATTAATTGAAAGTATGGATGGATAAAGGGAAAGAGGTGTTTCACTTTCAATCAGTATTATATGTGTGTATGTGTTTGAGTCGGCAAAGGCAGAGAGAAGAAATAGAGAAAAGAGGGAAAAAGAAGAAAAGGAAGAAAACAAGTTAGGTCTTCACATTGGTAAGGAATTTACCATAGTTTCTGATAAATCTTGTTGTAGATGTATGTTTGTAAACGAATCTGTGTATTGTTTAGGTTTCAAAATCGTTTACAGCAGATTGGAATCAAATTTGTGCAAGAAAGTGAGTTTTTTTCAAGAAAGGTGAGTTCATTTGTTGTTTGTGCAAATCAGTGTTTATATGTTAAATTAAACCTTGAAATAGCTGTATAAATTGGTTATGAACTGTATGGAATGGTCTGAAATGAGCTGAATCGAACAAACATCGAATTAGATTGAATTTTAGGCTGCAGACCGACGTTTCCGGATAAAAAAGTCGTATCCGGAAACCTCTGTGTTGAATGTTTCCGGATGCAGCAAAGTATCCGGTAAGTATTGTTTTCTTATAAGTTCCCCGATGAATATAATATCCGGATTGTTCTAGTTTTCGAATGATTGTCCAGATTTGATGAGTTGTCCGGAAAGTAGGAATTAACCGGAAAGTTGTGTTATCCGGAAAGATGTGTTGTCCGGACAGTTTAGGGGTATCCGGAAACCCCTGTTGTCCGGACACTTTTGAGAAATTGGAGAATTGCAGGTTCTGTTAATCATGGAAATGTATGATTTAGGAATTGAAACATAATTTGTGTAGCTTGAACATACGTACATTTGAATGGTAGTATGTTAGGCCTATAGACTGTGTTGGTTTAATACTAGGCAGGGGTGTAGTAAGTGTAATGGATCCATAGGCACTAATGGTTATGTACACGTGGAATAGATAAAGTTTAGTCATTATTCTGATGTGTGTGGCACTAATGGTTATGTACACGTGGAATAGATGAAGTTTAGTCATTATTCTGATGTGTGTGGCACTAATGGTTATGTACACGTGGAATAGATGAAGTTTAGTCATTATTCTGATGTGTGTGAGAAACCCTGGAATAAACGTAATTCCCGGTTTCTAAGGAAGAAGAGGGATTGACATATGTAATTGTAATCTCTACTTCCTTTCCTAAGAAATGGGCATGTGTATATTGCGATTTCTTAGGTGGGAGCATTAATCTAGAATCTGAGAAAGATTCGTAGTGTGGCTCTGGAATAGGATATGAATGGAAATGGGCATGTGTATATTGCGATTTCTAGTGTGGCTCTAAGACATGATATGATGATGGAATGTGTGTCAGTCATATTTATGGGATTGGATGAAAATCGTGTTAACGGAATAGAGTTACACGTATGGTAAGAAAAGGGGTAATCAGGTTTGATATAACTTGTTCACATTGATTTTGCAAATATTATTGTGGAAACGAATGTTCTCACTAGGCGTTGGCCTAATCGTTTCAAATGATGTTTTTTACCAGGTACCGGCTCGGGAAATTAAAGGGTTGTGGGACGAGCGTTTTGGAATAGCAAGGAAGTCAATTAACAGAAGGAGATTTTGAGGGATTGCTTAGATAACTTAGTTAATCTGATTATAGTGATATAATTAGATTAATAGGTTATTTGTAGAATCATGTATCTGTAAATGTACTCTTGATGATTAATTCACTTGCTATTTATGTAAGTTTGAAGTTTATATTATCATAACTTGTGGAAATTTGAGGTTCAAATTAGCCCGGAATTTGGGGCGTTACAATATGGTATCAGAGCATTAGTTTAAGTGAACTAAGTATGCTGATGAGATACTTAGACTTAAGCTGTGATGAATTAAGTTATGATTCGTGAGAATGGGTAGAAATATTAAGACGGGATGGTCTTAGAGTCGACGTAAATACGTGAAATTAGTACTGTAATAAGGAGACGAGGATTCTCATGTATGATATGTTCACAATTTCAATTAGCTACTGTTATTATAAATATATCGTTACCTAAGCATACTTGTTTCTAAATTATTACAGTGACTAATGATCGGTATAGTACGTTTCGTATGTTCGTATGTGTACAACCATTTCTTATGGTTATCCTCTTGTGTATATCAGAACGATGGTGAATACACCGTCATTATCTCCTATTTATGCGATGGATAGGTCCATGATTGATGGGACAGGAGAGAGGCAAACTGGATTAGGCGAAATTCATGAGACTCCGCCGGGGTTTCTTTCTCTTGGAGAAGTGCAAAGTCAAGTACATAGATTGGGTACTAGTACAGCTGACCAAGAAACGGCGGGGTCAAATATGGAATCTCGCATGATGGAAAATATGACAAGAATGATGACAAATGCAATGGCTCAACAAACCGAAATGTTTATGAAAGCATTGAATGATCGAAGTTCAGAGTTGCAGCGAACAGGAACCGATACTGGAGTAATCAACCCACTTCATACTCCAGTAACAGAAATAGAAATGAGAGTGGAAAGAGTTTGCTCGTACAAAACATTCCTAAGTTGTAAGCCGCCCGAGTTTAAAGGAACAGATAATCCAGTAACCTGTAAGAACTGGATTAGGGAAATGGAACAAGCTTTCAGAGCTTGTGAATGTGATGAAAAGTCAAAAGTTAGATTTGCATCTCAAATGTTAAAAGGGAATGCATTGACATGGTGGAATATAGTGACAGCTTCAATATCGGCTTCAGTATTGACTGCTATGACTTGGGAGTCATTTAAGAAGAAGGTTTTGGAGGAATACTGTAATGAGAACGAGATGGATAGAATCGAAGAAGAGTTTCGGACTCTCAAGAAGGGTAACATGTCTGTGAGAAAGTATACTGAAACGTTTTTGGAGAAGCTGAATTTGGTGGGGCATATGGATCCTAATGAGAAAGAAAAGATTAAAGCTTACTTGAAGGGTTTGCCAGCGGACATGATGTCCCGGGTAAGAAACGCTAAAGCTTCAAAACTAAGGGAAACTATTGAAGAAGCTAGGGTGATGGAAGAAGTTTACGCCAGGGATAAACAAGAAAAGACCCAAGTTGTGGAGAAACGAAAATGGGAGGGCCGATCAGAGTCTTTTCAGAGACCTAAGGCAGCTGGTAAAGGTGTTCGTTATGATTCGCGTCGTGAACCAAATTGGTGTTCAAGGTGCAAAAGTAAACATTTTGGGCCGTGTCGGGTGACAGCCTTGGAATGTTTCAAGTGTGGGAAAGGTGGACATATTATGAGCAATTGTCCCGTGCAAGGACTAACGTGTCATGAATGTAAACAATCGGGTCATTTTCGTCGGAATTATCCAAAGTTGAAAAAGGGCGGTGATCAAAGTATGAAATCAAATGTTCCAAAGCCAACGGGTCGGGCTTTTCATATGACAGCTGACGAAGCTAAGGAATCAAAAGACGTTGTTTCGGGTACATTCCTTGTTAATTCTTGTCCAGCGCGCATTTTATTTGACTGTGGTGCAAATTTGTCATTTGTGTCCAAGTCGTTCTTTCACAAGTTAGTTATGCCTATTACTACTTTGGAAGATGCCTTAGTAGTTGAGATAGCTAACGGTGGTCAGGTCTTGGTTCGTGAAAGACTTGATGGTTGTTTTATTTCGATAGAAGAGACAAAGTTTCCGATCAACTTATTGTTGATGGAAATAGGAGGGTTCGATGTGATAGTGGGTATGGATTGGCTGACAGCCAATCAGGCAGAAATATTTTGTGCAAAAAAATTAATCCGGATTCTGATGGCTGATAGGGATGATGTACTCATCTTTGGGGAAAAGTGAAAAGGGGAAGTTCCGTTAATTTCTGTTGCAAAAGCGCGTAAATGTTTAATGAAAGGATGTTCATCCTATCTAGCTTATGTTTTAGATGCAAAGTCAGAAAAGAAGCGAGTGGAAGATATCAAAGTGGTACGTGATTTTCTAGACGTATTTCCCGATGATCTTCCTGGTCTACCAGCTGAACGGCAGGTAGAATTTCGTATTGACCTTGTCCCTGGATCGGCACAAATTGAGCGAGCGCCATATCGTCTAGCGCCGGCCGAAATGAAAGAGATGATGACTCAACTTCAAGAGTTGTTGGATAAAGGTTTCGTTAGACCGAGTTCTTCGCCTTGGGGAGCTCTGGTTTTGTTTGTTAAGAAGAAAGATGGCACGATGAGGATGTGCATTGATTATCGCGAGCTGAATAAGGTGACTATTAAGAACATGTATCCGCTTCCAAGGATTGATGACCTGTTCGATCAACTCCAAGGTGCGGGATGTTTTTCTAAGATTGATTTAAGGTCTGGATATCATCAGGTTCGGGTAAGAAATGAAGATATTCCTAAGACGGCTTTTAGAACAAGGTATGGGCATTATGAATTTCTTGTAATGCCATTTGGTTTGACAAATGCTCCAGCAATATTCATGGATCTGATGAATAGAGTATGTCGACCATTTTTAGACAAGTTTGTCATTGTTTTCATTGATGACATACTTGTCTATTCAAAGACTGAAGAAGATCACGAACATCATCTACGTGAAGTTTTAGAAGTATTGAGAAGAGAGAAGTTGTACGCGAAGTTCTCAAAATGTGAAATCTGGTTAAAAGAAGTACAATTCCTAGGGCATGTGATCACTTCAGAAGGAATTAAGGTAGACCCAGCAAAGATAGAAGCTATGATGAATTGGGAGACACCAAGAAGTGCATCTGAAATAAGAAGTTTCTTAGGTCTCGCGGGTTATTATCGGAGATTTATTAAAGACTTTTCAAATATTGCTTCTGCTTTGACTGTTTTGACTCGGAAGAACGTGAAGTTTGTTTGGACGGAGAAACAAGAATCAACTTTCAGAACTTTACGTCAAAAGTTGTGTGAAGCCCCTATTCTTGCCTTACCAGAAGGAACAAAAGATTTTGTTGTTTACAGTGATGCTTCAAAGATGGGTTTGGGTTGTGTGTTGACGCAACGAGGCAAGGTAATTGCTTATACGTCAAGACAACTTAAGGAGCATGAGAAGAACTATCCAACGCACGATTTAGAGTTAGCAGCGGTTGTTTTTGCTTTGAAGCTGTGGAGGCACTATTTGTATGGAACGAAGTGTACTCTTTATACTGATCACAAAAGCTTGAAACATGTCTTTGATCAGAAAGAGTTGAACATGAGACAACGACGCTGGTTAGAGTTACTTAAGGATTATGATTGTGAATTGCATTACCATCCTGGTAAAGCCAATATCGTAGCTGATGCTTTAAGCAGGAAAGAGTATAGTGGATGTTTGAAATCGACTAACGCTAGAATCGACGTGACATCAAGTTTAATGGAAAAGATAAAGGAGGCACAAGTGGAAGCCTTACGGGAAGAAAATCTGAAAGAAGAGGTGATGAGCAAACAACATCTTCAACTGACTAAAGATAGTCGTGGAATTAAGTTGTTCCAAGGCCGTGTATGGGTACCAAAGATTGGAGGTAATCGAGAGTTGATTCTAGAAGATGCTCATAGATCTAAGTATTCTATACATCCTGGAAGTACTAAGATGTATAGAGACTTGAAGTTACACTATTGGTGGCCTGCTATGAAAGTAGATGTGGCACGAATAGTGGAAAAGTGTATAACATGTTCTTTAGTGAAAGCTGAACATCAGAAACCTTACGGAAGTTTCCAATCTTTGGAGATTCCGGAATGGAAGTGGGAGAAGATCACCATGGATTTCGTGACAAAGTTACCAAGGACTCAGAAAGGTAACGATACTATTTGGGTGAATGTGGATCGTTTGACTAAGAGTGCTCATTTTCTAGCTATGAAAGAAGTGTCACCAATTGAGAAATTGGCGAAGCTGTATATTGATGAAGTGGTGTCAAGACATGGTATACCGGTGTCGATAGTGTCGGATCGTGATAGTCGGTTTACTTCCAGATTTTGGCAATCACTACAAGAGGAATTGAGTACGAAAGTTAATTTGAGTATTGCTTATCATCCGCAAACTGATGGGCAAAGCGAAAGAACCATTCAAACTTTGGAAGACATGCTCCGGTCATGTGTATTGGATTTTGGAGGCAACTGGGATGCGCATCTACCTTTGGTAGAGTTTGCATATAACAATAGTTATCATTCCAGTATCGGAAGAGCACCTTTCGAAGCTTTGTATGGTCGGAAATGTAGAACGCCGGTGTGTTGGGTAGAAGCAGGACAAAAGCAGTTTGCTGGACCGGAACTGGTACAACAAACAGTCGACAAGGTGAAAGAAATTCGGCAGCATATGAAAGCAGCTCGGGATCGACAAAAGAGTTATGCTGATCCGAAAAGAAGACCAAAGGAATTCCAAGTTGGGGAGCGTGTGATGCTTAAAGTATCCCCATGGAAATGTGTGATAAGGTTTGGTAAACGTGGGAAGTTAAGTCCTCGTTTTCTAGGACCTTTCACTATCACTAAGAGGGTCGGATTGCAAGCTTATCAGCTGGATCTTCCACCTGAATTGTAAGGAATCCACAATACCTTCCACGTTTGTTATCTTCGGAAATGTCTAGCCGAAGAGGAGGACGATGTGATTCCACTTGCTGATGTAAGAGTGGATGAGAAGAGCCGCTGTGTGGAAGAACCAGAGGCAATTTTGGAAAGATCGGTTAGAAAGCTACGTAATGGCAAGGTGTAAAGCCCGTGTCCCGGCATGAAATTATTTCGCTTATTTAGTTATTTTGTTTTTCTTCTTGAAACAAACGTTGTTAGCGGAATTAGCGAGTTAGACCAAAAATGTTAAAGATGGGAAAGCTTTAGCTCTTTTGCAAAAGTGAGAAAGAGGAGGGACTAATTGTGTTTTTTTTATAATATGCATGGGGATCGGCCTTAAGACCGACCCCCCTCCCCTCTCGTCTTTTTTCTGCGTCGCACACAAGACATCATCGAGAAAAGAAAACCCTAAATTGCCTTCCCCCTCCCCTTGGCTGCTACCGCCGATCAACCACCGCCCCCTTGCTGCTGCCGCCGGAAAGGTGCAGCCGGCGCTGCTGTTCGCCGGCGAGAGAGAGAGAGTAGCGAGAGAGAGACACTGCCGAGAGAGAGAAGTTGCCGAGAGAGAGAGAAACGACCGGGAGAGAGAGAGGAAGTCGGAGTTGTGATTGCCGCTGGATTGTCGTCGCAAGGTAGGTCCTTCTCCCTTTCGTTTTGTTTCGTCGTCGTCGGACCGCCGGGAACCCACCATCGCCGCAGCTAGGGCTGCCGGCGGTGTGCGCCGCCAGTTCGGTGGCTGTGGAGGGCGGGGTTGTTCGGGTTGTACGTGTGCGTGTGTGCGGCAAGGTTAGATGGTCGGGTTTTTCGTTTGGTCTCGCCGGAATGCCGCAAACCACCATCGTCGCCGCTGCCGGAGACCACCACTGCCGGAGGTGGCAGTGGGTGGTGCGCGTTTGAGTCCAGCCCTTGTTGCCTATAACTCTGATCCGTAACCAAATCACGTAAATCCGAAACGAAAATTTAAATCGTCATTTTATGTGGAAAGTATGAATTTGTCACTGTTTTGCGACGGCCATAACTTTTCTGTCGTAGCTCGGATTGAGGCGAATCCGGTGCCCACGGTTCACATTCTGTGCCGGGCATACTTTTCGTGTTTTAGCGGAAGTCTGGTTCGGCCTCTAACTAGGCGTAAATTGGCTGTTTTCACAGCAGGTCTGCACATGACAGCTTCGTGTCCTGTTTTTAGAAAATTCATAGTAAATTGTAGAAAAATCGTTAGAGCACGTGCGATATGTCCCTGGAACCCTAAGACATGGGACTTTGTGATTATGGAATAATATTTCTGGGTTTATCAGTTTATAAGGGGTTAAACAGGTCCCGAACAGACCTGTGTTTTTAGAATAAAAGCTGGAATTTGTAACTTGTAATCTAGTAGTTGTGAATTTGGGTTAGGACTTCGTGGTGACGTTTGATATCACTTATTTAGGTGGAAAAAGGTGAGCTGGTGTTGGCCGGTTCGTGTTGCTGTTGAGGACATAAGCTTTGCTTTTGAGGTGAGTTCTCTCACTATATAGGATGGGAATTATATTTGTGTTACTATAGCTCGAGTGTGATAGTTAAGATTGTTTGTTGATATTATTGTGTTATGGGGTATATATAATTGTGTATATATATTGAATTGTGATTGATGTACTTCTTGATGGTCGTTCCAAGAAGTATATGGCTTATAATGAGTTGCGATTATATTTTTTCTTGATGGTCGTTCCAAGAAGTATAAGACTTATTATTAATTGTGATATATTTTCTTGATGGTTGTTCCAAGAAGTATATGTGTTTGTATAATGAGTTGCGATTATATTTTCTTGATGGTCGTTCCAAGAAGTATAAGGCTTATTATGAATTGTGATGTATTTTCTTGATGGTTGTTCCAAGAAGTATATGTGTTTGTATAATGAGTTGCGATTATATTTTCTTGATGGTCGTTCGAAGAAGTATAAGGCTTATTATTAATTGTGATATATTTTCTTGATGGATGTTCCAAGAAATATATGTGCTGGTATATTTGGTTCATATAAATTTGGGTGCAAGACGTGATTGCATGGTATGAGTTGGTTGTGATAACTAGATGTTTAAGGGTGATGCTGATATAATTGCGATCCTATATATGGTTTGAATTCATTAAGCCTTGTGCTTACCCTTTCCTATTTACTGTGGTTTCAGGTACTAGTGGCTCCAAGGCGTGACGGGTACACACTGGCGCGCGTGAAGAGTTTTTATAATCATGAGATTAGAGTTATTATTAAACAATTTAATTTCCGTTGTTTATTATTGAATTGCAAACGAAACGGTGTTGGATATTTAATAAGGTTTTATTTATTAAAATGCCTATTTTTAAAGTCAAAATTTATTGTAATTTTTGGGACGTTACACAAGGAAGTAGCTATGTTGAAAGTATAGTGGAAACACCATCGAGGTGCTAATGTGACTTTAGAGTCGGAAGAGAATATGAAGGATAGGTATCCCCATCTGTTTACCTGATTCTGATTTCGAGGACGAAATCATTTTCAAGTTGGGGATATTGTAACATCCCAAAATTTTCAATAATATTATTTTAATGAGAATTGGGATCTATTTGTATTTTGGTTTAAAAACCTTGAATTATGTTGTAATTTATAATTCAATAGGGTTAAAATACAAGGGATTAAAGTTTGGTGTTATGTTGAAAGTTTGGAAACTAGGAGGGTATGTTTGGTAATTAATTGAAAGTATGGATGGATAAAGGGAAAGAGGTGTTTCACTTTCAATCAGTATTATATGTGTGTATGTGTTTGAGTCGGCAAAGGCAGAGAGAAGAAATAGAGAAAAGAGGGAAAAAGATGAAAAGGAAGAAAACAAGTTAGGTCTTCACATTGGTAAGGAATTTACCATAGTTTCTGATAAATCTTGTTGTAGATGTATGTTTGTAAACGAATCTGTGTATTGTTTAGGTTTCAAAATCGTTTACAGCAGATTGGAATCAAATTTGTGCAAGAAAGGTGAATTCATTTGTTGTTTGTGCAAATCAGTGTTTATATGTTAAATTAAACCTTGAAATAGCTGTATAAATTGGTTATGAACTGTATGGAATGGTCTGAAATGAGCTGAATCGAACAAACATCGAATTAGATTGAATTTTAGGCTGCAGACCGACGTTTCCGGATAAAAAAGTCGTATCCGGAAACCTCAGTGTTGAATGTTTCTGGACGCAGCAAAGTATCCGGTAAGTGTTGTTTTCTTATAAGTTCCCGGATGAATATAATATCCGGATTGTTCTAGTTTCCGAATGATTGTCCGGATTAGATTAGTTATCCGGAAAGTAGGAATTAACCGAAAAGTTGTGTTATCCGGAAAGATGTGTTGTCCGGACAGTTTAGGGGTATCCGGAAACCCCTGTTGTCCGGACACTTTTGAGAAATTGGAGAATTGCAGGTTCTGTTAATCATGGAAAGGTATGATTTAGGAATTGAAACATAATTTGTGTAGCTTGAACATACGTACATTTGAATGGTAGTATGTTAGGCCTATAGACTGTGCTGGTTTAATACTAGGCAGGGGTGTAGTAAGTGTAATGGATCCATAGACACTAATGGTTATGTACACGTGGAATAGATAAAGTTTAGTCATTATTCTGATGTGTGTGGCACTAATGGTTATGTACACGTGGAATAGATGAAGTTTAGTCATTATTCTGATGTGTGTGGCACTAATGGTTATGTACACGTGGAATAGATGAAGTTTAGTCATTATTCTGATGTGTGTGGCACTAATGGTTATGTACGCGTGGAATAGATGAAGTTTAGTCATTATTCTGATGTGTGTGAGAAACCCTGTATCTGTAAATGTACTCTTGATGATTAATTCACTTGCTATTTATGTAAGTTTGAAGTTTATATTATCATAACTTGTGGAAATTTGAACTCAGTAGACATGTTGGAAAACCCAGTAAACCTCTGAAAAAATTTCACCATCTTCCATAAACAATCAACCGCATCAAGTTCTTTGAAAACCCACCAACCATCGCCACTCATTTCTTGTCGGCTGCCACCAACGTTTCCATGGATTGCAAAACACCATCTCCGGCACCACCTTTCCGGTCACTTTATAATTAGTTTCCCACGACATATGTATATGAGTTTGTCATCCATGGATTATATGTATACGTAATCTCATTCTTTTATGTGTATGAGTGAAGATCGGTTTTGTTAAGTTGATGATTGTGGTGGCGAAAATTCCTATCTTTGGCATCAAGGCCCACCGCCTGGTAACGATCCAAGCTAGTATAATAGTTTTCGAATCTGCTTATTTTGTTAATGATATTATTTTCAATAATCAAAGCACACCACTTTTAAAGGAATGCAAAAATGTATGTTTCAAGTACAAGTACTGCTACAAAAAAAAATGAATTAAATCGTTAGAAAGCGTTCTCGTGATGATATATTAGAAGAAAAACGAGGCCCTCACACAAATTCAAACTCCAACATTTAGACCATCTCCAATGGGGTCATTAAATCTTACACTAAACACTAAATTTGGTGCAAATGACACTATTCACATCTCCAATGGAGTCTCTATTTTTCACACTAAATTTAGTGTGATGAATAGTATTACACTATATTTGGTGTAACACTATTCATTTACACTATTTTTTATCACTTTTAAAAAATAGTGTTACCTATTGGAGAAGATTTACTATTAACACTAAAATTTACACTACTTTTAAAATTTGTTGTAAAATTTAATATGACCCATTAGAGATGCCCTTAGGAATTAACATATACTTTATAGCCCCCTTTCCTTTGACGAACGGGTCCTCAATCCAACTTGTCCTTCCTTTCTATCTCTCGGTAAGCGTTTTTTTTCTTCATTCATTGATTGAAGGGACGAAGATAAACACTATAAGAAGAAATAAACAAAGAATTGAAATATTTGAAGAACAACTTAGAGATCGAAACATCAATGACTTTTTATTTAAATTTTGTAGATTTTGAAAAGAGAAATTGAAAATTAAAACCTTTGAATGTAATTTTTTCTTTTTAGTTGTTTACCAAAAGTTTTGGATAAGTTGATTGGGATAAAATGTTTGTCCGAGATAAGACGAAATAAGTGTTAACCGAAAATTATTGTTTATCTAATATTTTGTATTAAGCCTTTATTGAATAAAGAGACTTTATATCCTTATAAGTAAAGAGTGACTAAAAAGTGCTATTCGACAAATATATTATGTTTTCAAATTCTTTTTGGTTATAAAAATACATCCAATCAACATAATTTAAAGAGAAATTAATTAAAATACCCAAAGTTTGACTTTAACTTACCAAAATACCCAAAATCTCGATGAGTTTACCAAAATATCCATTTTTTCCGCGGTGGGTCCCGCGATCGCGGGCTTGTGCTCACGTGACACCCATGTTTGGGTAAAATGTCCCGCAGAGCCCCCAACTATGGCCGCGGTGACAAGTTTGGTCCCTGTCCCGCAGAGGTTGCCCGCGATGGGCAAAAAATTCACTTTTGGTCCTTTTTTGCAAATGGTTGACCATCCTACCGACAAATGGTTGACACTTTCTTTTTTTCTTAAGAAACTTTGTTTTACGTTATATAGAGATAGGGAAATAATAATTTGGAGATACAAATACACTACATCAGAAAACAAGTTGAGCGGTAGGTCTTGGAGAGGGGAACCACAAATTATATATGGGAAAATCAACTGTTGATTGTGGTAAGCATGATTTTTATCTCTTAGAGGTCATTTACCAGACTCTGGTCGGATGAGTATGTAAGGCCCGAAAGTGTTACTCGATAAGAAGGATAGTAAAGATTGAGAATTTTACCCGGTAAGAAGTATAACAAGGACTGAGAATCTTACCCGATAAGAAACATATTAAAGACCAAGAATCTTATCCGATAAGTGAGATAAAATTCTATTACACGGTAAGCGATTACCGGGTAAAAGATTTTTACCAACAATCTATTTAATGGCCAATAATGTTACTCGATAAAATAAGTGAAGGTGGTGAGTCTTGCTCGTAAACACTTACCCGATAAACATTTGGTAAACGATATTTTACTTCTATAATAAAGTGACTTTTATTTTGTTAAAACATGCCATCTCTTACCTGAGCTGTAAGGGTCTCTTTTGTTGTGTTCTTTGGGTGTTTTTTTTAAGGAAAAAAGAAGGAAAGTAGGAAAAAAAAAATTGTAAAATGACATATTTTCTTGGGAAATTAATTAAAACGCCACAAGTTTGACCCAAACTTACCAAAATGCCACAAATCTCGCTCATCTTACGAAATGTCACAAAAATCCGCGGTGGGCCCCGCGATCGTGGGCCCTTGCCCGTGTTGGTCCCTCAAGAATGCCTGCGGCCCAGCTTCCCCCCTCAAGAATGCCCGTATTGGCAGTTTTGGTCCCTGCCCGCGTTGGGCCCCCGCGATCGAGGGCTAACCCGCCACGCGTCGGCCCAGGGTTTACCCTAAAAATTAATTGAAGACCAAAACCCTAATTCTCTTTTCCTTTCTTTTCTTCGGCCGCACTATATAAGGGGTGGGGGGACCAAAACCGTCTCACTCATTATTTTATAACTCTCAATTTTTTAATATCAACTCTCTCTCAATTTTCTCCCACTCACTCAATTTTGTCGTGTGGAACACGTGTTCGAGTTTTGTGAAGATGTCTCGTATTACCTCTGTGGTATGTTTTCCTTATGTTTTTTGTTATTTTTTGTATGTTATTTTAAGTTAAGATATATGATTTGTATGTTGTTAGAGTGTTTATAACTTTTGTTATGTTTGAATATGTTCTATGTTTAACATTTTTAAGATATATGATATGTATAGTTTTATGTTTGAATGTGATATTTGTATGTTATAATGTGTATGTTGTTATAGGAGTATTTTTATAAAAAAAATTGTTAAGAGTGTGCTTTTATAAAAAAATTGTTAAGAATGTGTTTTTATAAAAAATTGTTAAAAATGTGTTTTTTTATAAAAATAATTCTTAAAAGTGTGCTTTTATAAAAAAAATGTTAACAATGTGTTTTTTTATAAAAAAATTGTTAAGAGTGTGTTTTTATAAAAAAATTGTTAAGAATGTGTTTTATAAAAAATTGTTAAAATGTGTTTTTTATAAAAATAATTCTTAAAAGTGTGTTTTTATAAAAAAAATGTTAACAATGTGTTTTTTTATAAAAATAATTCTTAAAAGTGTGCTTTTATAAAAAAAATGTTAACAATGTGTTTTTTTATAAAAAAATTGTTAAGAGTGTGTTTTTATAAAAAAATTGTTAAGAGTGTGTTTTTATAAAAAAAATTGTTAAGAATATGTGTTTTTATAAAAAAATTGTTAAAAATGTGTTTTTTTTATAAAAATAATTTTTAAAAGTGTGCTTTTATAAAAAAATGTTAACAATGTGTTTTTTTTAAAAAATAATTCTTAAAAGTGTGCTTTTATAAAAAAATGTTAACAATGTGTTTTTTTATAAAAAAAATTGTTAAGAGTGTGTTTTTATAAAAAAATTTGTTAAGAATGTGTTTTTATAAAAAATTGTTAAAATGTGTTTTTTTATAAAAATAATTCTTAAAAGTGTGCTTTTATAAAAAAATGTTAACAATGTGTGTTTTTATAAAAAAATGTTAACAATTTGTTTTTTTATTAAAAAATTGTTAAGAGTGTGTTTTTATAAAAAATTTGTTAAGAATGTGTTTTTATAAAAAATTGTTAAAAATGTGTTTTTTTATAAAAATAATTCTTAAAAGTGTGCTTTTATAAAAAAAAATGTTAACAATGTGTGTTTTTATAAAAAAATTGTTAAGAATGTGTTTTTATAAAAAATTGTTAAAAATGTGTTTTTTTATAAAAATAATTCTTAAAAGTGTGCTTTTATAAAAAAAATGTTAACAATGTGTGTTTTTATAAAAAATTGTTAAGAATGTGTTTTATAAAAAAATTGTTAAGAATGTGTTTTTTTATAAAAATAATTCTTAAAAGTGTACTTTTATAAAAAAATGTTAACAATGTGTTTTTTTATAAAAAAAATTGTTAAGAGTGTGTTTTTATAAAAAAAAATTGTTAAGAATGTGTTTTTATAAAAAAATTGTTAAGAATGACAACTTAGGTCCCTACGGTTTTAAGAATGACAACTTAGGTCCCTAAACTTTTAAGAATGCCAATTAGGTCCCTACGGTTTTAAGAATGACAACTTAGGTCCCTAAACTTTTAAGAATGACAATTTAGGTCCCTAAACTTTTAAGAATGCCAATTAGGTCCCTAAACTTCACATGCCACACTTAAATTCATTTTAAGAATCGCAACATCTATATATAACAATATTATACGTTGAAATAAAATAAACCGCAACATCTATATATAACAATATTATACGTTGAAATAAAATAAACCGCACTTTATCTATTTATAACACTATTATATGTTGAAATAAAATAAACTGCAACATATCTATTTGGATTTTGTCAAACGGGTGTAAATAGCCCTAAGGTATGTCGGGATTTAAGCAATCCTTGTGATTCCCCTGCTACCTGGAAGTCCAATAGATTGAGTGGTTTCTTTTCTAAAACTAAAACAAACGAATAATTATCAACACAATAAACCAAACAAGCAAAAGCATCTATATGTAACACTAACTATAACATCTGTGAATGACTATGTAGAGGGATTTCTTTTACATCGACTTGACGTTAAAGTGCAAAGTTTCCTACATCGAGGGGTTAGGAGCGTGCTTTAGGGGATTAGGTGGTCGCGCGGATACCCTTGAGGCCATCTTTAGAGGGACATCGTTTGGGCCATGGATGGATGTGTCTTACTCTGCTGGCGACCCTACGCTAGTACACATGTTTCTACAGTTGGAGGTCGAGGACGCCAACGCTGAGCCGGGGGAGATGCATTTTGATTTCTTCGGCGAGTGATTGCATTTTGGGCGTCGTGAGTTCTGTCTAATTACAGGACTACGTTTTGGAAAGGCTCCCCCCTTCCTCCCTTAGCAGACTGCTCCTTCCTTCCTAGGGTTTTCGGCATTCCAGCATCTCGTTTGAAGCTGAAGGCAGCCCGGGACATGATGAAATAGGGCCTTAGTGCCCTAAGCGACGCCGATGCTGTCCGTGTATGCTTGGTGGTGATCGTGGATATGGGCTTCATGGGCCGTGAGTATAGCCAGTATGCTTCCTCGACGGTCCTTAGGGCCGTCGAGGACCTTGAGCTGTTTAACAGCTACCCGTGGGGTAGCCATATCTGGACACATTGCTACTCAATCTTGCACCGAGCCATAACCAGACGCGACACCGATCGACATGGAAAGATGAACCTTTGTGGTTTTACATACGCCTTCAAGGTTAGATACGTAGAATAACAATTGTTAATAATACATACAAACTGTTTGGCTTTTCCTTTTACGTACTTGCTCTTCTTGTCTAATTCCATATATGGATCTTGGAGATGTTTCCCGCATCAATCCGATATTTCGTCAAGCACGACGACCGAGTACTTAGGGGAACCCGTTGGGACAAGCGTGTTACCCTAAGTAGGTCGCTTTGGGTTCAGTTCTTCAATGAATCTAGAAATGTAAGCTCTTTTACTATGTTTACAATTTGCATACGTTAGTCCCGCTTATTAATTTTTTTATGTTTTATCATATATTTAGCTGCCACTCTTGCCTTTCGCTCGCCTTGAGCCTACTGCCGACGAGATGGACACGGCTTGGTACATATGGCATTATAGTTATATGTTAGTTATAGTTATACGTTAGTTCCTAAGTTTCTAACTATTTTAATGATCAATGTCACGCAGGCCGCGATGTCGGGGCCCGGGATGTCGGGGGCATACACCTCCCAGATGCCGCCGTTTGGCACGACATCCTATTCTACTATCCCGGAGAGTGTAAGTCACACTGAGTAACCATTATAGTTATATGTTAGTTCCTAATTTTGTAACTCTTATAATGATCAATGTCACGCAGGCCGCGCTGTCGGGGGCCGGGATGTCGGGGGCCAGGATGTCGGGGGCATACACCTCCCAGATGCCGCCGTTTGGCACGACATCCTATTCTATTATCCCGGAGAGTGTAAGTCACACTGAGTAACCATTATAATTATATGTTAGTTCCTAATTTTGTAACTCTTATAATGATCAATGTCACACAGGCCGGGATGTCGGGGGCATACACCTCCCAAATGTCGGGGGCCGGGATGTCGGGGGCATTCACGGACATCTTTGGCGCTCCGGACGGAGAGTATTACCGGCCGGAAATGTTGGGGCCGTCGTCGTACCTCACACCGCCAGTGCACAGGCATACTGTAAGTTATTTTGGTTTAATTGTGAACATTTCCTAAATTGTACTTAAAACATCTAATAACTTAATTTTCAGCTGATGGAGTCTTCTATTGTCGAGGAGCACTTCTCGGAGCCGGATCCGGAAGATGACCCGATGGATGTTGTAGATCCACCACAGGTGACCCCGCTCCCTCAAAAGCGGCCGCACTTCATTTCTCAATTTCTTCGTTTCCCGTTTGGGCAACAAGGATCTACGACACCACCGGCCGCTAAAAAGCAAGCAAAGAAAGCGGGGGGAAAGAAGGGACGAAAGAACATCAAGGGAAAGGAGCCTTCACCGGAGCCTCTTGAGGGACCAGAAATATTGAGGATGTGCAAGACTGGTCGCCTCCCCAAGTTGACATTCACCCCTTACGGGGGCTTAGAAATCAACCCCTCGTTTTTCGAAACATTGCTTGCGGATGACCCTGTGAACTCTGACTTAGACGATACGGTTAGTATGAAGTTAAATTATAGTCATATATAATCAAATATATTTATATTACATGTCTAACCATCTATTTTTTATGCATATCACGTCGATTCTTGGGTTAGCCTGTTGCAAAAACATCGTGGCGTAGACACGAGGTGGATCATCATGCACACTATGTTCTTTCAGTGCATACTGATGGACCATCAAGGTCCCGCCTCCGTGATCGAAATATGCAATGGCTCGGAAGGGACCTCTTGGACTCTCCTCGATAGGGTATGTAAATCGTTTTACTGTTATTTTATTTAATAACATATATGACATATATTGTAATATTTCATGTGTACATCCCCATATGCTTGCATCCCAGACATTGGCTGCTTGGAGTGTTTGAACTAGACACTATGGTCATGACCCTATATGACAGCGAAAAGGACGGTCTCTGCAAACAACAATTGACAGAGCAGATGCAATCGTTTAAAACAAAACTATATACGTTCTTTTCATTGATATGGGATCATAGACGTCGTGAAGTGTCAAGTATCTTTCGCACAAAGATGGCCGGCCAAGTACCCCAGCAGACCGGGTTATATGCGGATTGCGGTGTATGGGTATGCCGTAATGTCCAAAAGTTGATAAATAACAAGGAGATATGGGTACCCCCTAACGAAACCGACGATGAGGCAATGAATTTTCGCCGACATATGGCGGAGTCAATTTATGCGCATTGTCTAATTAGTTAGGTTGTTTATGTAACATTAAATAATTGTTATTTTTACTATTAACTTATTTTGTTAAAGTATTGTGATTGACTTACTGTTTACTTTATTTGGTTTATGCTAATTTCATCCAATTAATCAACTTTGAGTATCGATATCTCTTTCACACATACTCCAATTTGGACGCATTATGTATCGTTTCGAAGCTCTCATATAGAAGAACATAAACCTACTAAAAGTCAGTTATATATAACACGTATATATATATATATATATTTAAAAGCGTCCAAAGTTTAGTAAAACCCATATTTTTACCAAAATTTTCCAACACCTAGTAAGTAGGTTTATGAAACTTGCGATAATCCTAATACAGAGATTATTGGATGCAAAAATTAATGCCTAATGAAAGACCTTTATTCAAGAGTAGACGAATATTGCAGTTACTTTTTCAGTCGAATCTTACAGGCTCTTTTCAAACGAATCTTGCAGTGAACTATTCAGACGAATCATGCAGGCAACTTTTTCAGACGAAATCTTTGACCATATCTGATGAAGAACATACATTTTCACGGCTATAATTAGATGGCATGATGAAGTAGTAATTCACAACTTCCTATCTATCTTTTAGACATTCTCCTCACCGTTTACAAACACACTCTCGCTTTTCTTAACACCATGGCTGGAGGTTCAAGATCAAGGGGGAACATGTCGGCGAATGTGGCTGGAACTTCACGTTCGGGAGCCTACCAACCACTGAACGATGGAGCTCGCCGGAGTACCTGGAAGGTACCGGAAACAGACGAGGAGTGGAGAAACTGTGGGCGAACTGCAGCCGATTTTCCATTCACGCCTGAGGAGGAAGCAGACTGGGAGATGGCATCCGACAATTACTACTTCGATAATGGCATGAGAACCCCACCAATGTATGATTTTATGCCGACGGGTCTTCGACAAAGTCAACAAATTACTCTCGCAGTGCAAAAAGCCATTCATGGGGCGAACGCCGATATCGAAAAGGTAAAGGGTATGTGGAACCATAACAGGGGGATTCAGCAGGGGAAAATGGAATATCTAGCGGGGAAGAAACGAGAACTGGCCATGGCTAGGGCTCACGTTTGGCAGCTGCAACGAGAGATTAAGGAAGCTGAAGAGGAACTAGAAGAACTCGAATCGGACTACATGGGAATGGAGGACGTGATCAAGGAAAAGGTTAACTTGATCACAGGACTCCAGGACGCCTTCCAGTAATAGATTTCTTTGTATGCATGCACTGTATCCGTTTCGGTTGGGAAGATGATTTGCAATAATTTTTATATGATGTTGTTAATTTATTTCCTTGTTAAATAACTTAAGTGAATTTCTATATTAAAAACATTAAAATAGAAAGGAAACAATACATTAAAAACCACATAAAATGATAACCTAAAAACTATAGGGACCATTAATGTTTTTTTAAATTTGCAACAAACTTCAGGGACCAAACAGTAAATTTGAAAAGTAGCGGGTTAGTCCGCGATCGCGGGATCCCAACGCGGGCAGGGACCAAAACTGTAAACACGGGAATTCTTGAGGGGGCAAAGCTGGACCGCGAGCATTCTTGAGGGACCAATGCGGGCAAAGTGGGCAAATTTGGGTGACACGTGGGCCTGATCGCGGGCCCACCGCAGATTTTTGTGGCATTTCGGTAAGATGGGCGAGATTTGTGGCATTTTGGTAAGTTTAGGTCAAACTTGTGGCATTTTAACTAATTTCCCTATTTTCTTTCATTTGAAATTTATTTTCTTTTCTTTTTTCTTCACTCTCATGAAAATTAGTCGGTGCACATAAAGTAGGCCAAAAACGCACGGTTTCCAAGAAAAATGTTAGTATATGAGTCTTTCAACGTCTCTAACAACTTTTATAAAATAGAAAAAATAAAAATTTTATGCATTTTATGTTCCTAGAAATTCTCCAAAGACAATGTAAATTTCTTCAAATTTAAACGACTCTTAAAAAATGATTGACTTAGACATAATTTTTTTATTATATTTTAGCAAATAAAAAACCATGAAATAAAATGTTTAAAAAGAAAAAAAAAATTATCATAGTTAACTCAATGTCGATTTGAATTAATATTTAAATATTAACAATAATAAAATTAAAGAAAAAATGAAATATATATAAATATGTACACCTCATCGTTCTAGAAAGAACCAACCGCCTTCACTTGATCTGATCCTTAATCTGAAGGATAACCCAGACGCGTTTCTTGTTTTACCCCACGACTACAAAAACATACACATATATATATATATATATATATTTATATATATATATATCATCTCAACCGAATACAATCATCAAAAATACAAACCCAATTCATCAATATTCATAATCATGGCAGAACCATCAGCACCACCACCACCACCACCATCATCACCTTCCAAAGCAGCAGCAGCAGCAGCAGCACCATCATCATCACCTTCCAAAGCAGCAGCACCACCACCATCATCACCTTCCACAGCAGCAGCAGCAGCACCATCACCACCATCATCACCTTCCAAAGCAGCAGCAGCAGCAGCACCACCACCATCATCGTCGGAGGATACGGAGAAATGGGGTACCCATGTAATGGGTCAACCAACGATTCCCACAAAACACCCCGACAATCAAAAAGCAGCCTCATGGAAAGCCGCCGACCACCAGCAGTTCGACCACCAACAATCGCCGTATCTGCTTTACTCTCCGATGGATAAACCCACCACCAACCCATTAGAGCCTGCCATCCACCTCTTCAATTCCTGGACCACCAAGGCCGACTCCATCGCTCGCAACATCTGGCACAATCGTATGTACATCATCTTTAACTAATTCCCCAATTTTGATTTTCAATTTAGCTAAATTATACACCCCTTTCCTCCATTCCAAAATAAATGTCCGCTATGAAAAAGGCGCCCGATTTTAAGAATATGTAATTATTACACTTTTTAATTAATCACCGTATAATTTTACCCTTTAATTATATATGGAAAAATTTCTATCACATGATTAAGTTTAGAATGGAACCTGAGTTACTTTTAAAGTGAATATTTGTTTTTGGAGAAACAAAAATAGTAATTTAGACACTTGTTTCGGGAAAAAATAGCAATGTAGACACTAAGGTGCTGTTTGTTTCTTAAGAGGTCTGAAATCTGAAATCTTATTTTACTTCTATTTTATAAGAGGTGGTGCTGAAGTCTGAAATCTGAATCATAAAACTGTTTGTTTTTATAACATCTGAAGTCTGAATCTAAATCTAAATCCATACAAAATCTTTGAAATCACTATTTTAAATAAGTTAGCTGAAAATACTAATCTTTGGATTTATATTTTAGAAAATTACAAACAAATTACTAGCAATGTCTAAAAACTAGGAGCTACCATAAACCCTGTTTAGCTCTAGAAACTAGGAGCTACTACTGAAACCAACTTGAGTACTTACTTTACCTTTCTTCGATGCTTTCCACCTCTCCAACAACTCCATCCTCACTCACCCTTTTTCACACAACTCTTTTCTCTCTCTCTCTACCCATCTCTCTCTCTCAAAACTCCATTACTCATCTGAAATAGAAACAAAGAGCATCCGAAATAGCATACGATTTTTGAATTTTTGAAACAACCGAAAGTCGCTCAGAACTTCTTAGAGGTTTGTTGCCATCACCGACAGGATTAGATCCTGTTTCCGGAGCATTTACGTTTTCCTCATTGCGAAATCTCAGAATCTCCAGCAATGAGTAAAACAGAGCAACAAATTGAGAAAAAAAACTTGATTTCTCGAATCAAATCTGGGTAACGGAGAGAATGTCGAGGGTTGCCGGAAGAGAACGGAGACAACGGCGGCGATGGGTGGCTGGAGTTGCAGATCAATTATCAGAGGTTGAAGACCGGCGATATAGGCATGAAGCAAGGAGGCGGCGATTTTCAAATTAGGGCACAAATGGATTATGAGAGAAGAGCTTTTAAGAGAATAATGTGTCTCTTGTGAATTAAGAGATTTTCAGACAAATTCAGCTCTTTTTTTGAAAAAAAAAACAAACACTCTTAAAAGGAAATGATCTGACCGAATCAGATAAAAGAGGAATTAAGACCTTTTTTTTTAAAATCAAACAGACCCTAACTTTACGGATGCGATTGCAGTGAAAACGGGATCGTCGGTGACAGGAGCGGCGTGGGGTAAAGTCAACTTAACGGCGAAGGCGATCACGGAGGGCGGATTTGAATCTATGTACAAACAGATCTTCTCACCTTCTGATCCAAACGAGAAACTGAAGAAGACGTTCGCTTGCTATCTTTCTACCGCCACCGGCCCCGTCGCCGGAACGATATACCTGTCGACGGCGCGTGTCGCCTTCTGCAGCGATCGGCCTCTGTGTTTCACCGCACCTTCCGGTGAAGAAACTTGGTGCTACTACAAGGTAATTAAGTAACGAAAATTCTGTTTCCTTCAACACACATTGATCTAAGAATAGTTGATTTAATTCTTAAAATTGAATTAAACTGCAGGTTGTGATACCGTTGGGGAACATTGGGACGGTGAATCCGGTGACGATGAGGGAGAATCCGTCGGAGAGATACATACAGATAGTTACAGTCGATGGTCATGATTTCTGGTTCATGGGATTTGTGAACTACGAGAAAGCTTCGAAGCATCTGATGAATAGCTTGTCGGAATTCAATTCAAAGATTGCTGCTACTGCTACTGTTACTGTTTAAGTTGGGAGGATTTTCAGGTTCATGTTGTTGTTGGATGTATATGTAGTGGAGTCGTTTGTAATTTTCAGATTCTTGCTGTTGGATGTAATTTCATTTTTCTTTTTAATATTTATGAATTATTACAGAAATAAAAATTGTTACAATTTTTAGAAATAAGAAGAAAAAAAAACCCTTGATGCAGGGGCGGATCAACTGAACTCTATTGGATACGGTTGACTATCTTTTCGATTATTTATAGGGTGATGAAAAATCGTATTACTTTATTTATAGATTATTATATAAATTTAATATTTTATATATATATATATATATGTATATAATAAATTAAAAAAAAAATCAAATATAATTAAATGAGATATGTGGTGTCTTCGAATTTTTGGGGTCTAATTTATTATAATACGTTTTAGCATTTGTTCAACTTAGAGGTGAGCATCAAGCGGGTCGAACGGATTTTTGTGGGAAGATCAATAATCTGATCGGATTTTGGATATGGAAACGAAGCCCCAAACTTTTTGTTCGGGTTCGTTGGGTTTTTGGTCGGGTTCGGGTATAGTTATATGCAAAAAATTGTAATATTTTGATCGCTTTTGACAATAAACTCAATTATTTGAGAGGATTGTGATAGTAGGTTTAGTCTTTAGAAAAAACTACGATTGATTAGAATTTAAGATTTTTGAAGGATAGTTATGACGGATCGATTGAATAGCCGAACTTAAAAACGAATCAAGAATACTTTCAAGAAACCCGTTAGGGAGACTTTAATAAACTTTATTTATCAAAATTTAGAATCAATAATAATCTAAACAAACCGAACAATTTATTAGGTCTAATTGGAGCTAACTAGGAAACTATTATGATAATCCTAACTAGGAAACGATAATTATGACAAAATAAATGAAACCTATCTAATTAAGAAAATAAATTTAGATAATTATTAATTTAAACCAATAATCATAATCGTCATTTGTAGCTTTGGATAATCTTAAATGGTTGCAAGCTCCCTGCATCATCCTCCCCTGTTTCAAGAAGACTCGACCTCGAGTCTGTTTTATCTTCAGAAATATCTTTAGAAGACGTCGTTTCCACTTCGAAAAGTGTATATTTTTTTCCCAAACAACGTTCTTGAATTTTCCCCCGGTCATGCGACTTCTACTTGTCTTCAAAGCCTTTTGATGTTCCGCATAAGCCATAAATTCACCTGCTTGTCGTAATACATGTGAGTTATCCTTCTCATTAATCTTTCGAAGACCAATATCTCGAGCTACTAGTTTGTACGAACTAGGATGGTCTATCGTTACTGCCGATTCAGCGAGCATGTTCTTACGGTTACAAGAGTCGACAATAAAATGACAAACTTTACCTTGAACGGTGGCTATTGAAGAGGAAAGATTAGTCCGAACTAAGTCGCTATCTTGCGACAATGGGGTCAAATAGGTCTGTCGCCAAATCAGTAAGGGACCTACATCGTCCTCATCATATCCGTCTCCATCATATTTTGGTAGTCATATGTCATCGACATCATCATCGACGACATCATTAATCTGGCAATCAATAAGTTCATCCGTTGGGGCACACCCATGAAATTCAAGTAACTCTACATTGAACTCGGCGTTCCGTAAAGGATCATCACGGTTGTCGGCTACATCATTGCCTCAGTCGGCGTTTCTATGATTACCGAAATCGCGAAGTTCGAATTCTCTCACCCGTTGTAGTAGGCAATCAATCTCTATACCGCGTGGATCATAATTGATGGCTACATCATTGCCTCGTTCGGCGTCTCTACGAGTAACAGAACCGCAAGTTCTCCCACGACTGCAAGGAATCCGGTCGGCCATCGCACCAAAAGCTCTGATACCAAATGATGACGATCGATTGAATGGCCGAACTTACAAACGAATCAAGAATACTTTCAATAAACCCGTTAGGGAGACTTTAATAAACTTTATTTATCAAATTTTAGAATCAATAATAATCTAAACAAACCAAACAATTTATGGGTCTAATTTGAGCTAACTAGGAAACTATTATGATAATCCTAACTAGGAAACGATAACTATGACAAAATAAATGAAACCTATCTAATTAAGAAAATAAATTTAGATAATTATTAATTTAAACCAATAATCATAATCGTCACTTGTAGCCTTTGGATAATCTTAAATGGTTGCAAGCTCCATGCATCAGATAGTTAGATAAATAAATATATTTATATAATATATACATAGAGGGAGGTTCAGAAGAAAACCTCAAATAAATGAAAAACTAAAAAACGGTTAGATTAGATGATCTGATGGATGTAATTAAACAGGCGGTTACACCATTATTAATTAAATTAAAAAAACCTCACCCCTCTATTTTTAATTTGAAAAAAGACGAAAAATAAACAAACTTCGAACGAAATAAATTACACCAAATAAACGACTATATTTTTCTCGTTAATTTAATATCCATATTGATATATTTTTTCATTCGTTTTTTCGTAGTTTTCCGGTTTTTCATATTTATTTAGGGTTTTCCCCTGAACCTGACTCTATACACACACACACACACATATATATATATATGTCGGCTTTTCAGGTGGGTCGGTGGTGAGAAATCAAACCAACCCAAATCCAAATATCCCCCAAAAATTCGATTTTCGATTTTGGTGGCATCCAGGTTTTACGTGAACACCTCATTTTTTATGGTTCCAATTTTGGAATGCTAGAAAATTGATACTACTTAAGTTAACTTTAGATTACTTTTTATCTTTTTTTGACATTTTTATTGCTTTAAATTATAATTTTTTTAATATAATATATGGTATTTTTTTTCATTCCATTAATTTATAGTTTGGATACAAAGTGTAATGAGTCTAAAAAATGGAAGTAAATGAGCAAACAAGAATTACAGGGAGTGAAGAAAATATCTCTTGCTTTTCTTTTGGCATCACCTTATAAATGACAAAGTACCAAATATCTGTAGGACTATATGTCAATGAGTTTAGAACATTCTATTGAGATATTTACATAAAAAGATCTAAAAGCATAAGATATTTACATAAAAATATCCAAATATCGGTGACTTTAATAATCTTATCTCTCAACGTGAAAAAAGGGCATCCATGACCATCCGGTTTGGTGTATTAATGGATTTCGTGACGCCCTCTCGGATTGTAACCTAAACGACATACCCATGCATGGTTTTCCCTTCACTTGGTGTAGACACAAAGGCAAATCTAACGAAGTTTGGGAACGCCTTGACCGGGCAGTGGGCTCTTCGGATTGGTTAAATCTTTTTTCAAACGCGTGGGTGGAGAACTTGGTTAGTCCTATTTCCGACCACTCTCCTATTCTTCTCCACACCCATGAGCATCTCGACAATGGCCGCACCAAAGCTAATTTATTCCGTTTCGAAAACAAATGGTTCCATGAGGAGGACCTCGATCCTTTTGTTCTAGATGCTTGGAATCACGGCTCCGATCGAGACCTCCCAAATCGGCTCTCTACGATGGCCGGTCAGCTCCGTAAATGGGGTCGAAATCTTCATGCCTCTCATAAGATGGAGATCACTAATTGTCGCCAAAAGCTCGCTTTTCTAAGAGAGCATGCTTCCCCCGTTAACAATTGCGAGTTCGACGCCACTAACAAAAAGTTGATTTCTCTTCTTGTCAAAGGGGAGGAACATTGAAAGCAAAGAGCTAAAATTTTCTGGCTTCGAGAGGGAGATCTAAACACTAAATTCTTTCACGCCCACGCAAATGGGAGGAGGAAAAAGAGCCTTATCCGAAGACTAAAAAATCACGATGGGTCTTGGGTAACGGACCAGGTGGGTCTTTGCTCCCTTGCCACGAACTATTTCAAAAATCTCTTCTCAGAGAGTAATGGGTCGGCTAACCTCATAACCGATAAAGTGGGGACTCGTATCTCGGCAAGTGATAACATCTTTCTCGATGCTCCTTTCACCAAAAAGGAATTTCATGATGCCCTCTTTCAAATGCATCCCGACAAAGCGTCGGGTCCCGATGGTTTCAACCCCCGCTTCTTTCAACACTTTTGGGGCGTGATCGGGGACACCATTTTCTCTACGGGAGTCTCGTGGCTCAATAATGGTTCTTTTCCCGTAGGCATTAACGACGCCCTTATCACCCTCATCCCAAAGTGTGCCTCCCCAAACACTATGAAGGACCTTCGCCCCATCGCACTTTGTAATGTAACGCTTAAAATCATTACAAAAGTCCTTGCTAATCGGCTCAAGAAAATTCTCCCAAAGGTGGTCTCGGAGAACCAATCGGCCTTCATTAAAGGTAGACTTATAACGGATAATATCCTTCTTGCCTTCGAACTCCTCCATAGCATGAAGCGAAACACCCGAAAAAAAAACGGGAGATGTTGCTCTTAAGATTGACATTAGTAAAGCTTACGATCGACTCGATTGGAACTACATCCGCCTTATCCTCGTGAATATGGGCTTTTCCGGTAGATGGGTGGATATGATCATGTTATGCATCACCATGGTTCGATACTTTGTTCGTTTCAACAATGATATCTTGGGACCGATCTACCCTAAACGAGGCCTTCGTCAAGGTGATCCTCTTTCCCCGTATATCTTTATCATTTGCATGGAGGGCCTCTCCACTCTTATGGCCGACGCTAATGCAAGAAACCTCATTCACGGGTGTCGGGTAACTAGACACGCCCCGACCGTCTCGCACCTCCTTTTTGCGGACGATGCCTTTCTTTTTTGTCAAGCTAACGTGGAGGAATGCATGGGCCTCAAGTCGATTCTCGGTTTTTTTGAGCAAGCTTCCGGGTTGGCGGTAAACTTTAATAAATCGGGTATTATGTGTAGCAACAACCTTGATCCCTCGTCCAAGGATATTATCTCTAATATTTTTGGGGTGACTAATGCGCTTAATACCAGCAAGTACTTGGGTCTTTCATCCTTGATTGGGCGCAACAAGAAAGCCATTTTCCGGCATATTAAGGACAAGTTGTGGCAACGGCTCTCCAATTGGAGACATAAACCGATTTCGAGTGCGGGAAGACTAACTCTCATTAAGGCGGCGGCTCAAGCCATCCCGGTCTTCTTTATGAGCGTCTTCTTACTCCCAAAGTCTCTCTTGAAAGAAATTCATCGCCTCCTAAATACCTTTTGGTGGAGTGCCAAAAAGGATGGCTCCCGCTCCATAAATTGGTTAGCTTGGGAAAAGCTTTGTAGCCCTCAAAAACTTGGAGGCCTTGGCTTTCGTAATTTCTCGGCTTTTAACATTGCTTTGGTGGGTAAGTGTAACACCCGTAAATTTTGGGATAAGTACAACTTCGAATCAATGCGGAATCGATATTCTAAGGAAAATATGAAAAATAGGATAATGGTGTAAATCCTAGATTTTATGGTCTTGTTGGATGGGGAATTCGAATACGAGTCCAACGGTTCTTTCCGGAGCGAAAACGGAGCTATAACGAAGAAGTTATGACCAAAACATCGATTAGAAAATAAAACGAGAAATCGGACAGAATGTGGTACACGGGTCGCGACTATGACCTGGTCATTGTCGCGGTGTCATTGTCGCGGTCGGGGACAAAATGTGAAAATCAAACAGAATGTGGTACACGGGTCGCGACTATGACCAGCGACTATGACCTGGTCATTGTCGCGGTCGGGGACAAAATGTGAAAATCAAATAGAAACGGGTACACGACCGCGACTATGACCAGCGACTATGACCTGGTCATTGTCGCGGTGTCAATGTCGCGGTCGGGAGCTGGAAGTGATTAAAACCATTTTAACCTCTTTCTCTTCTCATTTCATTCTCACTCTCGACTCTCTTCATCTCCCTCACTCTGTCAGCCGATTTCTCTCAAGAAAACACCATCCCTTCCCCTCTCCTTCCTCTTTACTTCACCAAATCAAACCCTCTTCCTCCATTGATGGACATTTGGGAGCTTGGAACTTTTGTGGAGAGTAGGAGCTCGTTTTTGGAAGATTCGAAAGGTTAAGGTAATCTCTCCCTACTCAATGGTTGTTATTGTTGTTGATTTCATCTTTCCTCTACTTTGGGATGTTGTTGGACGATTTTGATGGTGGTTGGTTGAAATAATCTTCATCTTCTTCATGAATGAAACTAGGGTTTGGTATAAATTGGGTATTTTGGGTATATGTTGAATGGATGATGATTCCTTAAGGTTAGACTTGAGTATTGATGGTTGGAAATTCATAAACCTAGGTTTTGGAAGTTTTGGCTTGAGGATGCAAACTTCATCAAAGGAGCATACGTTTGGGAAAAGTCTAGATTTAGCTTAATCTAGCAAGGTGAGTTCAAGTTACTTTGCGAAAACTTTGTACATGCCAAAATGTTATTTTTCCAAGTAATTGTGTGTTTTACCTGAAAATTATCAATATTGGGTTATTTGGTGGATTTTACCTTTTAAGGTATTAATTGTGGTAAATATTGTAAAACGCTACTTTTGGATATTTTGGAAAAACGTGATAATAAATCATACATGAAATGAGTTGTTGATTTATGTGATAAATGGAGTCTATTTATTATGAAAATGCATTTTTGTGGATATTTGGAAATATGCATATAGTACATCATAAGATGTTTTGAAAATGTATAGGTTGAGCCCTTTTGGAAATGAGGGTTATCCCGATCCAAGGTGTTATTTCGGGTTTCGCGGATTTGAAGTATTTACTGACGACCGGTGTGTGTTGTTATACTTAATGTCATTTTATGACTTTCATGAACTATCTTTTGAGTTAGTTGAGCTTGTGGCTCGGTATTAGATTTTATTAAGTTTTGGGGGACAATTGTCCGGTTGGATAGCTCAAAGTTGAGTTTTGATCATGATTTATGTTAATTGGGGAATTGCATGTTTTGAATGCATTTGTTTATCTATTTGGGGTCGTGTAATATTTTAGACCTTGCTAGCCATGGATCCATAAGCATTTGAGTTTCCCCTAGTCTCGCGGGCAAAAGGTCGGAATTGATTGAGCTCAGTGTACGAGACGTTAGTTTATTTTGTAGCACGGAATAGGCATCGGGTTCCATGATAAGTAAGGCGTGGACCTATATGGTCGGGCGTCGTCTCATGGGCAGTAAGGTGTAATTCCATATGTGTGCTTAGCACGGGATAGGCATCGGGATCCATGATAAGTAAGGCGTGGACCTTCATGGTCGGGCGTCGTCTCATGGGCAGTAAGGTGTAATCCCTAATGTGCTGTTGTGGATTTGGAGTGACCCAATGTATAGATCTGGAGTGGTTGAAGTTGGGGGCTCCCTAGTCTCGCGGGCAATAGATCTGGAGTGATTGAGCTCAGTTTACGAGAGTAATTCACGTGGGTGTTTTTATTGCATAGTAAGTGACCCACTTTAGTGTTCCGTCACGTGCAATGTGTACGAGTCTCCCCCGTCACCGAAAGGTGTTGTTTTGGGTATTTGTTGCTACTCATGTTTTCGGTGACGTGTTATATTTATATGGATTGTTTTCCATGGTATGTAAATTGTGGTTTATATCTCATCTGTGTGTGTTGTTTTGTGTAATTGTGTTTATCCATGTTTTCGGTAACGTATCGCATTTACGAGATTTGCATTTCCACGTTATATGAGTTGTGGATTATGTTTCATCCACGTTTTGAGATGTTTTGGGATAATGGCAAATAATTATAAGTTTAATCGTTTTGAGTGTCAAATGTTATTTCACCTTTCGTTGACTTTGTGAATAAATCTATTTTTGAGAAATCATGTTATAATAAAGATTTTAACATGGGAATTGTGTGAGTTGGAAAAATGGGTGATTTGTATTTGAAGTAAACTCTTTTGAAGTCATGACTAAAAACTACTAACCTCCGATTTATGATTTTATATAGTCATGATAAAATGCTTGAACTCACTAGGCGTAAGCCTAACCCTTTTTATTTGTCGGCATGTGCAACAGGCTCAGGTTGGGGGTAACTCTAGCTACATTGTGAAGTGGCGAGTGCTAGTAGAGTGCACGAGAGGTGATTTGGATTAAGTGAATCTTCCGCATTTAATTGGGACTAGCAGCTTGTGTTGTATTAAGTAACGCCCGTCGTAAGTTTAGTTGTGAATATTATAATGTTCAAATTCTGAGGTAGTTTCGGGAATGAATTGTAGAAATGATTTTATCTACTTTTGGCTATTTTATTGAAATTAAAGTTAGTTGCTCGTTCTAAATTTGAGGGTGTTACAGTAAGCAAGGGTGGAGGCTTCTCCAACACCCGGATACTTTGGTTAGCCGCGTTTTCAAAGCTAAATACTATCCAAAGGGGGACTTCTTTGATGTGAAATTAGGCCATAACCCAAGTTTCGTTTGGCGTAGCATTTGGAACGCCCACAATGTGCTAAAGAAGGGTTATAGATGGAAAGTCGGGAACGGGGAGTCTATTTCCGTTTGGAAAGACCCGTGGATCCGTAATGATAACAATTTTTGGATAGAAAGCTCTCCAAACCCCGATGACGACGCCCTCCGTGATTGCCATTTATTCTCTCCAAATTCAAATGAGTGGGATCTTGCGCGCCTCAACCGCACCTTCTCTACCCGTGATCAAAAGGAGATCCAAATGATCCCCCATCCTTGTGGGGGGCGCGATCGTTTGATTTGGCACTTTAATCACAACGACACCTTCTCGGTTAAAAGTGGGTATAATTTCGTGATGATGTCCAACCATACCCAAGCCCCTCCGCCCTTGGATCTCAATTGGAATCATATTTGGAATTCCTCTATCCCCCATAAAGTAAGAAACTTCGCTTGGCGAGTGGGAAATGACGTCCTCCCCCATAGAGAAAACCTCCAAAAACGGGGAATTAACATCTCTTGTCTGTGTGCACTTTGCGGTTCAAACTCGGAAAGCAATTGGCACCTTTTTATTGGTTGCTCGGTCTCAATCAAAGTGTGGAAGGAGGCTAACCTATGGGAACATATCAACTCGATTGCGAACACGGTGGAAGACTTCCCTTCCTTTTTCATGGCATGCATCAACGACAGCAGGGGCTCCTTTCGCGACGAATTTTTGATGCTTCTGGAGTATTTGGAAAACTAGGAATGATTCTTGGATCAATGGTGCAGTGAAGATTCCGAAGTGGACGACCCGGATCGCCTTCACAACTCGATCGGATTGGCTCACGGCGAACAGTTTTCAACCGAAAGGATCGGTACAAAACACCCACGGCGAATGCACGCTTTGGCACGCTCCCCCTCCGGGTCTTCTCAAATGCAACATCGATGCCGCGATCTTCTCCTCTTCCAACAAATGGGGCTCCGGGGCGATCATCCGCGACCACAATGGATCTTTCATCAAGAGCCACTCCACTCTCGACGTGGGCACCCCACAGGTCAAGGAATGCGAGGCCATGGCCCTTACGTACGCGATTGAATGGGCTCTTAGTCACGACCATCGAAGGGTTGTTTTCGAAACCGATGCTAAATTGGTTGTCGATGCGATCCGTAATGACATTGAGGATCTCTCGGAGTTCGGATCTATTATCGATCGCTGCAGAACTCTTCTCTCCCTTTCGAATGACTTCTCGTTAAACTTTGTTCGAAGAGGTGCTAACGACACGACTCACACTCTCGCTAGAAGTGCTGAAAATTTTCCTAGTCATACTACTATGTTAAGATGTCCTAGTTTTATGTATGATCGTTTAAACTCTCGGTGTAACGTGTTTCATTAATGCAAATTTCGTCTTTCTTTCAGAAAAAAACAAGGGTAAGGAAGCTTCTACAATATGTTTGACGTTAATCTCTTTTCAAGGTTTTCAATGATCTTGAAAGATCCTGAATAATCTATTTTTTAAAGAGTAAAGTTTATTTTTGGTCCCTAACATTATCACTTGTAACAGATTTTTATTTTAACATATTTGTCCCTTATATTTGACATCTTACAACAATTTTTGTCCCACCTCCCAACTGTTAACTTTTTCCGTTAAATACAATTAAATAAGAGGTATTTCAGTCATTTTAAACATTTGTAATATTTTATATTAATTAAAATTATATTTGTACATATTAATACAAAATCAAAGACCACGTCAAGTCATTCATCTATCTAGACAAAAAAGTTATACCAGAAACCTAAGCTACCGATCCTAAAGAACACTAAATCTCGACTGAGTGCGTGAAGAACACATCAAAAATGATTTCGTGAACCTGGTGAGTGCCTAAAGAACACACAAGATTTAGTTTTCGTTGAAAAACGCACACAAGTGGCGCTGATGGAAACCACACATACAAATCTATTTGGGGTCCGTTTGACAAGAGAATCGTCGCTGTTTGCTGGACTGAGAAATTCAATATTCACCATGATGAAAATGAGAAATTGAGATTGAGAAAGAAACGTGTAGGGTAGAGAGCGAGAGATGAGAACACACGTCTGATGAAGATGTAAGTTGTTTTTTATTACCTTTTTAGATGATTTTCGGTTATATATATATAAGGGAAATTAATTAAAATACCCTAAGTTTGACCAAGTGTTACCAAAATGCCCTAAATCTTTCCCACTTTGCAAAAATACTCTTTTTTCCGTGATGGGAGCCCGCGATCGCAGGCCAGGGACCATTTCTGACACTTTTTAAACTTTTGTGACTTTTCAATTGCAAGGGACCATTTTTGAAAAATTCCAGGGACCATTTTTGAAAATTTGAAATTTTATGAATTTAAAATGAAATGTTACACTTTCAACCCCTATACTTATTTACTAAATTTACTTTATACATTTTAGTTTCATTATTTTAATTTTACATTTAACACATATAATCGTTTATTAACTAAAATACGTTAAAAAAATACGTTTTAATTTTAACAAATTACACCATTATAATCGTCTCTTCGATACGTTCGAAATGAGCCCAATCTTGAATTTTTTTGGATTTATATATTTTAATATATATCATATACAGTTATACACTACATGAAAAAAATATTTTTTATATTTAAAATTCATACCCTTATAGTTAATTATTTAATTTATGGTACATCTTTTTTTTTTCAATTTTGTTTTACACTCCTATCGCATTAACATAATAATCATATATTAACTAATTCATTAAATCATTTTAAATTATTATTATTTGAATGTGTTTATAGATATCGTGAATGACAATAGGAGAAAGTTTTACGAGAAGAATATGAAATGGGGTTTTGACAAGTTGGTATCACTGGACTCATTTAAGAATTGTGAAAATGGGTATTTGACGAATGATGATTCATGTGTTTTTGGAGCCGAAGTATTTGCAGTTACAGAGTATGCACAAAAGGATCGATAATAAAATAAATAAAACGTATTTTAACTATAAGGGTGCGTTTGGTACGCAGACTGGATGGGACGGGACGAGTAAAAAAAAAATAGTTTCATGTTTGGTATGCCATGGGACAAAAATCAGATGGGACAACATGGAACAAAAACAAGTTTTAATGAGACAAAACATAAGATTTTTTGTTCCACCAAAATAGGTGGAACAACATGGGACTAAAACATCAGATTACTAAAATACCCTTTTTTCCAACGTAACTTAGATTAAAATTATCTCCTCCAGTTCAGTCCCGTCCAGTTACGTCCCGTCCCATCTAGTATGCGTATCAAATGCTACCTAAAAGTACAACTGTATATGGTATATATTAAAATATATAAATCCAAAAAAATTCAAGATTGGGCTCATTTCGAACGTATCGAAGAGACGATTATAATGGTGCAATTTGTTAAAATTAAAACGTATTTTTTAACATATTTTAGTTAATAAACGATTATATGTGTTAAATATAAAATTAAATTATGAAAGTAAAAGGTATAAAGTAAAGTTAGTAAATAAGTATAGGGGTTGAAAGTGTAAATATGAAATCAAAATCACAATTTGGAATTGAAATTTACACTTTCAACCCCTATACTTATTTACTTACTTTACTTTATACCTTTTACTTTCATAATTTAAATTTTACATTTAACACATATAATCGTTTATTAACTATAATACGTTAAAAAATACGTTTTAATTTTAACAAGTTACAGCATTATAATCGTCTATTCGATACGTTCGAAATGAACCCAATCTTGAATTTTTTTGGATTTATATATTTTAATATATATCATATACACTACATAAAAAATATTTTATATATTTAAAATTCATACCCTTATAGTTAATTATTTAATTTATGGTACATCTCTTATTTTTTTTTCAATTTTGTTTTACACTCCTATCGCATTAACATAATAATCATATATTAACTAATTCATTAAATCGTTTTAAATTATTATTATTTGAATGTGTTTATAGATATCGTGAATGGCAATAGGAGAAGGTTTCACGAGAAGAATATTAAATGGGGTTTTGACAAGTTGGTATCACTGGACTCATTTAAGAATTGTGAAAATGAGTATTTGGCGAATGATGATTCATGTGTGTTTGGAGCTGAAGTATTTGCAGTTACAGAGTATGCACAAAAGGATCGATGTATTTCCAACGTAACTTAGATTAAAATTATCTTCTTCAGTTCAGTCCCGTCCCGTCCCATCCAGTTCAGTCCCGTCCCATCTAGTATGCGTACCAAACGCTACCTAAGAGTACCATAAATTAAATAATTAAATATAAGAGTATGAATTTTAAATATAAAATATTTTTTATGTAGTGTATATGATATATATTAAAATATATATATATCCAAAAAAATTCAAGATTGGGCTCATTTCGAACGTATCGAAAAGACGATTATAATGGTGTAACTTGTTAAAATTAAAACGTATTTTTAACGTGTTTTAGTTAATAAACGATTATATGTGTTAAATGTAAAATTAAAATAATGAAACTAAAAGGTATAAAGTAAATTTAGTAAATAAATATAGGGGTTGAAAGTGTAACATTTCATTTTAACTTCATAAAATTCAACGAAACGCGCGTAACAGTGGTCAAACGCGGTTCAAATTTTCAAAAATGGTCCCTGGAATTTTTCAAAAATGGTCCCTTGCAATTGAAAAGTCACAAAAATAATCCCATCGCGGGATTAGCCCGCGATCGCGGGATTCCATTTTTCAAAACTGGTCACTGCAAGTTTATAAAAGTGTCAGAAATGGTCCCTGGCCCGCGATCGCGGGCTCCCATCGCGGAAAAAGGGTATTTTTGCAAACTGTGAGAGATTTAGGGCATTTTGGTAACACTTGGTTTGACTTAGGGTATTTTAATTAATTTCCCTATGTATAATGGTATATTACTTTCTATTAAAAATATTTTTCTAGCTTTAGTAGAAAATTCAAGAAAAAGTAAAATGATCAAAACACATTTCATTTATCTTGACTTAATGAAAAAAAGGTTACGGCCATTAAGGAGGGACGGAATTCATTAGGAATCAACAAACGTAAGGGACAAATCCGTTAGCATAAAATTGAAGAACAACAAACATTGAAAACAACAAATGTTAAGAACCAAAAGTGAACTTTACTCTTTATGAAAATAATTTATCAACTCTATTTTTAAAAAAAGGGTTGTGATATTTGCACCCTACCCAATAGGTCAAACACACCCCACTACCTAGTCTACTAGTTACTTTTTTATTATTATTTAAAAAGTAAAAATATAATTAAAAAATCAATATTAACTTTGGAAATGTCGAATATTGGTCTTTAAATATTTTATTTTATTATAATATGTATTCTTTTTAAAAATAAAACTTTCAAATGCTATAAAAAAATAATTTAACTTTGAAACAGGTATAAAATAAAATAATTATTATATTAATATTATTATTTAATTACTTAATAACCATAAAATAAAAGTATTTTTTATTTTGTGTTAAGGAATATGATACAAATGCAAATCGTCACCGTGATTTATTTGGTTTGTGTTAATATCATATTCCTAAATATACACGTAACAAAAAACTAATTTTACAAACTAGCAAGTGAAAATATATCGCAAAATAGTATGTGAAAGTACCTCAACGTTGGAATTCCAATAAAATTGTAAATCGTATTTCCAATTATCCATTAATAAGTTAGAACTCGTATATAGAGAATGTTGAAGTGATTTCTTGTAATTGAAAATACAAATTTACCATCTCTATTTATAGCAATAGTAAAATGGTTTTCAAAAAAAAATAAAAGAATATTAATTATAACTGGCGAGAATTTAATTGAAGAATGGTTTCAAAAAAAAAGTCAAATTGTTTTTTTTCAAAAATTTACCGCAACCAATGTGGTTGTTTTCAAAAAAAAAATTAATTCAAAATATGGTTGTTTTACTGCAACCAATGTGGTTTCCCGATGAAAAAGTAAATGTTTTAAAAAGAAGTCAACTTTTTTAAAAAACTTTTTGGTTTTCCGATGAAAATTTACCATTTTCAAAACCTTTTACCTTTCTCATGTTCTTTTTCATAAAAAAGTTAAATTTGCATTTGCACCCCCTTACGGTGGGTGCAAATAACAACGCCGTTTAAAAAAATATAAAAGAAAAAGTATAAACATATTATTCGAAAATGTAGCAAAAATGGCGAGTAACCGAGATCAAGATTAATATTTGAAGATAAAAATAATTTGTCTTAAAGTGACACGTATTAATGTGTCACTAATGACATTGGATTTGTTAGATTTTTTATTTCAAATTTATTTAATTTATTTATGTTTATATTATTTTTCTAATTATGTATATTTATTTGATTGGTTGACATGTATAGGACATGAGAATTTGAGAGATTGACTTTTTCCGACTTAAGTGTTTGAGGTTGCTGACAAGGTTCAAAATAGTGTGATCATGCATGACATAAGATCAAACCTCAGCCTTACACGCCACGATGAGGACATTGCGTTTTTCAAGGAATGATATAAGACGATAAATTTGCATGCCATATATAGAATTATGTGTAGACATGTATGTTTTCTATATATTGTTCAATCAGATAATAATATTAAAAAATCTACATTCTTAAAAAGAAAAATCATATAGATTTTGACTATAATAATAGTTTGTATTAAATCAAAATATAACTTAGAAGAGTTATTTATCAACTTCGTTTTATTCATGAATCCATGACGTATATAAATTTGTGAAACTGTTAGTGATATAATTAAATAAATCTATAAAAACTATAAAGTTTAAAAACTATTTTTCTTTTTAAATAAGACTTGTAAAAATGCTCATGATATGAATTACGTCTTACAAAAACACTACAGACTTTAATATAACGATAAGAGTAAACTCTACTTTTGGTCCTTAAGGTATGTCAATTTCTTTGAAAGAGGGACTTATGGTTTCATAATTAGACTTTTCGTCCTAAGGGTTCTGATTTTGCTCTGAAACAAGGACCTTGCCACTAACTCCGTCTAATGTCCTCATTAGTGGCAGGGGTATTTTCGTCAAAATACCTTTTTTGTCCCCCTTTCACACTTTTTTTATTTTTTCTTATATTTGTAAGAACCATCAAATTATAGGGATCAAGTCTTAAATTTTACACCCCTTTTCGATCATCTCTTCAGGCCAAATCGCCGGTCATCTTCTCCGGTCTGGCCACCTTAATTCAAACACCAACATCAATTACACCCAAGACCAAATCCAAATCTAAACATCAAAATCAAAAGTTAAAATCAGACGCAAACTCTAATCTAAACCTAAACCTTAAAATCAAAATCAACACCCAAAACATGATTCAAATATCTTAATTGGTGAAGCTGTTGGTTTTGCTGGGGGTGTTTGCAATCTGATTTTTTTTCCATTTAATCTATTCATACACTCAACAAATTTTTCCATTGAAAACTTAAGTAATAATCAATCCACATTTAACCTTGAAACTAAACCCATCAAAACTCAAGAACAATCATGAGGATATGAAGAATATAAACTACAATTTTGTATCAATTAATTCAATGAAATTACTATAAAAATATCCAAGTCAAAACCCTAAATCTAAAATCTAAATCAAAACCCTAAATCTAAAAAATCTAAAACAAAACCCTACTGAAGCGTCGTCCACCGAATTTGAAACCCAGAAGCATAACAGGTTTGTGAAAAATCAAAATCCAAAAACTCAGTCGAGAAGCATTCAACAATATCAAAAACCGGAACGGAGGAACCGAAGGAGAACTCGTTACGGACGGATGTGGAGGAGGCGGCGGTAGGGAGGAAAGGGAGGTGGCGGTGGTGAGAGGAGTAGACGATGGCGGTAGGGAGGACAGGGCGGTGACGGTGATGAGAGGAGTAGCTCCATGGTATCTTCATATTTGCCCCTTCTAATATGTAAAGCCCATATCCCGGTACGATTTATTTTATTAATGTAATTTTCTTTTAACGTTGTTTTGTTAACGGGATTTGACGGAAAAGCCAAATGCTAAAGTTTGTGGTTAAGGGGCCTAATGTGAAAACTTTAACTCCAGGGACTGATTGTGTAACTGTTGTAAACTGCATGGAGATCGGCCCATAAGGAACCGACCTCCCTTTCCTTCCCTCTTCTCGATTTCTACCTTTAGTCCCACACAACAACTCCACACAAAACCCTAATCCTTTCTTGCCGCTGCTACTGTTGTTCCACCGCGAGACCACCAGAAACCACCAGCAGCGCCGCTGCCGTTCTTGCCGGCGAGAGAGAGAGGTACAGCGAGAGAGAGAGAGGGTGAAAAAGAGAGAGAGAGAGAGTGAGTCTGCCGGCGACGGGGTTGAGAGCGGAACCGAGTCTTTCCGTGGTGCGTCGCTGCGTTGTTCACGAGAGGTAAGTATCTTCCTCCTCTTGCTTTCTTTTCTTTCGTCGCCTTCAACCGCAAACCACCACCGTCGCCGCTGCAGCCTTGGCTGCCGGCGGTGTGGCCACCGACATGCACCACCAGATTTGGTGGTGAGTCGAGCGTGGGTAAGGGGTGGATGAGATAGGATTGTTGGTTGATTTTTCTTGTCTCGCCGTTATAAGCACCGAACCACCGTGAAACCGCCACCGGTGCCGCAGCCGTGGCTGCCGCCGGCGCGACCGTTGTGCACCACCAGTGAGGTGGCTGTAGTGGCGGGCTTGCGGCTGTAAGACATGCTCGGGGGTATGTATGTGTAGGAGTCGGGGTGGTCGGGGTATTCTTTTGGCCTCGTCGGGTTGTTTTGCAGAACCACCACCGCCGGTGGTGGCTGCCTTCACAACGCCGCCGCCGTCGACCACCACTGCCAGAGGTGGCAGTGGGTGGTGCGCGGTTTAGTCCAGCCTTAGGAGTTTAAAACCCTAGTTCGTAAATCTTAATCGCGAAAACATTAAACCGTTTCAAAATCGTCATTTTATGTGAAAACGTCCTTTCTGCTGCTGTTTTGCATCGGCCATAACTTTTCCGTTGTAACTTGGTTTGAGGCGAAACTGGTGCCCACGGTTCACATTCTGCGTCGGGCACACTTTTCGTGTTTTAGCGAAAGTCTGGTTCGGACTCTAGCTAGGTGTAAAATAGCTGTTTTTACAGCAGGTCTGAATGCGGCAGACTCGCGTTCCATTCTTAGAAAAATCGTTTAAAATTGTAGAAAAATCGTTAGACCGCGTTTAATATGTCCCTGGAAAGCCAAGACCTAGACCTGTCTGTTTATTGAAAATAATCTCTGGTTTAGAGGGTCGAGAAAGGGCTAAGCAGGTCCCGAACAGACCTGCAGTTTAGGCCGAAAAGTTGATATATCGATCGTTTAATCGTACGTTTATAATTAAGGGTTGGGGCTTCGAGTTGACACTTTATAGCATTTAATTAGGTGTCGAGAAGTGATTTTGGAGTTGGATAGCTCGTGTGGTGGTTCGTGAATTCTACGCGCTTTCGAGGTGAGTTCACTCACTACGTATAATAACGGTTATATTTACATTGCTGTAGCACGTGTGTGATAGTGTTATTACTTGTTGTGTGGTACTAGATAGGGGGGTGTCTAGTATGGATCTTGGACTTTGTGTTAACTCGGTGGGACCGAGGATTGTGTACAGGGGTGTCGTGTAAACTCGGTGGGACCGAGGACTCGGTGGGACCGAGGATTGTGTACAAGGGTGTCGTGTAAACTCGGTGGGACCGAGGACTCGGTGGGACCGAGGATTGTGTACAGGAGTGTCGTAGGAACTCGGTGGGACCGAGGACTCGGTGGGACCGAGGGTTGGGTACAGGAGTGGCGTAGGAACTCGGTGGGACCGAGGACTCGGTAGGACAGAGGGATACGTGCACGGTTATCGCGTGTCATCGGTGGGACCGATGGATGCCTGTTTAGGTGGGTTGGTGTGGGTATGCTTGTTTAGGATGCGTTCTTAGACTTGCATGCTTGGTTAAGTGTATCTACCTGTTTTAGGGGTAGTGTGATATAATTGGATTATATGTGGTATTGAATTCACTAAGCTTCGTGCTTACCCTTTCCCCTATAAAATGTTGTTTCAGGTTCGAGTGGCTCGAAGGCGTGACGGGTACACACTGACGCGTGCGAAGGGTTTATTATATATTTATGAGATTTAGAATTATCATTTAAACGATCTAATTCCGCTGTTTATCTGTAATGAGAATATTTATTGTTAAGTTGCAAACGAAACGGTTTTGGATATTTAATGAGGTTTCATTTAATAAAATGTTTATTTTTAAAAAGTTAAAATTTATTGTAATTTTTGGGACGTTACATAATATCACGACCTGGCCATTCTTCTTCTAGGTTTTCATCCAGCGCAAATTTACAAATATTAGAGTTAATTACCAATTTGGTCCCTAAAGTTTTATTATTGAGTAAATTACTGTTTTGGTCCCTATGGTTTGTCAAAAAATACGGAATTGGTCCTTAAACTTCATTTATTACTCTGTGGTATGCACTTTGTTACGAAATTGGTCCCTCGAGCTGACGGACGTCTATTTCCTCCGTTAAACTCGAGGATAAAATGGTCTTTTTATATTTTTATTTATTTTAACATTTTTAATTTGTTTTTTGTGTTAAACTGTAAAGCCCGTGTCCCGGTATGTTTATATATATATTTTAATTAATTGCTTTAATATCGTTCATTTAGCGAATCTTTACTAACGGGGTTAGCAAGTTTGACCAAATGCGTAATAAATCTTTAAACCATTTTAAATTGTTGCCTTTAATTATTCTTGGTTAGTGGATTGGTGTTAAAGAGGACCAAAACGCTAAGATCAATATATTAATGGTGGATGGTGAAGAGTCTTGGATTTTAAAGGGACCATAGGTGCAAATTTGGGAAAAACTTGCATGGGTCTCGGCCCATGGCCGATTTCCGATCTCGTTTCTTTTCTTTTCCTTGTAAGCCAAGCAAACCAACCATCCTAACCCTATTCGTCCCTTTCCTTTGTCTTGTGGTGCGGCCGTGAGAAAGAAACGAGAGAGAGGAGCGTCGAAGAGAGAGAGGGAGTGCGAGAAAGAGAGAGAGGAGAAGGAAGAACGCAGCGGCAGCCCCTTTCGCCGCCGCTGCTGCTGTCGTCGGAGATCGCCACCACCTGCTGTCGTCGGAGGAGTCGAGAGAGAGAGGTTTGGTTGTGGTGGCGAGACGTCGTCGTGAGGTAAGTAGCTCTCTCGTTCGTCTCGTTCTTTTCCTTTTTCCTTTTCGTTTTCCGGCGAGACCACCACCGCCGCACGCCGTCGCTGCGGTGGCTGTGGGTGGAAGGCGGTGGCTGTGGGTGACACTCGTAGCGTAAAACCCGAATCGATTAAGCCTTGAACCGTTTTTATAAATCGTGATTTTATGAAAATTCTAAGTGTGCTGTCCAGTTTTCGCGTGATCATAACTTTTCTGTCGTAACTCCGTTTGAGCCGAAACTGGCGCCCACGGTTCAAGTTCAGGGTCGGGCACGTTTTCCGTGTTTTAGCGGAAAACTGGTTCGGTCTCTAGCTGGGCGAAAAAGTGGTCGCAAGTTCGGTGTTTCGTCATTTCATGTGGAAAACTCTGGAATCTGCCACTGTTTTGTGTAGACCATAACTTTTTACTCGTAACTCGTTTTGAGGTGAAATTGGTGCCCAAAATTCCCTAATCGAGTTGGGAAGGTTTTTCGTGTTTTGCCGAAAGTCCGATTAAGCCCGTAGCTAGGCTGTATTGGGCTGTTTGTGCAGGCTGGACCGAAAACTGGCAGTTTTGGTAGTCGCTCATAATTAATCCATAATAAATTGTAGAAAAATCGTTAGGAGGCGTATAATATGTCCTTGAAACCCTATCTCTGAGTACTTTCTAATCATGAAATAATATTGGGATTTTTCTGGGTTTAAAGGGGTCGAAACAGGTCCCGAACAGACCTGTTTTGTGAGAACGGAAATTAGTTTTAGTGACGGTTTAAGCGTGTGTCGTGTCATAGGGTCCGAGTCTCGTATTGACACGTTTTAACATGCGTTTAGGTGCTGGGAAGTGACCGTATTTGTGAAGCTTGAATTGTGTTGTTAAGCTAGGCGCGCATACGAGGTGAGTTCTCTCACTATATCTAATAACGGTTGTTTTATCATTGCTGTAGTACGTGTGTGGTAGCTTTATGTGATTGTGTTGTGGGACTAGATAGTGGGGTGTCTAGTTGATACTATGTTGCCCTGTTAACTCGGTGGGACCGAGGGTCCGGCGGGGCCGGAGGTTTTATACGCGGGGCGTAGAGACCCGGTGGGACCGGGGATTCGGCGGGGCCGAAGATGTTATCATGTAGTCGGTGGGACCGACTTGTGCCTTTTAGGTGGGTGGTTGTGGATATACATGTTTATGATTTGTTCGTAGACCTGTATGATCGTTATGTGTCACTATCTGTTTTAGGGGTAGTGTGGAATAACTGTATTATTTATGGTGTTTGAATTCACTAAGCTTCGTGCTTACCCTTTCCCAATAAACTGTGATTTCAGGTACGAGTGGCTCTAAGGCGTGACGGGTACACACTGGCGCGCGAGGAGAGCTGGTTGCTTTCTGGTTTTAATAATTAAACGTTTATTCCGCTGGTTTTATTTTATAAAGATATTAATTATGAGTTTGCAAACGAAACGTTGGGATCATCTAATGAGTTGTTATAAATGAAATGTTTATTTTAAAATTTTAAATTTGCTTGTAATTTTTGGGACGTTACAACTTGGTATCAGAGCACAGCTTGAGTGAATCAAACGCACCTCGGTGTGTTTGGTCTCAAGTTGCGGCTGGAAAATTTCCAAATTCGCTATTAAATCTTTTTGGAGATAAAAGAAAAAGTAAAAACCCGTTCGAGGAACGGTGATCGAGGGCGCAGTGTGTACAGTCAGCCGGAGCCGAAGGGAAAGGTACAATGCTTAGTGTTTTATTGCTTTCTAGATCATAGAGTATGCATGCTAAATTGCCTGTTGTTGACACTATGCGGTATGTTGAACTGCTTGCTATTAGGAATTTACGCTAATTATGATAGGTTACTAAGTGGATACCCTCTAGGTTGTATGCAGTAAGAGACTTATAGCCTTAGAATATTCGATTTAGTTCTAGTGCGCAGCTCTTGTTTGAGTCCAACCGTTCTAGGGTAGAATCTTGTATTCGACTGCCTATTTGTTTCGCACTGCATATAATCGGGTATTCGCGAGGTCACCCGTTATAATTAGTAGGGATTCGGTAGTAGCAAGGGTAGTGGGATAAGAGGAATTCCTAGAGAGCTGGGAAGAGTGTTTATGTATGAGTACGTGTGCTAGATTGCTTTCTAGAACATAGGAGTATGTATGCTAAATTGCTTGGTGCTTATTACACTGTATTGCATGTCTGCTGCTTGCTATTAGGGATTTGGCAGTAGCAAGGGTAGTGGTTTGGATGGAATTCCTAGGGAGCTAGGAAGAGTGTGTACATATGCCGGTGCGGGCATATGTGTATAGTTTCGGCGAGAAACTACTTGGACCCCTTGGGATGGAACTCGGAACGGGCGATGATAGGTGTGGATTGTAGTAGTAGAGCTCCTACTACCGGAAGCACAGGATCAATGCTCGAGTCGGGGAAGTCATGAGGAATCCAAGGAGTTGAGCGTGAGTGTTGTTAGTATGAGTTATTATGTGCTAATAACGCGTTGTATTGTCTACCCAGAATAGCCATCACAAGGAGGAACAACTATAGTAAACCTACTAGTACAGGTGTGTACTCGAAGTGTTTTGAGGTGATGATCGTTGGGGGTAGTGATGAAGGTCCTAAACTAGTAGTCGTTGGAATAGAAAGACGATTCTAATATTAGTCACTTGGAGTGACGATAGGGATGATATTTGTTGTAAGCAGATCATTTCGGGCCAAGATGGAAGATTGTGCTAGGGTCATAGGCTCATAGAGCCGACTTTGATTTGAGGAAAACCCGTAAGATGATTTGATGTGATTTCCCAACTTGCCTTAAGAGGTTTAAATGTCTGGATGACAATAGTAGACCGGAGAGTTTCGGAGTAGTAGGGGTCGAGACGTTGAATGCCGAATGAGTCATGCACAAAGTTATTTTGAAAATAAGATTGCATTAACAAATTCTTGTGTTTCAAATCTTTGTATGGACGGTGTTTTGGAATTTGGGAACTGCTCAGCACACGCACAAGATTTTGAAATATGGTTTTGAAAGTGTATGAAATCGTTTTATCACGGGAGTGCAAACTTTGTTAGAATTTGTCTCATTTTCGTTATTTTTCCAACGGTTCTTTCGGGTACGATGTTATCCGTGTTTTGGTGGTGGTTAAGATGTTGGGTAAGTGACTACGGATTGAGACTCTAACATTGGAACTCCTCCACATGTGTTAGAGTTGAGACGAAAAGTTACATTCCACGATGTCTGTATAAAGGCTATTTTGGTGATTTGTTTAAAATGAGTTTGGAATTCCAGTGTCGCTTAACTTTTCGTTCGAGAGTTTGTATTACTAAGTGTTTTATTGCAAATAGTTCAGTGTGTGGATTGATTCATGCGTGACATAAGTGATGCATGGAGGAATTTTGGTTAGATTTCATAAGGAGTTGTTTAGTGCGCTTTTTAGTCAGCTAAAGGTTTTATTGACATTTCCATGAAAATGCGATTTATCGACTTAGGGGTATGCATACTGGGGTAACCTTTGTTCTCGACATTTTGATGAGCGAGTCGTGCATGAAAATGTTTTAGTTCCTTTTTGTCGAAATGAAAGACCATTTGATCCAAGGAGTGTTTTAATGTTGTGAACATCATGCATACGATTACAATGTGTTATATTTTGGAAATATAAATGCGTAGATTTTTGACATTCGGTTAATTTAGAATTACCGATCATTTTTTTTGGGAAATTAAAAACTTTTGCTTTGGAGGAAACGAGTATTTTGAGCATTTTCGATAAATACATTTTTAAACTATAATGTTTTGACGTTATATGTCCCAAGTACGAAACTTGAGGAAGTGTTACAAGCTTGCATGCCTGCCCCCAGTTTGAGATTTTATGAGGTTTTAGTCGATATTTCCAATTAATAGAAACGGACTGGTTTCTGTCTTCAAGTTTGAAACTTACACGAGACAGTTGTGTTTTAACAAAAATATATTTGTAAACCGTGTCATCGTTTTGTGTGATTAGCTGACGCGCGAAAAATTTGTGGCGAACCCTGTGCCACGTCATTTTTTATGATTAAAAAGAAGAATTTTTGAATCAAATGTCGTGAAACTTATTTTGAATTATGTGCACACCTTTGTCGCACCCTGTTTAAGGTCAAGCGGTTACTTTAAGTGCACGTCATGAGTCAATCCATACTGGAATCGAGGCGGTTCATTTTAAAGAAATTATTTATTACGCTTGCTTTTGTGTGAGTAAACTGAACTGCAATGGAACGATTTTCAACATGATTTTCCTATGTGGGATGAGCGTGTCCAGTTTTGCGTAACTATCGATCAGGTAATAGTAGTTTTATTACATACGATCTTTTGAGATGAAAATCCTGATGTTGAAAATATTTTGTAAATGATTTTGTAAACCATTTGGGGAAATGTGCTTTTAAGTGTCATGTGTCATTTCGAGAATTTTTAGGGTGTGAGTCCTTTTGGAAAACTCTTTTGTTTAACCCGTGTTGAGTCTGAGACTAAGGTTGATTTCAGAGTATTTCTTGCTTAAACTTTGTTTAAACGCATTTTCCGACCTATGGGTCTAGCAAGCGTGGAGCATTTTGCTCGATTTTGACTTGGAGTTAGTCATGGGCCAATTGCCCGGTTTTAATGGCTCGATGTGGAGTCTAGTTGATGAGTTGTTTTTGTCACACCGTTTGGCATTCTTTGCACGTTGAGTGTTTACATATTTGGGTGAGTGAGTCAATCCGGAATAGGCATGTTGTTGGTAGGCTGTTTGCTTTGGATCCTTAGACACGTTAGTCAGTCGTTGGTAATGGTCGGTTGGGTATCTCGGGGTGGGACCCCGGTATTCATGTGTTTTAACCTAGACTTTCCAGTAGGTACTAGGAGGATATAGTTGTGGGCACTTACCTGGGAGGTAGTTCCGGTGTACTGGGTCTTGAGGCGTTACCTGGGAGGTAGACGTCAAGGTGTATCCTCGATACGGTGTGACTTGGCTTCGTAGAGCAAGTGTGGATGATACGTCGACGGTGGAAGGTAGATATTCCACGCGCGTTAGTACTGTAGGCCGAATAGTATCGGTTAAGGGATTGATGCCCTTTGTTATTAAGAGAATAAATGCGCATCAACCATTTTGAGGTAGGTGGTATATTTAGGTGTCGACTTTTGGGCTTGAGGCCAAACACCTTTAGTATAATCGGAGAGTTGTAGCCGATTTTAAGATAATCATGGTGACGGTAGTAGTAACCCTGAAATGATCACTTGTGATGGATGGTTATGGTGGAATGACCTACGTGTGTGTTAGTTGATTTGGTTGTGGGGGATATCTATTTGTGTTAGTGTCTAGGATAATACCACGCTTATGTGAGTTATTGTAATCGGTTGGACCGATGTTCGGCGGGTGGCCGATGTTTGTTATTGTAATCGGTTGGACCGATGTTCGGCGGGTGGCCGATGTGAGTTATTGTAATCGGTTGGACCGATGTTCGGCGGGTGGCCGATGTTTGTTATTGTAATCGGTTGGACCGATGTTCGGCGGGTGGCCGATGTTTGTTATTGTAATCGGTTGGACCGATGTTCGGCGGGTGGCCGATGTTTGTTATTGTAATCGGTTGGACCGATGTTCGGCGGGTGGCCGATGTTTGTTATTGTAATCGGTTGGACCGATGTTCGGCAGGGGGTCGATGTTTTGTTAATATAAGTTATTGAAAATCTTTGGAGTCTATTAGAATTCGTAGAAGTTAATCGTCAATTAATGATAGGAGGGATCGTAATCGAGTATCCTGTGGAGTATACTGGTGAGCAGCTTTAGAGTGGTTAGAGCTTGAGATTTGACTCGGGATGTATGGAATATCTAAGGTTGGGGGACAACCGTAGTCGCTTGGCTAGGAATGATTTCAATTGTCGGGGTGTTCTGCCGATCATAATCCCAGTGTCTTAGAAAGAGTACGTTAGTAAGAATAGTATTCGAGAAGTTTAGTAGGGGTTTCAAGTGGACTTAGGAACCTGAGGTTGAGATGAGGGAGAACTATCCGGAGCTATTCGTAGGCAGAGACTTCGAGGGCGAAGTCTAATCCAAGTGGGGGAGAGTTGTAAAGCCCGTGTCCCGGTATGTTTATATATATATTTTAATTAATTGCTTTAATATCGTTCATTTAGCGAATCTTTACTAACGGGGTTAGCAAGTTTGACCAAATGCGTAATAAATCTTTAAACCATTTTAAATTGTTGCCTTTAATTATTCTTGGTTAGTGGATTGGTGTTAAAGAGGACCAAAACGCTAAGATCAATATATTAATGGTGGATGGTGAAGAGTCTTGGATTTTAAAGGGACCATAGGTGCAAATTTGGGAAAAACTTGCATGGGTCTCGGCCCATGGCCGATTTCCGATCTCGTTTCTTTTCTTTTTCTTGTAAGCCAAGCAAACCAACCATCCTAACCCTATTCGTCCCTTTCCTTTGTCTTGTGGTGCGGCCGTGAGAAAGAAACGAGAGAGAGGAGCGTCGAAGAGAGAGAGGGAGCGCGAGAAAGAGAGAGAGGAGAAGGAAGAACGCAGCGGCAGCCCCTTTCGCCGCCGCTGCTGCTGTCGTCGGAGATCGCCACCACCTGCTGTCGTCGGAGGAGTCGAGAGAGAGAGGTTTGGTTGTGGTGGCGAGACGTCGTCGTGAGGTAAGTAGCTCTCTCGTTCGTCTCGTTCTTTTCCTTTTTCCTTTTCGTTTTCCGGCGAGACCACCACCGCCGCACGCCGTCGCTGCGGTGGCTGTGGGTGGAAGGCGGTGGCTGTGGGTGACACTCGTAGCGTAAAACCCGAATCGATTAAGCCTTGAACCGTTTTTATAAATCGTGATTTTATGAAAATTCTAAGTGTGCTGTCCAGTTTTCGCGTGATCATAACTTTTCTGTCGTAACTCCGTTTGAGCCGAAACTGGCGCCCACGGTTCAAGTTCAGGGTCGGGCACGTTTTCCGTGTTTTAGCGGAAAACTGGTTCGGTCTCTAGCTGGGCGAAAAAGTGGTCGCAAGTTCGGTGTTTCGTCATTTCATGTGGAAAACTCTGGAATCTGCCACTGTTTTGTGTAGACCATAACTTTTTACTCGTAACTCGTTTTGAGGTGAAATTGGTGCCCAAAATTCCCTAATCGAGTTGGGAAGGTTTTTCGTGTTTTGCCGAAAGTCCGATTAAGCCCGTAGCTAGGCTGTATTGGGCTGTTTGTGCAGGCTGGACCGAAAACTGGCAGTTTTGGTAGTCGCTCATAATTAATCCATAATAAATTGTAGAAAAATCGTTAGGAGGCGTATAATATGTCCTTGAAACCCTATCTCTGAGTACTTTCTAATCATGAAATAATATTGGGATTTTTCTGGGTTTAAAGGGGTCGAAACAGGTCCCGAACAGACCTGTTTTGTGAGAACGGAAATTAGTTTTAGTGACGGTTTAAGCGTGTGTCGTGTCATAGGGTCCGAGTCTCGTATTGACACGTTTTAACATGCGTTTAGGTGCTGGGAAGTGACCGTATTTGTGAAGCTTGAATTGTGTTGTTAAGCTAGGCGCGCATACGAGGTGAGTTCTCTCACTATATCTAATAACGGTTGTTTTATCATTGCTGTAGTACGTGTGTGGTAGCTTTATGTGATTGTGTTGTGGGACTAGATAGTGGGGTGTCTAGTTGATACTATGTTGCCATGTTAACTCGGTGGGACCGAGGGTCCGGCGGGGCCGGAGGTTTTATACGCGGGGCGTAGAGACCCGGTGGGACCGGGGATTCGGCGGGGCCAAAGATGTTATCATGTGGTCGGTGGGACCGACTTGTGCCTTTTAGGTGGGTGGTTGTGGATATACATGTTTATGATTTGTTCGTAGACCTGTATGATCGTTATGTGTCACTATCTGTTTTAGGGGTAGTGTGGAATAACTGTATTATTTATGGTGTTTGAATTCACTAAGCTTCGTGCTTACCCTTTCTCAATAAACTGTGGTTTCAGGTACGAGTGGCTCTAAGGCGTGACGGGTACACACTGGCGCGCGAGGAGAGCTGGTTGCTTTCTGGTTTTAATAATTAAACGTTTATTCCGCTGGTTTTATTTTATAAAGATATTAATTATGAGTTTGCAAACGAAACGTTGGGATCATCTAATGAGTTGTTATAAATGAAATGTTTATTTTAAAATTTTAAATTTGCTTGTAATTTTTGGGACGTTACATAAACTTCATATTCTCCAAAGATACATAACCCTAAATCAAGAACACCAAGAACATAATCAAACCTACATCTAAAAAACCTAATATAATATCAGACTTATCTTTTACATTAAATCAGTATCACACATAAAAATATAAACAAAGTAATAAAAGAAAAGAGAGAAAAGAGGGAGAGAAGAGATCTGATAAGAGAGAGAGAAAAGAGGGAGAGAAGAGATCTGATAAGAGAGAGAGAGAGAGGAGACCTGAGAATCGAGAGAAGAGAGAGAGAGAGAGAGAGAGAGAGAGAGAGAGGAGATCTGAGAATCGAGAGAAGAGAGAGAGATCGAGTCGCCGTTGTAGACGATCTGGGTTGCAGACGATCTGGGTTCCGGCGTCTTCTCCGACGTTGTGCGTTTTTCTAGCGTCTTCTCCGGCTGGGGAACTCGCTTGAGGGGGAGAGGTCGGGGGGAAAAGTGCAGGAGGAGAGACGATATGGGTTCCGGTGTTGTGCGTTTTTCCGGCGTCGCTATGCGTTTTTCCGACGTTGTGCGTTTTTCCGGCGTCCTCTCTTCTGTCGATCTCTCTTCTCTCTATCTCTTCTCAGATTTCTGTCGGTCTCTCTTCTTCTTTTAAAACCAAGATCATGTCTCATATATATATATATATATATATATATATATATATATATATCTTGAAAACCCTAATACCTCTATTTTGGCTTCTAGCATGATAACAAGAAACCAGAAGTCATCTTCTTGGAAGATTGCCTTTTTGAAACCAATTTGTTATTAGATTTAAGTATTTATGATTTTAATATGGATTTGTTTAACCATTTAGGTGTTTAAATATGAGTTTTTCATGATTCAAAAAAAAATATGAGTTCTTCATGGTGTTCTTATTTTTTGGTATGGTGTTCTTGATTTAGGGTTATGTATCTTTGGAGAAGATGAACATTCAAACAAAAAACAAATTAAAAATGTTAAAATAAATAAAATATAAAAATACCATTTTACCCTCGAGTTTAACGGAGGAAATAGACGTCCGTCAGCTCGAGGGACCAATTTCGTAACAAAGTGCATACCACAGGGACCAAAACAGTAATAAATGAAGTTTAAGGACCAATTCCGTATTTTTTTGACAAACCACAGGGACCAAAACAGTAATTTACTCTTTATTATTTTTACAAACATAAGGAAAAGTAAAAAGAATTACAAAAAGAAGACAAAAAATGTGTTTTGACGAAAATACCCCTGCCACTAACGATGACATTAGACGGAGTTAGTGGTAAGGTCCTTGTTTCTGAGCAAAATCAAAACCCTAGGGACGAAAAGTGTAATTATGAAACCATAGATCTCTGTTTCAAAGAAATCGACATACCTTAAGGACCAAAAATAGAGTTTACTCTAATGATAAAGATGCGTCTTGCGTCATACCAACAACACACCTTTTTCAGCAGTGTATGAAGGATATGAGGGGGTGTTTGGGAGTGGTTATATTTTTGACTTATTTGCTTATAGCCTCTCCCCACCGCAAATAAGCAGTTTGGAGTGTTTGGATAGAAAAAATCAAAAGTGCTTATTTGCTTTTTCTCGCCACAAATAAGTTGTTTTTGATAAGTCAATCCATACCTACTTATTTACTTCTCCTTATTTCCTTATCTATCCAAATTATCTTTTTACCCTTAATTTTTAACAAACATTTTTTAAAAACGACTTTTTCTCACCACATAAGCAAATAAACATAAGTTAAAAATATAAGCACTCTAAACACCCCCGAGATGGAGGGCACAAATGTCCAATTGAAGTAGAATGCTCTGGATTTGACGAAAAGAGCCCTGGAAAATTGGCCCCGAAGACAATACTTGTAGAGACCGTCATCCGCGACCTTCTTCGCTTGTGACATTTCCTCTAATGGCCGCCTCCTCCTTCTCCTCCTCTATATAATCCATAAACCACATACAATTCCATTATTCAAACCTCTCCACCGTTTTCTATTCAATTCGATAAACCCCAAAAAACGCGTTTTCAAAGAGTAAGTAATTGATCCTTCCTTCAAAGATGGAGAAGAAGAACGAAGAACCGGTGATGGGGATCCCATACAATCCCAACTATCCTCCTCCTGTTTACCCACCTCCACAATCGCAATACCACGTCGCCCATAATCCCTATCAATCCGGCCAAATCCCCCCCAACGCCGTCGTCGGTGATCCCAAAGGTGTTCCTCTTCAGCAGACCATTTATAGAGATACACCTGCTCCCGTTAATTGCGCCTTCTGTGGCAACTCCGGTCTCACCAACGTCAGGTATTCAATTGTTCCTTACTCTTTTAAGACGTATGATGGGATTTCAAGATGGAATCACTTTGTTGAACACAAACCCTAAAAAACTATCTCTCCATAGAACTTAAATTCTTGCACCTTGGATCAGATCAGTATAATTCGATTTGCAGTTGTGTTATTTATTTTCCTCTTCGTGTAAAATTCTTGTCGGATCAGTGTCATTCGATCTGCAATTGGGTTAGAATTAGGGTTTCTCATACAAATTGACTTAAGTGGTTGTATGACTGTATGCATTTTTAGTTGATTTTGGTTGATAAAGTTCTTGATTCATCTTATTTGGTGTCAAGTTTCATGTTGATGATTCAGATTTGATGTTGTTTTCTTTGTGAAGTGAATATTATGCCTTCATGGATATCACACACAGCTTCATATTTACTTTTTTTCACAGTTGAAATGTTGTCAATCTTTGAATATATGATTGATATATAGAAAAATCAAATGAGTGATGAATTTTATATGGAACACTTGGGGAAAACAACCATGTTTAGCTATAAAACTTCTATAATGCCTTTTACTTAACAGTCTCTATAATGCAATATGATCACTTTAACAAAAAGAAGTTGGAATTCTGGTTTGTTTGTTTTTAGATCTTGAGGATTTGGGATCCATGATCAAAAAGATTTCTTAAGTGGGATTCAAAAATTATGGTTCAATTGGATGTAATCGTGTAAATCTTGAGAACCTGATATTAAAAACACTATTTTTTGACTGATTCTTTATTGGGTTGTATATCGTTTTAGCCCCAAATAATTGATTCCGGTTCTTTTTCTTGTAATGTTTTATAGATCAAAACCAAGTCTGGCTGCTGTTGTTGGTTGCATGATGCCATTCATGCTTGGAGTATGCTTTCTTTGTCCTTCCATGGATTGCCTTTGGCACAAGTATCATTATTGCCCTCACTGCAACGAGAAGGTATACGACTCTTTCACTTTCTTTCTTTTTCTCCACAATTCTTCATTTTAATTTAAAAGAATGGTATATTATCACCGTTATTCCTGGACCCTAGATTAGCTGGATTGGTTTGGTTTTTATATATTTGCTTTTATTGATGCAGCTTGCGGATTTTGAGAAGAATGATGCGTGTGCGGTTATGGATCCACCAAGTTGGTGTCAACCAAGTTTTGCATTGCCTGCATAACCATTGATGTTTGGATGACCATCCGGATGTTGGGCCTTTTTATGTACTTGGAAAGGTCAAATCTTGAACATAAAAACGGGATATCGGTGAATGTTTGTGAATTACAGTATATGGATTGTGCAAGAATGAACGTTTGGCATGGATATAGGTTGTATAGCTTTATGGTGTTTATGCGTTAACATTGGCTGAATTTGATGTTCTTTTTTCCGTAATTAGTTCATATACTATTAAATTAGTTGTTAGCTGAAAAATTAACCGGTGACGGCATTAGCTGAAAAACTAGATGGTAACATTCAGCAACCTAGGGAGTTCCAGATGGCATGGTGGAATTGTGTAGCACCAGGTATGTGATAGACCTATGTGATAGACCTTCAAAAGTACCAGATGCGAGATCGATCTTTCAAAGAATATTCTATCATAAAAACACCTAGTTCTAATGAAAAAATGTTTTAAAGAAAATCCCTTTAATGGTTTAAGCTATGTTTAACAAACTAGTAAACAAGTATTTTGGTTGAAAAACTAGTGGTAAAACTAATTAAGTTTTATCAAAATTAGATAACAAATGTAAATTTTCTAAATGGGTGTGTAGACAAATTACATAAGTATGGTATTACATGCTAGATAATACTATAACACAAATAATACATTTTATAATTATTTAGGTCTAATAGAAGTTTCTTGCATTCCATATCAATCTAAATCTTTTGAAGGCCAACAAGGTTCTAGAAATAAATCAATACAAACAAAATTTCTGTAAGACGTAGAACCAACCTGAAATAAGCAAGCCCGGTAAAACAAAGCCAACCAAAATCAAGCCCCACTACAATCATGATAGTCCAAAGACGAAGCAAAATGACCAACGGAAACACATAAGACAACAACAGGATGAGCCAACGAAGCAATAGACAAAAGCGAAACTAAGAACCCAAGCTAAATACAAGCCAACGAGAGAACACTTCAAAATCCACCAACAACCCCAAACCAGATCCACCGAACAACGAAAAGCACCTCACTAGAAAAAAAAACAACCACCAAGAGGCCTATCCGTCAAGGCATGGGTGAGCGAAACTGGGTACCCGGCCAAATTTCATGGAACCGAGCCCGGAACAGGAACCGCTTACATTGGTTCTCTATATTTTGGAACCGGTCCCGGAACCGTCGGTTCCGGTTTCAGTTCCGGGTACCCGGTGTCAATTTGTTTTTTTTTTAATTTTAACATTTTATATAATAAAAATGTAATTTTAAGTCTATTGCAAATCAGTAACAAACATATTATAAATTTTTACATAAGATTTTTGTTGTATGTAAAAGATCTTTGAATTGGTAAATCTATTAATTCAAAGTTTGTTTTATTAAATCTAATAAATTTATATATATTTTTTATTAAAAATAGTGAGTACCCGTCGGTTCTAGTTCTGGGTACCCAGCGGGACCGGGTACCCGGTCCCATAACCGGTCCGCGGTGGGTACCCAACGGGTAACGGTTCCAAAAATATGAGAACCGGAACCAGACATATCGGTTCCGTATTTTAGGAACCGGAACCAATCACATCGGTTCCGGTTCTAGAACCGGCAGTTTCGGAACGGCTCCGGTTCCAAATACGGGTACCCAGTTCCGATGACCCCCACACGATTCCACCCCACGACATATTGAAGACCTTTGCGTGCTTTGAAATCCACTGGAACGAAAGATGCTTAGCCATAAAAAGACGATCGATTTGGTCATACGACCTATTAGAGGAAACTCAATTGTTTCTGCAACTACAAATTGATTAGAGAGTGATCCAAGAGACAACTTTCTACAGGCGATGACAAGAGAGACCGCTTCATTCATCAAAGCGATTGAAAGAAAAGGATGGCGATAAGTTCAAATCCCCTGTTTAAAAATATCTATCACAATTTAAAATTTTACAGACGTTTCAAGAAATAAGAGCATCCACAACAAGGAGTTCATTTGAATTGCAAATGTGCCACGTAGGATTTATTTTTTAGAAATTATGGTGTTTATGAGTATGATTACTAAATTAGAAATTGGTTTTGATAATTGCAAATGTCAAATCAATATTTTTTGCTTATGTGGCAGTGAATGGTATAAGAAATTATAGGGAATAATTTCTAAATTAAAAATTGTTTTTTATGTCAAATAAGTTTTGTGATGTTTTTGTAGAATATGTTTATGAAAAAGTGTATGAATAATTTTTTTGGTTAATAAATATTAAAAAATGCAAAATACAATTTATATTAAAATACAATAAAATAAATTACATATTAAAAAATACAAACTTAACACTTAAAAATACATCATTGTTTGTTTAAAAGTTTTTGAAGTTGATGTTCGTACAATATCCGTTGTGGTTTGCTCATTGTTGTGGGATCCATTTCCATCAACTGCATGATCATTTTCTGATTTTCTCGTTTGTTCTTAAGTTTTTCTGTTTCCACAAATGATGTATGAAATTTTCTCATCATTTGGATTTTTTCTTTTTCAATATTCAGGCGTTCTAACATTGTAACTTGTTCGTTTTCGATAGAACCTGTTGAAAAATGTTTTTTTACCTCTATCATTCGAGGCTTTTTCCCAACGGACGGGAAGAAGGAGCTGACACCTCCTCTGGAATTGATGTATTAGCATTTGAAGATGATGAAGTGTAATGACCATCTTATGTATTTTTATTCCTCCTTGATCCCCCGTCTGAAGATGAATCAATGTCTTTTAAGAAACCTTGTTGGCTTCTCCATTTATCCTCTTCACGCAACACCATCCAAGCATGAAAAAAATTGAATTATGAGCCCTCCAATCTTCGATATAAATCTAAAGCTTTATTTTTTTATCTTCTTCGTTCAACCCGCTTTTCCGACGCATTTGAAGCTGCTCAAAATAACCAACAAACTTCGAGACACCATTATTCATTCTTTGCCAATGATTTATAAGCGCTTGACGATTTTTTAACGTTTGAGAAGTATTGTCACGATAGATATCATAGTATTCTCTTACGTGATCCAAAAAATTTGTCGAATTTTGATTATGCACAACACGATCGTCGAAGATGACCGTGACATTTATAATTTATGAAACAGAAAAATATAATTTTAGTATTTGTATATATTTTTTTCTTTCAAAAAGTAGCTTATTAATTAATTTTTTATTTTTAAAAATAAAGTAAGAAAAGGGTTTTGATCGCCAAGCATCTCATTCTCAATTTCTCATCGATTCAATTCTAAAAACCATCCATCTCTGTGTTCAAAGGCTCGATTCGTGAAAACATCCATCACCATCCTCAAAATCTCTCAAATCGGCGAGCAAAAGGTAATTTTCATTTTCGGTTGTATGCATGTGTCAAGATCTGCGTCTTGATATTTCATTCAAATTCTTCTTCTAATCATAAAACGCTATTTCATCTTTCTCGATCTATGTTTGAAAATTGTACCAAGCTTGATGATGCTTTCTAACTGTTCGATGAAATGCCACAGAGATTTCCTTTGCCATCGTTTTTCTTCTAAATCCAATCAGTTGTTGGATGTTGTTCTAGCCTTCCACTGCTACGTGTCTGATTCTGTAATAGTATTGTGATAATCACCCTTTTATTTTCCCTGTTTGCTGGACCATAACCGTATATGCTCGGTAACTTAACCTTTTCCTCTTTCACCATCAAGTCATTATAACAGAATTTCTTAGGAGCCACTGTTTTGCTGCCTCAGAAGTATGCTCGTAATGGATGCTAGTTTTTTCGAGGAAGCAGTTAATGTTTACATCTTTGCATACGTTTCAGCTTTACAGACACATGATTGATGATGTTGCGAATTCTTTTGATATGTTATTTGTCACTATTAAACCCAGTATATTAATGTTGCATGTAACTTTGCTACAATGGTTGGTTATAGATCGGCAATCTTATAACCAAAAAGATGATAAGCAGGTCTATGATGTTGATACATGCCTTTGATTCACAGCTATTTGATCTTTCTTGTGGATAATATCTAGTTCTTGTGTATCTATGTAGAATGGGTTTTCTTTGCTTTATTTCTTCCTTCTGTCATAGACATGTTATGTATACAAGCAGAACCCAATCAAGTTACAGGCCATTAACAAAATATGGGTTAAAGTGGTGGTTACACACTCACTCTTGGACCCTTGAAATTTCTAAAATTAGATGATAATAGGATGATTCCATTGCATTAGTAATTATAAAGTATGTGTAGCTTAATGCATTCCTTATGTTTCATATTGGTGGTGCTTGAAATTTGTGATGTTTAGCTTTTCCTGTAATAAGACTGGAAAATGGTTACTTTTTTCTTTTTATGGATGTGACTGCTATGTGGACTTGAAAAACTATAGTTGGAAGCTTTTGGTAGCCTGCTACCCAAGCGCTTATCAGAGGCTCAGAATTGATAATTGCAACCAATGTTAGAGGATTTATTACAGTTCGTCTTATTCCCCATGAAGAGTGTATATTTGACTTCTGACTGTCAATTGGATGGCCTTTTTTTACTTCAAAAGAATTGTTCTATATGTCAGGAAAAAAAGATGAATATTAAGCTATATAAGAGTGCTACACTGAAACACTACAGAACTAACTAATTCGAAAAATGTAGGCAATTTCTAATCTGCAAGGTACTAGGCTTAAAGTTCTAAAATCTGAAGCAACAATTTTTTGTTTTACCATTTTCTATGGGCAGCGATTACTTTTAAGGAAATATGGCAACAATTAGAAATCTGAAGATCAAGACAGCTTCATGCAAACGCATTGTGAAGGAGCTGCACTCTTATGAGATAGAGGTTGAGAGGGAGGCGGCCAAGACAGCTGCCATGAAGGAGAAGGGTGCTGATCCTTATGATCTTAAGCAACAGGTAAAGACATCCTTCATCTTTAATATTCCTGCCTCACTCAACAGCATTAGGACTAAGGGTTTATTTGTGATTTTTGCTCCATGAGAAGTACATGAAATAGTAAGAGTCCTAGGAATGTTTTCAAGTGGTGGTACCATTCGACAATAAGAAACAAAACTGTGAATATTTATCACAAAATTATCATTAGGAAGAACATTTTCGACTGTCAATATGATTGACAGAACCCGTTATGTATATTGGCACTGAAAGTTCATTGAGTTTTTGTTAGACATCTTCAGGTGCAGTGTTGCCGAAATTGTCCCCCAATTATAACGACCCAATCTAAATAAAGCATACATAGCATTATTAATAAACAATTCTCAAAACTGGGTCCATAAAATTTTGTTACATCTAACAAAACAACTTAGGTTGGCGGAAACAACCTATACACAACTGAGAATAACTACCACTAAAAGTATGAGTGGCACTGTCTCTATCTGCATCCGTACTCTATCCTGCGCCTGCTCACTTACCGGAGCCTCCTACTATCTGTTTACCTGAAAAGGTTTAGTTTGGAAAATGCGAGGGTTAGACCATAAGGTCTAGTGAGTCCCTCCTAACAGTTCGCAAAAACATTTAAAAACAGTTTATAACTTTCAAATATCTTTGCATAAAACTTTCTAATAACTTTGCATAAACTTTCACATAGTTGTACATTTAAAATCCTTCACATAAATCATACACTGGATAGGTCAGCCCCATACATCATACACGGGATAGGCCAGCCCCATAAATCATACACTGGATAGGCCAGCCCCATAAATCATACACTGAATAGGCCAGCCCCATAAATCATACACTGGATAGGCCAGCCCCATAAATCATACACAAATCTCATTTAAAACTGTAAACAACTTTCATGCAGTCAAAAGCATATAAATAAAGCATGGCATTTCTCATCATGCACTTACTTTGGAAAACACGTTGTAAAGTCACGTATTTTAGTTAGAAAACTCACCCGGTATGCTTGCTTCCTTTCTACTCTGCTCTGTACTTCCAAACGATCTACCTGAGTTAAAGGACAATCACATAAGCTGACTAACCAAACTATCCGGATACAACTTACCGGACACCCTTACTTTCCGGACGACACTACTTACCGGACACCACAACTGTCTGAACACCTCTGCTTTCCGGACAACACTACTTCCCGGATAACTCTACATTCCGGGTAACTTCTACTTACCGGGTACTTAAGCTTACCGGATACTTAAGCGTACCGGATACTTTTCCCGGTAACCTATATCATCCGAAGCTTACCGGACAAACTCCCGGACACCTGCGTCGCAAGAGACTTTCCGGACAAAACGCTGTTCTAGTTTAATGCTCGAAATCTTGCTAAACGCTCTATAAACAGAAAGATAAAGCGACGATTAACTACATACAGTTCCAATACCAAAACCTACAAGGTTTTACTGACTAAACACAATTCAAAGGTGCTTAAATCTCCCCTAATGGTCTTAAACAACTTTTAGCAAGAAAACTCTCAAAACCATAAATCATCAGACGAATCTTAAATGAAGTTATGGATTAAAGATTACCTGATAGATTACTTGCAAGAAACGAAATCCAATCTTATTCCTTCTTCTGATTCAAGACTTGATGATTCCTCTCTTCAATTTCACAAAAACCCTCAAAACTCTAATACCCCTTTTCTCTCAACAAAACTCAGCCGACAAACACCATAAAAATCAGGAAATTGCAAAGTTGTCTAAGGTTTTGTGCCTTTTTATACCCCAACTCCTATTTACCAACTAGCCCCTTAACTTCTACTTTTGCTTAAAACTCCACACCAAACGCAAAACATTTCGAAAAAGGTCTGGGTCGTTACAACACTCCCCCCTCAAAAGAATTCCGTCCCCGGAATTCCATTCTCGAAAAGGTGAGGGTATCTGGACATCATATCTGATTTTACTTCCCACGTTGTCTCTCGTCCCTTATGATATCTCCACTGAACTTTTACTAGTCAAACTTCTATGTTCCTCGTTTAGCAAACCTTACCGCTCACGATTTATATCGGTTCTTCACGTAAGTCAACCTCTCATCTATACTGATGTCCCCTCAAAGGAACAACCACAACGACCTCTGACAAACACTTCTTTAAGTCTGAGACATGAAATGTCGAATGAACACTCTTTAATTCTTCTGACCAGTCTAACTTGTATGCTGCTGCTCTAACTCGCTCACTAATGACAAGGTCAACTTCTTATCGCCTGCATCTCTTGCAAGGTCGCCATCATCTCATTTCTCACATCGGCTCTCCACAAAAGAGACGTGCATCACACTACGAATTTCTTCTCAAATTCACATCGAGTACCTCAGGATCGCGCACTATCTATTCAACTTTCATGCTTCGACGGATCCGCAGACTTAGTCCACCTTACTTTTCTCTCAAACTTCAAGGCTCAAAGCCTTATGTTTTTCAATCCAACCACTCAGTTCTACTCGGTTGCCTCAGATCGTTCAGATGGGAAACATAACCGCACCCCATACTTTGAAACCGCCCTCGGCGAGACACCACTTGCTATATCGTGCCATCTTGCACTACTTACTTGTACTCTCTTCGATCACTATACTCGCTTAAAACTACCTGATAAAACCAAGGCCAACCGCGCCTCCATTTGCTCGCCTCCGTCCACACATCGGGACTCACGGTTTTAAACACGTCTAAATAAGGTCTCTCATACATTTATACTTCCTTAAGAGAAAGAACTTGGCGGAAATTCCTGCCACAACAACGAGGATCTTCCACCAGGAAAACTCACTTACTGACAACTTGGCACAAGGCCAACCTTGTACATCCCGACAAGCTCACCCCCAGGAGTCCCCTCCTCGGTATACCTGAATTTCTAGGTTACTTCTTCCAACCGACATTCGTCTATGCAGATCATACTCCTTTCCCGAATCACATCGGCTACAACTCGACAACTAATTCGTACGTTCTCACCACTTCATCATTTCTCGCTGCTTTGCCACAAACGTCCAGTCATATAACATAACTTCGGTTACTCCCACTCAACTAGGAGGGGTAACCACGATCACCCCTACTATTCTCAATAGCTTACACTGAACGATCAGTTCGTTTGAACGTTTCTCACAAAGTCACTAACTTAACTCATTCAGTTGTCTTATCCACTTCTTTCCTGCACAAAATCATACACAATTTCCTTCCTCAATACTCTTTCCAAAAGTTCGCACACTTATCAAGGACAATCTACACAACACTGCGCCTATCGGCATTACTGTCAAGTTTACTACTTCCGATTTACTTACTTATTCCGACATACTGTCTTCACCTCCCCACGTTAGCGTGGAGCACTGCCCACCAACATTACTCGCCCCTCTCTTCCGACAATTCTCAAGCTGCAAATGCTGTCTCATTACTATACATAACCAAACGGTTGCACTAAAATTCTAACTTAAGGCTTTCGACTAAATCACCTTGAACTGACACCAGAGTTCGACGTCACTATACATTCTTTTTACTCCAACTTTTACTTTCTCAGACAATTCGTTCACACATAAGCAACACTCACATTCTTTAAGGATTTCACATCTATTCCACCACATTTTGACTAATACATCCATCATCTTCTTTAAACTTCCAATGATCCCAAAATATGCTTACTTAGCGACTCTTACAACTGAAAACACTTGGTTTCTCCTTTGGGGTAACTACCCACCACCACTCCGTGATGCTATCCCGAACATAATTATGTCACCACGTCAACTTACACCCTACGTGCTCCAACAACCTGGTTAACACTCGAACACCTCATCCGAAACTCCCAAAAAGGCTTCTATCTGATGCTTCCTCTTTCTCTAACATCACATCACTACGACGCTAGCTGACACATTTAACTTGGCAATTATTGCCACTACGTAACTGTACATTCCTCACTCATAACATCACCCTGCAGACCAAAACTCTCATGGCCATTCATACACAACTCAAACTTATCTTCAAGACCTCACGCATACATAACCGAGTCTATCTCGCTACATTGTCTCTCCCCAGCTCTAGTTGAACCACAACACCCGAGTTTCTGATTAATTCTAACATACTCGTTTCTTGCTAGCTCTTTGCAATACCAAACCATTACATCGACAGGCACGTTTCCTCACAGATCGACATAATCTATACCCTCACTTCGTTTGTGCTAAATACTTCATTCTTTACGAACCATCCGTCTCGTAAGTAAAACGCTTATCTAAAACAGCAGCCTTTCACTATCTTAACACGCCTACAAAGTGGTCCTTCAACTTTCAACCTTCTGATACAAGTCTTCGGTCTCATACAACTTACACAACTGCCGACTTTAACGTCAATAGTTGACCTGTTGATACTTCCTTAACCTATTATTCAACAAGGGTCCCTTACTGAACCTAATCCTTCCAACATATCATAATCAAATTCACATCTCGTCGTCCTCATTTCAAACTCACTCGTGAAACGTCAATATTACAAGATCACTTTAAAACTCTTATTCGGCGTCGAGGATATTTCATTCCTACTTCACCACACTACTCATAACGAGTTGCTAATACCAACACCTTGATGACTTCTAGTCCTTCCCTGAACACAACCGTCCCTCGGCAACTGTATTTCCAGTCACCGCACGAGGGTACAGACCCTCATACAACCGACATTAAAGTCCACTTCCGACTCTTCCACTGCTCACCTCTCCTCTCGAACGCAATTACCAAAGCTACAAACATTCTCCCCTGATTTGTCCAACACCTCTCCACTCTAGGAGTTCTTCCTTAGCTTAAAATGTAATACTCTACGACCTATTGAGTTCATAGCCTTCATGCCTGACAACGCGATAAATGAATCATTTCACACTTTTGATCATTTTAAAGAAACAACACTTGAAAACAACTTGGGTACACACGACCCCAACATTCTCATAACTCTAATGCCCTGCACAACGATCTTGAGGATCGTTTGCATGCAATCTTTCTGTAAAACTTAATCTTACTCAACCAAAAATATGTTGTTACGACAGAAATAAATATTGGATGAAAATCTTCCCATACGACAAAATTTTGAAAGAAATTTACCAACACGAAGTAGATAAAAGTTGTGCATTCAAAAGTTTTCTTGGCTTATCATGAAAAGAGTGGAATATTTTGCAAATCGTAAACCTCAAGACTTCATTGTACGATGTAAATGGATTTGTATTTTTCTTTAAACATACGCTTGCACACGCCGACTCATATCCGATCAAATTTGATATTTACACGTTTACTTTTCTTATGAAAAATCTCATGTACACATATACGAACTCAATGCATGAAACTCTACTTGCAATTGAAGGCTACTCACTCAAACAAGTCAATCGCTTTACTCACGCAACTTATCATTGACACTCTACTTTCGACCAGTGGTCGCCCTCTCGACTTGCAACGATTTGCTATACATACATTCAACAGTCTACTTACTCAACCATTTCATACTATTTCGTTTTGATCAACTATCTCACTTTCCACTTCTACATGGTTTCATTTCACTATAGGTATCTTATTTCATTTATCCTGCTAATGGAAAGCTCGACCAAGAACCCAGGGCTCCATTGATACCTTCATGGTTTTGACACTGTCTTTCCTTACCATCCTGACTGATCTATCCCATGATTTCTAGAAATGGGACTCTCCCGAAACAGGAGTCTTACTCAAACTCAAGCATTCTTCCTCTCCGAATCCACGAAGAGCTACCTCTAGACGACTCGTAATACTCTATACAACATTTCTTCTCTACGATGTATACGTACATCACATCACCATGACTTCTCATGAAACTTCCCCAACAAGGGGTCTCAGTCTACCCCTCAGGGATCTTGCTGACATTCTAAAGTACTGGAACACGACATAAACACTAGCTTCTGATTACCACTTCAGAATAATGAGGCAGGTTAAGCACATACATGTACCTGTAAGTTCGCAATTACACTGGCCAGGTGGAATCTCAAACTTACCTTACATGACAGTCCTCAGTACCCTATTAGTCCTATCTCTATAATAGTGTCCTCCTAACGCATTTCCTGATTCTCAGTTGTGATTTCTACTTCCAAGTTTAAGTTTAGGCCCGTCCGGTCACCTAAATCCCTTAAACTATGGCTCTGATACCAACTATAACGACCCAATCTAAATAAAGCATACATAGCATTATTAATAAACAATTCTCAAAACTGGGTCCATAAAATTTTGTTACATCTGACAAAACAACTTAGGTTGGCGGAAACAACCTATACACAACTGGGAATAACTACCACTAAAAGTATGAGTTGCACTGTCTCTATCTGCATCCGTACTCTATCCTGCGCCTGCTCACTTACCGGAGCCTCCTACTATCTGTTTACCTGAAAAGGTTTAGTTTGGAAAATGCGAGGGTTAGACCATAAGGTCTAGTGAGTCCCTCCTAACAGTTCGCAAAAACATTTAAAAACAGTTTATAACTTTCAAATATCTTTGCATAAAACTTTCTCATAACTTTGCATAAACTTTCACATAGTTGTACATTTAAAATCCTTCACATAAATCATACACTGGATAGGTCAGCTCCATAAATCATACACTAGATAGGCCAGCCCCATAAATCATACACTGGATAGGCCAGCCCCATAAATCATACACAAATCTCATTTAAAACTGTAAACAACTTTCATGCAGTCAAAAGCATATAAATAAAGCATGGCATTTCTCATCATGCACTTACTTTGGAAAACACGTTGTAAAGTCACGTATTTTAGTTAGAAAACTCACCTGGTATGCTTGCTTCCTTTCTACTCTGCTCTGTACTTCCAAACGATCTACCTGAGTTAAAGGACAATCACATAAGCTGACTAACCAAACTATCCGGATACAACTTTCCGGACACCCTTACTTTCCGGACGACACTACTTACCGGACACCACAACTGTACGAACACCTCTGCTTTCCGGACAACACTACTTCCCGGATAACTCTACATTCCGGGTAACTTCTACTTACCGGGTACTTAAGCTTACCGGATACTTAAGCTTACCGGATACTTTTCCCGGTAACCTATATCATCCGAAGCTTACCGGACAAACTCCCGGACACCTGCGTCGCAAGAGACTTTCCGGACAAAACGCTGTCGTTTAATGCTTGGAATCTTGCTAAACGCTCTATAAACAGAAAGATAAAGCGACGATTAACTACATACAGTTCCAATACCAAAACCCACAAGGTTTTACTTACTAAACACAATCCAAAGGTGCTTAAATCTTCCCTAATGGTCTTAAACAACTTTTAGCAAGAAAACTCTCAAAACCACAAATCATCATACGAATCTTAAATGAAGTTATGGATTAAGGATTACCTGATAGATTACTTGCAAGAAACGAAATCCAATCTTATTCCTTCTTCTGATTCAAGACTTGATGATTCCTCTCTTCAATTTCACAAAAACCCTCAAAACTCTAATACCCCTTTTCCCTCAACAAAACTCAGCCGACAAACACCATAAAAATCAGGAAATTGCAAAGTTGTCTAAGGTTTTGTGCCTTTTTATACCCCAACTCCTATTTACCAACTAGCCCCCAACTTCTACTTTTGCTTAAAACTCCACACCAAACGCAAAACATTTCGAAAAAGGTCTGGGTCGTTACACCAATTTTTCCTAAAATCATTCTCATAGAAATGGACATGATTGACAAAATCTGTTTCTTTGTAGCTGTGTTAGTGCGACTTTCTCAACAACCGAGTTAAATTTTCAGCTCTCAGATCCTACCCATGATGTACATGTCACTCATCTCAACAAACTTGTTTAAAGATGATGTATTTCAGCATTTGGAGTTACAAAGGTGTCTATATGTCTTTGGACTGATAAAAATAGTATTTTTGCTAGTTATCCTTAATTAATGCATGTTCATCTATTGACATTCCAAGAAAGGTGATTGGGATGTTTTCTTTGATTTGAGAACTTGTCCCTTTGATTTATTTTAACAGGAGAATGTGCTGGCTGAATCAAGGATGATGATTCCTGATTGTCACAAACGCCTGGAGTCTTCACTGGCTGACCTTAAAGGGATATTGGTATTTTATCTTTCTACTATATTACAGTATTTAACTTCTTATATATATATAGGAAGGATTGCAAGAAGGCGACAATACTCATTTGGGTGTGTTTAATCATATATGATTAAGTTTGTGTATCATGTGTGTAATCGGCGTAATCATATATGAGTATATGACAAAGAGACTTTTCGCCTTCTCGCAAAACGTTTAGCTTCTCGTTTGAACATGCCCTATATATATGTGCTGATTATAGCTGGTCATGGACAGTTTTTCCTAATTAAGGGTGCTTGAAGTTTGATCCTACCCGTATTCAGCATGTATAAGAATTATTCCCTGTTCTTGGAGAGAATGTAGTTTGCTTGATCATAGGGGGCATATGCCATTAAAAAGAGAGGACTATTTTTTGAGACAATTTTACACTAGGTTAAACATAAAATTAACAAGCGACGAAAGGAGTGGTATGTTGATATTAGGTATCATGAAAACCTTCCATATCTCTCTGCCCTTTGGAGTAGGATAAATGTCTGCCTACGTCCTACCCTTACTGGACCTTATTATCAAGCGGAATACTTTTGGTTTTAAGAAAAAGACCATAATGATGGAAATATGACATTGGCTTTATAATTAATCAAGTCGGCTTATTTCAGGCTGAGTTGGAGGAAGCGAACCAAAAGGAAGGACCCGAAGTCACTGAAGCTGAAAACACCGTTGCTGATGTGGAGAAGTTATTCCAAACAAAACAAGGTTAGTATGGCCGGATGATAGCCACCAACACGGTGTAATAGGGTGTCGTGTATGCTTTGCAAAATCTACAACGCCTTGGTGTCTCTTTTGTGTTTATTTAGGTGATGGCTTTGAACATTTTTTACTTATCTGCTGTGTCCAGAAAGAATTTATTATGTTGAAAGGTGGCATATCAATTAAGACTTATTTCTGTCGTATCATATTATCATGAACAAGTTTGGTGTCTTCGCGATCGGTTAACTCGTTTGTTGGCTCGAGGTTGATATTTTTTATATTTCTGTTGTATTATTTATGAACATATGAGCATGAAAGGTGGCATATCAATTAAGATTTAGCTATCGCTATGATCTACAACCCAGTTTCATATTTGAACTACCTGGTCCATTTTCTCGACGTAACCACTCACATGTATATTTATGGAGTTTGATTTTATTTAAAATGCACTATTATTTCATCATGCATTAGTAGCTTAGTGCGGATCTTACAAATTGTATAGTTCTTAAATGATTAAGCTATGTATATATATGTATATAAATTGAATAAATTATGTGAATTTAAAATAGGGAAATTAATTAAAATGCCCCAAGTCAAACTTCATGTTACCAAAATGCCACAAATCTCTCCCACTTTACCAAAATGCCACAAATTACCGCGAAGGGAGCCCGCGATCGCGGACAGTGGCATTTTTGTAAATTTTTAGCCCGCGATCACGGGGGTTTGTCCCGCGGTGGACCCAAATTCATTCCATTTCATGATTTTCAATTGAAATTTTACACTTTCACCCCCTATACTTATTTATAAACTTTACTTTATACATTTTACTTTCATAATTTTAATATTACATTTAACACATATAATTGTTTATTAACTAAAACACGTTAAAAAAATACGTTTTAATTTTAACAAGTTATACCATTATAATCGTCTCTTCGATACGTTCAAAATGAGCCCAATCTTGAATTTTTTTGGATTTATAAATTTTAATATATATCATATACACTACATAAAAATATTTTTTATATTTAAAATTCATTTTTAACGTATTTTCAATTTTGTTTTACACTCCTATCGCATTAACATAATAATCATATATTAACTAATTCATTAAATCGTTTTAAATTATTATTATTTGAATGTGTTTATAGATATCGTGAATGACAATAGGAGAAGGTTTCACGAGAAGAATATGAAATGGAGTTTTGACAAGTTTGTATCACTGGACTCATTTAAGAATTGTGAAAATGGGTATTTGGCGAATGATGATTCATGTGTGTTTGGAGCTGAAGTATTTGCAGGTACAGAGTATGCACAAAAAAATCGATATATGTCCATCACAAAGCCTCCGCCAATTTTTAATACTTACAGTTGGACCATCGATAATAAAATAAATAAAATGTATTTTAACTATAAGAGTACCATAAATTAAAGCTTTTTACTATAAGGGTATGAATTTTAAATATAAAAGATATTTTTATGTAGTGTATATGATATATATTAAAATATATAAATCCAAAAAAATTCAAGATTGGACTCATTTCGAACGTATCGAAGAGACGATTATAATGGTGTAACTTGTTAAAATTAAAACGTATTTTTTTAACGTGTTTTAGTTGATAAACGATTATATGTGTTAAATGTAATATTAAAATTATGAAAGTAAAAGGTATAAAGTAAAGTTTATAAATAAGTATAAGGGGTGAAAGTGTAAAATTTCAATTGAAAATCATGAAATCGAATGAATTTGGGTACACCGCGAACCCCCGTGATCGCGGGCTAAAAAATTACAAAAATGCCACTGCCCGCGATCGCGGGCTCCCTTCGCGGGAATTTGTGGCATTTTGGTAAAGTGTGAGAGATTTGTGGCATTTTGGTAACATGAAGTTTGACCTGGAGCATTTTAATTAATTTCCCTTTAAAATATATATAAAAAAATAAAGTTAATGAATAAATTGTGTGAATTTAAAATAACTGTATTCTGGGGGCAATTTGGTAACAAGTATACTCGGTCGTTAACTACTACGATTTTTGATAGAATCAATAAATGAAGTTTATAAAGAAGGCACCTATGAAGCATCACATGTCTCACCACTTCATTATTCTGATTTAGGGTTCTTCACATTCCCAAACCCCACCGCAGCAGCGTCTTCCACGAATTTCTTAGATTACACTACAATCATTCTGTGAAATAATGGCCAATGTATCCAGGATTCACAGAGAATTGATGCAATTTAACAAAGATCAGAGCATACTCGGCATGAGTTTAATGCCCGATGATCAGGATATTCGCCACCTCACCGCCACCATTCCCGGCCCTATCTCCACCCCTTACGAAGGCGGAATCTTCCATCTTGACATCACTTTGCCCGGTCCATCCTCACTTTCTATCTCTATCTCTTCATATGCATAATTGTGACTTATGTTGTTTCAATTTTTGATCCGATTCTGTTGGTTGAACCTATTTAATATGTAAAACAACTGATTTGTTGCAGCTTGATTGGACCTCTAGCTATTTCGTAGTGGACAAAACCCTAGCTCTGTTGTTTTTTAAGTATTTTATGAACTTATATAGCGACTTGTAGATACAGTCTCATTGGTTGTGATCATCTGATCTCATGATTATATGTTAAATTGCTCTAGTGTATTAGTTGAGTGTGTGTGTTTATGCAAGGAGTCAAGTCCTTACTGAATGTTTCCTAGATCAGAGAAGAAACTTAGAGATATGAAGGGAGAGAATTTTAGACAAGAGAGAGAATGGAGCATCTTATTTTTTAATAATACAACCAAGTGTCAAAGACTGCCACAGTATTCCACCGGAAGTGGTTACAACGGAATGGTCATTACCAACTATGCCCCTCCAGTCCTACGTTTTACAATTAACCTCATGAAGCGTTACATTACCATCCCCTTAAGCAACACCTTGTCCCCGAGTGATCATTGAGTTTGGAATCAGGCAATAAATGTATCCCGAGTCTCCATGGTAGCTTCCTTAGGTGAAGTACCAGACGACTATAAAGTATAATCATATATTCACAACAATTTCAACACCTTGTTATAGGTTTGCTCAAGTATGCTGTGAGCCTCCATTGTTGTGCTAGAGCAATGATCACATGGCCTAATATTCACAACAATTTCAACAACCATATGGTTAACTTGGCGTATGTGATTCTTCTAGTCTACACTATAATTCAAGATATCATCAAAGAATCCTAGGATTTCAAAACCTTGTTCATTTTCAATTGAAATGTGGTTGGGGCATTAGTTCGTGAGGCCAAAAGGCATCACTCTCAATTCAAAATGATCAGTATCTGCGTAAAAGGCTGTTTTAGGGCCACCCCTTTTTACCCCAAAATCTTATGGTAACCAGATCTTATGTCAAGCATAGAAAACCAGGAATCCCATGCAACTCATCAATAGCTGTGATAGGAAATTTTCCTTGATAGTTGCATCATTTGAAACATTGTAATCTACACTCATTCTCTAAGTGCCTTCTTGCTTTTTGACCACTAAAAATGGGCTAGAACATGTTGAATCAAATCTACCAAAACTTTGCACGATATTTTCTATTTCAGACTTGCTTAAACGGATAGCAATATGGCCTTAGCCTTATGTATTGTGTATCTTCATTAAGCCTAATCTGATGAGAGAGCCCCTTTGAGTTATTCAATTTGAATTAAAGCAACATAAATTATCGTTAAAGTTTTTGTATAATCAATAACATGTCCATTTCTCCTTGATGGTTTGCAGACGGGTATCCCTTCGAGCCTCCTAAAATGAGGTTTACTACAAAAGTTTGGTAAGAAGAATTTAACATTAACCCCTTGGGAGTCTCAAATCTCAATATCGAACCCCCATGAAAAAAAAATATTAAAAAAGATTATTTCATTATTTAGAGGACAATAATATATATACATTTTAAGATGTGAATGTTTTGAATTGTAAGGCATCCAAACATCAGTAGCCAAACTGGAGCAATTTGTCTTGATATTCTAAAGAACAACTGGAGTCCAGCTCTGAACCTAAAAACCGCTCTGATTTCCTTACAAGCTCTGTTGTCATCCCCAGAACCCAAGGATCCCCAAGATGCCGTTGTTGCCAAACAGGTTTCGTTGTTGCCTCCTCTTTCACATGTATTTTTTTTTCTTTTGCCTCCTTGTATTTTTCATCCACACTAGTTGTTGCTTTTTTCCCTCCCTGCAGTATATTGGTGATTATGCGACATATGTTGCTACAGCCCGGCGTTGGACAGAGGATTTTGCCAAGGTATCATCTGCTGAGTTCAGTGGCAAGGTATGCTCTACCACTCTTATTTATCATTATTATTATTTTCTTCAACTATATAATATTTATATACTGTAAATACTCAATCACACTCCTCATATTTCGTAAGGTTTGAACCTTTGACCTCCTGGGAGGCTAGGTTCTATTGGTAACCCAGATACTGCTAGGCTAATGGCCCTTCGGTTATTATCTTTTTTTTAAGTATGCTAATATTTAAATACGGCAAATATTCATGCACACTTTTGGTAAGGTGTGAACCTTTTGACCTCCGGGAGCTAGGCATTAGTATTACAGGTAAACCGGGTACAGTTGGGTCAATGACCCATTGGTTGTTTATTATGTCTTCCTTGGCCTGTATATCTTGTTGACAAAGATTATTTAAAAAGAATATATAAAAGTTGACGTGCAAGAGTTGTTGGTTACAGGTGCAGAAGCTCGTTGAAATGGGGTTTCCAGAAGCATTGGTAAAGAAGACATTGGAAGCTGTAGGCGGTGACGAAAACATGGCTCTAGAGAGGCTGTGTCCAAAATAGAAGCACAATTTATATATATGTGCTTTCTTTGTACAGTCGATTCTCTGATTTGATATCTTCTCCTAATAGCTTTTGGTACACCCTTAAAACAGGAAAAAGGTGACTTGATTCTTATTAAAATCTGGAAATGTTGCTGTGTTTATAATTTGGAGTCTTGTACGAATTTTAGGGGCCGTTTACCAAACGCTTACCCGGGTAAGTACTTACCGGCAAGATTCAATCATTTATTTACCGCGTAAGATTTCAGTCCACCAAAACGGTACCCTATGCAACAATTTACCGAGTAAGCGATAACTGTGGTAAGAGTCGTCAGCCTCACTTACACTCTCGGTCCTGGCCTTCGCTCTTACTGGGTAAGATTCTTGGTACTTGCCATATTCATTCGGTAATGTAATTTGACTTGGTAAGCACTATCCGGGTAAGCGTTTGGTAAACGGCCTTATAGTAGGCTTGCCGCATTCTATTTTACTATCCAAAACCATTATACAATATTTAACTGGAATTGGTAATGATCATTCCGAGAGTTTATCAAGCACAACGTACAAAAATCAATTTTACTTCATACATACAAGGTTTATGAAAACTGTGGAAGGTTTTGTAGCATATATAAACTTCACAAACGAGTCATCTACAATTGCACGCCTTCATTGCACATAATATAAAACAATGTCGAAGTCTTGAAGATGGGCACCAAATCTAATTTAGACGACAACACGTATTTTACAACCCCAATAATTCATAAAAACTTACAAACCAGTTTCATGTATGAAACAACTTGTCTGAAAATGCAGTATTTATACAATCCATGGTCCATACACAAAGCAATACTAAACATTTCATATATGAAACAACACTACCTTTTCACCCGTGTTGTGTTGTTTCACATGAAAACTGGTTTGTAGGTTTGTACGATTTATTGAGTTTGTAGATAATTATGCATCTTGATGCAAAAAAGATTGGCCACACTATCGAGCGAATGCAATTCCATGAAATGCCATAAGGTAGTTGATTTTTTAAGCAATGGATTCTACCATATGTTATGTTTTCTTTTCCCTATAAATATAACATATATGAAAGATATAAATAAAAATGTAATTATTTACCTATAATCCACAAGGTGGAATGCAATTAGAAGTTCCTAAAAGAGATTGGTGACAAGGGAGGGGAAACCTTGGCCTCATCTCCCCTTAACTTGCAAGTTTCTCTTTGACTTTTCGAGGACGGTACTGGAAGTGTATATGCAGTATCACCTTTGAATGTCACCAACGGGGCCGAGAAGCCAATATTTGATGTTTTCTTGGAGGCTACATTTGCAGGAGGCCTCGGGAGTTCATGGAGTTCTCTAATCGTAGGTAATTGTACAGGACTATTATTAACTTCTGATGGCTGAGTCAATGTAGTGCGGAAAAGAGGACCAGAAAATGGCAGATGGTTTGCTGTTGATCCAATAGAACCACTAGTAGACAACAGGGGCTTCTTTGACTGAAACCCACCGATCAATGGACCAGAGAAAGCATCTCGTTTGATTTTACCCATCAACGGACCAGAAAAAACGTCTCTTTTGATTTTCTTGGAAGTAGAAGCGGAACCTGAATCAACTTGAACCGAGTAGGAGTGTGCTTCTGCTACTAGAGTTGGTTTAGTATCGTTTGAGACAATTGGTCGTGAAGTTTTTTCTTTTCTGAAAAGATTTTCGTAGTTTTTCTGTTCTAATGGCAATGAATGCCACATATTAGTATTAGTTGGTGGTGTCTGTTGAGGGTGTTGGGTTTCAGTTCTTGAAGGAGCTGAACTCTTCTCGAGTGGTGTTGGGAGAACATATGTGTTTAGTTTTCGTGGCCGATATCTTTCATTTGGATCAAAGGTAGTCTCTGCAGAAAGTGGAGCGGATTTGCTTCCTGTGGTCAAGAAAGGTTTTCTGTACGTATTTGCCTGCAAATCCAAAATAGGAAAAGGATGTAGTAAAATTCAATACAGATGATGTCATCCTTCAATTGTGAGTGAGGTTGATGGGTGAAAGAATTGTGCAAAGTTTTAATTTGACATGGGTAGTTTAGTAATTTAACAATGTTGTCACATTTACCTGTGTTGAATTCACGGAACCAACTTGTGTAAATGTAAGGTTTTCGTTATCCAACTGCAGAAACAAAAGAAATATGAAAAGGATGTTTAGCAGACCACCAGAAAAGAAATGGCAAAAAGTAACAAACCTATTTTAAACTTAAATATCATATGCAAGAAAAGTATAAAACTTTTTGAGTCAGTAGCAGGAAATGAAATTCTTGCCTCCATTGAGTTTCGTGAGCTAGAAACTTCATTCTTCTGAGCATTCCCGCCATCTTCAACTTCGTCATAGTAATCATCACTTTCATCTTCGTCATTTTCATCATCAGTAAGAAAAACAGAATCCCTATCATCGTCTTCAAGCCCACTGAAATGGTAATCAATATGCTGCTGTTCAGTGGTCGATTTAACATGTGGCTCAATTGCTTCCAGAGATTTGAGAGCCTTCCTGAAAAAACACATCTGTTTTCTAACATGTTGTAAGAATCGTCGCCAATAAATAGGAGGTTAAAACATTTATTATCGAGATGAAAACCTGAGCAGCATGATGTCGAGCAGCCTGTGTTAGAAGACTCCGAGATTGCCCTCTTCTCAAAGACTTCATGCGAAGTATAAACAACGTAGCGTGCTCATCAAATTCATCCCGAGCTGATTGCAGTTGGCGAGAAGAAACATATTCTCCTTTACTGCTTTTCGACCTTCCCTTGTCGTATTGTGTTTTCATTACTTCATATGTCATCCTAGGTATAAATTTGTATCAGTAACCAAACTTAAATAATATACAACAAGAAAAGGCGAATCGTTTTAAACCTTTTCTCATCACATTGCCTTTTCATGTCCTGCAGAAGGATGGACAAATGAAAAATAAGTAAATAAACACCGGCAAAAGCTTGACAAGTAATATGCAATGGTATAAGAGGAGCAGACTACAAACCTCAACTACACGCAATTCATTGAGAAGAGATTCTGAAGGAACTGTAATGGTTTGAGAAATATGTGAACGCTGAAAGAGTAATTTGAGATGGTCATGACAAACTCTACAAATTAAAAAGTAGAAAATTGTTTCACATGTATAGCATAAGAACCCACATAATTATCAATCAGCTTCTGGATATCAAACTGCACCTTTCCCAGCATTAGCAAGACTCTGCCTGCAAGATGATTGTGTGTCATAAATCCAAGGAAATGAAAAGTAGAAATGGGAAATATTTATCCTGAAAGAAGGAATCCATATGTAAAGTAATAGGTTTATATATGATCCTTTGAGAGTTGTACCTTAATGGTAACATATAATGGCATATAAGAAGACAAGTGTCCTTTAGTTACAAGCTTTTTCCATCTTCAATGTGTACTGCTTTAGTGAATTATTATCAATTTGTCTTGGCCACAAATGTCGTCCTTGTATTAGAAGGTGAGTTTATATTGCACTTCTATTCATCCAGTTCTTTAGTAGTCTTGGGCTTTTAAAAAAGTGTCGAGCTAGTTTTTTTTTCTTTTTGAAAAAATCATTACAATAAGAATTCATCAATGTAACACAGAAGCAGATGTTTTGCAGAAGGTTTTTCACATACTAGAACACAGAAATTGCAGTTGTAATGTCAAGGAAGCAAGAGAGTCACTGGGCCACAATTTATGTTATATTTTCTAAACATCAAAATCTTAACGAAGATCCGCCATCTACAATGATGTTGTGGAAGGTCTAGATGATCAATTCAATGAGTGACAAAGAGTACTTACAAGTGAAGTTACCCCTCCCCCCCATCAAAGAAAAACTTAAATAAAGGTGTTCAGAGTTGGAGATTAAATCAGATGAAATAGGAACTTCTACAGAAAGTTGAACAAATATCTCCACTGTAAATAAAAGCAAAATTAAATTGCTACTCACCACTGTCTTCGTCATCACTTAGTGCGGTTTTCGCAAGAAGACAATCACCCATTTCCTGTAATGATTCCGAGAATTCTGAAATAGATGGTCAGAATTAGTAAGATTTATGAATTACCATGATGAGGGGAAGACAATGAAAGGAATTTGCAAGAAGCCATGGTAGCATAGAAACCCATCATTCTTTTAAGAACCAAATACGAGAGAAGCGTTTCTAAACGATTGGTAGGTAGAACAATATAAAAACGTTAAAGCAGTAGCACCACACTGAAATTTTCAATATTCCTAGTAACATTAAGATTTAGGTAGTTGTGCAGAAAACAAACAAAAAAGAAGTTAGAATTCAACAATTTCAGATGTTCCTGGATCAGGCTATCTGCTATGTAAGGCACTTATTAGATTAGAAGGACTCAACACAAAATACACAGCAACCCTTACTCCCATCAATATTTTTGGCTTCACATTGAACGAAGATATTTAATATTTGAAAGGCAATCATAAATCTGGGATAACTGGGGCTCTAGGCTGCACCTAAAACATGTTTCCTTGACTTACGAGCTAAAAGGGCGCATGAACAAAGTTAACAATTGTAAATTTCCCAACTAAACTAGCAAGAGAAGTTTGAGAATTAGCCTGAAATAGCCTAGCCTATCATCAACTGTGGCACTCTAAGGAGACTAGTTTTTGTTTTATCATTAGATTCCAATTCATCTGTTTGTCAAATCACAACACAAATAAGAACATCAACCTTCAAGACAGAAATTTCATTTGTTCAGAAGAACAAAAGGACTTAAGGAGCATCGATTAAATACCATATGCATTGTTCGTGGTGCCTGCTGCAGCGGATAGTAAACTATCATAGCAATCTCTCATGTCTTGCATATCCTGAAAAAAAAATGAACGAAACTCACGATTAGCATCAGAACATAATGGATACCACAACCAAAAATTGTATATGAAATTCCATTCCATTCAACTTCCAGTACAAAGAATTGACCTATCAGTTGCGTATCAATCAAAATTAAGCTCTAAATAAGATATCATTCAGTTAGACAAACACAAGTAGGAATCAACGCCTAAAACAACAACGAATCACACAAAATTGCATCGCACCGAAAACGAAACTCCATCAAAATGACCTCCGAATAAGACTTGATTCAATTAGAAAAACATAAGTACGAATTAACGCCTAAAACAACAACGAATCAAACCAATCGCATTACGTTGGAAACACGTCATGATTTCAAATTTCGAAATCGAAATCTCCAGATAAATTGAGAATTTGTAATAACATTAACAGGTAGAAAACAGATGAATTAAAACCTGAGAAGCCTGAGAGAGCTCATCTAATTGAGCTAGAGATCGTTGAATAGCTTGGCGGTCACGTTTATTGTCCCTGTGTAGCCCTAGTCCACGCACTTTTATGAAGGGAGTCTTCATCGTCGTTCTGATTCAAGTTTTTCCAATCACGAAGCTTTGACAATGGAAGAAAATTTAGCAATAGAATTCAGTAAAAGCTATGAATAGAGAGAAGAAAAGTAACAATTGTGGATTTGAAATATCAAAGGAAAGGGGTCAATGCAACGTTTTGTGGTATGTGTATTATCGTCGTCGTCGTCTCTCTCTTTATTTTCAGACCACCTTCAACATCAAACCAAACCAAACTATTTTCTAACAAGACAAAAAGTTTTCAATTAAAAGAAAAGAAAAATTAATTTCAAGCAAACCAAACCCTTGCAAACGGTTTGCTGGTGCAAACAAAGTTTGAGTAGTATTTTATTAATAAACTAGATTTTTGTAGATAAAGGATATATTAGGTGTCAAATTGTAATTGGTTGGTTTAGATTTTATTAGGATAAATCTTATCTGATTAAAAAGATAATTTTAATAAAAAATTAAAAAATATACTAAAATTCATATTTTTCAATTCTCTACAAATAGAGACCAGTCTTGACATATTTTCAACACACCAATCTTTCTCTTCATTTCAATACTCTCATCCTCTTGAAAATTTCAAAGATCTTGATTTTCTTTTCAAGTTTTCTTCTATGGATCCAAACCAGCAAATTTTTTGGATTAACTCTCAACATCCTGATAACTCTCAGTATATCCCTTCTCAATATATCCCTGAAAATGTTCAAACCTCACAAAAAACCTCAAGAGCCGACCATCCATGGGACACTAAAGAAGATATGGCTTTAATGTCAGCATGGGTTTTTGTTAGCGAAGACGCTACTTGTGGCAAAAACCAAAAGAAAGGAGCGCTTTTTTCACGAGTGAAAAAATTCTATGATGCAACTCGAGAAGAAAATCCAGAAGGAATGCGCGAATAATTAACTATGTTATTTCCTTCTTTTAAATATGTAATTTCGTACTTCTTTATATGTATTTTCTTTTATTTATTTTCAATTGTAAGTTTTTTATATTTATAATTATGTTTTAAAATATGAAATTATTTTTATTTATTTTAATTGGAATTAAAAGATATATATATATATATATATACTAAAATATTAAATATATAATTTTTATAATATAATTTTTAAGTTTGGTTTGGTTTGGTTTGGATTGTGAATAAAGTATAAAAAAAGTTAGATTAGATTGGAATTGAAGATTGGATAGGTGAAAGAGAGAGAAACTAGTTTTTTAATAAAGATTGGTTTGGTTTGTTTTGTGAATAAACATAGTCTCAAGGGGGTAACGAGATGAATCTGGTTTCTGTTGTCAAATCACTACTTCCCTTCTTTTCCTGTTCCAATTTTTATTTTATAGATTTAAATACAAATTTTGTCCCTAGGATTGCTTTTTTTTTTCTTTTACTTATTTGCTTATTGTTTTTCCTCAACGTAAATAAGTTATTTTTAGTGTTTAAATTGAAAAAAATAAAAGTGTTTATGACTTTTGTCTACTACAAATAGGTTATTTTTGATAAGTTAATTCATTCTAGTTTATTTGAAACTGCTTATAACTTATTTATCTAAATTACACTTTTACCATCCAACTCCTTTTTATCACGACATAAGTTGATAAGCACTTTTAAAAATAAGCATAAGTTGTTTTAAATAAGCAATCCCAAACACCCCCTAGTTTATATATTAACAAGCAAAATCCCTTAAAAGAATTTTAATTAAGGATATCTTTAAAGCATCTCCGATAGCTATGCTAAAATAGAAAAAAAATATTTTAGCAATTTTTTGCTCCAACAGTTATGCTATCTTGTATGCTAAAATAGAGAAATGGTGAACGAGAAGGTAAAAATCTCCAAATTTGGAGACATTTTCTTGTATGCTAAAATTGAAGAAAAGAGGAAAAAGAAATAATATTTTATTATTTCCACCAATAAGAGACATTGAATTAAAAGGTCAAGGAAAAAGAAATAATACTTATTAATGTATTGATTATTTTAATATTTTTATTAATACTTACAATCTCTAAAATAGAATAGTTGTTGGAGTTGAAAACAATTTTTTTTTGAGATTTTAACTTTTGACTTTATTTTAGGAAAAAATAAATATAACATAGCTTTTGCAGATGCTATTACACTTTATGTTTATAATAGATATGGTCCATCTTATTAAGGCCGCCAATTTGTTAAGAATGATGATATCCCTTAGACCATGAGTATCGCTTCCTATCATACCCTCTGAACCCTGATGCCACCTCAGCGTCACATCAACTTTTCTCTTTCCTACCCTCCTTACCCTAAAGTGGAGTACCGCTACCTATCATACCATCTGAACCCGCTACCCCGTACACAGTATTATCATACCCTCCTTACACCGGGTTCCCGAACCCACCCTTACCTGCAACCCACTGAACCCGCTACCCCGTACCGCCTACCCTGCTACCCGCCCCCAACCCGGTGTGAACCCGACCGTGGTACCCGATTGGCCTTATAAAAACAAAACATAGGAATGCTCTTGGTTAAAATTTATTTATGTGGACATTACTCGTTAATTTATGTAAGGTATAGGGACCAAATTTACCATTCAACTTTATTTTATACAAGTTCTATTTAATTTTAGCTTGTTCTAATTAATGTATTTCTGTTATTGGTGGAGATTTAAATACAAATCATATAAGTATTACAAGTAATCGATGTTATGAAAGATAACCAAGGTATTTTGTTATGATCGAAATATTTATGAAAGGTTGTAATGATCATGTAATCAAAATATTTATAAAGTCACATGTTCGTTCGTTCAAATGAATGATTAATGTTGGTTTGAAATAAATATTTATGTAACATTTATATAGTTATATTTGAAACTCTTGTTGTTAATCATTTTACATAAACTAACAATATCCTCTTTCTAAAAATAAAAAAAACAATGACAGTATTTATAAATTTTCATTTTTGGATAATTATTTGTATGTTTTAGTTATTATAATACGTCATAGTTTTATGGTAAACAAATTATAGTGGCTTTTGTGTTGCTAAAAATAGACAAGAATTCTATCCCAAAATATATGAAAAGTAATAATATATGTTTATTTTCCCTTATTTTAGGGTTATATGTATTTTTTTATTAAATAGTCGATTATTATTATTATTATTATTATCTCTCTACGAAAAGGTTTGAATGTTGTGTATTTCTCTACGAAAAGGTTTGAATGTTGTGTATTTCTCTACGAAAAAGACGAATTAAAGATGTTCTTGGTCAAAGAAATTAAAACGGGATCTTCTTTAGATTATTTCATAAAAAATACTTTGCAACATTTTTCTTTCACCTTTTTAATCTACTTTTATTTTTTCATTGTATTAAACAATTTTATTGAATTATATATCAAATTAAATATTACAATTTTATTTATTAAATAGGGTGGGCAAAGTTTCAAAGAGTGATTCTAAGCTCCGAAGATTCTTGCAGGATCCCTTACTCTCACGTTTGAATGTTTTGAGGTTTAGATCAAAGGCTGACGTAGAAAAGCTCTCAGGTTTAGATCTAATGACGGGGTAGGCCACTATTGTATTCAGCAATCCATGGTTGATATTTTTGAATATATATAATAAAAGAAATACAAAATATGTAACACTTCTAAAATAGGTGATAATTTAAATCATTAAAATATGACATAATAATTCTTAACCTGAAATTTAATCACCCAACTATGGGAAAGTGTAGAAGAGTTTACAATAAACATAGACATGAGATAACAACCTAATAATCAGTAAAGGACTTCTGCAGGTACGAGTCTCGCTCTCCTTTCTCGTGTTACTTCTAATCTATCACGGAAAGATCAAGGTTACACTGCTCCAAATGCAAACTAACAACATGTGCTCTATGTGCGCTTAATCACATGAATAAGCGTATGACAGTAAGAAAGGTGGAAGACAACCGGGCACAAGCGACGAAAAGAGAGGTCATTCTTCTTAAGGAACTCTTAAGGGAAAAGGATAGGGAATTCAAGCAAATGATAAAAGAACAAGCAAAGGAGTCTGCAGAAAAGCTAACAGAAGACCAGAATTATGGACTGCATTTGCACTTAGAGACTCTTCCTCTGTTGTCTTTGTACTTTCTTTTGAAAATTCTGACATGTGTTGGATGCGGCTTCCCTTTGTAAGTTGTGGATCTTCGTAGGCCATACTTTTTACTAGACTTGTAATGTCCAGGAATTGGTATGTTTGAGCAAAAATCCAAACTTCTGAGTTCCTTTTGGAGTACTGCTTCTTTGCACATTTCTGCAATATAGCTGTGTGTGAACTTAATTGCAGGTAGAACTGCCGCCTGAATTCCAGGATATTTAGCCCTAAAGAGTTCTTCTACTCTTTTGCCAAGCGCCTGAGGGAGTTTAGTGAAAAACTTCTCTGTTGTTGATACAAAGAATAATCTCCCTGATTTTGAGGCTAAAATCCTGAATTCGTTAAGGAATTTCCATAAATCCTTGGTATTTTCACACGTCAATCTTTCCAGATCACGATATGCAACCTCTTGTTCCTCAGTGGATCCACGATAGGGGTCTTCAAGCAAAATTAATTGCCTAAGCTGTGATGTGATGTTCTGAGGATCATCTGCAATCGCGATCAGATTCTCATACGACTCTGTATATACGGTGCGCCATTGTTGCCACATACGTTTTTCGTTTTCTCCAAGGAGATTTTCAACGTAGGCAACCTTTTCTTTGTTGTCTCTCCAGACTTGTTCATTGAGTTTGTTGATGGTAATGGATTCCCAGCGTGCTATTATATCAGCCCATAAGCCTGGATCTGGTGGTAATACCAGAAGAGCTCCAGTATCTGTCATTGCTGGGGGTAATGTCCATTGTTGACTATAGTATTCTCCGTATCCGCCTCTAAAACTTCCTTGAGTCTTTGGGTAGTTTTGTAGAGGTGCTGGTATGGTTCCTCCTCTTGCCGGAGGATACACTGATGGTCCTGTCATCTGTTCCCTTGGAGGGTCATACATCCCACTTTCGACTGTTGATGGGCAAGCAATCTCGTAGCTAGAAAAGAGACTCAAGCAGAAGACTTAGGAGAATCTCTTGCAAATCTATCACAAAGATTGGATAAGCTTTCTCTAGGACAAAAAGACAAAAGTCCTAGAAAGCCTGGTTCTATCTACGTGTATACAGATCCTAGCAAGATATTCCAGGAGGAGTTTTCAAAGGAAAAGAAATGAACACAAGGACTAGTGTCAGAAACGGTGTGCGTACCGATACGCAGACGCCAACACAAGAAGACCAAGTTAGAGACTACCAAGGATTGCAAAGAACAAGGTACAACCTAGTAAGAAGAAGACGCAGGATGTTTGGACAATCATACAAATCGAATCTAGATCTAATTATACATGGATGTGGCTACGGTCTCCAAAAGAATCTATTAAGCGTTTTCCCATTTGTCATCGCAAAAGAATTGTAGTTCCCAAAAGTTGCCTCTATCACAAGTGACTCTCCACTCAAGCATTTGTAGCTTCGCTACCTTGAGAACTTGATATACATGTCATTTTAAGAAGAAAAAAAATGTTAGGTTAACGTCTAGTGAGATCAACAGTTTTATACTTATAAATCTGAAATATAAATACATGTCTTCAAAACATATTTCTCTTTCTAAGAAAATAAAATGTCAAATACATCTTGCGATGACGGGAGATACCCGATTTACCATTGGTAGTGACATAACACAAAAGTAAGCCATATATCCATGTTAATGAACCCCACTACGAATCAATGCTCCTCCAGTTCAATCTTGTGAAGTCTATTGTATAAGACCCTGATGACCCTAGATTTCACTCATTCAATAGAAATTACACCATATGGCCAATGATCAATGTTCGACTATAAAGGCCACACCACAACGCCCCCGATGACCCATTGCATATTTCTACTTCGATGAAATTTCGTCCCTCTTCATCCTGATCCAATTTTTATCTGGATTTTAGAGAAGCGGGGTTTTTATTATAATTAGTTTTGTATCGGAGAGATTGTTCTTGATGGTAGGTTTCGTTGTTTTTGAAATTATGTTTAAGAAAGTTTGATTTAGATTGGGTTTCTTTCGATTATTATTTATTATAATATCTTGATATGGAATAAGAGATTCTGATTTAAGTTGGTGAATTTTGGTGGGTATTGATGGAGATATGTTCAAGATTGGATGAAGAACAAAGACCATATTCATATATAACAAGTACAACCTTAATATTTATTTTTAGTATGAAATTAAGAAAATTAAGAAAATTGATAAAAAACAAAATTGTTCCTGATTTCAGGAATTAGGAGTTAACAGAGATAGTTTAATGTATGTAACTGGTATTAAAATGCAAATGACAGAAACACTCAATAAAATTATTTTAAAGTTGGAACAAACTAAAAGGACAAATTGCATGAAAATGTAACATACTTTACGCTGATTCTTATTTTGGGTAACGTACTATTAAAACCTCCCATTTTGGTACCTAAGTTGTAAAATCTCAAATTTTTAATTACTCGAGTAACCGATTTAACCATATTTTACTCTTTTTGAAAATAATGAGATGGTATAATTTTGCCTAATTGATATTTAAAAAATAAATAAATAATGGCATGTCAATAAAAACCCGATCCTAATCAACAATTATAAGTCATTAAGTAAATTAGGTACTTAAAAATTTAAGATTTTACACTTAGATACCAAAACAGAGATTTTAAAATACGTTACCTAAAATAAAAATCAGACTAAAGTATCTTGCATTTTTCTTGAAATTTTGCCCAAACTAAAATGACCAAAGATAGATAATAATTAATTTTTGGCCCCATGCGATGGCGATGATCATTGGTCAAGGGTCAAAGTTTATTTGCGGCTGGATTATCTTGTAATAATTTACATAAACAAGAGACCAAATAATATTTCACTTGAAAATAATTTAATAAAATTTTAATTCACTGTGTATCTAATACTTAAAATTTGCAAATGAAAACTCTATGATATTAAATAATAAATAACTAAATTAAAATCTTATACTATGTGTTTTTTCTTTATACCGTATATCAATCAATTATAATTAGTACGTCAAAAATTATATCGTGTACCAACCAATTCTACTTGGTACCAACATTTTTTGGTTGGTACATGTTGGTATGGTTTTGTACCAACATCTCAATAGTCGAAATTAAAAATAAATGAAATTAATAAAAAGTGATGATACAAACCAATCGAGTGTTGAATAACGTGTTGTTCAGCGTTGCGTTTGCGAAGAGAAGAGATTCAGTGAGTTAAGAGTTTCGTATAATTGTATTTGTGTAGTTGCATTGAGAAGAAAAGACAGAAGAGTTAGGAGATTAGAGGCTTAGGAATAGGAATTCAAGGGTCTGCGTTTAGTGAGTTGTAAGTCAATATCCAACAATACATCTTTGAGACCCATTAAAAACCACCAGATTAATTTTTTCTCTATATTAAATCATTAATAAATATATATTTTATCTCTTTTCCCATTATATATATATATATATAGGGTCAGGTTCAAGGACCAAAACCTCAAAAAAGGAAAACTGAAGAACACCCTAGGAGCCCTTCATCTGGACGGTATGCACTTGTGCATACAGGTTATTTGTAACATACATTTGTGCATATATGCACAAATGCATAATGCACTTGTGCATAAAACCAAAAATTCAACTATTTACATGTATGCATAAGTGCATACCGTCCAGATGAAAGGCTCCTAGGGTGTTCTTCAGTTTTCCGTTTTTTTTGGGGTTTTTCCTTAAACCTCCCTCTCTCTCTCTCTCTCTCTCTCTCTCTCTCTATATATATATATATATATATATATATATATATAAATCGGTACTGTACGGTACGGTATTATCGTAACATATGATTTTCAATACCATGTATCAACCAACTTAATTGGTACCAATTTAGTTGGTACCATTAAAATTGGTACGTTTGGTGTTGAATTGGTTGGTTTATCATGTTACAAATTAGATCCCAAGGAAAACATTGTTTAATTAGGATCCTTGGCCTGTGTAAGAAAAATCAAGAAAACGTGTGGAAGCATGGGCATGGCCACCCCGCGTTTTTCAATCACGCTCCTTTGATGCATCAATTTCTTACTTATTTCCTTTACAAATTATTATGGGTGGTGATAAGAAAATTCTGCATTTTATTCAATGTTCTAAAAAACTCGTCGCACAACTGTCATGGCGCGCCATGCCAACAAGGCTTGTGTTTCACGCCACGTTAAGCCCGTGGCACGCCATGGCCTAATGCGCAGTTTTCGTAATGCAATATTTGATTTTTCTTTACGTTTTTTATGTCTTATTTGCAAGTTTTTTAATATATAACCTAATTTAGCTTTCTTATTACTATTGACTTATTGCGTAACACTACAAAATATATGTTTTTATATATAATTTCATATATGAATCAGAAATTTGACGCCATAAGTCACGCCTTGAAAACGCCATGGCTTCGTCATGGCTTCTAAGTCTTGAGGCTTGGCCTTGCCGCCACGCCACGCCTCACGCCATTTAGAACCTTGATTTTATTATAATATTAGTATCGGGTTAAAAAATATTGTTGGACCAAATACCCACTTCTAGTGGCATGCAAATGAAGGGTATGGGGAAGGTATAAGGCAAATATGTACCTAAAAAAAGTTAGTTTTTTTTACCAAACGATGCCTTAGAAGAATAAGGTCCATTGCCACTACTTAATTATCCGAACGTGATGTAAATAAAATCTACCAACCTTTAAATTTATAGTTATATATGTATATGACATTAAAGGAAACAAAAGAAAGATGTAGAGCCATTCCAAGAGTGCTTTGGGGAGAAGATAATGTCATTATTATTAATCCTTCATTTATTATATTTTCTTGTAAAATAAAAACCTGGGTTTTCAGGCTTTCTCTAACCCTATTTTTTTAATGTTGGGGGGAAGAGAACTAGGGTAAACGATCAGTGACCGGATTTCTTGAGAATCGTGTAAGGGTTCACTTTCTCGATTTGATATTTCGACTTTATGCCTAGGTTTCACAAATTCAATCTAGGATAAGACTCAAGAACACTTTCGTTTTTAGACATAAAAACGAAAGCAAGAATACAGAAGAGTATATGAAGGCTTGTTCAAAAATTGTGTGTGTAAAACGTATTCATATATGGTATTTATATACTAGTTCAGTTCATAAAGAAGGAAAGAAACAGAAAAGGCAATCATGGCTAATTATTAGCAATATCGGGTTAGTTACCACCGTTATGGCTGAAATCATGGACTGGAAATAACTGCACATCCAGAGCTCTGATCTTACAAGACCCAGAGACAGGACTTAACCTAATCAGAGCACGACCACCAGAACCTAAACCACCCCGTTGAGAGCTCTGTGACTCGTTCAAGGGAAGGTCCACCAATGATTTAGAGGTAGCCGTTCAGAGCACGACCACTCAGAGATAGTCTGATCAGAGCATGATCACTCAGAGATAGTGATAAAAGCATGTTTGAACCTAATTTTATAATTAATTCCGTGCATTTTACGATGATTTTATAGTTAATAGACCCCCCTTACATTTAGTTGTTGATTGGTGCCAAAAAGATTGAATTAATAGAAGAAAAGCATATATTTCGAATGAAGAGCAAGTCAACCATATCTGTAAAATGAATATGAGCATACTTTCTGAAGGAATATGAGGCCGGGCATAGTTTACAAATGTTCCAGACTTGAGCATACAAATTCAAATGACGTTTAAATGAAGCATACTTATTCAAATGTTTCTGCAAAAAGAGAAAATCGGGATTTCATCTGATTTAGGGTTTGCTTGCGTTTTGGAGGCTGCTTGGAGACGAAATCAACCTGGCGCGAGCCCCAGTGCGAGTCCAGCCGCGCCACGAGTCACGGAGGACACTGTGTCGAAGCCCCAAATGTAGAGGCGCGAGTCCTTGCGCGGGTTCAGCCGCGCCGTGAGCCGCGCACACCCACCAGGTCCGATTTTTGCGAGTCGTGGGTGGTTTTCTCGAGGGGTGTGGTTCAAAACAGAGGGGGCGGGCATTTTAAAAAAAACAATTTTGGGAACGATTTTAGAAAGCAAATTCACAAAGGAGAAGGATTTTCAACTTCTTGGTGTGGATTGGAGGCAATTTCTAGGGTTCTTCATCTCCTAATTATTTTCATCAATTTGTAAGTTCTAAGTTTTAGTTATGATTGGTTAGTTCTCCTTTTCTAGTGATAAGTAGGTAAACTTTGTTGATTTTGATTGTGTTGAGACTTGTTAAGTGCTCTTTATCTTTTGAATTCAATTTATGCAAACTTGTTTAATTCGATTTACCAATTTTGGGTTGTTGATTTGAGTAGGCGCCCTCACTTTTTCTAATCTGATTTTGATTTGTTATTCAAGGTTAGGAATCCGTAATTGTTCCTAGCTTTGATAAGTAACGAGTAACATCTCGGTTAATAGTTAGATTAATCTTTTGATGTTGTGGTTTGTATAATTTAGTCTAAATGGTCGGCGTCCGATCGTTGGCTAAGAATAGTGCTTATCAGTTTTTAATGCAGTTGGTAGTCGAGTTTAGGTGCGTATCTAAACTTGATTAACCGGTTAGGTGCTACGTATAGAGCTTCTCATGCTAGCTAGTTTAAGGATAAGCAGGGTGTTGGTGCGTATCAATACCTATAACTATTCTGGAATGAAATTGAGAAAATCCCAATTTAACACGAGTCAATGATACACGATCAAATCAATGTTTTTACTCATCACTAGAGTTTGTTTATTTATCGTTAGTTGTCTTATTTTATTTTCATGTTTAGTTTAAAAATCCAACTCTCCAAAACCCCCTTTTTATTTACCATTTTAAATTACCTGCATATGACATTGTCTTGGACTTACGGTTAACACCGAGTCCCTGAGGAGACGACCCTACTTATCGCTATCACTATTTGTAGTGTTTAGAGGTAATAGGATTAACTATTTATTATTTGCCGGACTCGACACCCGTCAGATAGCCTGATCAGAGCATGGTCATTCAGAGGTACCTGATCAGAGCACAACTACTTAGAGGTAGTCTTTCAGAGGTAGCCTCTGGTTATTAGCACCAAACCGCTAGGGGCTCTGCCCCTTGGACCCCGCAAAGGGGCACGCCCCCCTTGACCCCCGACCATTTCGTTGAATCCAATTACACTCAAATGACCTGGTGATCACCAACACTTAATGTCAAGACTATATCTAAGACTGTCACTGCAAGGCTATAACTAGCAACATAAAGTGATGTGATGACTCTAGTCAGCTTCATTGACGAATCATGAATTCATATTGTAACATTTCATGTCTTTCTTCCTTCAACCCTAATTAAGCCATTCTATAATAGTTACCCAATATTCTTTCCTTAGCAATTGGAGGATTCTATTGATCCAAGATATGTTAGTAGATTTGGGTCCTACATTTATAACCAAATGGATTAGATACGAGCTATATAGTTGTCCAGTTTGGTAGTCGAATCTCTTGTTCCATGCACCCATAGAGAGAGTCGGAGTTAGGCTTTTATATGAAAAAGAATATGCTAGTGCTAGACACGCTTAATAGGCGGGAATTTTTTGAATTAGTTCATCTTACTTTGAAACCCGATAGTGTTTTTTGTAGTAGTCCAAAGTTTGTTTCTCAATCCCCGTTGTCCTTGCTTGGCTAACGTGCTTCGAAAGCAGTCATGCAAGATACTAAAATTAAGGGAAATTAATTAAAATACCCAAAGTTTGACTTTGACTTACCAAAATACCCAAATTCTCTCTGATTTTACCAAAATACCCAAAACTTCCACGGTGGGCCCCGCGATCGCGGGCTAGGGCCTACGTGGCACCCCCTGTTGGGCCAAAGTGTCCCGCGGAGCCCCCCAACTATGCCCGCGGTGACACTTTTGGTCCCTCCCCACGGAGGTTGCCCGCGGTGGGCAAACAAATTTCATTTTTGGTCATTTTTTGCACGAATCTTTGCATGCTTTTACTGTTTTTTCCCACAATTATTGTACTTTGAAGACCAATTTGTGGTTCAAATTCACTGGCATGTTTGAGATTTCATCCATAAATATCAGTAAAATGCAATTCATAATTCACACCATTCCATCCTTCTTTCTTGCTTTCTTTCACTTGCTTTCTTTCTTGCTTTCTTTCTTCAGTAAACAAATGGCATCGTCATCTAACCCATCGTCTACACGTGAAGGAATGTCACCTAAACTCCAGAAGGCGATAGCAGCAAAGGAAAAAAAAGGAGATAGACCAACTGACAGAAGAGTGGAAACAGATTATCTCCAGGAAGAAAGTCCACTTGACAAGGATCGAAGTGGAAGAAAAGGAGATCAAAAGGATGAAAGGGGATATAAAAGATAGGGAGGCTCGTATTCGTCGAGAAAAAGAAGAAATTCACCACTGTACGCAAGACTTCGCAATTCTTCAAGCGAACATAAGCGACAAACAAAGTTGGATTGATCAAACTAAAGCAATTTTTCAGTAGGTAGTGGTACGGGTGTTGCTTTAGTACTTTGTTGTTTATGTGTTATTGTTTTGTAGTTTTCCAGTTCGACATTGTTGTTTCGTTCCTTTCCTGTTTGTATGTTGTTGTTTAATTTGTCATGAATAAAGGTCTTTAATTTGTGTGAAATGTAGTGTTTAAGTAGTCTGAAATTTGTCTAAAAAGTGGTTCATATTAAAAATACAACTGATAGATGTTATACAAGATTATTTCATAACAAACACATACTAATCATTGAATATTTTTTGATTTATTTATTTTATTATCGATGGTCCAAGTGTAAGTATTAAAAATTGGCGGAGGCTTTGTGATGGACAGACATCGATCCTTTTGTGCATACTCTGTAACTGCAAATACTTCAGCTCCAAACACACATGAATCATCATTCGCCAAATACCCATTTTCACAATTCTTAAATGAGTCCAGTGATACCAACTTGTCAAAACCCCATTTCATATTCTTCTCGTGAAACCTTGTCCTATTGTCAAAACCCCATTTCTATATAACCATTACTATTCTCTCCATTTAGACTACTACCATTACTATTCTCTCCATTTAGACTACTACCATTATGATCATCATCCCATGTTCTGTTTCAAGTACCTTTCAAGGGAAATCAACGTTCAGATCAACGGTATCATATGGTATAGTTTCATGTGGCTCAAGCTCCGATGGGCCCTGCGTGTTACTTACTTGGCTGAACGTCTACTCCTTGGCACGGTTGAAGGGGCGGGATTTGGACACTCTCCACGAGTATGTCCTACGCATTGGCACCGAGTACATTTTCGCTTGTATCGAACCTTCACCACGTGATGGACGTCGGTTGTTCTTTCTCGGTCTTCCGGCTCTATTCTTATCATTTAATGGTGGATAGCATGGCGGAAGGGGGTCGGGTGGATACACCCATGCTTCAGGGGGTCCAGCTGGATTTATTACCTCTGCGTATGTTCTCTGGTAAGTTTCGGACTTGAAGAAAGTTACAGCCAAGTCACTGCAATCTCTACGACCCATATGTCTTGCCGCAGCGATGGCATGGCCGCACGGTAACCCAAAATTTTGCCATTGGAAACAGGAACAAACATGGTCGGCCATATGGACAGTCGCGTGAAGATGGTTATCCTGAACCTCGTACCTCCCATACCCGATTTCTCTTGCCCTCCATGTCGACGCGTGACGCGCCCTGAAGAGAACTACCTCCTCCGCCGCTGGTGTGAGTTTACTTTGCAGCTCAGCTCCTTTTCGGCGTCGAAGTTGGTACCACTCTTGTTGAAAGCTCCGAAAGTAGTCCATAAGATTAACAATCGGACATCTACGCGCAAAACGGGAGAATGCATTCACCGACTCTGCACCATTGGAGGTCAGAATGTCATACCGTTGTGCAGGAAAATGGGTCGCGGACCACCTCTCCGGTCCAACATCGTCCATGACTTTGGCTGCTTTGTGTGCACTAACTCGTAGAAGATTCATGTACCGGTCAAACTCCCGATCCGTATATGCTCTGCATGCCGCCCAGTAGACATCCTTGTAGGTGGTAATACCTTTGTCCTGGGTTTTGGCGTTCATCTCCAAATGTCGACAACAATAGGCGTGAGGGGCGTTTGGGTACATGGCAGAGATTGCGGCGCTTATGGAAGGAGCCCTGTCGGACATAAACACCAACCCTTGCGGGTCTCCGATAGCTTGTCTCAACATGGACAGAAACCAAGTCCACTCATCCCCGGTTTCGGACTTGCCTACTCCGAAAGCTACTGGAACGATGGAGTTATCCCCGTCCATGGCAACCGCCAGGAACATCATACCCAAGTAAGGGCCCTTTAAATGGGCAACGTCTATTACCAGGACACGACGCAGATTTGCCAGAAATGTGCAGATCTGCAAAAACGTAGGTGGTTTACCTTTGTAAATGTTATAGTTTATAATGTGTAAACATATGACGTGTTAAAATACGTACCGCGGGTCCAAGGGCCACGAAACACATCTCAAACCGTCCATGTGAATCGGTCCTTAACTGGGTGACAGTACCTGGATTCTGCAGCTGCAAAGTATATAAATATGCTAGGAGTCGTTCACACGACTCCTCGAACGTGCCTCTCAGCAATAGCAGTGCCCTGCATCGCGCACTCCAAGCTTGGTGGTAACCAATCGTGAAGCCGAACTGCTGGTGTCCATCGTCCATGATGTCCTTTGGATGCAATGACCTGCTAGCATCAAGAAATTTGTTTTTCAGTATCGCACCCAAAGTCCTTTTGGTGGCTTGTTTGTGATTGGGATTCAGTTGCGTCCTCGAACAAGTACGTCGTCCAATTTTCTAATAAGTAACGCCCCTCCTTTCTCTCCCGCGGGAATCACGTACATCCTCCACTTACAGTTTTCTCTCGCACATTCAACTTCATATCGGGTTTTGTCGGATCTCGGCGTGTGACTTTCGAAACCCTCTTCCATGAACTTAAGTCCGACCTGACTTGCCAAGTGATCCTTCGAATCAAATATCTGACCTACGTTTAACCTTAAACTGCGATTATACGGTGTAGGTTCGTAGGTTTGTGTATGAGTATTCTGGTCTGGAAGAATAGGGGGCATATCAAAATAGTCATTTAACTGACTAAATGATTTATTACTAGGGGTATATTCTTCGTGATCATCACTATCGGTATCTGATCTGTCTATATGTCTATATCAGCATTACCCGTTTTGAAAACATAGGTTTCGTCATCAGCAACTCCAGCACAGCGTCCTTCTTGTGGTTTTTGTTGTTGCGCCTCCGGAACATAATCAGGAATACAGTCGTTAAGACCATATACATGATCCAAATGAACTGTTGGGCCGTGGGACGGCTGAAATTGAGAATCAGGCTGCTCCATTTGGAGGTCTTCGTCATCAGCGTCGTCATCACCTTCGTCGTCACCGTCGTCATCGTCTTCATCGCACACCGAGGATTCGGCATACACAAAAAGTAATGGCGGTCTTTCTGATTCGGCTGCAAACTGCAGAAAACCAGATATATCCCCATCGTTGGATAACTCCACAAATGACCCATCACCATTCTTAAACACTAACTTGCAAACAGTAGAAGAGTTGATTCCACATTTTTGCATGGCGTATGCAACAAACTTCTGATAAGTATAGTTTACTGACAATTTTACACAATGCTTAAATTTATAAGCAAAATTCCACTCATTGTTGTCTTGCACCCATTCACCATCGAAACAGAAAAATAGCTTAGCTTTTGCAACAGATGAACTCATTTTTTCAGTAGTATCTCAAAAACAAAATACTGAAGAAAGAAAACAAGAAAGAAGTATGGAATGAGTGTGAATTATGGATTGCATTTTACTGATATTTATGGATGAAACAACCAACATTGATGAAACAACCAACATAAATTGCAACCACAAATTGGTATTCCAAGTACAATGATTCAACATTGATGAAACAAGCCAGTGAATTTCAACCACAAATTGGTCTTCAAAGTACAATAATTGTGGAAAAAAACAGTAAAAGCATGCAAAGATTCGTGCAAAAAAGGACCAAAAATGTAATTTTTTGCAAAAAATGACCAAAATTGAAATTTTTTTGCCCACCGCGGGCAACCTGCGCGGGGAGGGACCAAAAGTGTCACCGCGGGCATAGTTGGGGGGCTCCGTGGGACACTTTGGCCCAACAGGGGGTGTCACGTAGGCCCTAGCCCACAGAAGTTTTGGGTATTTTGGTAAAATCAGAGAGAATTTGGGTATTTTGGTAAGTCAAAGTCAAACTTTGGGTATTTTAATTAAATTCCCTAAAATTAAAGGACTGCTACCATAATTTTTTTATGTTAAAAAACCTACATTGGTTATACAAACGCCATCAAACTTGTATATATGTAAGAACCTCCACTTTCTCTATTGAAGACTTCTTTTCAACATTCAACTACAATCGGCGATGAGTAGATATACCAAATTTGAGGCAAGCTCACGAGTTGCTTCCTTATGAACTTACATGTCTTGGTCCATGTTGCTTCACACATAGGGACATTAACTATCGGAGGTTTTAACGAACCATTCAAGTTTGAACTCATCTATCTCGAGTTCTAGCATAATAATTATCGAGCTTGAGAAAATAGAACTCGCTTAACTTAACAACTTAGGCCTCATAAGACAAATGTTTGACTAGTCTCGTTCGAAAGCTCAATTGAATTTTTTGAGCCTAGCTTAGTAGAGTCGAGACAAGCCATTTGAGCATACACTTTTCCGAGCCAAACATGTTCATATGTTCATAAATCAAACGATAAACATATAAAAAGTATCGAGCTTGGGCCAGTAAACAAGTTAATCGATCACGAGTTTGAGCTTGTAAACGAGCATCAAGCTCGAGTCCTACTTTGAAAAAGTTATTCGGGCTGGAGCCTAGTATTATTTTTCTCGGGCCGGGATAGTATAACCTACTACTCGACTAGGCTTGGTTTATTTACACCCCGATTCAAACAAGATCCAACCTAATTGATTGATAGACACAAAGGGGGCATATGGGAATTTAGTGGCAGTGGGGGCAACATTAGCCATTTACAAACCCTCAATTAAACATTTGCAGCCATGGGTACAGATCTGCAACAGGTTCTCTTGGCTGCACGAACAATATCCTCAATCTGCAGAAAGCATTGAAAAACACTAGATGTTCAATAATCAAAACAACTGAAAATGGAGCAACTCATTGAACCCTGTGAGCAAGAAAAAGAAAAAGAATGCATCATTGGCCTAGCAGTACCCGGGTTACCGATAGAGCGCAACATCCTAGGATGTCAACATCCTAGGAAGTCATCAGTTCAAACCTCGCCAGATATGAGGAGTATCTGTGAGCATTTACCGTATATATGTATTATATACTTCAAAAAAAGTAGTAAAAACATGACCTGTGGAAAAGCCAATCGCTCGAGATTAGCGGCGTATGGCGTTGGAACATCAGCCCCGGCAATCCTCTCCACCGCGGCATCAAGATAATTAAAGCTATCCTCAACAACCGTGGCACTACATACAAAAAAAACCATTTTATACTCTTTGTTAACTATCTAAAATTTGTCTACCATCTACAATCAATAACTATTAGGGTCCCACATCAGCTAGAATTTGACCAATTTTCCTCGATATATGTTGTAGCCTTCATTTTCCTTTTCAAGGGCTATTTTGGAAAATAATCTGGCTGGGTTCCACATATTGTCACAATAACCAAAGAATTGCGGACCTATGGAAGGCTCAGAAGGGCCTCATGAGAAACTAGTTAATACCACAAGGGCTCTTTTGGAGAGTAATCTGATTGGGTTCCACATATTCTCACGGTAACCGAAAAGTTGCTGATTCATGAGAAACTAGTTGATACCATATTTCAGCACCAACACCATGTTGAGAAAACCCTTCCTCAACGGTAACCAGCCTATTGGTTTTCCTGACTGAAGCATTGATTGTGGCTCGATCAAGTGGCCGAATGGAGCGCAGGTTTATCACCTACAAAATAAAGCTTCGATATTACTGTTTTCAAAACCGAGAGCTTTCATTTAGCTAGATAGAACAAACGAGTAACTTATATTTTGCCACTTTGAGCTTACCTCTGCATTTATTCCCTCCTTTTCAAGTATTTCAGCAGCCTAATTAATCACAGTCACACAAGAAAGCTACATCAGTTTCACAGAAAACAGGGCTTTTTCAATAAGCTCAGCTTATGGTTGCCAATCATGGCCTTGGTCATATAATAAATCTAAAGGTGTTCAATAACACCATAGATTATGTTACAAATAACACCATTTCAGAGGCATACCTTTAGAGCATAGCCCACCATCTTAGAGAAAGCGGTGATTGTAACATCTTTCCCTTCTCTTTCAATCTGTTCACAATAACCAAAAGATGAGAATTATGAGCTCGATGAATAAAAGCAGTAACACGAACAAAATCATATCAAAATTAAATACATTTTTTGTTAAAGGAATCACCTTAGCTTTTCCTATTGGAAGGGAGAAGCTCGAATCGAGAGCTTCAGCAGAAACCGGGAAGGACTCACCATACCTAAATCACATATATCCCCAAAGCATCAACAACTACAAAACGGAAAGAAGAAACACGAGATTTGACAAGTGGGATTTTACTCACAACATCTCGTTCTCAAGGAAAACAACAGGATCGGGGTCTCGAATTGCAGCTTTTAGAAGTCCACGAGCATCTTCGGAGGAGTAAGGTACGAGCACCTTTAAACCAGGAACTGAACCATACCATGCACCATAACACTGCATTTTACATTACGATGGTCAAGGGCGTTCCGGTCTTTTTGAAAGGCCGTGTTACACAGACTATAGATCGACTGAACGAGTAATACATAAAGCAAAGCATATATTATATTAAAAGTCTTGCCAATTAAACCAACAAAATGTCTTCGGCTGACAAAGTAACATATGAAGTTCACTTAAATAGAATCATTTTTCTAACGTTCTTCGAAAACTAGAATCGGGAATCATCAAGAAGCATAAGAAGCTTAGGGGCTGTTTGTTTACCTCTTAATAATTCTATTAAGCTTAGGGGATGTTTGGCAAAAAAAAAGTCTGCCTCTTAATGGTTCTAAAACCCTCTTAAGGGCCTCCCTTAACCATTAAGCACCCTATTTTCATTCTAAACAATTACCTAACAACCATATTTCATTTTGCCCTATATCATAAGAACCTCTTAATCATTGTGACCACTTAATCATCCTGCACCAAACCATTCAGCAACTGCCAAACAGCCCCTTAGGGGTTGGTTGGTTGGTTTTCCATTAAGTCTTGTATGGATAAAGTTGTATGTGTGGATTAATTTGTCTGTATAGATTGGGAATGTTTTTGTTTTGGAGGTCTTTTCATAGACGTAATGAATGTATTTTTTAATTGGGAGGGGCAGGTTTGGAAAAAAATAACTTGGCTTTCTGCATAAAGCTCATCCTAAAAGCTTACTGAAAAGGTCACTTTCTATATCATTAAGCCACTACCAAACAATCATGTATAGCTAACTGAATAAGTTGTGAGTCGCATTAAGCTTATTAAGCTGCTAACAAACAAGCACTTACTTGGGAGTGCTGGGCACCAACACCAGCAGCAGGACCATTTGGACCCCTGAAAACAATGGACACATTAATCTTGCCAGCAGACATGTAGTTTGTCTTTGCTGCAGAATTAATAATATGATCCATCGCCTGCAAAACAAAACCAGCAAATGTTTCGAAAATAAGAATCTAAGAAAATCTAAAATCTGGCTGCTTCGGAAACACAAACCGTAGAAACAGAACAGATCAAAAACACGTATTTGTAGATGTAAACAATAATTTTCGGAACATATAAAATACGGGTTTTAACCTGCATGGCGAAGTTGAAGGTCATGAACTCTACAACAGGCTTCAGACCATGATACGCAGCACCAACACCAATGCCGGTAAAGCCAGCCTGGAATTGAACAAAGTAGTGACGTGTCTTATTTTGATTGGTGGACAGGTGATTTTAACTCGAAAAATATACGCAATAATTTTTTGTTAAGTTGTTTCTCTGGAAATACCGAAGCTAATAGATTCATCAAAACTGATACGAAGAACTAACCTCCGTGATGGGGGTGTCAACGACTCTCTCGGGGCCATATTTGTCTAACAATCCTTTCGAAATCTAAGTGAATACAAATCCAACATTATGAGACCATAACACACACAAATATCTTATTTGTTAATTGATATTTGATAGATTCTAACCTTATATGCACCCTGATATTCTCCAACCTGCACAAAGGAAAAACGACAAGGCTTATAAGAAACGAGCGGAGCCCACAATCTCTCGCAATACAATGACAAAAACGACACTAATTAATTACCTCTTCGCCCATGAGAAAGACATCGGAATCAGCAGCCATTTCCTCATCAAGAGCAGAGTTCAGAGCATCTCTTACTGTCATCTGTAACAAAATGAAATCAAATCTAAACACCAGTTTCTCTATATTTTCATCATCCCCAATCCCCATGCCCTATTTTGTACAAGATTTACTGGGTTCGTTTGGTTTTGTTCCGGAGTAAACAATTCGTACTACCTGTTTGGTTGCAGACGAATAATGTCTGATGGCGGATGCCATAGGCCTTAACCTCTGTATGGAATCCCCAAATACCTGAGAACACATATAAGGAGTTAACACTTATGAAAATGTTAATCTCAGCATGTTAATTTACCTCCCCATGATGATGGTGGGACCAGTGAGTCGGCGGCGTTTATTCTTTTAACTTATGAAAATGTTATCGGAAACCTGCAACAATTTCTGATGCTAAAACAATAGTTGGAGTATTCTTTTACCGGAGCTGATAAACCTCTGGCACCAAGTTTTTGTTTCATAATTCCCCACATCTTTTCTTCTTTTAACACAAAAAGCTTCAATCACAACTTTACGATCAGCAATTCCCTATAAACCAGTAAAAACTTTAAAATTGCAAAGAAATGGAGATATAATTCAACAAGGACAGGGATCAAGATCAAAGCAACATAATTTGTAACACCACCGGGTGTACAATCCGGTAACCGGATCAAGACTCAAAATACCACAATTCAGAGTTGTACTTAACTTGTACGACTTAACGGAACCCGGGTGTTATAATTCTTGACTAAAATATTATTCTTTACAATATACGCTGATTTGATCTACATAATTGTATAAATTGGCATGATCAAACTGTTAAGTATAAAACCCTAATTTTAGAGAAGAAATCGGAAACGGCAGATACCTGGTGTTTTCCGATACACCGGCGACGGCGAGATATCAATGAGTGACGATACGGTAGATAAGAATGGGTTTTCTTTCTCTCTCTCTTGTAATTGTTCGAAGCATATCTTTTGGATTCGTGTCGATGCGTCTTTGGTCGGTTGAAATTGTATTTGTATTTATCTAATCATGATCAAGATTTGATGATTGCGATGCTGTAATCGATTAATTGGATAATCTCGTTTTTCTTTTTTGGTTTTTTTTTATAAAGATTGGAACTTTACAGAAAAAAAAAAGATGATCCAACAGGCCATGTTTGATGAATGATGATGTAACCGATGCCAAACTAAATGGTGGGTCGGATATATGCCGAACCCAATAATCACATCATGATCAACTTTATCATATGATACCCATTTGAGCTTGCTTTCAATCAATTTCTTAGCAATTTTTAGTGCACTTGCTTAAATTCCATTGATTGATTTCATCGTTGAATTCTTATGCTCCAATATCTGTAACCATTTCATCATCATTTGCGATTTTTCTGGTTGATTACCGCATCTAATAAGATATCAAATACAATCCAAAAAATAGCATTTGATTCTTTTCTTTTTGTATGTTTACGAGTCATCTTACTTACAATTTTCTTGTCACGATCAAGAAAAAAAGGAGGAAGAGGTTCGACAACCATCGAAGGCTTCTTGAAGAACGACATTTGTTGGAATAAATGTTGTGTTTCGGCGATGGAGCGGTTCGCTGGACGCCCATGAAGAAGAATGACCGATCGAGGACATCTTGGTTGGTAAGCAAACCCAATGCCAACAAGTGTATGTTTCGAGTTTGGCAGATCTCGGAGTGTTATATGTGCACCTTGACTATTTCATTCCTATCCAAATACAACAAACCAAACACACCAAGATGGCGTTTGTTTTTTAAGTGGTGCTGAAGTCTGAACACTGATTTCACTTCTGATTTTTAAGTGGTGGCGCTGAAATCTGAATCAGAAAGACTGTTTGTTTTTGTAAGCTGAAATCTGAAAACATCTTGTTAAATACATATAATTTATAGTAAAGATTGTTTCCCTTTAATTGTATTTAATTGTATTTAATACTTTCCTTTCTTTTCTTTTCAATTGTATATAGTATAGGGACTGTATTGCAATATTGTAATGGGGTTTTTCCTATTTATTTGAATGAGAAGCACAGGCTCCCCATAAGGGTTTCTCACGATTAACATGGTATCAGAGCTATTCATTTATTTCCCCTCTCACAAATCAGACGTTGTCTCCCTCTAGTACGCCTGCACACCAGAAATCCGACCAGTCTATATCTACGATCTCTTATCTAAATCATCCTGCCAGTCACGCTTTCAAGCTGCTGCCTCTCAGCCTCTGTGTCGATCAAACACCACTGCTGCTGCCCAGTTGGAAATCTGCAACTCATACGAACAGACCTCCTACCCATGGTGAGCATCGATTGTTTGTTCTTTTTCTGTTATCTTCTACTAAGTTTCATTTTTTTTCCTCCCAGACTCTCTTTTCTGTCCCCTACCCTGTTTGTTCGTTTTCTTTTCGTTTCTGTAGTGTCCACTTTTCTTTTTCCTTCTTCCATTTTTAATTGTGCTACCATGACTATTGCTGCCTCTAGTTCTACCGTTTCCCCACTTGCTAGCACTCTTGCTCATTCAGTTACAAACATCTATCAATCTTTTGGCTTTAAACTTTCAATTGATGGCACCAAATACAAATTATGGCGTCATATATTCCTTGATATTTGCAAAAGTGCAAAAGTTCTTGGTCACATCACTGGAAAATCGAAACCAACCAATGATGATGATGAAGATTGGCATTCTATTGATTCAAAAATCAAAACTTGGTTGTACAACTCTTGTGATGCTAACTTACTGCAAATCATTGTTGGTAATGATTGTACTGCTAAGGATCTATGGGATAAAATTGATGAATTTTTCCACAATAATAAAATGTCTCGAGCTCTTCAACTACAAGATACCTTTCGTAATACAAAAAAAGGTGCCATGAACATTACTGATTATTGTCATACTCTTAAAAATCTTGCTGATGCCTTGCATGATGTTGATTCTCCAATATCTGATGCTGAGCTTGTTATGCAGATTTTACGTCAATTACCTTCATCCTACCATAGCATAGTTGATGTCATAACTCACACAAAACCCTTTCCTTCGTTTCTTGAAGCTCGTAACATGCTTCTACTTCACGAATCTCGTGAAGACAACTCTGATCACACCATTGACTCTTCTCCAAACCCCTCCACCGCTCTTTATTCTAATTCCACTCGTAGTTCTCTTGGGGGAATGAAAAATAAATTTACTAGAACTAACAAGAACAACACTCGTAGAGCTCCCAAGGGGGGCGGTAACTCTCGTAGTTTTGCATATTCCTCCTCTTTTTCTGCAGGTTATACAAGAGGAAATCATTCGTCACAGGTCTCTCAGTATGGTTACAACACACAACAACATCAGCACGCTTCTAGTCAATACCCACGACCATATGGGGCTCACTTTGCTGGCCCGACTCCCGGTCCAGGTGTTCTTGGCGCACCACCCCCTACGGCTACCATACCTTATGGCATTGTTTACCCACAACCATCGACGGTTGCCCCTTGGGTCCCATCGACCAACCATCAAGTTTTGCCGCCACCCGTCGTCCAACCTCAGATGGTCACTCATTTGAATGGTCAAACCCAACCACCCTCCTTTGGTGGTCATGCTACTTCTTCGGCCTCTCCACACGGATATCAGCCCCAGTTTACCGATCTTGCCTCCGTTTTCAGTTCTATGTCTATACAGCCGCCTCCACAAGATCAGAATTACTATATGGACTCCGGAGCTAGCTCACACATGACCTTCAATCCAGGTAACATTATTTCTTTAACACCGTGTGATAAATCTAAAGTAATCATGGTTGGTAATGGTGCTATACTTCCGGTTAGTTTCATTGGAAATTCATATCTTCCCTTTTCCAATAATAAACTCACTCTTAACAATGTTCTCGTGTCAAATCAAATGGTTAAAAATTTGATCTCTGTTCGTCAGTTTACGACTGATAATTCTGTTTCTGTTGAATTTGATCCATGTGGTTTTTCTGTGAAGGATCTTAAAACAGGTTTACTTCTCCATCGAAGTGACAGTGTTGGAGATCTCTATCCCGTTCTTCCTTCTTCAGTCTGCTCAAATCCTGCTAATGCCCTAGTTGTCTTGTCTCCTCTTACATGGCATAGAAGACTTGGCCACCCTGGAGCTTCTGTTTTTAATTTTTTTAACCTCAAGACGTTTTATTTCTTGTTCTAATAAAGCATCGAACTTATGTCATGCTTGTCAACTTGGCAAACACACTCGATTTCCCTTTACTACTTCTCTTACAAAAACTAGTCGTATGTTTGAACTTGTACACTCTGACTTGTGGACTTCCCCTATTCTTAGCATGAGTGGTTTTAAATATTATGTGCTTTTTTGGATGATTTTACTCATTTTTTGTGGGTGTTTCCATTACGTAGCAAATCCGATGTTTTTTCCATTTTTTGTAACTTTCGAATGTACGTTCAAAATCAATTCAAAACGGATATTCAGGCTTTTCAATGCGATAACGGACATGAATTTCAAAATGCCTCTTTTCTAAACTTCTTTGCAAATAATGGCATTAAAACTCGTTTCTCATGTCCGTACACTTCCCAACAAAATGGTAAAGCTGAGCGCACCATTCGCACGGTCAACAACATCATTCGCACCATTCTTTTTCAAGCCTCTCTTCCTCCAAAGTTTTGGGTTGAAGCCTTAAATATGGAAGTTCATACCCTTAACCTTCTTCCCACTACTACTCTTTCTTATCGAGCACCGTTTGAAATACTTTTTGGCTTCTTCCCCACATATGATCACCTTCGGGTGTTTGGTTGTCTATGTTATCCTAATCTGTCTGCTACCACTCCTCACAAGCTTGCCCCCAGGTCTACGGCTTGCGTCTATCTAGGTCCCTCTTCTGATCATCGAGGTCACCGATGCCTTGATCTAATTACTCAAAGGGTCATCATTTCACGACATGTGACTTTTGATGAAGACCACTTCCCTTACTCCTCCTTTCATGCTACTCCATCTCCTTCTGACTATGATTCTTTTAGCTCGGATGAAGTTCCCTCCCCTCTTCTTCATACTCCCCTGCCATCCACCTCCACTGTGCCAATTCATGCGGCCCCTATGCATGATATTGAGGCCCCATCTTCTGCTGAAACTACTTTCGACCATACTATGCCACCTACGGTTGATACAACTATCGGTTCCACTCTAGACACCAATTCAATCGTTCCACCCCAATCTCCTATGACTTCTGCACAACCCTCAGCCTCTACCTCTGGTCACCATATGACCACTCGCTCTAAGACCGGGTCTCTCAAACCTCGTCAAATATTGAATCTATTTGCTACTTCTGGTGTGTCTCCTATACCGCGCTCCACAACTCAAGCTCTTCGTGACTCAAATTGGAAAGCAGCTATGGATTCTGAAATGTCTGCTCTCCTCTCAAATGGCACTTGGGATCTTGTTCCATGTCCCACGAATGTTAACATTGTTGGTTGCCGTTGGCTTTATCGTCATAAATACGACAGCCAGGGTAAACTTGACAGATACAAGGGTCGTCTTGTGGCCCAAGGATTCTCTCAACAGCCCGGTCTCGACTTTGATGAGACCTTCAGTCCTGTTGTAAAGCCCGCCACAATCCGTACTGTTCTTAGCATTGATGTCTCACGAAATTGGCACATACATCAGCTAGATGTCAAGAATGCTTTTTTAAACGGGGATCTAACTGAAGAAGTTTATATGAAACAACCCCCCGGTTATGTTCACCCGACTTATCCGAATCACGTTTGTCGCCTAAAAAAGGCACTTTATGGTCTTAAACAAGCCCCTCGTGCTTGGTATCAACGCTTTGCTATCTACATCACCTCTTTAGGATTCACCAGCAGCAAATCTGATAACTCTTTGTTTATATTTCATCGTGGTCATGACACTATCTATCTCATGTTATATGTTGATGATATCATTCTTACCGCCTCCTCTCCTCATCTTATTTCTCATGTCATCTCTCGCCTTTCTGCTGAGTTTGCTATGACTGACCTTGGTCCTCTCTCCTACTTTCTTGGAATCTCTGCCCTTCGGTCCTCCTCTGGTTTGTTCCTTTCACAGACTTCATTTGCTCGCGAGATTCTAGCTCGAGCAGACATGTCCGCATGTAATCCCTGTAGTACACCCGCAGATACGAAGTCCAAATTGCCATCTCTAGGCAAACCAGTCTCTGATCCGACTCTCTATCGTAGCCTCGCTGGTGCATTACAATATCTAACTTTCACTCGTCCTGACATTTCCTATGCAGTCCAACAAGTCTGCCTTTACATGCACGATCCTCGCGAACCGCATCTTAATGCTCTCAAACGTATTCTCCGCTACCTTCAAGGTACGCTTACTCATGGTCTCCATCTTCGTCCCTCCTCAGTGGATCAATTGATCTCATACACTGATGCAGATTGGGCAGGATGTCCTGAGACTCGTCGCTCAACTTCCGGGTATTGTGTCTTTCTTGGAGATAATCTTGTTTCTTGGTCATCTAGAAGACAACATGTTGTCTCTCGTTCCAGTGCTGAAGCAGAATATAGGGGTGTTGCAAATGTTGTTGCTGAAGCGACATGGCTTCGCAATCTTCTTTTGGAACTCCATTATCCTCTTTCTCGTGCTACCGTTGTGTTTTGTGATAATGTAAGTGTTGTTTACTTGGCGTCTAACCCTGTTCAGCACCAAAGAACTAAACATGTTGAAATAGATTTACACTTTGTTAGGGAACGTGTTGCCTTTGGACAGGTTCGTGTGTTACATGTTCCTTCAGCCCATCAGTTTGCAGATATATTCACTAAGGGATTACCATCCCAACTCTTTCTCGAATTCAAATCCAGTCTGAGCATTCGGGAACCTCCTGCTCGGACTGCGGGGGGTGTGTTAAATACATATAATTTATAGTAAAGATTGTTTCCCTTTAATTGTATTTAATACTTTCCTTTCTTTTCTTTTCAATTGTATATAGTATAGGGACTGTATTGCAATATTGTAATGGGGTTTTCCCTATTTATTTGAATGAGAAGCACAGGCTCCCCATAAGGGTTTCTCACGATTAACACATCTGAATATGTACTACTGATCATTTTATCTCTAAAAATGTGATACTGTTGAATTAAATTAAATTATACTACTAAAATTATTCTTCATAACAATTGAAATGCGTTAATTCGTTCAAATACAATAGAAAACACGAACAAACTCTCATAACAATTAAAATGAGTTTCCGTTTTGCATCAATTGTTTCGCAATTTCTTCTCTTAAACTAGCCAAATATGCATCTATTAACCTTGTTAATTTTCAAGTAATGTAATAATTAGTTACTTCCTATGCCTTGCTACCAACCACAAACAACCCACACAAAAAAAGCTCTGCCAAATTACAGACAACAAGATGCTCTCTAGGGTTTAGGTCGTTTGGCCGCCACCTTCGTCGGCAGCCACGACTTCTCACCCTCACCGCCGGGGACCTGCAACCACCCCCCCCCCCCTCTCGACCATATGCTCTATAGGGTTTAGGTCGTTTGGCCTCCACCTTCGCCGGCAGCCACGGCTTCTCACCCTCACCGCCGGGGACCTGCAACCACTCTTTCTCCGGCCACAAACCTGTTCCGTCCACCAACGCCGCACCTAACGCACCTCACCAGCGTTTTCTCCACCACTTTCTACCATTCTCCACTCTATCCCTCGCATTTACATCCCACCTAAACACCTCCCTCTCACCAGAAATCGATTGCACGATTGGAGAAGGAGATGGAGCTCGATTGATTGGAGATGGAGATGGTTCTTGAGTCACACACGAGAGAGAGAGAGAGAGAGAGAGAGATTTGAGATGTTGGCTGCTGAAAATAAGTGAAAATAAGTGATACCCTAGTCACTTTTTCGGTCAGTGGCAAATAAGTGTTAAGTGGGTCTTTTTTAGGGGAAAAAACAAACAAGCTGATTTGGTTGAGATCTGACCGAAAAAGTGTTAAGTACTAAATAAGTGATGAATACTTAAAAACAAACAGCCCCAAACATTTCAAGTCCTTTAAAATCCAAATTCCTCCAATACCAAATCTTACATGAAATCAAAATCTCTAAAAATCATTCAATGAACATCCACGAAGGATTTTTCATAACTATTTTTATCGCCTCATTGTTGTGGAAAAACTCTGATAATTGAAAATTTTCAGTTTGTTTGTAACTGCACAAGTTTTGAATAGGCGATGAAAAAGTTCTCCCATTTTTAACGCTCTACGAAACAAAAGGGAATCCAAATGTGAACACTAAAACCGTAGTGCAAAAAAATCATTCTACCAACAACTATATAACGACTCGTTCACAATAATCCAACCACAAACAATGTAAAGGCAATATCAAGCATAAATACACACATATAGTTATGCAAATTGAGACACGAATACTATCGTTGTGATATTGTACATCCATTAGGATGGATATATCACTTTTTTTTAGAAAGTGCATTAAACAAGTAGCTGATAAAAAAGATGTATTTTTATGACATTCTTAGAAGTGCCATATTATAAAGTTAATAAAATGACTTTTTTTAACAAAGTTTTTTTTGTTAAAACACCCAAAAATGTTATATAAACTTACCTAGAACACGCAATTGTTTGACCCTATAAACTAAAGTATTATAAAACAGTCTATTAGAACACTTGGTCATCTTAAGCATCATATAAAACCCGATTTTGTTGCAGTGCAATGACGTATTGGGAGCATAGTTACTGATACGTACAGAGCAAAGGCACAAAAATACAACGCTGGATGTAGATACTCAATCCTCTTTGTTGAAGTCTCACAAGTCACATCGGTTAGACTTGGATCATTGCTTGGCCATACATGTTGGGGTCTTCTTTCTCTCCTAAAGCTTCTTTTAAACATTAATGTGATGGGGTTCACTCCCGTTGCAATGGCGGATCAACAACAACTCGATATCCTGTGTGGCCTCTACATGCTCCCGTGGTCGGTGGTTTTTCATGGTTGTGGCTCAATCATTTCAAATCATTGCCAATTGTACAATGTAGATACGTTACACATTATTCATTTATAGAATCGAATCCCACTCATTTGAGTCGAATCTTGGTTGGGTTTAAAAAGATAATTTTAGGGTAATTAAGAATCTTTTCACGCACATATATATATATATATATATATATATGTTTGAATCGTGTTCACAAAATGGATGCCAATGGATCTTGAAATAAGGTGGCAAATATGGATACCATAAGCCGCCGAAAGGGAAAAAAAGTCCCTCTCATAAGAGACTTATAGGAACAATAAGAATAAGAAATCCCTTTTCTCCTTTGATATATATATATATATATATATGAAAAGTTAGTATGAACAAATCAAATGCTTATAAAAGTAGAAGTCTTTTAGCCCATTATTTCTTTCTTTCTCTTTTTTGCACGCAACAACGATCTTTGCACCCCAAGTGGGAGAATTCTAAAGTTACCCTTTTTCGATGGTTTTCCACTTCTTGCAGAAATTCTAGATGTAGCCGATTTAGATATGACGTATAGCAGGATTCTTGAATTGGCATATCGTCTTACTTATGGGTAATAACCTACCAATTAATTTGTTGTACATACACACACACACATATATATATATATATAGAGAGAGAGAGAGAGAGACCACAAATCATATAAACATTATTTAACGTTTCGTCTATGAAACAATACTGCATGGAATGACACATACAAACTGGTTTTAGAGTTTCTATCTTTTAGAAGTTTTTTATATGATTTACCACCACATATAAACAATCACACATGAGGGGCGGTTCAAATAAGAAGACCAAATATTGTGATAATGTAATTAAAAAATGAAAGTTAAGGGGAGGTTAATATGTGAACCCATTGAAAATATCCGGGAAAAAATCTGTTTGAAGATGTTTATGTGAATCGACGTTACAGATTATTCATATGGGTTCATATGCATCTTAAATGGATTTTTCAATGATTCACATATGAATCTTTCATTAACCTCCCGATATTTAGTCTTTTCTTATTTGAACATCCCATTATATACATACATATATATCTATATATATATGTGTGTGTGTGTGTGTGATGGTTGACAAGATAAAGAAATTAAATATGTAAGATTCTAGAGCTCATCTTGTTGTTATGTTGTGTGTTTGGCATCTTAAATGGTGGTTGAATAATTAGTGCATGTGGGTGTTGGTGATAAAGGGCCTACCACCATTGTCATTGGGGCATTGGGGTCTTGGTATTAGAATTGAATCCATGTGTTGTGTTAATGATAATAATATTTGAAATGTGGATTGGAGGTCGCTGTTGCAGAGATTAGAAGCAACTTTCATTTCGTCCAAAATAAACAGCATTTAAGGTGGTTGGTTTCTGAATTGGTCAAACATGGATGATTAATTCATGACCTTCTTTTTGGTGCTTTCTTCTCCTACCATTTATTCATTCATCTTCTTCACCACTTTCCACCCTTCATCTTTTGCTTTTATTTTCCTTCTCATCTCATCTCCATTTAATTTCAAGATTCATCACCAACCTTTCCAATTAACTTCTAACAAACTTACGACATATTATTAAATAGCCTGCGGATTTCACAGAAACGGTTTCTTTATTTGTTGTTACAGTAAAGACATGATCTAAGTACATTCTTACTTACTAAAGCACTGCCAAATACTCGTTTCATGTTCTTATATATTAAATGGTTGTTTACTTGTAAGAGACAAAAGGGGGAATCTTTATCCATACGATCAATACCCTTTGTAGTGTAAAAAAATGTTTGTTATCGTGGTGCATTTCCTAAAGATTGGTTATAATTATTGAAAAATCTAGATGTGTTGGTACGTAAGACCATCATTAAATGAAAATGTCCTTTTTGCAACGGAATTATGTAATTTTGGTGCAAAAAGTAATTAATCGTCACTTTTAACACTAAACAAAATAGTCCAAGTATATAACACCAAAGAAATAATCTTATGCAAATAACTCATTCTGTTTCTGTTGCAAGACATTTTTCCTTCCAGTGCCACAAGTTATCGTGTCTCAGTTTATTTTTTTCAAGGGGACTGCTTTAAGTACTTTTTATCTGGATGCGTCAGAAAGTATTAAAAACCACAACAAAAGCTTGCGACGTTGACTTACGATTTACTGACTATTTAAATAGTAGAAATTGGCAATGTCTAAAATGGAAATTTGATCCCCATATAATTATTTAGTTATGATAATCACCGGCCATATGCTACTAATGTTTTGTAATAATAGTATTACCATACTTTTTAAAGACACAATTGTTTCCCTCTAAAAGAAGAAGAATAAAAAAAGACACAATTGTAAATTGTTTGTTGATAGGGATGAAATGTTATATGTTGTATTTTAGAAGGGCGTGTATGTAAAATTGATAAATGTGTCGTGTGGTGGAGCATGGGATTGTCTTCGAATACGTGTACGCGATTGATCTATTAAAAGAAGGCGACTATCTAATGACGGCCTTTCCCACGTGATTGACGAATAAAAAAAGCCATCCCATGTGGGGATTTGGTGTCGTGAATATCATTGCTTTAAAGCTTTTCTTTTTATGAAAATTTTTTAACTTTTACGAGTGATAGTAATTGATTCATTTACTTTAAAATGAATTGATTTTGAATATACAACAGTATTGAATATTGTCTGATTTATCTAAACACCTGGATTCATGGTTTTAAAACGTGTTTGATAGAAGAGATATTAAGTCTCTCTTGTAAGACAACATTTATTCATCTCCTCAATAAATGCATATATATTAATATTATATATATAATTTTTTATTTGTATAAATTATAAATTACAAGATATATATATATATATATTGTTATAAATTGTAATTCTATTTTATAATAGAATTTTTTAAATGGTACTTTAGGGACACTCTATTTATTTTAACATTTTTGTCCGGTTATGTTATAGTTGTATCAAACGCAAGACAAACAATTAATCATATTATGTCCAATCACGCCTCATCTAATCTGAACACCAAACATTACCTTAAATCAATTAATTCCATCTAACTCAAGGTCAATATTTATTCGCTTTACAAATTAGGGGGTACTCAAAATCCCGAACAACTAGACCGACCCGACCAACCCAACCTAACACGAAACAACCCAACCTAACACAAAACAACCCAACACGAAGCAACTCGATGTCTAATCGAGTTGTAAAATCTTTAAACAGTAGGCATTCTGTTGAAATTGGGTTGTCGTCATTTGAACTCAACTCAATCCAATGAACCCGATCATATTATCTCGGTGCATCACATTCTAATGTTCGCTCAATTCTCATCCAACGGTTAATAACCACTTCTCCTCAAATTTAACATTTCTCACCGGAACCTAACCCTCATATACATTCTATCTCTATATAACTCCGTGTATATGTTTAGAAAACGTGAACATATATATGTAAATTAAAAAAATACTTGAATGTAATATACTTTAGATTTAAGGTTTAAGAAGTATAAGTAATTTGTAACAAATAATTGATGATGAAAAAAATTATGAGTAAAGAACACATAATATTCAAAGTTAGAATAGAGTAAATTACATTTTTGATACTTGTGTTTTCCACTCAATATCAACTTTGATTCCTATTTCAAACTAATTACACTTTTGGTCATTATGGTTGTTATTTTATTTCAATTATGGTCCTTCTGACCAACTTTAATTAAAATAACTATTTAACTTAAGGTTGTTTTAGTCCATTTACATTTTATCTATCTTTTTCATTTTTTGTTTTTATATAGTAAATTACAATCTTAGTCCTTGTGGTTTGTCTTTTTTCTTTTCTTTTTTGTCTTTCTATCCTTTTCATTTTATAAGTGTGTTATATTAATTAATTAATGATAATTTTTACTAACAAGACATTAAAAATACATATTTCATTTTTTAAATTACACCATTAGAAAGGTATTGTCAATATCTTTAAAATAAGTAATTATTGAATATTTTTTAATTTTTACGCAATTTATCTGATATGTACAAATTCGTGTACACTAATAAAAAACTTTTCTATTTTAAGTTGTGTTTAGATTTTTTTATCACTTTCTTTTATTGTGTAAAATATTGAAACTTGTCTGTGTCAGTTAATAAAAAAATGTATAGTTTTTACATTTAATTAAATGTTTTTTAAATGTGTATCAAATAAAAAACTTTGTAATATAATAATTACCTTTTTTCATAATATAAACTTAAATTTATTGTAATGAAAAATAAGTAATCAAGTAACAACTATACACTTTCAACAAGACTTTTCTAATGGTTTCATTTACAAAATGAAGTATGTATTTTTAACGTATTGTTAGTAAAATTTATCATTAGTTACTTAGGTGCACTTTGTATTTTAAGAGATCTGAAGTCTGAAATCTGATTTTACATCTAAAAAGTAAGAGGTGGTGCTGAAGTCTGAAATCTGAAATATTAAGACTGTTTGTTTTTATAAAATGATAAATATCTTAATTGACTACAAATATTATGTTTTAAAATTCCAACTTAAAAGAGGCCACTATTTGATAACACACACATTCATACCCATCAACCATGCGAGCAATTGAAAAGGAGGTTGGAGTAACTGAACCCTTCAAAAAAATAAGAGGAATTAAGTGGATGACGCACCTCTAAAATTTCAGAGGACATTAAGAGGTTTTCAGATTTTTTTCTAAAAATAAAACAAACGGTCTTAAATCTGAAAACCTCTTAATTTTCAGACTTAAGAGATTTTAAGAGGTCTTTTTTAAAAAACAAACAACCCCTTAATGTAATAAGGGTTTAAAATGAGAAAGGTAGGAAAGACAAAAAAGTGAAAAAAAAACCACAAAAGTTTAAGTGTGTGGTTGTTACTTAAATATTTATTTTTTCGTTACAATAAATCTAAGTGATAAACTTCGATTTTTTACATAATAAAAGAAAGTGATAATTTTTTTAACACAACTTAAAATAGAAATGGTTTTTTTTATTAGTGTACACTAGTATGTATATATATATATATATATATATATATATGTTGGATAAATGAATTCTTATTCTTACGAGCAAATTACAATTGCGTAAAATATAAAAAATATTCAATAATTACTTATTTTAAAGACATCGACAATACTTTTCTAATGTTGTAATTTACAAAATGAAATGTGTATTTTTAGTGTATTGTTAGTAAAAATTATCATTAATTAATTAATATAACAAGGGTATAAAATGAAAATGATAGAAAGACAAAAAAGAAAAGAAAAAAGACAGACCACAAGGACTAAGGGTGCGTTTGGTTCGCAGAATGATTTCTGAAGGAATGGAATCTGTCAAGGAAATTGGAATCTGGAAGGAATTGGAATGGAATGTAGTCAGGTTTGACCACCTGTTTGGTTGACAGAATTGAAATGAAATATGTCAAAGGAATTGGAATCTGTCTGTTTGGTTCACAGAATGTAGCTTTGGAATTGGAATGAATTTTCGACAAATGACCAAAATACCCTTTTTTATAAAATAATTATTAAATACTTTAATGTGTAAAAAATATAATATACACAACCCAAAAATAAAAAATAAAATAAAAATAAAAAATAAAATAAAAATAATTATAATTTAAATGTATTAAATTATATTAATAAAAGGGAAATTAATTAAAATGCCACAAGTTTGAAAGTGAGTTACCAAAATACCCCAAAAAATTAATTTTTTTACCAAAATGCCCTTTTTTCCGCGGAGGGAGCCCTCTATAGCGGGCAGGGACTGAAAGTGTAAAATTTTGCAAGATTATTTTCACTTTCAGTCCCCATAGCGGGCCATCACGGACCTCGATCGCGGGGGCCAGGGACTGAAAGTGTAAATATATCTTGCAAAAAAATTCACAATTGGTCCCTGCCCGCGATCGCGGGCTCTTATCGCGGGGAAAAAGGGCATTTTGGTAAGAAATTAATTTTTTGGGGTATTTTGGTAAGTCCCTTTCAAACTTGTGGCATTTTAATTAATTTCCCTTAATAAAAAATAAAATTAAAAATAAAAATAAAAATAAAAAATAAAAATAAAATAAAAAACTAAAGTATTAAATTAAATGAGGGTATTTTTGTCATTTAGACAAATTTGGATGGAATGGAATTCAATTCCATCCATTTTGTAAAGGAATGGTGAATTCCTTAGTTGGGTGAAATTCATGGAATTCAATTCCATTCCATTGCAAACCAAACAGCACAATAGAATTTGGTCAATGGAATTGACCATTCCAATTCCGCTCAATTCCGTCGGAATCCGTCGAACCAAACGCACCCTAAGATTGTAACTTACTATATAAACTAATAAAACAAAAACTCAGAAAGACAAATTAAAGGTAAATGGACTAAAATAGCCTTAAGTTAAATAACTATTTTAATTAAAGTTGATCAGAAGGACCAAAATTGAAATAAACTAACAACTATAATGACCAAAAGTGTAATTAGTTTGAAATAGGGACTAAAGTTGATATTGAGTGAAAACCATAAGGACCAAAAATGTAATTTACTCTATTTTAGTATACCAAAATATCAACCTGGCCAACCCAACCCATACGGTTCGAATTAGGTTGGGTTGTATTTTAGATTAGATTAAGATTTTTCAAACCGCAAATATTGAATTAAGTCTTCAAATATCTTCGCTCCAATGAACCAAATCATAATCACATCTATTACAAATTATTCATGTTTATTCATCCATTTTCACATATCTAATTTGACCTATTATTTGGGTTTCTTTTCATAATTTTAAGAGTAAATTACATGAATGGTCCCTGTGGTTTGGTCCAAATCTGGATTTGGTCCATATTTTAAAATAAGTACACCAGGTGTCCCTATGGTTGTCATTTTATTTCACGTCAGGTCCCTGACGCTAACTCCGTTAAAATAAGTCCGTTAACTCAGGGGTAAAATGGTCAATTTACCCCTGTCTTCACCAGTCACCTTCTCTGGCCACCCCTCCCACTCTACACTGCTAGATCTCTCAACACCTCCATTTCTGTGACCCTCTTTCTCTCTTTAACACACCTACATATATATATATATATATAGGCTGAGTATCTTTTGCAAACCAGTGTATTTGTACAAACTCGTACAAACCATACCTAGCTTTATGATTTTGTAAATTTGGCTTCATGAATATATATATATATATATATATATATATATATATATATATATATTGGCTTCATGAATATATAATTTGGCTTCATGAATATATCATTTGGCATTTTTAACTATTTTTTTTTCGGTGGAGCCCTAAAATACCCTTATTTTTGTAAAAAAAATTAGTTAAAAATGCCAAATGATATATTCATGAAGCCAAATTATATATTAATGAAGCCAAAATATATATATAAATATTCATGAAGCCAAATTTACAAAATCATGAAGCTATGTATGGTTTGTACGAGTTTGTACAAATACACTGGTTTGCAAAAAATACCACCCCTATATATATATATATATATATATATATAGAGAGAGAGAGAGAGAGCCTTCTTCAAATGTAAACTTTTTTTATGTAAACTTTATAAACCAAGGGTATTTGGGTCTTTTTCTTCAAATTCGTAATTTTAGGAATATTCATAATTTTAGCAACAAACAAACTTCCTTAATTTTCTCAGTTATCTTCATCTCTCTCTCTCCGGCGACCTACAATCCGGCGATCTCCCATCCGGCGACTTCCTCCCACTCCGGTGACCTCCCCCAAATTCCGGCGAGTTTCATAATTTTTTCGAGTTTCATAAACAGTTTTTTCATAAGTTTCAAGTTTTATAAACTGTTTTTTCGAAATTTTCACGTTTAATAGGAAAAAAACAGTTTTTTCATAAACAGTTTTTTAGTAGATGAAAATCGATATGAAACCCAGAATCATGAATCATAATGAAACCCAGAATTGATATGAAACCCAAAATCATGAATCGTAATGAAACCCATAATCGATATGAAACCCATAATCATGAATCGATATGAAACCCAGAATCGATAGAAATCAATATGAAACCCAGAATCATGAATCATGTGAAACCCAAAATCGATATGAAATCGATATGAAACCCAGAATATGAATTGATATGGCAGTAGATGAAATCGGTAGAAGAGACCACATCGCCGATAACCTTACCAAAAGGTAGCCTGGATAATACTTGTCAAACAAGATACGATGGTGGTGCATTCCTGCGGCGTTACCACGACCTCCAGGATGCTTGCGGTGTTTTCAGATATGACGTAACCGACGCTCACGTGGATGTGCTTCTTACGGTTCTTCTGTTTCGTTAAAGAAATTACAAAAACCCGCCGGAAAAACGAAAGCTGGTAGCGGTTGATCACCGTACTTCCTCCACCTTCTGTCGCCGGTGGTTTGGATCATCATGGTGGCCGGAATTTTGTATGTGTGTGTGTGTGAGAGAGAGAGAGAGAGAGAGAGAGAGAGATTGAGGTAAATGGGAAGAAAGTTAAAGAAATAATCTAAAAACTAATCCCAAAATACCCTTTCCCTATTTTTAATTCAAAAAATTCCTCAACCGTTGATCAAAAAATCGATGGCCTAGATGGGTTTATAAAGTTTACATAAAAAAGTTTAAATTTGAAGCTCCCTCTCTCTCTCTCTCTCTCTCTCTCTCTATATATATATATATATATATATATATATATATATATATATATACATACATACATACATATATACAAACTTGCAACCTCCTCTCTCATCTCTCCCACAACTCCGATCACCGGAAAAAAACGTCCGACTAGCAACTCCGATCACTGGGGGAGGAAAAAAACGAGCAAAGCACACGGTATGTCTTTCATCTGTGTGTGTATATATATATATATATATATATATGGGTCTGTGTATATATATATATGTGTGTGTGGGGGGGGTCTGTGTATATATATATATATATATATATATATATATATATATATATATATATATATATATATATATATAATATGAGAAGAAGGGTTGTTGGTCAATTAGTCAAAATAGTGAAACAAGGAAGAAGGGGAGAAATGGGTGGGGGTGTAGTTCGTCGAAGAAGGTGGATGGCGGCGATGTGGCCGGAGAAGGTGACCGGTGAAGACAGGGGTAAAATAACCATTTTACCCATGAGCTAACGGATGAAATTTAACGGAGTTAGTGTCAGGGACTCGACGTGAAACAAAATGACAACCACAGGGACGCCTGATGTACTTATTTAAAAATATGGACAAAATCCAGATTTAGACCTAACCAGAGGACCATTCATTTAACTTACTCTAATTTTAATAATCACAAGTTCACAACAATCTCATTTACTTACAGATAAACAAGTGACGTATACACACATATACATTAATAGCAATATACATACATAAATACACATACATATATGTATATATATATACACACTCACATATATATATATATATATATATATAGGGTCAGGTTCAAGGGAAAACCCTAAATAACCGGAAAACCGAAAAACCACGAAAATACGAAAGAAAAAGTATATCAATATGGATGTCAAATTAACGAGAAAAATATGATCATTTATTTGGTGTAACTTATTTCGTTCGAATTTTGTTTATTTTTCGTTTATTTTCGAATAAAAAATAGGGGGGTGAGGTTTTTTTATTTAATTAATATTGTTGTAACCGCCCGTCTAATCACATCCATCAGATCATCTGATCTAACGGTTGATAAAGTGTTTTTTAGTTTTCCATTTATTTGAGGTTTTCCCCTGAACCTCCTTCTCTATATATATATATATATATGTATATGTCAACTTATTGATCAGGTTATATTTTAGTTGTCTCTATGTGCCGCCCTTATACTTGTAACGTCTAGTTGTCACTCCGTAAGTGGTTTTAACCCACATCACCAGCGGTACCGCTACATATATATCACTACATGATACCTATCTTGTCAACTAAAAAGGAACATAAATGTTATTTTAAAATCTCCTAAATATAATATTTTATTTTCTCCAATATTTTTCACATAGCAATCGACATTTTAAATTAATAATTTTAATTTTTAATTTTTAATTTTCTACATGTATTTGGGCAAAATTAATTGCTCACATAAAGAAAAAGATGTAAAAAGTTCTAAATTACAAATATTAGTTTTAAATATTTATTATTAAAAGCGTTTTAAACAATTAATAAATAGTCGTTTGATTCTACATGTTATCGATATCAAAAAAAAATTCTTAGATTAAGTAACGTACTAATTATAATTGGTAGATAAAACCAATAACTAACGACTACAATTAGGCATTGTTTGACAAAAAAAAACCTAGCTTATAAACTAGCTTTTTTGGTGTACATGTTTGGATGATTATAAGCTAGCTTATAAGTTAGTTTTTTGAAACGCTACTTGAAGTAGCGTTTCAGTAGTTTTTTGTGAATATTCCAATATTGCCTCTTATTATTATTTACTGACTATTATTATTAATAAATATTAATTTTTAAATTTAATTTTTATTAATTAATAAAAATTAGTTAATAGTAACTAAAAATTATTAAATTAAATTTTAATTATGAATTAATATTAATATTTAATTATTTAGAGTTATTGTTAAGGGCATTGCTATTGACACCCTAAGACCATGAGTACCGCTACCCAATGAACCCACTGAACTCAATTGCCACCTCAGCGCCACATCAGTTTTTCTCTTTCCTACCATTCTTACCCTAAAGTGGAGTACCGCCTACCCACCCTACTCGCTGAACCCAACCCTATGTATATATGTGGATAGAGAGAGAGAGAGAGAGAGAGAGAGATGCTCGGGTAAGGTCGGGTTTGTGAACCCGCACGCTGCTACCCGATGTGAAGCCCGCACCCCTCATACCGCCTACCTCCTTACCCTCTTGCTACCCGAATGGAACCCGGCCCTGGTACCCGAGAGCGGTACGCAGGGCCTAACATGAGATGTTGAATGTTTTGGGAATTAAAATCATTAGATCCATCAAATCAATTACATAATATACTTTATTTTATTATATGAAACGATTTCATCAAGAAATGAATGATATGAAACAATTTAATCAAAGTAAATAATTTTATGAAAAAATTCATTAAAAAGCCTATGAAATCCAAAGTTTACACGGAAAAAAAAATTACAAAATAGTGAGCCTCTCTCACTCTCTCTCTCTCTCTCTCTCTCTCTATATATATATATAGAGAGAGAGAGAACCTCAAAAAAACGGAAAACTAAATTATTATTATTATATATAATTCATATTATTATTAAAAATGAATGATATGAAACATTTTTATCAAAATAAACAATTTCATAAAATAATTTCATCAAGAAAAACCTATGAAATCCAAAAGTTTACAAGTTTACACACATTTAACGGTTTACAATTTATTATCCCTCTATGTATATATATAATATATACATGCAATCCTAAGTCCTATTTCGAATAAAATTCATTAGATTTGTTTGCGTAACAATTTATTTTGTGTATATATCAAAATATATTTATAAACAATTTTTAAGTTCGAAGTTACAAATCACCAATTAATTTACTCTCAATGTATATCATATATATATATATATATATATATATATATATATTGTTGGGTCATCTAGATTTGAAATTGACTCTCCGATGTTCTCCCTTACATCTTACTTAGAATATTGTAGCATGGTTCTTTTAAAGATGACTTGTATAAGATATCAAATGTTCGGTGAAGTCGAAGATCAACCGAAACCAAGTTTGAAGACATTCTACTTGTGGAAAATAGAAGACTCTTCTTTGCACTCAACCAAGTCATTTTCCACCGAATTGGTTCTTACAAGTCGGTGGACAATACTTCACCGATTTTGTTGTCACAAGTCGGTGGACAATACTTCACCGATTTTGTTGTCACAAATCGGTGGACAACCCTTCACCGATCTTGTTCTCAACAAATCGGTGGACAACCCTTCTACCGACATATCCTCTGTCGGTCCGCCTCATCTCACCGATAAGGGTGCTGAAATCGGTGGGATCCTTGTGTTATCAAATAAAAGATCTTCTCTCTACAGATTGTTTCAAGTTCCAAAGTCAATTATATCGGTGAAACTTCATCGGTGTGATTGTCTTTGAATACACATCAAGAAGATCATTTATTATGGGACAATATCCTTTGACAGATAAAAGTGACTGTTTGTCGTTTTATCCGTTATCAGTTAAAGTCCTTTTCTTCAGCATGGGCTCTATTTCCAGTACCTAGTAAAAGGTGATAAGGACATCTCAGCTTTTCAGAAGTCAACATCCTCAGCAAATATGATGATGACAAGTGTCCCAAGCATTCAATGCTTGTACACTCCTTGCCACTATAAAAGGAAGAAGATATCCCCATGCAAACTACGCTTTCTGGAATTCTCTCAGTGCAAGAAATCTCCATATTGATTGATAACTTAATAGATTTGCTCTCAGTGTTCTTGGTTGTTTTGTTTAGTATACTTTGTGAAAGATTGTTAGAATAGTTTATATGTTCTTTTCCGCAACAGTCTTTAAGTTTCTTTGTGTAATTCTAGTTGAAAGATTTTCAATAAAAGAATTAAAATTGTGAAATTTTTGAGTATTGTATTCAACCCCCCCTTCTACAATATTTGTTAAGCCATCTGGGACTAACAAGTGGTATCAGAGCAGAAAGTTTAATTCCATAAACTTGATCTGCGATGGCTGCCTCTTCTTCTTCAACCATTGAAAACTCTTTTCAAAACAATTTCTCTGAGAATGGCTCCATAACAAAACCGCCTAAGGTTAATGCTAACAACTTTTTTCTGTGGAAAAGCCGCATGATGCTATTCATAGAAGGAGTGGATACTAGATATCCAACCATTCTCAAAGAGGGACCTATCATCCCCAGAGTTTGGGCTCGCTATGAAACGCAGAGGCCTGGTAAAGAAAACATGGAAAAAGAAATCTCTAGTGATTCTGATGAAGAAAAATCAAGTGCTACTGGTCGTTACATCCTCAAAAATCCTAAGAAATATACTGATGAGGAAAAACGGTTGGTTTCCCTTGACTCTAAACTAAGAGCAATTATTGCACTCTCACTTCCTGATGAGGTCTATCACTCTCTAGTTAACTTTGAAACTGCTAAAGAGATGTGGACCACACTGTGTGTACTGTACGAAGGTACAGTGGAAGTAAAGAAATGTAAAAAGATTGGTCTTATTAGAAAGTATGAACTCTTTGCTTTTGAAAAAGGAGAATCTCTTCCTAGCTACTATAATCGTTTCAACTCTCTTTTAAATGATCTGAAGTTATTGGGCAGAGTCTATGATAATGAGGAAGTCTTATGCAAGTTCATGGATTGTCTTCCAGAATTTTGGGAGAATATATGTACTTGCATTAAAACTACCAAGGACCTTGAGTTCATGCACTTAACTGTCCTGTATGGAACTCTCTTCAATTTTGAGCAAACCAAGTTACAAACGAAATCTTTCATCAAAGAAATAAAGAGCTCTTCTATAGCTCTTGTCAGTGAAAGTTCCAAGAAATCTCAAAATGTTCCTAAAATCACCTATCCTTCATCAGACTCTGACAATGACAGCCAAAATAACTCTACCCACCAAACGGAGGCATATCTTAGTGATGCTGATGATGAAGGTGAGGAAATTATGGTTGAACAGTTGTCTGATGAAATGGCAATGATGGCTGGTTCTAAGCACAAGTTTCGTCCTTTCAACAAATCCATAAATTTTAGAAAATCTTCATCTTCCAAGACTTCTTCTGATAAGTCAAATGAAGAGTGCTATAACTGTGGCAAGAAAGGACATTTTGCATCTGAGTGTAGGAGCAAGCGTGTTACTAAGTCTAGGAACCCATCCTTTGACAAATATTCTTCAAAGAATGAGAAACCCAGAAATAATTCTCTCAAATCAACCTTTTCCAAAAAGGATACCCAATCCTCTTCCTTAGACCATCAGGAGCGTGCTGAGAAGTATAAAGCCAAGTACAAGAAAGGAAAGAAAGGAGTGAGGGTCTGGAAAGAAAAGGAAAAGGTCTTATGGCAGAAACTCATGACTAGGATGAAGAAGACTCCTCTGACAGTGATTCTCACAATATGTGCTTCATGGCCATTTCTGAAGAGATGGAAGATTCTGAAAAAGCTGCCTCTCCAATGGCTCTTGTGGAAACTGGGTGCTCGACAGCTTATGCTCAGGTACATCCTTTTAATGACATGACTGATAGTGAAAAGATTGATGCTTACGAATCATTAACTAAAGATTTTTATGCTGTCAAGGATAGCAAGAAAAGAAAATTCATTCAAGTTAAAACTCTCACCTCTCAACTTGAAGTCTGCATGGCTAAACTTGAAAAGTTTGAGGAAATCAAAGCTGAGCTTGAAAATGTGAAAACCATAAATCACGTGATTTCAAAAGAGAAAAATCATCTTTTTAAGAAACTAAAAAGGGAACAAGAGGTTGTTAGAAAATGGTCAAATTCTTCCAAAAATCTTGAACAAATCTTTCAAGGCCAAATCAGTGGTAATGATAAATTCGGTCTAGGATTTGGGAAAACTGTTGCTGATAACTCTTCTCTTGCACTCATCCCTTCCTCCAATGCATGGGATGATGCCTCAGAGTCAAGTTCTTGTGACTCCATTTCCTTAAACTCTTTAGATCTGGGTGAAGCCTTAAAGTATGGAATGTTTATAAAGGCAAAAGAATCTTCTTCTTTTCAAAACATTGAGAAGCAAGATTCCAATGATGTTTCAAAACCCAACCATGACCTTTTGAAAGATTCAGTCATGGATGAAGCCTCTTCCTCTAACTCCTCAAAAGCTAAACCTTTTCAAAGAGCAAATCCCTCCGATTTCTCCACTGATGAGCAACCCTCAAAGACCACCGATTTCTCCACTGATGAGCAACCCGCAAAACCCACCGATTTCTTCACCGATGATCTTCCCATACCTCTTCATGAGCTGTTAAAATCTATTCACATAGATGAATACCCCTCTTCTGATCATAAACCCTCAAAGATCCCTAAGAAAGAACCACAACCTTCATCAAACAGACTCTCATCTTCCGACAAAAGGAAATATGTTGTTGACCTCCATCCCAAAAGTAATACTACAAAGACATTTTCTGGCAACACATCTGTTCTTCCCATTCCCATATCCGTGCTTTTGAAAAAGTCAAATCTCAAGGAATCATCATCTTATAACTCTATCAAAGGAATCCTTGGACCCAAACCTTTTTCCTCATCCTCTTCTGCCAAGATAATAAAGATTAATGGGAAAAGTAAATTCAAGGAAAGTGGTCACAATTATAAAAAGATTTTTATCTATAGAAAATGCTATAACTGTGGTGGCACTTTTCACATGGCTAAGGATTGTCCCAAGGAAAGAATAGATAGAACCAAACCTAAGGACCCTTCTTCTTCTAACCCTAAAGGACCCATCACAAAATGGGCACCAAAGAACTAATCTGTTTTTGCATGCAGGCTTTTGAGCACCATCAAATATGGTATCTGGATAGTGGGTGCTCACGCCACATGACGAGAAACAAATCTCTCCTTATCAACTATGTGCCTGGAAAAGGTCTGTCTGTAACTTTTGGTGATAACTCTAAAGGTTATACCAAAGGATATGGAACTCTCACTAATGGATCTGTCACCTTCAATAAAGTGGCTCTTGTTGACGGCCTCATGCATAATCTTCTCAGCATTAGCCAACGTGTGATCTTGGATATAAAGTTATCTTTGAACTTTTTGTCTGTACTGTGGTGGACAAGAACTTCAATGTGGTGTTATCTGGAAAAAGGATGGAAAATGTCTATATCATTGATATGGGACTAAATAACAATTCATCCAATGTCTGCTTTGTGTCAGATGACACATCCAAAAGGAACTGGTTGTGGCATAAGCGTCTCTCTCATCTAAATTTCAAAACCCTTCATAAAATCTCCAACAAAGAGCTGGTGACTGGTAAGCCAAAGTTGAACTTTTTCAAAGAGAAGCTGTGTGATGCATGTGAAAAAAGGGAAGCTCACCAAAACTTCCTTCAAGACCAAGCAATGCTCTTCCATCACTCTTCCTCTCCAAATGCTGCACATGGACCTATGTGGACCAGTCAGCACTCCAAGTCTAGGAGGCAAAAGGTACATTCTTGTAATTGTTGATGAATTTACTAGATATACTTGGGTGTCTTTTCTCAGGTATAAAAGTGATGCAACTGAAGAAATCATCAATTTTGTCAAGAAAAATGAAGTTCTTAATGGCCAACTTGTTCGTTCGGTAAGAAGTGATAACGGCACTGAATTCAGAAACAGTGCTCTTGAAGACTTCTTTACTGAGAAAGGAATTTCTCAAAACTTCTCTGCAGTCCGTACTCCTCAGCAAAATGGAGTGGTGGAAAGGAAAAACAGAACTCTATGTGAGGCTGCTAGATCAATGCTAAGTGAATCAAATCTTCCCATCTATTTTTGGGCTGAAGCTGTAAATACTGCTTGCTTTACCCAAAATAGGTCAGTGATATCCAAAAGACATGATAAAACCCTTTATGAAGTTTTCCATGGCAGAAAACCAAACATTGGCTTTCTCCATGTTTTTGGCTGTGTGTGCTTTATTCTAAATGATCGTGATAATCTTAGGAAATTTGATCCCAAAGCTGATGAGGGAATCTTTGTTGGATACACCCTATCCTCCAAAGCTTATCGTGTGTACAACCTCAGGAGAAAATGCATTGATGAGTCTATTCATGTCAAATTTGATGATCTTAGATCATCATCTCTGTCAAATGATGATGCTGATGATTTACACAGATGGATCTCTTCTTGCATCGGTGATGCTCCTTTTTCAAACCCCACCGATACATCTTTCACCCCCTCCAATCCATCTCCATCAAATAACCAAGTCGGGTCATCCTCTATAATTCCCACCGAAATTGACCATGTTTCCACCGATGCACCTTCTCCCACCAATGTGCAACCCTCCACCGACGAACAGCCTTCCACCGACCCAATCTCTTCCACCGAAATCATTGCCTGTCACCGAACCTCTGATCCCACTCCATCTTCACCCCTAACACAAAATATTCCACCACCTTTACCTCCTGCATCTAAATGGACCAAAGATCATCCCATAGATCAAATCATCGGTGATCAACAAGCAGGTGTCCAAACACGTAGAGGAGTTGGAAACATTTGTCTCTATGTGAATTTTCTCTCTCTTTCTGAACCCAAGAAGATTGATGAAGCTCTTGCAGATCCCTGTTGGATCACTGCCATGCAAGAAGAGCTTTCTCAATTTAAGAGAAACAAAGTTTGGAGATTGGTTCCCAGACCCCGAAAGAAAACAATCATTGGAACCAAATGGATCTTCAGAAATAAAATGGATGAAGATGGTACAGTTATCAGAAATAAAGCCAGACTGGTTGCTCAAGGATACCGACAGGAAGAAGGCATTGATTATGATGAAACCTTTGCCCTGTTGCAAGACTTGAAGCAATAAGAATCTTTCTGGCCCATGTTGCCTACCGAAATTTCAGAGTCTTTCAAATGGATGTCAAAAGTGCCTTCCTCAATGGGGAACTTGCAGAGGAAGTCTATGTGAAACAACCTCCTGGTTTTGAAGATCCAGCTCATCCAGACTATGTGTACAGACTTGACAAGGCCCTTTATGGTCTCAAGCAAGCACCTCGTGCTTGGTATGACACACTTGCCAACTTCCTTCTAAAGCATGGATATTCCAGAGGTAAAATTGACAATACTCTCTTCATCAAGGAGACCTCAGGTAATCTTATTCTTGTCCAAATCTATGTTGATGACATCATCTTTGGTGCCACTGATGAGTCACTATGTGATGAGTTTGCTTCTCTCATGATGAGTGAATATGAGATGAGCATGATGGGAGAGCTTACATTCTTTTTGGGCCTTCAGGTCAAACAATCTTCAGAAGGGATTTTTATAAACCAAAGTAAATATATTCGTGACCTTCTGAAGAAATTTAATTTTTTAGATAGCTCTCCTATGAAAACTCCCATGGCTCCACCTTTGAAACTCAATGCTGATCTTAAAGGTGAATCTGTGGATGTTACCCTCTATCGAGGCATGATTGGTTCTCTTCTGTACTTAACTGCTAGCAGACCGGATATTATGTTTGCTACTTGTCTATGTGCCCGTTATCAGGCCAATCCTAAAGAATCACATTTAAAGGCTGTAAAACGGATTTTTCGGTATCTCAAGGGTACCTTGGACTTGGGTCTTTGGTATCCCAAGGACTCAGGTTTTGAACTAATTGGGTATTCAGATTCAGATTATGCAGGTTCCCAGATTGATAGAAAAAGTACTACAGGAAGCTGCCAGCTTCTTGGTGGCAAATTGGTAAGTTGGTCCAGCAAGAAACAAAACTCTGTGTCAACCTCTACTGCTGAGGCTGAATATGTAGCTGCTGGAAGCTGCTGTGCTCAGATCTTGTGGATGAGAAATCAACTCAGGGACTATGCTCAAATCTACTCCAAAGTCCCAATTCTGTGTGATAACTCAAGTGCAATAGCTATTGCAAACAACCCAGTTCTTCATTCCAGATCAAAGCACATAGATATCAGATATCATTTCATCAGGGACCACATCTCCAAAGGTGACATTGAGTTACATTTCATTCCCACCGATCTACAGCTTGCTGATCTATTCACCAAACCCCTAGATGAAGCCAGGTTCAACTTCCTAATAAGTGAACTTGGCATGTGTAACTTTCAATAACTGTGTGTCTTCACTTTCCACCGATCTCACATCGGTGGACACTCTCTTAGTTTCTCTTTTCCACCGACCTCACATCGGTGGACACTCTCTTAGTTTCTCCTTTCCACCAATCTCACATCGGTGGACTCTCTATTAGTTCCTCTTCCTCCACCGATCTCACATCGGTGGACACTCTCTTAGTCTCTCTTCTTCCACCGAAATCTCATCGGTGGACACTCTCTTTTTTCCTCTTTCTACACCGATCGCACACCATACTCACCACCGATATCTACTACCGACGTCTCCTTGTCGGTGTGTTATATTCCACCGACAATGACTTCTTCCACAAATCTCTCCCACCGACGCCTTTCCATCTTCCCACCGATATTCATGACCAATTCATCCCCGCCGGTAAGATCTGCACCCCGAAATACATCACCGAATCCCTAACCTTATCCCATACGCTTCCCCATGCTCACATCACCCCTAAGACCCTAGATGTCAGTGACCTTGACCGTCCCTTTTCATGTAAAACCCTTTCCACCACATACCCCGAAACCCTCATCATTACCTTTTCCACTTATTTAATTTATTTAAATGTTCTTATTCATAACCGTTCCCTCCTAAACCCTTCACCTCCTCCTATATATACGACCCCTCGTCCTTCACCCTCCTCCTCCTTCATTTTCTCTTTTCGAAACCTGCGACTCCTCCTCCATCTTCTTCCTTCATTCCCATTCTCACAATGGCACCCACCAAGATTTCTACGTGCTTTGAAGACCTCATCTTCAACCCTTGCAACCATGTAGCAAGGTTCGAATCCGATCCCGCTCATCCCGAGTTCGACACCATTATCAAGTTCTTAACCCGCTCACCTCTTCTCCATGCTTTCTCCTGCAACCCAAAGATGAGCAAAATGCTCATTGGCAAATTTTGGATGTCCTGTGTGTATGATATTTCAAATGAAGCAATCCATGCCTCTATCTTTTCTGACGAAGAGGGTGATCACGATGTTACTTTTGGCGTGGATGGTGTCTGTCGTGCTCTCCGGATCGAAGCCTTTTCAGAATATGTGGACATGCATGTCAACAACTTTCTTGAGCAAGTCATCAGCACTATTGGCTATGTCCAACATTATGAGGATAAAGCTTCCAAGTCTTCTAAAGGACCAGGTACCCTTCTTCGCAAACATATGGGTGGGGTTTGGAACTTCCTCTTTGCTCATGTGATCCATTGTCTCTCTAGAAACACAAGTGGTCAAGACCAATCCCCATCTTATATTACAAAGCTTTCTCATGCACTGATTTTTCAAAGAAAGGTGGACTTTGCTCAGTATTTCTTTACTGAGCTGACTGAAGTAATCAAACACCCGAAAAGGTGTTATGTCGCATACCCTCGGTTCATCTCCATGATCCTTCAACACAAACTCGGTGCGGCCTTGGATGCGGATCGTAAGTCTAAAACTCCTCGCTTCATCTACGATTGGTCATCACCCTTTGTTGGCCAAAAGACGCTCAATATTGGCCATCTCACTACTGATCTCTCCTTACGCCAAGGTATGATCTCCTTCGCTTTATCTCCTGATCTTCACTTGGGTGATGCGAAAGCTCCCAGGTTTCAACGCCCGGAAGTTTCCGAGGCACCCTAAGTTGTAGTGGCCCCTTCTTCCCTTTCTCGAGTAAAGTCGGGCGGCGCGAAAAAGAAACAACGTACGGCCCCCGACACCTCCGCACCCGCTTCTCGAACTATGCCACCGAGAAATCCCTTGGAGGCTTCCCCGGTTCAATCCCCATCTCGTAAGCGGAGGCACTCTACTTCCCCTTCGAGATCTATTTCAAAGAGGTCTCGGACACCATCGGCCCAACCGACTAATCCAACTGTCGATTCTCGAAAATCGCCAGTTGTTGAACTTCACCCCTTCGGGCCAAGGGAATCCGTCATTATCCCCATTGACTCCTCTGCAGTCTCTCAAAAGACTACAGTTGTAGAAATGGAGAACCCACATGCGTCTTCCCTCACATCTTCGGGTGGTAGAGATGACTTCGAGGACTCTCCCCTCGAAGGAGTTGACTTGTCACTGCACGACCTTTCACCCGGTCAGTTTATGATCGATGATGAAGCACAACTCGATCTGAGTTCCCCCCCAAATCCCCCCCCCCCCCCCCCCCAATGACTTCTTTGAATTTCTTTTGGAGGACACTGGTTCTCCCCGAACCATCCCGTCCACCGACGAAATTCACACCGAGCCTCCCTCAACGCAGTTTACTCCCACCGAAGACATCTCCACCGATCCCCCCTCCCCACCACCGAAGCCGCTCTCTCCCCGACATCGGTTACTTTACACCGAACTTTCCTGGGTTCAATTAACTTCCTCTCACTTTATTGAGGATCGAATACTACCTCACTCAAGTTTGGCACCAACCGAACCCCATCTACGAGCTCTCAATCCTCCCCCTACCGATGCTCTTCGTGAAACTCTTCGGTCTCTGTCTGACAATTTGGCCTTCTTAGCCAACAAAGTGGATACTTTGACCATTTCCCACTCCAACATTGCGGCTTCATTCGATGCTTTCAAGACTTCTTCTACAGTAAAAAATACTGAACTTCAGAGACTTATTCAAGAGGCCAGAACTCATCAGGATCTTGGCAAAAGCATCACCGATTCTCTTAGCTCTCTTCACACCAAAGCTGACAACATGCTGGAGAAAGCTCAATGGGAAATGGACTTGGGTGATTTTTCTATGATCTCCGGTGACACCAATCAAAGCTTGGCTCATCTTCACACCAAGTTCGATAGTGTTTTTAACCAGTTGGGTTTTAAGGTTCCGGCTGCTGCTGAGGGGGAGAAGACTCTTGGTCATCCAAAAATGCCTTCAATTAAGAGATCTATCATCAACAAGCCTTCACACACCACCGAAAAATCCTCACCCTCCACCGAAACTTCTTCATCCTCCACCGAATCATCACCTAAGGCCACCGAAACTCCACTCATACCCTCACCGAAAACTGCAGGTACCACCGATCAAATTTCCACACCGACCAAGTCTCCATCAGGGGTGAAAAGTAAGGCAACGTCTGAGGGGGAGCAAGTTTCTAAAACCCCAAAGACAAAGGCAAGAAAACCCTCACTGCTGAGTGCTATTGAAAAAGAAAAGAATGAAGAAATAAGTTGGTACAAAAAGACCATGTACCACCGAATGTCAAAATCCCCGATCACAAATGTCAAAATTGCTACCTCCAGAGCCAACCCAAAGGATATCAGGATGATCATCGATAGAGAAGACGGATCAATGAAAAGTGTGAGAGATGTTAACCTACAACATTACGGTCTTCCCGAATGGTATGAGATCTCTCAAAACTTGGTCAGAAGTGCAAACCCAAAGAAAGACGTTTTTATCAAATGCATTGAAGGACTGATGGAAAAGATGAAGGAGATTAAAAGAAAACACAACATCATCCTTTCCTCTGATGAAAGGGCGAGACTTCAATCGATGAAAAAATAAATCCGTCTTTCCAAAGTCAAGAATCCTATCGACAAGGTGCTCAAAGAAATGGCAAGTGAAGGGAAAATTCCAAATGTAAGCAACCTAAATCTGTCCCTCCCCACATCTGTGCCTTATCCTACCACAACCTTGAGCCTCTCACCGATTCCTGGACTGTTCTTCAATGATGGTTTCGGTCATCGTGCCTTCTTCAGATTTGCTCAAATTCCTATCGCCGATACCGTGTTTCTTCAAGGCATCTCCAACCTCTTTCCCAACATCCCTGAAGCTCAACCGTTCTACCAAAACTTGTTGGACGAAATCAAGCAACGTCAAACTTCCAAGAAGTAGGTTCTCTCTCTCAATGGTGCTTGTAAAAGTCTGTTTCTCTTCTTACGTTTGTACGAGAAAACTTATCTAAATACAAGTACCTTTCTATTTGAATTTTTTTCGGTACATAACCTTACTTATATTTACTTGTAAATACAATATATAGTATACATACTCATACAAAAGAAAAATAGATCAAAAGAACAAAAAGAATGGTCTATGTGAAAAGAACCCAAAAAGAGTAAAAAGGGTCAAAATGCATTTTACTTTTATATACTCTTAAATTTTCTAAGGGAAGAGCTCAAATTCAAATAGGGGGAGATTGTTGGGTCACCTAGATTTGAAATTGACTCTCCGATGTTCTCCCTTACATCTTACTTAGAATATTGTAGCATGGTTCTTTTAAAGATGATTTGTACAAGATATCAACTGTTCGGTGAAGTCGAAGATCAACCGAAACCAAGCTTGAAGACATTCTACTTGTAGAAAATAGAAGACTCTTCTTTGCACTCAACCAAGTCATTTTCCACCGATTCTGTTCTTACAAATCGGTGGACAATCCCTCCACCGAATTGGTTCTTACAAGTCGGTGGACAATACTTCACCGATTTTGTTGTCACAAGTCGGTGGACAATACTTCACCGATTTTGTTGTCACAAATCGGTGGACAACCCTTCACCGATCTTGTTCTCAACAAATCGGTGGACAACCCTTCTACCGACATATCCTCTGTCGGTCCGCCTCATCTCACCGATAAGGGTGCTGAAATCGGTGGGATCCTTGTGTTATCAAATAAAAGATCTTCTCTCTACAGATTGTTTCAAGTTCCAAAGTCAATTATATCGGTGAAACTTCATCGGTGTGATTGTCTTAGAATACACATCAAGAAGATCATTTATTATGGGACAATATCCTTTGACAGATAAAAGTGACTGTTTGTCGTTTTATCCGTTATCAGTTAAAGTCCTTTTCTTCAGCATGGGCTCTATTTCCAGTACCTAGTAAAAGGTGATAAGGACATCTCAGCTTTTCAGAAGTCAACATCCTCAGCAAATATGATGATGACAAGTGTCCCAAGCATTCAATGCTTGTACACTCCTTGCCACTATAAAAGGAAGAAGATATCCCCATGCAAACTACGCTTTCTGGAATTCTCTCAGTGCAAGAAATCTCCATATTGATTGATAACTTAATAGCTTTGCTCTCAGTGTTCTTGGTTGTTTTGTTTAGTATACTTTGTGAGATTGTTAGAATAGTTTATCTGTTCTTTTCCGCAACAGTCTTTAAGTTTCTTTGTGTAATTCTAGTTGAAAGATTTTCAATAAAAGAATTAAAATTGTGAAATTTTTGAGTATTGTATTCAACCCCCCCTTCTACAATACTTGTTAAGCCATCTGGGACTAACAAGTGGTATCAGAGCAGAAAGTTTAATTCCATAAACTTGATCTGCGATGGCTGCCTCTTCTTCTTCAACCATTGAAAACTCTTTTCAAAACAATTTCTCTGAGAATGGCTCCATAACAAAACCGCCTAAGTTTAATGCTAACAATTACTTTTATTAATTGTTATATATAATATAAAAAAATATTTTTTATATATTTTGAAAAGTAATTGTTAGCAAGGGTAAATCGTAGGCCTATTGTTAATCATATAAATTATTTTTATATATTTTATAATATTAATTAATACATTTTAATTACCAATTACTATTATCTTTTAAGTATTATTTGATTATTTTTTTATATTATATATAACGGTTATTTAAAATCGTAAGTTAATATATATTTTTTTTAAACTTGTTTTAACAAATTAAAAATTTATGGTATATATGTAATAATAAATTTTAAATTCTTTTAATTAACATGTTGTATTATTTAATTTTTCTTTACTACATTGGTTGTATTAATTAACATATTATAATTTTATAACTTTTTAATTATATAATTAAATATCGTAATGGATATTTTTTTTGAAGATGTCATTTTTGGTCATTTTACATGTTTATAAGCTAGTTTTGTCAAACATGATTTTTTCATCTGCTAGCTTATCAGCTACCAGCTAGTTTATGAGTCAACAGCTAGTTTATCAGCTAGTTTGCCAAACATAGCCTTAATCATTGAGGGTGCGTTTGGTATGCAGACAAGATAGGACAGGACAATTGTTCCACGTTTGGTAAGACAGAACTGGATAGAACAAAACAGATAACATCGACCAATTTACCCTTGCTAAATTTAGAGAACGAACAATATGAAATAGAAGGTTTATTTGATGTTTTAGAAGAGAATTAGATTTTATTTTGAGGTTATATTGGTAGAACATAAGTCTGTTCCACCTTGTTCCATGGGGTGGGGGTGGAACATGCCTGTTCCAGTTTGTTCCACCTTGTTCCACATAAAGGTTCTGCCAAACGTGGGACAGTGAACCATGTTCTGTCCTGTCCAGTGTACCAAACGCACCCTGAAGCTTGTATACGGACTTAACTTGCTAGTTATGACTTTAGTTGGTATTGGTACACTAACAAGGATCAAGTTATCCTTTTTGTACTTTTTTGAGTTTTTAGAATGAAAAAGCTTATATATTTAAAATTAATTGAATGTGGATGGCTTTCACAGTAATGTAACTACCATTCAATATTGAAAGGGACGTATTAGTGGAAAAACAGATGACATATCAATGAAGAAATCATAGAACACAAAACACAGAAGTCGTGGGGTTAGGGTTTGATTATTTGTTCGTAGCTAATCACGAGTTCCAGGTCATAGGACACATATGTTAGTTCAAACTCACAAATACATGATTGAGAAATCATAAAATCACACGACGGAGAACATGAAAACCACAGAATCAAGATATCACAAACTCCGAAATATAAAAAAGATAAATTAGATCTAGGGTCAATATTTGATTACTTATTCGTATCTAATCCAAATCATAATTGCACAAAACACAGAGCACGACACGTGCCTTTGGGGGCTTGCTTGGCTAGAAAGAGAAAGTCTTCAGTCTAGCTCGACTGAAAGGAGAGGAAGCGCCTAAAAGAAAGCCTTTTTCGATATTTCTTATAGGCCGTAGTCTACCCTTAGAAGACAGCTTTCACAGGCTTTAACGACAACTTCTTCATTGATGATGGACAACTGAGGTTGGAATGAAGATCGCAGTAACAACCATAAGGATAATGAAAGTGTATAAGATTGACGAGAATGATAAAACATTTAATTCATAACATGAACTCAATGGAGTAACAGATAATGTGTATGACGCTTGGCTATAGGATTTGCGACGATCAATCCGATATAGTAATAAAATTAGGGTAAATCGTAAATTACTAAAATGGTAATTTATTAACTACAGTAGCAATGTTCGGATAAATGGTAAACTACTAAAGTGGTACCACAGTAAAATGATATGGAAAATTTTGTACTAGAACCATATATAACCATAATCCTGAATTTGTATGGTACTACTGATTAAATTTTTTGACCAGCAATTTTAATGGTATATGTTGATAACATGTTGGTTGATTTGATTTGGTACAAATTTGATTCCTGTAAGTATTTGCTCCAAATAAGTAATTACTTGTACATATCTCATTACAAACATTATCAAAAGCCTTTTTGATTCGGTTTTTGCATGCTAAATGATGCATGTGATTAGGTTTTAGTGATAGCATGTTGAAATCAAAATAACCTAAAACGTACATATTAATGTTCGTGTGGTGGTCCTACAGGTTCAATAACATGTGATCAATCTACGATAACCAATTATTTAGTTGGTAGCTCGGAAACTACAGTTTCCATCATGTACTACGCTTTTAGCCATTTCTTATTTAGAAAATCATTAAATTTTTCTTTATTTATATAATATTTATGCACGACAAATACACATGCATACTTCTTATTTTTGGCAAGGTTTCTTCTTACCAGACTGAAATTTCACGATGACATTGATACCGTTAGGTTAATAACCCTTGACGCCCATGCTCAAGATAGATTTGTAGAGATAGAATCGGAAAATAAAACAACAAAATATCTCTAACATTTGCTTTGACAAAATAAAAATTCATTTCAATGGCTATTTTTTTCAAATAAAAAGATTACAATAATGACTATAATGATATAAACAATCAAAATTAAATCCAAAATTTTACATTTTTAACAACTTAACGTAAAAAACCGCCATATTATTCAACAATCTTAAATCTTTCAGTAACTTCTTATTTTTCTTGAAAGGCAACTTTAAAACCATAATGATTTAATTAAAAATATGTATGAGAATTTGGATAAGTGTAATATTATTTCGATTTCAGAAGTTAAAATCCCACCAACATAAAATTAAATGAGTATTTGATTAAATTATAGATATATAGTTACATAATTTTATGTCGGAATAATAAAAAATACTTAAAATTGAAGTTCACTAGTAACAAAATGACCAATTAATTTCAAATTAACATAAAATAACTACTTATTTATAAAAAAATTGATAAACCAAAACTTATCTTTACATACACCGAGTCATTAAGTTGCTTTCAAACACCACAATATGGCTGACTGAATACCTGAAGGGTTCATTAAGTTCTTTAAGTTGTTTCCATACAGGTCCTTACACACATATTTTTTAGATTTAAACCTTTTACCTCTAAGAAAATTGGGTTACAAAGTACTCCTAGACAAAAAACCCTTTTTGCTCAACTTTTATGCAAACAAACCTATAAAAAATCAAAAAAAGATTTAAACAAAAAAGAGTCTATGTATGTTTTTTATTCGTTCCATTCAATCAAATTCTAGTCTTTCAAAAGAAAATTTTGTAATCATCATTTTTATATACCAAAATCAATATTCTTATAACACAATTTCTTGAAATCTTTCTTTAAATTCAAATATTTGCCTTAAAAACTCAAAGTTGATTCTATTAACACCGTAAAATTAATTATTCGTGATAAATTTAATTTCGTAATAATGGATTTTACTGTACATCCATATGTGAAAGATGGGTGTCGTATAATAATTAGTCAAAATTGCCCAAACTTTATTGGAAAGAAATAGAGTAATTTCTATTGTTGGGTTTCTCAAAAAAGTGTACGGACAGAATCTTGAGATAAGGAAATTGGGGTTGTTTGTGGGTAGAATCGTCCCTCCTCTTTCTACCCAAAACAAACCCTGAATTCAACTGCAAAAATCTTCTTCTAAAAACCCCACAATTTTGTATATGATTTCCAGTTGACAACAAAGAAGCCAAACACGAAATAAAACTTCAGATTTCATCATCGAACTTACAATTAACAGCCTTCCTTCCACCATCTAAAACCCCTTGCCACTAATTTTTTACTACTGTAAAAACTCATCACAAGATTCTTAATTTACTGCTCTCTTCATCTTCATCTGCTGTTGTTGCTGCTGCTGCCATTTGTGAAGCATTTGTAACCCCACTTGAACCAGATGATGATAAAGCTCCTTCTGAATTCAAACCACCATTTTTTGGACCAGCTAAAAACTCATAGAAAATTGGAGATGGTTTCCGAACTGATGTATCTCTTATCTCTTCCTCCTTTTCACCGCTTTTCCCTCTTTTCTTCAAGAAAATTCTGCAAAGCACCCAATTTCCAGTTTCCTGCATCAAAAATTCCAACTGGGTTTTTCAAGATTTGTTACTTTTCTGTGTAAAGAATGGTTTTTTGGGTATCCTTTTCTTACCTGGGTCGGGTTGTTTTCTTGTTGGGTTTGGGTAAGTCGATACTCGTGCATGATCCAATCGGTCTTGGACCCATTTGGGGGTTTGCCTCTGTAAAAAACCAGAGTTTTCTTCGTACCAACAACTTGATTGTTTCGAGAATTAACAATCTGTTTATCTAAACCCGTAGCTTTCCAGTAACCCGAAAGAGTGGACCGATTGGATCTTTTTCCATTTGGGTATTTGATTTCCATGGTGCTAAAAAAGAATCTTTCTTGCACCGAATCCCCTATAAACCAAACAAACAAACTTCATCAGAAAAAAAAACCACCTCACATTGTTCTTGTTTTACATAAATCAAAAAATAAGAATGATGTATACCTGGCAAATCCCATGGATCAGACCTGCAAACATCAGCCTCAGGGATGATGGAGGCTGGCAAAGGGTGAGATTGTACCTTGCGCTTTAAGTATTGCACGACAAGTTCTTCATCAGTTGGGTGAAACCTAAACCCAGGAGGCAATCGAAGGACGCCATTGTTGAGGAAATTAAGCTGGTTCTCCATTTGGCGAATTGGAAGAAGATTAGATTAAATTAAAAATTAGGGTTCTTGAAAGGCCATTGTTTGTTTGTTTGTAAAGAAATTGGGAACAAGAGAACAGGGAGGGTGTGTGTGGGGTGTAAGAAGGAAAGTAAGGGGTCTTTATATAATAGTAAAGAGGGCAGGCAGAAGAAGGAGAGATGAACAAGGACGAATGTGTTTTGCGTGAACCGGACTCAATCTCCTCTTCCCCTTTGACGCAATTTATTTTATTTTATTATATTTTTTTGTAATTAGATATCGGAAGAAAAATATAAACAAATCCGTCTCAGACTCGTTTTTCAAACACTCAAAATAATATAGTATTCATGTTCGGATTGAATTTTAAAATTCTAACGGTGGAGATGAGTGATCATTTTTAGAGGATCTCTCTTCTATTATAATATAAATTTAATTTAAATCAATTTTATTGATAATTGAAATAAAAAAATCATTTCTCTTGTCATCATTTTTAAAAGCATCTCTAACAGTTTTTTATAATTTTTTTAAAATCAAAAATTAAAATGTTTAAAAGGAGAGTTTACATTTATTCCAACAAATTTTCTATTTTAGAGATTTTAATACAAATTATATTAATATGATATTTTTTAATTTATCTTTTCAATAATTTTTATTTAAAAACTTAATATAATATGATAAAACTCTAATCTCGTTTATCGGATTGAATAAAAATAATTATTTCTTTCTCTTACCACTAATTTTTAAACTTGAATTTTTTTTCTTCAAAAAAAACTTGATTTTTTTTAAGTTTTCTCTATTATAAAGTTGTCGGAGAGATTTAAGGAACAAAAACTCAGTTTTTTATATTTTAGCAAAGTTGTTGAAGATGCTCTAAGATATATTCAAATTTAGATATTTTCATTATCTTTCTCATATATATATTTTTTATTTTGAAGAATCTATTAGAGCAAAAAATCCTCAAAATGTTCATTTTAAAAAAGTTGTTGGAGATGCTCTTATCTTTACAGCATGATAGGTGAATAAAAGAATTGTAGAAAGTTCTAATAATAACTTTAACGGAAACTTGCTCAAGTAGTCATTCTACACACTCAAATTGGTCTACGATTCAATCATATCCCGGATTGAGTCAAATGTTATTACATCCGCAATATCCAGGTCTGCAACTTATGGACCAAGCTAAAAAACACAAAAAAATGAACTGTCCGATTTTTCTTTAAAAAAAATTACGGCCTTGGTCTGCAATTTTTTTTAAGAAAAATTGATTAGAACGGGTTTTTTTCCAACTAGGTTTGCAAATTACGAACCTGACTATTACAGATGAAATGACAATTTGATAAAAATGAGAAAGGAGTGGCTAGAAAACCATTTTGTTTGGTAAAATGGCTATTTAAGTCAATTTCCCTAACTTTAATCGTGCCTTTAAAATTTAAAAAATAGAGTTTTTGTTGTTTATTTTGCTTCAGTAATTCTTTATATTATTTTCTAAAACTAGAGAAAACCACATGTTTAGATAATTATGTAAAACTTTGTATAAGTTAAAAGTATTGAATTTATTTATTTCCATTCATGAGATTAGATTATTATATTATTTTATATAAAAAACTAAAGGTGTATTGATATAATATTTTAATAATTAATGTTAAAATTTATAATATAGAAAATTTATTGGAGTTAAATATAATTTTTTTATATATTTTGAATTTTGATTATACATATTAGAACATTTCCAACCAAACTATTAAAAAATATTAAAAGTATTAAAAACACGAAAAATGGTATGCCATTTGAACACTAAAAAACAACTTCAACCACACAGTATAAATATCTTTATTATTATAAATAATAATTAAATAATATAATTTAATATATTAAACTATTACTCTATATTTATAATTATAAAGTTGAATAGATATTAATATTTAATTTAATGACCTACTTTATTGGCCTTCATCTTTTTTAATGAGCCATCTCCAACACAACCACTAAAAAAATAACATTAAAAACACTAAAAATATTTTGAAAATGAGGCGGCACTCCTGGTAATATAAAAAAAACATACACCTAAATGGCAAGGGACTCCCTCCCAACGAAGAATAAATCCCACCATAAAGGACAGGCCCAAAACATGAAAAAGACTTCACAACAAAACAATTAATAAACACTAAAAATGTTGTATGCACTAAACAAAAATATCAACTCGAACCACACACTGAAAAAGATCACTAAGGGTGCGTTTGGTACTCTGAACATGACATGACAAAACATAATATATATTATTGTCTCATGTTTGACAGAACTTTTATGTGGAACAGACAGCAAAGTGGAACATGTCTGTTCCATCCCCACCCCATTGAACAAGATGTAAACATACTTAGATTTTTCATTCTTTAAATTTTATTTACTGTTATTTATGTTTTTTAAACTTTCACTTTATTTTTTTCAAAATATTATTTTAGATGGTTTCTATGTTTTGATTGTAAATTACTAAGGGGGTGTTTGGGATTGCGTCTGCTTATCTGCTTCTCAAAAATCACGGCGTGGAAAAGTAGGTCTCAACCTACTTCTCAAAAAATCGCGTTTCTCCGGCGAGCTAACGCAATAAGGAGTTTTCAATCTCCAATCCAAACACTCACTCCGACGAGCTAACGCAATAAGGAGATACGCGCCTGTGAAACGCAATCCCAAACACCCTCTAAATATTAATAGTAAAAAAATATAGAAAAAGTCAGAAAATAAAAATTGGAAAGTAAGAAAACTTTATAATAATTTATGTTGTTATAAAAAATAGTTGTTTCATTATATTTAATAAATTACATAATTAATCAATAGATATGAAATATAACATTATAATTGGTTAATGTTATATGTTCTATTCTGTCTAGTTCTGTCTCACCAAATGTTAAACAGTTGTTTTGTCCTATTATATTCTTTCATGTCCCCTCTTGTCCTATTCTATCATGTGTGCATACCAAATGTATCCTAAAAACCATTTTACTATAATAATAATAATAATAAGGGAATTTAATTAAATTACCCAAAGTTTGACTTTGACTTACCAAAATACTCATTTCTCTCATGAATTTGCCAAAATACCCATTTTTTCCGCGATTGGGGTCCGCGATCGCGGATAGGGACCAATTTTGAAAATATGCATCTCGCGATCGCGAAATAAATTCCCGCGACACACCCAATTCTTGAGATTTGATGACTTTTGAATTGAAATTTACACTTTCAACCCATATACTTATTTACTTACTTTACTTTATACTTTTTACTTTCATAATTTTAATTTTACATTTACACATATAATCGTTTGTTAACTAAAATACGTTACAAAAATACGTTTTAATTTTAACAAGTTACACCATTATAATCGTCTCTTCAATACGTTCGAAATGAGCCCAATATTGAATATTTTTGGATTTATATATTTTAATATATATCATATACACTACATAAAAATATTTTTTATATTTAAAATTCATATTCTTATAGTTAATTATTTAATTTATGATACTCTTATAGTTAAAATACGTTTTATTTATTTTATTATCGATTGTCCAAGTGTAAGTATTAAAAATTGACGGAGGTTTTGTGATGGACAGACATCGATCCTTTTGTGCATACTCTGTAACTGCAAATACTTCAGCTTCAAACACACATGAATCATCATTCGCCAAATACCAATTTTCACAATTCTTAAATGAGTCCAGTGATACCAACTTGTCAAAACCCCATTTCATATTTTTCTCGTGAAACCTTGTCCTATTGCCATTCACGATATCTATAAACACATACAAATAATAATAATTTAAAACGATTTAATGAATTAGTTAATATATGATTATTATGTTAATGCGATAGGAGTGTAAAAAAAATAAAAAAAATAAGAGATGTACCATAAATTAAATAATTAACTATAAGAGTATGAATTGTAAATATTAAAAATATTTTTATGTAGTATATATGATATATAATAAAATAAATAAATCCAAAAATATTCAATATTGGGCTCATTTCGAACGTATCGAAGAGAAGATTATAATGGTGTAACTTGTTAAAATTAAAATGTATTTTTAACGTATTTTAGTTAATAAACGATTATATGTGTTAAATGTAAAATTAAAATTATGAAAGTAAAAGGTATAAAGTAAAGTAAGTAAATAAGTATAGGGGTTAAAAGTGTAAATTTCAATTACAATTCACAATTTTGGTACGGTCGCGGGTTGTAGCGGGGGTAGTCGCGTGATTCTATTTTTCAAAAGACACCCTATCCCGCGATCGCGGGACAAATCGCGGGAAAAATGGGTATTTTGGCAAATTCAGAAGAGAAATGTGTATTTTGGTAAGTCAAAGTCAAACTTTGGATATTTTAATTAAATTCCCTAATAATAATAATAATAAACATCTTAAAATATTAAACTTTTAACCGATATATATGTATATAATTACAAAAACTTAATATTATATTAACATATATTTTAAGAGACTTACTTTTTTGGTCTCCAAGTATAGTGGTATATTTGTTTCAAAAAAAGTAGAGAGGTATATATTTTATTGACATTCATTTTTTGGTATTTTAATGTTGGATTTAACTATACAATAATGCATGTGTTTTCATCCTCAACCCAACACTAAGATCATCTCCAAGCCATTATAGTTAATTATTTAATTTATGATACTCTTATAGTTAAAATACGTTTTATTTATTTTATTATCGATTGTCCAAGTGTAAGTATTAAAAATTGACGGAGGCTTTGTGATGGACAGACATCGATCCTTTTGTGCATACTCTGTAACTGCAAATACTTCAGCTTCAAACACACATGAATCATCATTCGCCAAATACCAATTTTCACAATTCTTAAATGAGTCCAGTGATACCAACTTGTCAAAACCCCATTTCATATTTTTCTCGTGAAACCTTGTCCTATTGCCATTCACGATATCTATAAACACATACAAATAATAATAATTTAAAACGATTTAATGAATTAGTTAATATATGATTATTATGTTAATGCGATAGGAGTGTAAAAAAAATAAAAAAAATAAGAGATGTACCATAAATTAAATAATTAACTATAAGAGTATGAATTGTAAATATTAAAAATATTTTTATGTAGTATATATGATATATAATAAAATAAATAAATCCAAAAATATTCAATATTGGGCTCATTTCGAACGTATCGAAGAGAAGATTATAATGGTGTAACTTGTTAAAATTAAAATGTATTTTTAACGTATTTTAGTTAATAAACGATTATATGTGTTAAATGTAAAATTAAAATTATGAAAGTAAAAGGTATAAAGTAAAGTAAGTAAATAAGTATAGGGGTTAAAAGTGTAAATTTCAATTACAATTCACAATTTTGGTACGGTCGCGGGTTGTAGCGGGGGTAGTCGCGTGATTCTATTTTTCAAAAGACACCCTATCCCGCGATCGCGGGACAAATCGCGGGAAAAATGGGTATTTTGGCAAATTCAGAAGAGAAATGTGTATTTTGGTAAGTCAAAGTCAAACTTTGGATATTTTAATTAAATTCCCTAATAATAATAAACATCTTAAAATATTAAACTTGTAACCGATATATATGTATATAATTACAAAAACTTAATATTATATTAACATATATTTTAAGAGACTTACTTTTTTGGTCTCCAAGTATAGTGGTATATTTGTTTCAAAAAAAGTATAGAGGTATATATTTTATTGACATTCATTTTTTGGTATTTTAATGTTGGATTGAAGATGAAAATATCACTATTTGTATTTTTAGTAATGGCTTGGAGATGATCTTAGTGTTGGGTTGAGGATGAAAACACATGCATTATTGTATTTTTAGTGTTGGGTTGGAGATGGTCTTAGGAAAATTTGATATATATAGTTTAGAGCATATTCAAGAGATTATTTAAAATAGAGAAAATTTGGAATTTGTTCATTATTTTGTTCCAAGGGATTATTTGTATTATTATCTAAAATAGAGAAAAAAAATCCAAATTTAAATAAATCTCTAAACCTAACAGAAAAGAAAATTTATTTTTTTACTCATCCACACCATTGAAATTTAATTATTGTATTGAATAATATCATTAAAGTTGAAATTCCTAAAATAGAAAATTTGTTAGAACCAAATATAATTTTTTAGATATTTTAATTTTTTGATTTCCTGTTTTAAAGAATTTATTGAAGATGCCTTTATTAATTTACATATTTTATCTCATCTTCTTAATTTTTGTTCCATCGATTTCCGTGTCACAAAAAAGCTTGATTTTCACGGTCTTAGGCCATCTCTAATGTATTTCTCTATTTTACTCTATGCTATAGAGAGTAAAATAGATAGTGGGTCAACTCTTCTCCAATGTATTACTCTATTTTACTCTCTAAAAATGAATATTTCAAATATATTCCATTTTATCTTGATGACATATATTTTCAATAATACCCTTATATATTTATTAACTTTATAAAGTGCATCTTTATATTTTTTATTTTCACAACACCCTTATATTTATTAGTTGGATAAATTTAAATTAATTTAAAACTTAAAGATAAATATAATTCTAGTTTATTAAAATTGGTATTAGACATAGATAAAATTAAAATACAAGAATCTAAAAAATAGAAGGGTCATTTTGTAATCATCAAAAGTAAAAAAAAATAGAGAGTAGTGAATAGTAACTCTCTATATATAGAGAGTTACTATTCAATTCTCTATTTTAAAGAGTAAAATAGAGAGTTCATTGTAGAGGATATAGAGAGTAAAATAGAGATAGAGAGTTAATTGAAGATGGTCTTAGGCTAAAATGTTGCATCAAATATTAACAACAAATTGTTTTTCTATCATGTTACACGGACCAAACATGTATCTATAAATAAATATAAAAAATAAGATTTTTTACAACACGGAACAAGAATATTTATAGTTAATTTGATAATTTTACAGAATTTTATGTTTGGAGACATGCATCTGAGCGATATTTACACTCAAACTACATGTAACGGAAAAACGAAGGAAAAAAGTGGACACGGATTTGTTTCACTTCGGGAAAACAAGAAGAGTTTTGACAACCGAATAAAAAAGGGAAATTGCCTCAAATAGCCATTTTATACACAAGGTTTCTTTAAATAGCCATTTTAAACATCTAATTCCAAAAATGGCCAAAACTTACGCATACAAACTTACGCACAGAGTTTTCTGTGCGTAAGTTTCATTTTTCCCAAAAAAAAAATAAAAAAACGATTTTTTTTAAAAACTTACGCACAGAAAACTCTGTGTGTAAGTTTTAATCCTAAGTTTATGCGTAAGTAAAATTTTGAAAAGGTAATTAATTTTCCAAAATATTTTTATATAAGTATATTTTAAAAACGTATTTACTTTTTTTCTATCTCATTTAATTTTTTTATAAAATAGGGATTCAATTTATAAAAAATTATTCAATCAATTTTTTTCAATAAATTATTTAAAAAAATGTTTTTCCAAAATAATCAAATTATTTTAAAAAATTATTTAGAAATAATTTTTTTTAAACAATTTGATTATTTTCTAAAATGTTTATCCAAAAAATTAATTTTTTTTAACAAGAAACCCATAAGTCATCTTCTTGGAAAAAATTAAAAAAAATTGTAAAAAATTAAAAAAAATAAACTTACGATTTTTTTATTATGCGTAAGTTTATTTTTTTTAATTTTTTACAATTTATGCGTAAGTTTATTTTTTTTAATAAACAATTTTTTTCAATTTTTTATTATTATGCGTAAGTTTATTTTTTTTAATTTTTTATAATTTTTTACAATTTATGCATTAGTTTATTTTTTTTAATAAACAATTTTTTACAATTTTTTTTATTATGCGTAAGTTTATTTTTTATAATTTTTTATAATTTTTTACAATTTATGCATTAGTTTATTCTTTTTAATAAACAATTTTTTACAATTTTTTTTATGCGTAAGTTTATTTTTTTAATTTTTTACAATTTATACGTAAGTTTATTTTTTTTAATAAAAAAAAATAAACAATTTTTTACAATTTTTTTTAATAAACAACTTTTTACTTTTATGCGTAAGTTTGAAAAGAACAATTTTTTTACTTAAACAATTTTTTTACTTGAACAATTTTTTGAATAAACAATTTTTTTACTTTTATGCGTAAGTTTGAAAAAAAAACAATTTTTTTACTTAAACAATTTTTTTACGATGCGTAATTTTTTTACTTAAAAAATTATTTAGAAATAATTTTTTTTAAACAATTTGATTATTTTCTAAAATGTTTTTCCAAAAAATTAATTTTTTTTAAAAAATCAATTGAATCCGTATGAATTGAATTAAAGCTGGTTTTACTGTGTTGTATCAAATCACTGAAAAAGAATCGGATTCTTTCTTAAACAAAAAAAAATATTAAAACTTACGCATAGAAACTTACGCACAGAGTTTTCTGTGCGTAAGTTTCATTTTTCCCAAAAAAAAATGAAAAAAAACGATTTTTTAAAAAACTTACGCACAGAAAACTCTGTGCGTAAGTTTTTAATCTCTGTGCGTAAGTTTAGGTTTTCCACGTGGAGCCTACGTGGTGCAAAAAAAAAAACTTACGCATACACTTAGGATTAAAACTTACGCACAGAGTTTTCTGTGCGTAAGTTTTTAAAAAAAATCGTTTTTTTTAATTTTTTTTTTGGGAAAAATGAAACTTACGCACAGAAAACTCTGTGCGTAAGTTTGTATGCGTAAGTTTTGGCCATTTTTGGAATTAGATGTTTAAAATGGCTATTTAAAGAAACCTTATGTATAAAATGGCTATTTGAGGCAATTTCGGAATAAAAAAGCCAAAAGCTAAAAAGTAGATGGTCGGTGGTTTTTATACATTATTATTTAATTACCATAGAAAGTTACTGTTATTACAGTAACATTTTATAACGTTTCATCTATTACTTAACGTTATTACTGTTATTACGTTTTATACATTATGATTGAATATGTCTCACATTATATTCTTTTTGAAATCGGTATCGCAACATAAACTTGATCAAATAAGGGTAGAACGTAAGCACAAAATAGAACCTACTTAGGAACACATCGTCGATTCTGTTTTATATTACAAATACCATTCGTCAACATATCAGGTGTTTATAAAATTATTCATCTTTGAATGGAAAGTTGAAAAAATTCGTATTGGTTCTTCTGTATTCCTATATTGGTTTGCATTAATTGTGCTAATCGCTTAACTTTTTTCGGTATTTTTATACCTAAAAAATCATACGTCTTTTTACAGTTCTATACTAAAGTCTCATATATATATACGTATCTAAGAATTATAGATGTAAAGATGTTGATGTTGTGTTATTGCATTTTTAGGTTATTAGGGTTTATGGGCTCGCAAATTAGCATATTATGCTACTTATAGTTATTCGCAACGTGGTTATGTTACTTTTCTTTTATACCGAGTTTGAATACGTAAATATAACAACCGTTAAAATGCATTGGTTATCGAAGTTTAAAATAAACGTTATTATGTTGTAGTTTCGGGAAGAAAGTAAATTGACAATATAAAATAAATGGTCGGTGATTTCTATATAAGACATTAGAGATCGACTATAAGCCACAATATATAAGACATTAGAGATCGACTTTTAGTTAATTTAGAAAGTAAGAGTGTTATTACGACAACTTTTCTTGTTAGATAACTAATGTTAAAAGCCTATATAATATAACTAGAGTCAATTGGCTATAACCTAAAACCGACCAAGGTTAGAGCATCTCTAACAGCTTCCCCATAATTTCTCCAAAATGAAGAACCAAAAGTCAAAATCCTAAAAAAAAAATTACATTCATCTCCAACAGATTTTCCATTTTGAAGAAAAAACAATGATTATAATATTAAAATATTGTATTTATCTATTAAAATATTATTTCTCTCTCTAAATATTATTTTTCAAATATTTTTATTGGTGCTCTCACTAAGGCTATGTTTGGCAAGCTAGCTGATAAACTAGCTAATGAAAAAGTAACGTTTGACAAAACTAGCTTATAAGCGTGTAAAATGACCAAAAAAGACATCTTCAATTAATTATCAATTAAAATATTTAATTATGTAACTAAAACAAACTTATAACAATATAATATGTTAATTAATACAACCAATGTAATAAAAAAAATTAAATAATATAACACGTTAATTAAAAGAAATTTAAAATTTATTATTACATATATACTATAAATTTTGAATTTATTAAGACAAGTTTTTAGAAAAAAAAAATATATATATATATATTAGCTTATGATTTTAAATAATCGTTACATACAATATGAAAAAATAATCAAATAATAATTAAAAAATAATATTAAGTGATAGTTAAAATTGTTGGGTCATCAAGATTTGAAGATGACCTCATGATCTCCTTTTATACTTTGAAAAACATTTTATACTTAGAGAAATTTTGGATGCATGGTTCTTTGAATGACTTGTACAAGATATCAAATGTTCGGTGAAGTCGAAGATCAACCGAAACCAAGCTTGAAGACTCTCTACTTGTGGAAAATAGAAGACTCTCGGCAACATTCAAACAAGTCATCACCACCGAACTCCCTGGATAAATTCGGTGGCCTCTTCACCACCGAATTACCAGGACAGTTTCGGTGGACTCGTCATCCACCGAAGAGCCTTGCCAATTTCGGTGTTCAAGCTCCACCGAATTACCTGAACACTTTCGGTGGTCCTCCTCACCACCGAAATGTTCTTGCAATTTCGGTGGTCAGTCTTAATCTCGGTGGTAACTCTTTCGGTGCTCTTCTCACCACCGAAATACACTTGTAATATCGGTGGTCCTCTCACCACCGAAACATGCTTGCAATTTCGGTGGACTAATCTTCTTTCCACCGAAGATTTCTCAATCTCGGTGGAAACCACTTCGGTGCCAAAAGCTCAAGACAGAAGATCATTTATTATGGGACAATATCCTCCAGCAGAGAAAAGTGACAGTTTGTCTCTTTATCCACTTTCAGTTAAGGTCCCTTTTATCTGCTCAAGCTACTCTGTCTGCACCAAGTGAAAAGTGACAAGGACTTCACAGTTCTCCTGAAGTCAACATTATCAGCATATGTGAAGATGACAAGTGTCCCAAGCATTTAATGCTTGGGCACTCCTTGGCACTACAAAAGGAGAAGTGCTCTTCATGCAATTCTCAAGGTTTTAAGAATTCTCTCAGTGCAAGAAATCTTCCTTTAAGCCTCAAAACTTTAAAGCTTTGTTCTAAGTGTTCTTAGTTATTTTGTTAGTATACTTTGTGTAAGATTGTTAGAATAGTTTATCTGTTCTTTTCCGCAACAGTCTTAAGTTTTCTATGTGTAATTCTTGTTGAAAGATTTTCAATAAAAAGAATTAAAATTGTGAAAATTTTGAGTATTGTATTCAACCCCCCCTTCTACAATACTTGTTATAGCTATCTGGGACTAACAAAAATATATTCATTAATATTTAAAATTAAATAAAAATAATTTATATGAATAACAATAACTCTAAATAATTAAAATTTAATATAAATGTACAATTAAATTTTAATTTAATAATTTTCAGTTAATATTAATTAATTTTAAATAATTAATTATAATTAAATTTAAAACATTAATATTTATTAATAATAATAATTAGTAAATAATAATAAGGGCAATATTGGAATATTTACAAAAAGCTACTGAAACGTTACTCCAAGTAACGTTTCAAAAAGCTAGCTTATGGTCATCTAAACATGTACCTAAAAAAAAGCTGGCTTATAAGCTAGTTTTTTTTGCCAAACAATGTCTAAGTAATCATTTTTGGGGTTAACTTCACATTTGGAGAAAAACTCTTTCTCTCTAGTCTCTCCTACTTTCTCCATTTTGGAGATAGTTTTAGGGAAGCTATTGTAACGACCTAGACCAATCTGGAAAGTTTTACGTTTTTCGTCAAGATTTGGTAATAAGTAGAAGTTGAGGGGCTGATTGGTATCTTTGGGATGGAGTATAAAAGGGGCCAAAACCCTAGGAGAATATTTCCTATTGCTGATTTTTCTTGTGTGGTCGGCTGGAAGAACAAAAGAGAGAAAAAGGAAAAGAGGAGAAAAGAGGAGAAAAGAGGAAGAAAGAAAGGAAGATAAGGAAAGAGAGAAGAAAGAGATTTCGTTTTTGGAAAGAAGAGAAGGTGTTCTTTAGTAATCAATCCACCAGGTAAACCTTCCTTAACCTCTCGAATCTGTGGTCTGATTATAGAAGGTTTATCCTTTTGAGTTTTGGTTAAAAAGTAGAGTTTGAAGGTGGGTGGGAGAAATCGAGCCTCATAATGTGTTATTGTTGCTAAGAACTCGTAATTGCTAAGTTTATAGTTGTTGTTGCTATTATTAATCTTTAATTCGAGAGAATCGAGTTTAGCCTATGGATTTCAGCCCAAAAATGGACCAGGTCGACGTCCGGACACCTTCTCGGGCGTCCGGATTCGTTGATGGATAGAAGGTCTCCGGACGAGAGAGTTGTCCGGATAGGAATGTTTATCCGGGTAGGTGTTGAGTCCGGTAAAGTCTTGTATCCGGTAAGTTCGGTACCCGGAAAGGGGTATCGTCCGGAGAGTAGAAGTTACCCGGAAAAGGAGTGTTGTCCGGATTAGTTGTCGTCCGGATTAGTGTGGGTGTCCGGACTCTTTAGCGTCAGGAAAAGTAGGGTTGTCCGGAAAAGTAGGGTTGTCCGGAAAATCTGAGTTGTCCGGATACTTTTGCTGAGTTGTTGTTTTATGCCCGTTTATTCAGGGAAAGTCGATTTGGAAGTATGGAACCGTTTAGGAACAAGAAGTAAGAGCCTCAGGTGAGTTTTCTAAACTAAAATGTATGGCTTTTAAAGTGTTTTCAAAATGTGTTATGAATGTTGAGAAATTGCCATGCCTTATCATTATGCTTTAATTGCATGAAAGTTGTTTAAAGTTTTATGTAGAATGTATGCATACATCAAGGAGACGTAAACTGGCAAAGACGGGAGAGTAGTTCCGCCAGCTCTCGTGCGGGAAGGGAGGTCCCTATATGCCAGGAGCGAGGCTCCGCAAGGCAGCATGAGGCTGACTCGTTGTCACCCTCGGGTGGCTTCAGGGTGTCAGATTACGAGGAGGCGGACTTTAGTCCGTATATGATTTTGACGTGTTGAGTATGAATGTTTAAAGCTGAAGAGATAAACTGTTTTTAAATGCTTTGATAACTGTTAGGAGGGACTCACTAGACCTCATGGTCTAACCCTCGCATTTTCAAATTAAAACATTTTCAGGTAAGCAGGTTTTCAGGAGCTCGGGCAAATAGGCTGAGCTTAGCAAGAAGAGTCAAGAAGCATAGTGACACTATAGTTATTAGTTTTTCTTAGTTGTGTATAGGTTGTTTCCGCCAACCTAAGTTATTTAGACAGATGAAATGAAACTTTTGTGGACCCAGTTTTGAAATTATTTAAATATAAATGCTGAGTATGCTTTATTTAGATTGGGTTGTTACAATTGGTATCAGAGCCATAGTTTAAGGGATTTAGGTGACCGGACGGGCCTAAACTTAAACTTGGGAGTAGAAATCACAACTGAGAATCAGGAAATGCGTTAGGAGGACACTATTATAGAGATATGACTAATAGGGTACTGAGGACTGTCATGTAAGGTAAGTTTGAGATTCCACCTGGCCAGTGTAATTGCGAACTTACAGGTACATGTATGTGCTTAACCTGCCTTATTATTCCGAAGTGGTAGTTAGAAGCTAGTGTTTATGTCGTGTTCCAGTACTTTAGAATATCAGTAAGATCCCTGAGGGGTAGGGTGAGACCCATTGTAGGGGAAGTATCGTGAGAAATCATTTATGAGGTGATGTATGTATACGTCATAGAGAAGAAATGATGTATAGAATGTTATGAGTCGCCTAGAGGTAGATCTTCGTGGATTCGAAGAGGATGAAGAGTGTGTTAGTCAAATTGTGTATAGTAGAGGCTAAATCTCTAAAGGGCATGAATTGTTTCTTAGGCGTGAGGGAATGATCCTAAAAGGAGACAGTTGGAAATTTGTGTATGTGTAAAGAATGCCATGATGATGCTTATGAGTCGGAGTGGTAGTATGATCTCTAGTTGAGATGAAACGTCATGATAGATATATAAGCCTTGGATTGGTTGATTAAGATATTATGGATTTGACAAGTATTTGTTATTGAAGGATATGTTACAATTCTACCGGGATTCTTACTAAGAATTGATAAGGAAGAATCGATATGTTAAAGTAAGAAGTTGATGGTAGTATGATGGGATATGAAATTTTCAAATTATTTTGAAAGTTGTGAATTGTTGGGTTACTCGGTGGGAGTTGGTAGTTAAGAAATCAGTTTAGACTGAGGAATCTTGTGATTTCCAAATATCGAGATATTGATATTAAGTTATTAAATATGATAAATTATGGTTAGTAGAAAGAAATGAACTGAGTTTCAGTTAGAGTTTATCGTTTGAAGCAAGTTGATAATTACAGTTGGAATGAGTTGGTCAAGTTAATATTGCTAGTGATAAAGAGAATGAACTGTTTTGTTTTGCACTAGCCAAGAAAGGCAGTCGAGTTCTAGAACTGTTATAGTGGTCATGAATCAGACAAGGTAATTAAGGAAGGACAGTGTCGAGATCTTGGATGTGTCAATTCAAGAGCGAGCAGAGGATTAGAGCTCTGACCCTTTAGTCGAGTTGTTCAGTGGCAGGATCTGTGAAGAGAGATTTATGTAGAGGATTGAAAACGTGTAGAGGTATAATATGAGATGATTTGATCGAGACGAAGATAGTATGAAATGGTTGAGTAAGTGGACCGTTGAATGTATGTATAGCAAGTTGTTGCGAGGCCGAGAGGGCGACCACTGGTCGAAGGTAGAGTGTCAAGGATAAGTTGTGTGAGTAAAGCGATCGACCCTGTTTGAGTGAGTAGCCTTCAATTGCAAGTAGAGTTTCATGCATTGAGTTCGTGTATGTGTACATGAGATTTTTCATAAGTAAAGTAAATATGTAAATATCAAATTTGATCGGATATGAGTCGGCGTGTGCAAGCGTATGTTTAAAGAAAAATACAAATCCATTTAAACCGTACAATGAAGTCTTGAGGTTTGCGATTTGCAAAATATTCCACTCTTTTCATGATAAGTCAAGAAAACGTTTGAATGCAAAACTTTTATAACCAAATGAGAGTAGACATGATGAAGTTATATAATTGAGTGTGAGAACCGACTGGTTTATTTCGTGTCGGTAATTCATTTCAGAATCTTGTTGTATGAAAAGATTTACATCCAAATATATTTCTGTCGTAACAACATATTTTTGGTCGAGTAAGATTAAGTTTTGCGGAACGATCCCCGAGATCGTTGTGCAGGGCATTAGAGTTACGAGAATGTTGGGGCCGTGTGTACCCAAGTTGTTTCTAAGTGTTGTTCTTTAAAAATGATATAAAAAAGTATGAAATGATTCATTTATCGCGTTGTCAGGCATGAAGGCTATGAACTTGCTAGGTCGTAGAGTACTACATTTTAAGCTAAGGAAGAACTCCTAGAGTGGAGAGGTGTTGGACAATCAAGGGAGAATGTTTGTAGTTTTGGTGTTTGTGTTCAATAGGAGAGGTGTTGGTATTAGCAACTCGTTATGAGTAGTGTGGTGAAGTAGGAATGAGATATCCTCGACGCCGTATAAGAGTTTCAAAGTGATCTTGTAATATTGACGTTTCACGAGTGAGTTTGAAATGAGAACGACGGGATGTGAATTTGATTATGATATGTTGGAAGGATTAGGTTCAGTAAGGGACCCTTGTTGAATAATAGGTTAAAGAAGTATCAACAGGTCAACTATTGACGTTAAAGTCGGTAGTTGTGTAAGCTGCTTGAGACCGAAGACTTGAATCATAAGGTTGAAAGTTGAAGGACCACTTTGTAGGGGTGTTAAGATAGGGAAAGGCTGCGGTTTTAGATAAGCGTTTTACTAGCGAGATGGATGGTTCGTAAAGAATGAAGTATTTAGCACAAACGAAGTGAGGGTATAGATTATGTCGATCTGTGAGGAAATGTACCCTGTCGATGTAATGGTTTGGTATTGCAAAGAGCTAGCAAGAAACGAGTATGTTAGAATTAATCAGAAACTCGGGTGTTGTGGTTCAACTAGAGCTGGGGAGAGACAATGTAGCGAGATAGACTCGGTTATTTATGTGTGAGGTCTTGAAGATAAGTTTGAGTTGTGTATGAATGGCCATGAGAGTTTTGGTCTGCAGTGTGATGTTATGAGTGAGGAATGTATAGTTATGTAGTGGCAATAATTGCCAAGTTAAAAGTGCCAGCTAGCGTCGTAGTGATGTGATGTTAGAGAAAGAGGAAGCATCAGATAGAAGCCTTTTTGGGAGTTTCGGATGAGGTGTTCGAGTGTTAACCAGGTTGTTGGAGCACGTGGGGTGTAAGTTGACGTGGTGATATGTTTATGTTCGGGATAGCATCACGGAGTGGTGGTGGATAGTTACCCAAAGGAGAAACCAAGTGTTTGTAGTTGTAAGAGTCGCTAAGTAAGCATATTTTGGGATCATTGGAAGTTTAAAAAGATGATGGATGTATTAGTCAAAATGTGGTGGAGTAGATGTGAAATCCTTAAAGAATGTGAGTGTTGCTTATGTGTGAACGAATTGTCTGAGAAAGTAAAAGTTGGAGTTTAAAGAATGTACAGTGACGTCGAACTCTGGTGACGTTCGAGGTGATTTAGTCGAAAGCTTTAAGTTAGAATTTTAGTGCAACCGTTTGGTTATGTATAGTAATGAGACAGCATTTGCAGCTTAAGAATTGTCGGAAGAGAGGGGCGAGTAATGTTGGTGGGCAGTACTCCACGCTAGCGTGGGGAGGTGAAGACAGTATGTCGGAATAAGTAAGTAAATCGGAAGTAGTAAACTTGACAGTAATGCCGATAGGCGCAGTGTTGTGTAGATTGTCCTTGATAAGTGTGCTAACTTTTGGAAGAAGTATTGAGGAAGTAAATTGTGTATGATCTTGTGCAGGAAAGAAGTGGATAAGACAACTGAATGAGTTAAGTTAGTGATTTTGTGAGAAACGTTCAAGCGAACTGATCGTTCAGTGTAAGCTATTGAGAACAGTAGGGTGTGATCGTGGTTACCCCACCTAGTTGAGTGGGAGTAACCGAAGTTATGTTATATGACTGGACGCTTGTAGCAAGCAGTGAGAAATTGATGAGCCTTCAGGATAAGTTCATTTCGGATAGGTGAGTACCCCAATAAGGAATTATAGAGGTTTCCTTCTATTAGACACGTTAAGTGTGAAATGATGAAGTGGTGAGAACGTATGAATTAGTTGATGGGTTGTAGCCAATGTAATTCGGGAAAGGAGTATGATCTGCATAGACGAATGTCGGTTGGAAGAAGTAATCTAGAATTTCAGGTATGCCAAGGAGAGGCTCAAGGGTGTGAGCTTGTCGGGGTGTACAAGGTTGTCCTGGTGCCAAGTTGTCAGTGAGCGAGTTTTCCTGGCAGAAGATTCTCGTTGTTGTGGCGGGAAATTTCTACCAAGTTCTTTTTCTTAAGGAAGTATAAATGTATGAGAGACTTTAACTAGACGTGTTTAAAACCGTGAGTCCCGAGGTGTGGACGGAGGCGCGGTGGGCCTTGGTTTTATCAGATAGTTTTAAGCAAGTATAGTGATCGAAGAGGGTACAAGTAAATAGTGCAAGATAGCACGTTTTAGCAAGTGATGACTCACCGAAGGCGGTTTCACGCATGGAGTGCGGTTACGTTTCCCCATCTGAACGATTTGGGGCAGCCGATTAGAACTGAGTGGATGGATTGAAAACATAAGACTCTGGAACCTCGAAGAATTGAGGGATGTGTAAAGTGGACTACGTCTGTGGGTCCGTCGAAGTTATGAAAGTTGAATAGTTAGCGCGTGATCTTGAGGTACTAGATGAAATTCTGGAAGGATTCGTAGTGTGATGTGCGTCTCTGTTATGAGGAATAGATGAGGGTAGCTGTAGTGAGATCGACCTTGCAAGAATTACAGGCGATAAGGAGTTGACCTTCGTCTTTAATGAGCAAGTTAGAGCAGCGGCATACAAGTAGGACTTGCCGGAAGAAGTAAGAGGAGTTCATCCAACTTTTCATGTGTCAATCTGAAGAAAATGTTTGGCCGGGACCGATGTAGACCAATCTGGAAAGTTTTACGTTTTTCGTCAAGATTTGGTAATAAGTAGAAGTTGAGGGGTTGATTGGTATCTTTGGGATGGAGTATAAAAGGGGCCAAAACCCTAGGAGAATATTTCCTATTGCTGATTTTTGTTGTGTGGTCGGCTGGAAGAACAAAAGAGAGAAAAAGGAAAAGAGGAGAAAAGAGGAGAAAAGAGGAAGAAAGAAAGGAAGATAAGGAAAGAGAGAAGAAAGAGATTTCATTTTTGGAAAGAAGAGAAGGTGTTCTTTAGTAATCAATCCACCAGGTAAACCTTCCTTAACCTCTCGAATATGTGGTCTGATTATAGAAGGTTTATCCTTTTGAGTTTTGGTTAAAAAGTAGAGTTTGAAGGTGGGTGGGAGAAATCGAGCCTCATAATGTGTTATTGTTGCTAAGAACTCGTAATTGCTAAGTTTATAGTTGTTGTTGCTATTATTAATCTTTAATTCGAGAGAATCGAGTTTAGCCTATGGATTTCAGCCCAAAAATGGACCAGGTCGACGTCCGGACACCTTCTCGGGCGTCCGGATTCGTTGATGGATAGAAGGTCTCCGGACGAGAGAGTTGTCCGGATAGGAATGTTTATCCGGGTAGGTGTTGAGTCCGGTAAAGTCTTGTATCCGGTAAGTTCGGTACCCGGAAAGGGGTATCGTCCGGAGAGTAGAAGTTACCCGGAAAAGGAGTGTTGTCCGGATTAGTTGTCGTCCGGATTAGTGTGGGTGTCCGGACTCTTTAGCGTCCGGAAAAGTAGGGTTGTCCGGAAAAGTAGGGTTGTCCGGAAAACCTGAGTTGTCCGGATACTTTTGCTGAGTTGTTGTTTTCTGCCCGTTTATTCAGGGAAAGTCGATTTGGAAGTATGGAACCGTTTAGGAACAAGAAGTAAGAGCCGCAGGTAAGTTTTCTAAACTAAAATGTATGGCTTTTAAAGTGTTTTCAAAATGTGTTATGAATGTTGAGAAATTGCCATGCCTTATCATTATGCTTTAATTGCATGAAAGTTGTTTAAAGTTTTATGTAGAATGTATGCATACATCAAGGAGACGTAAACTGGCAAAGACGGGAGAGTAGTTCCGCCAGCTCTCGTGCGGGAAGGGAGGTCCCTATATGCAAGGAGCGAGGCTCCGCAAGGCAGCATGAGGCTGACTCGTTGTCACCCTCGGGTGGCTTCAGGGTGTCAGATTACGAGGAGGCGGACTTTAGTCCGTATATGATTTTGACGTGTTGAGTATGAATGTTTAAAGCTGAAGAGATAAACTGTTTTTAAATGCTTTGATAACTGTTAGGAGGGACTCACTAGACCTCATGGTCTAACCCTCGCATTTTCAAATTAAAACCTTTTCAGGTAAGCAGGTTTTCAGGAGCTCGGGCAAATAGGCTGAGCTTAGCAAGAAGAGTCAAGAAGCATAGTGACACTCTAGTTATTAGTTTTTCTCAGTTGTGTATAGGTTGTTTCCGCCAACCTAAGTTATTTAGACAGATGAAATGAAACTTTTGTGGACCCAGTTTTGAAATTATTTAAATATAAATGCTGAGTATGCTTTATTTAGATTGGGTTGTTACAGCTATTGGAGCAAAATGTAACAACCCAGTCTAAAATAAGGCATTGCAATTCATTTAAAATGAAACATCCCAAAATCGGGTTCCAAAATTTCTTACATAAGTCTCAACATTAGGTTGGCGGAAACAACCTATACACAACTGAGAATATTACTAAACGAAATATTAGTGTCACTACACTACCGAGCTTCCTTGCTAGCCGCCCTGCTCACTTGCCAGAGCCTTTCGTTACATGTTTCCCTGAAAAGGTTTTAATTTGAAAATGCGAGGGTTAGACCAGGAGGCCTAGTGAGTCCCTCTTTACAGTTCCCAAAACATTTAAAACAGTTTATATGTTTCAATATAATCCATTCACAAATCTGTTCATATAAAATCATTCACGGACAAGTCCGCCCCGTAAATCGGCACCCTGAAGTCACCATAGGGTGACAACGAGTCAGTCTCATGCTGCCTTATAGGTCCACACTACCCCTGGCATAAACGGGTCACACCTCCCGACACGAGCTGGCGGGCCACACCCCCCGACTTAGCCAATTTACATCTCACACAATGTATGCATACATCCCATATAAAACTTTAAACAACTTTCATGCAATCAAAAGCATAAGAATAAAGCATGGCATTTCTCATCATGTATTCGCTTTAGAAAACATGTTAAAAATCACGTATTTTAGTTAGAAAACTAACCTGAAGCTCTTACTTCTCTTTTCTAATCTGTTCCCAACTCCCAATTGGTTTTCCTGAATAAATAGACTGAACATAAACTGATCACTTAACTTTCCGTACACAACTCCTTTCCGGACAACCACACTTTCCGGACGACACCATATCCCGGACAACTACACTTTCCGGACGACATAACATTCCAGACATCACTAAGTCCCGGGTACTTCCTACTTACCGGACACTAGACTCACCGGACACTTATACTTACCGGACAAACACTTACCGGATACCCTTCTCATCCGGACAGTTCCCGCATCCGGGAACCTTCAGCCGATTCAACGTATCCGGACGTCCAGAAGACTTTTCGGACGCCGACCTGACCCCTTATTGAATCGAAAATCACAGATTAGCTTAATATCCCACGAATTAAACATTAGTAACAATATTAAGATCACTAAACTCAACTAATACCGAAACCTTAGCTGCAAATACACGATTTGACGCTTAATCTCTCCCATTTGACTTCAAACTCAACTTTTAACAAAAACCCCAAAAGATAAACATCTAAACAACAATCCACAGATTAGAGATGAGAAGAGGAAATTACCTGCTTGATTGAGAATGAAGAACACCTTCCTTTCCTCTCCAATAATCTGGAATTTCTTTCTTCTTACTTGACCTATCTCTCTTTCTTCTTTCTTTCTCCCTTTCTTCTTCTTGTTCTTTCTTTCCTTCTTCCTCTAATCAGCCGCCAAACACAATCAGGAAAAGAAATGCTACATAGGGTTTTGTGCCCATTTATATGTAACGACCCGGTTTCCCAAACATGCATCAAATAACATATATTGCATAACGTCGTTACATTCATAAAAGAAAATACATAATAAGTCACGTACGGTCCCTTTAGTCTCGAAACTACAAAATACATAAGAACTTCCTAATCATCATTAGTCATCAAAAGCCTCCTACTTTATCCGTTCCTTTGCCGCTATAAATTCCTCGACCTGGAATACATATTTTTTTTTTGAAAACAAAATGAGGGTTAGACCAACGGTCTTGTGAGATAATCCCTGTCATTTCAAAATCGTTATAAAACCAATTTATATAAAATCCTTTATAAAAACACACATATATCCTACGTATTTAAATACCAATCAAGACTCGTGCATCGTGTACCACTCATCCTTCACATGGCCAAATCAGTTGGTAACAAGCCAACTAATCAATTTACTCCACTGCACTTACATACAGCCAACACCACCGTACGACAACTACAGCCAAAACTCCACCGACTATTAGTTCGGCTAACGTATACTCGTGTAGTGCAATATACATATAAATACAATATATATCTCAATATATCATATTGTCATTTATAAGCACGCCATCACATTCCTACCACATATTCATCTCATATATATATATATATATATATATATATATATATATATCATATATATATGTATTCCAGTTTGAAAACGTTTTAAAGTAAAACTCACCTTGATTGGTTATCAAATTTCCTTCTAAGCTTTTCCCGAGAAATCCAATCTTTCATTCAAAGATTACCGAATTTGGAACAATTAAAATACAAATATCTCTTTAAAGACTAAAAACTCTAAAATTCACAAAGTCCTCGACTCATATCGCAACCAACTACTGAAATAACCTCATGTCGCAATACACAACACATATCGCAACCAACTACTGCGACACAGTACCATGTCGCAACCAACTACTGCGATATCTCTTCATATCGCAACTGACTATTGCGATATCTCTCCATATCGCAACTGACCATTGCGATATCAAGAGCTTGTCGCAACTCAAGGTTGCGATATCTATGATGTTCATCCATATCTCAGTCCACTGTGTTCATCCTAAACCCAGAAATTTATAGATTTTGACCATGAATGTTTCTGATATTTTGCAGATATGTTTAGGACCATAAATAACAACTATCCATAAACTTAGTTTTCCAAAAACATCCATATTTCCTCAAAACCCATTTCTAAACTCATAAAACCTTAAGAACATAAAAGAACTAGTTAAAGTGAGAATCATACCTTTGTTTCTTCAATTGTATCTAAAACCCAGCTGAATATTTTATCTTCTTCTTTCTCCTCCTTTCTCCTTTTCGTAAAACACACACACATACCAACTAAAATATCTAACTCTCTTAATTTCCTCCCTTTTCTCTCTTTGCCGTGAACAAACCCACACACACATACTAATGAAAATATCTAACTAACTCTCTTTCTTTCTTTCTCTTACTGATTTCATCACACACATACACATAAAATATCTCAAATGTCTTATGGAATGACACATCTCTCTCTTTTTAATACAAAGGTGGCGATTTGTGGTAATTAGTTAAGGGAAATTCTATCCCTACCCCCTGCCACTTTTTGTATACCCCCTCCCTCACACACTTTATTTTTTTAATTTAAATTTACATTTTACCCCCTTAGACTTATTTATTTAATTTACTTTATACCTTATAGTTTTATATTTATCATTTTATACTTTCATTATATTAACACGTATACCCGTATATTAACTAAAATACGTTAAAAAAATACTTTTTAATTTTAACAATTTACACCATTATAATCGTCTCGTCGATACCTTCGAAATGAGCCAAATATTGATTTTTTTTTGATTTAATTATATTATAATATGTCATACGTTTACGTTATTTTTTTATATTGTTATTCGTCGATAGCTTCTTATTTTTTTTATTTAATTATATTATTTCGAAATGAGCTCAATATTAACTAAAATACGTAAAAAAATATTTTTTATTCCAACAAATTCCAACTTTGATTACTCATTTAAATCAATATATTCACGAGTACGAGTACGTTCTATATATTCTTTATACATATCTAATCTACGTCTGTATGGGTCGATCCATGTACTTGCAACTTGAAATCGCAACGTGCCCAATGGGTTGTGAGTGTGGGCATTGGGTATTCTCCGTTTAATACCACTTTTATGTAATGATTACCATTAACATGCACTATTGCAATTGACACGTGTTGGGATGGTGACGGCGGTGGTGTCCTGAATGGAAAATATGTCACATTACCTGCCATATTGAGAACATGTAGTATGACATTGAACCTTGAAGCAGCTAGAATTCCCATTTCAGGCATAACGATCCAATGCATAGGTGGTGCAAAGACGTCCTTCTGGAAAAAATTCAACGCTTCGTTAATTCTTTGACACTCGTTGCTGCCAATCACAAAAGAGTAATACGGTTGATACTCAGTTAGTTCAGCAATTAACTCTCTGCGGATATCGTCCCATTGGTCTTCATGACCACCCAGACAAGTAGATATGGCTCGAAATCCACAATTTTCATCGCCCAATACATCTTGTATTTGTGTGATGTATGGATGAAATAAACTCGGGATTTGATTAAGATATGGTGTATCGTGTATCTTCGGTTTACAATGTTTCAGAATATTGGTGTAGATGTGCCATATACAAAGCAATCTTTTGCATACCACTTCGCATGCATTAATCAAAGCCAACTCTCTGTCTGTGACTATGACACCGGGGTAAAGGTTATCGTATATTTTGGACTTTAGACATTCTAACGCCCAAATATAATTTGATATCTTTTCTTGATGCATGAAAACAAATGCTATGCAAAATGTCTTGTTGGTTGATGTTACACCAACTATCTCAAGAAGAGGCATGTCGAACCTGGATCATAAACAAAATAATAATATTAACATTAATATAATACACATGCATATTACGGTACCTATTTGTTTTATAGGTGGCATCGATTTTTTGTCACATTATAGGTACCTATTTGGTCTTCCTGCATCGTTTTTTGTCTTTATCTTTTGAACTTCATTGTATATTGTTTTTGACGTAGATGCATTTTCCATATTTCTACCCTTTAACGTGGATAAAATGTATCGTGGCTTGACATGTTGGGCTGATAAATCTTCAACTAGTTGAAGTTCACCCTCGTTTAGCCGCATTGCATATGTGTGGCCCTCCATATGTTGTGCAATGGCATGATTATGTGTATCACATACAACCCTCAACGTCCACCAATTATGCTTAGCCGAACGTAGCGCTATCAACTCAAATGGGCAATTAAACTTTCTTGTTCCAGTATCACGACTGGAAGCTTTCTTACTTTTGTAAACCCCACCATGTTCACACATAAACACGACTTTATAAACAATGTCATTTGGATAAGACTTTGATCTTTTGGTATGAATTGTGCAGGGTAGGAATAGTATCACCCATCTTTATTTCAAATCAATAACTTTTCTTTATTTCAAATCAAATTATTTATCGTTCGATATATATATATATATATATATATATATATATATATATATATATATATATATATATATATATATATATATAAAGAGTTTTTTTAAAAACTGCTTTTTTTGTATATATAACAATTGTACACAATATTCAAAACACTTAAGATAAAAACTGATTTTTTTTGTATATATAATAATTGTACACTCTAACATTTTTAGAGAGAAAATACTTAAAAGATAAAGATTTTACTTATAAAACAATATAACAATTTTATTTCATGCTAAAAAATATTAAGATTTCGTTCTAAATATTTATGTAGTATATATGATATATAATAAAATAATTAAATCAGAAAATATTCAATCTTGCGCTCATTTCGATTATAATGGTGTAATTTGTTAAAATTTAAACGTATTTTTTTAACGTATTTTAGCTAATATGCGATTTTATGTGTTAATATAATAAAAGTATAAAATGAAAATTAGAAATGTAAAAGGTATAAAATAAATTAATTATATAACTTCAGGGGTATAAACTGTAAATATGTAATTTGAATTGGGTTTGTGAGAGGAGGGGATGACCGACAAATTTGGCAGGGGTAGGCATAGTAACACCCTTAGTTAATCACACTTTACCAAATAAACCCCATACTTTAATCCAATAGCAATTTTAACCCTCTAACTTCTAAATTAAAATTACAACTTACCCCTTAACTTCTAATTCCATAAAAATAATCCCAAACTTATCTTAAAACCAAAATAATAAAATTAAATAAACCAATAATGTACCCGGTTATTACATTATACTTTATCCCTTATTTACCACTGGCCCCTCAACTTCTATTATTATTAAAACTGAACACAAGACGTAAAAGCCTTTCGAAAATAGTCTTGGTCGTTACACAAAAAATAACCCAAAATCCTCATATTCTCCAAAATAGGGAAGCTGTTGTAGATGCTCTTACTTTTCAATTATTTGATTACACTATTCATAAAACTTTGATATTCAATTACAAATTGGATCAAATAAGATAGAACCTAAACTATGCTCCGCCTGATGAATGATTGCAAGTTCAGTCAACATTACATAATGTATATAAGAAACTAATAATGAGGGAACAATTAGCAACTTTTAGCATGGAAACGTACATAAATCAGTATCTACGCACAAGTACCCTTAATTAACCTCTTAAAACTTGTTACTTATTACTTCCAAAATTATATCTCAACTCCCCATTAATTATTGGAGATGTACACGTAAGAAGGATGATCTAATATGATAGAATACATCAACATGCAATAAAATTTGAAAGGTCGGGGAGGATTTATAACAACCCAAACAAAATTAAACATGCACCGCATTTAATATAGAATATCCCAAAATCGCATCTCGAAATTTCTTACTCAGCATCCAAAATTGGTTGGCGGAAACAACCTACACAACCGAGAAATAACTAAACTATAGTGCTGCTATACTATCAATCTCCTTTGCTATTCTCCCTGCTCACTTGCCAGAGCCTTTCGATACCTGTTTCCCTGAAAATGTTTTTATTTTGAAAATGCGAGGGTTAGACCACGAGGTCTAGTGAGTCCCTCTTAACAGTTATCAACGCATTTAAACAGATTACCATTTTCAATATAAATCGTTCATAAAACTGTTCAGATAAAATCGTTTCGGATATAGATCTGCCCCTCATAAATTGACACCCTGAAGTCACCCTAAGGTGACAACGAGTCAGTCTCATGCTGCCTTACAGGGTCACACCTCCCTTGGCATAAACGGGAACACCCCCCAGCACGAGCTGGCGGGCCACCCCCCCCCCCCCCCCCCCCCGACTTAGTCAATTTACATCAAAATCAATGTATGCATACACTCCACATATAAAGCTTTAAACAACTTTCAATTAGATAACGCATTAATAAAATAACATGGCATTACTCATCATGTCTTACTTTAGATAACACATTAAAAGCCACACGTTTTAGTTAGAAAACCCACCTGGTGCTCTTACTTCACGTTTCTAAACAATTCCAGACCTCCAGACAACTTTCCTGAGAAAAAGGGACACGATAAAGGCTGATCAGCCAACTATTCGGCCAGCTCTACCTTTCCGGACGCCCACACTTACCGGACACAAATAACCTTCCGGACAGCCGCTTCCATCCGGATGACTACCCTTTCCGGATAACTTATGCTATCCGGGTCGCACCACAATCCGGGTAACCCTACTGTCCGGATGAGATTACTTTCCGGACGACCCCACACCCGGATACCTTCATCTTATCGGGATAATAAGCTTTTCGGACGTTCTACCCGGATACCTTCTTAATCTGAAGGTGTCCGGACGATACGCTGGACGGGTTTAAGGTTGAAAATCATATTACATGCCTCTTAATCCTCAAGATAAGCCAATAAATTATCACTAGATGATCTGTAATCGATTTCCCATCAATTTTTATTATCAAAACACATTCAAAGATGGTTAAATCTCTCTATTGGCCTCAAATGACTTAGAACAAGAAAAAACCCTCAAAACCCAAATAATCATCAGACGAATCTTAAATGGAGTTACGGATTAAGGATTACCTGATATGATTCCTGCAGAAAACGAATTCCAATCCTACTCTTTCTTCTGATTTCGAAACTTAGGGATTCTTCTCCTCAAATGCACAAAACCTTCAAAACTCTATTCTCCTTTCTCTTCAAAACCCAGCCGCCAAACACATACCAAAAATCAGGAATTAGAATGTGGCCTAGGGTTTTGTGCCCTTTTATACTCTATCCCAAAATTACCAACCAGCCCCTCAACTTCCACTTTTATTAAAACTTAACATAAAACGTAAAACCCTTTCAAAATGGTCTGGGTCGTTACAGGATTGGACTTGGTTTTTGTCCATGTTGAAATAGTGTATCGGAGAATTGGTCGGCTTGGTGTTTATGTGTAATGACCGGGTAAGTGGTTGTTTATTTAATTATTTTATGTTTATTAGCTAGTTTAGGGTAAGTTTGGGTTAGTTTTGTAAGTTAAGGGTGTATTCGTTATTCTAGTAAAGTTCAAACCCCCATTTGCAATTTTGACTTACTATAAATAAGACTCACCTCCTCTTGATTTCCATAAGTCGGTTTCCATACTAGTCTCTGTGTGTGTGTGTGTGTGTGTGTGTGTTTGAATCGAGAGAAAGCAGAAGAAAAGATCGATCGTTTAGGGCTCAAAGGGATTTCAATTGGAGTCGTTTTTGAGTTAAATTTCTTTCTATTTTGTGTTTATAATCGATAGTAGTAGAGTTCTATCGGTTTAGATTTATCAATTTCGTGATTTTAGTGGTTTCGATCGAATCTGGGTTACGAACTGTTATACGAATTTCACATGAAGTTCGGATGTATGTATCCGGATTCCTAGTGTTTCCCGGACTCGAGTTTCCCGGAATGGGTTTTTCGGATGGGATTCCGGATTTGGCTTTTCCGGATAGCTTTTCCAGATAGTTCCGGATTTGGATTATGGATATAGTTTCCGGATTGGTTTCCGAAGGGACCCCCGTACTAAGTCGCCGAAGAATGACATTTGTGGATAAGGGTATGATAGGTTTATTTAGAATTCTTAACCTGCTAGAGAGTCTTATGTGTTTGATTGGTAAATAGATATTGGTATTTAATTTATTTCAGATTCTGTAACTTTTGGTGAGAGATCGAAGCATCGGTGTAACGTCCCAAAAATTACAAGGAATTTAAAAATTTTAAAAGTAATACATTTCATTATAATCAAACCAAAAGTTAACAAATCCCATTACAATAAGAATAAACGTCGTTATTTAAAACCGTCAATAAAGTTTAAGCAGCGGAGAAGTTATATAATTAAATCCCCATTTGATAAAAATCAATTTAAACAATCTTCGCCTTGCGCCCGTGTGTACCGTCATGCCCGACTGCTACTCGCACCTGAAAACATAAGATATTGGGAAGGGGTAAGCACGAAGCTTAGTGAATTCAATCCTTACATAGGATCGCAATTATATCAGCATCACCCTTAATCATACCAGCATATAAATTTCTTGGAACATCCATCAAGAAAATATATCACGATTAATAATAATCCTTATGCTCCTTGGAACCACCATCAAGAAGACATAATCACAACACATTATAACAATACACATACTCCTTGGAACAACCATCAAGAAGTGGCCTTATACTTCTCGGAACAACCCTCAAGAATATATAATCACAACTCATTATACAAACGCATATACCTCTTGGAACATCCATCAAGAAGTACATCAATCACAGTTCAATATATACACACAAATATATATTCCATACCACAATAATATCAACAAATAATCATAATCAACACACTCGAACTATAGCAACACAAATATAATTCCCATCCTATATAGTGAGAGAACTCACCTCAAACGCAAAGCTTATGACCTCAACCGCAACACGAACCGGCCAACACCAGTTCACCTTTTTCCACCTAAATAAGTGTTAACAATTGTCAAAGTGACGCCCCAAACCAACGCCACTACTACTAACTTTAAAAATACATTTTTCCAGTTTTTACTCTTAACACACAGGTCTGTTCGGTACCTGTTTAACCCCTTATAAACTGATTAAACCAGAAATATTTTTCCATAATCATAAAGTCCCATGTCTTAGGGTTCCAGGGACATATCGCACGCGCTCTAACGATTTTTCTACAATTTACTATGGATTTTACAAAACCGGCTTGCTGCACAGTGAAAAACGGTACCTTTCAGTACAAAACAGCGGTTTGACACTAGCTATGGTCCGAACTGGTTTTTCCGCAAAACATAAGAAACTTACTAGACTCAGAATGGGAGATTTTGGCACTGGTTTCACCCCAATACGACATTCCTATAAAAATTTATGGCTTTCCCAAAACAGAGGCAGAAAACTGTGACTTTCACATGAAATGACAAACATTGATTATCTTTAACTCTTAACCCATTAAGCCACGACTTAAGCATTCAGACCTGTGATTCCAATTTTGGCTTAGGGTGTCGCGTAACAAGGTTTCTATAGGTATTACCCACTGCCACCTCCGGCCGTGGCGGCCGCGGCGGTTAAAAACTTCCGACGAAACCACACCCAAAACACCGCCCATCCCGACTTACCCGCAACCTCATACCCGCACACACCCACACACCCGCACACGTACACACCCTTCCTGCCGTCACCCGACGGCACGCAGCGGCGGCCCCACCGCCGGCATCCGTGGTTGCGGCGGTGGTGGTGGTGGTGGTTTACCAATTTCCGACGAAGAAATCCTTAAATTAGACGAACGGAACGCTTACCTTGACGCGACCTTCTTCCTTTACTTTTCCGACCGAACCCGACGGTGGTTCTCTCACACCGGCGACCACCCTTCTCCTCCTCTCCACACTCGCTCTCTCTTACCCTCTCGGTTTTCTTGTTTATCCGGCCGACGACAACCAAAAAGGGGAGGGGGAAGAAGAAGAAGCCGTAGGGTTTGGGTTTTCTTTTCTTGTTTCCTAAGTCACGACACCACTCACAAAATAATATGGATTTCGGTCATTGGGTTGCATGGGCCGAAACCAAGATGTGTTTTGGCCCTTGACACAAATGGTCCCTCAACTAATTCCTTCTCGCAACTAACCAAAATTCCGACATTTTTAACGATTAGGTCCAACTCGTCTAACCCCGTTAACGGAAACCACATTAAACCTAACAGCTTTTAAAAAGAATAAATACAAAGAAATTACATACCGGGATACGGACTTTACAATCGGTTTATTTGAGAAAAGCTTGGAAGTATTTTGATAGCAATCAGGTGAGTTTTACTTTAAGGGGGTGTTTGGTTGGCCTCAAGGAATGAAAATGGGAATATCAATGAAAATGATTAGGAATGATAATGAGTAGAATTCATTATACTGTATTATATTATATTACATATATTCCCTTTGTTGTTGTTTGAAAAAAGGAGAACCTACTTTACCTTTCCTATACAAATCACAAGAACCCATCTCCCCTTCTCTGTTAAAACCCTCCACCTCTGCAAATTCTCTACACCCCATCTTCAGAAAAGCTAAACAAAACCATTTTCAAATCTTCAGAAAAGCGAGAAATCCTTTTCAGCTCATCTTCTGAAATGGTAATGGAAAACCGATTTCTGAAATTGGACTCATTTTCCGAAATCATGAATGGAAACCGTATTCGAAAATTATGAACAACTTCTGAAATCGTTAATGTATTCTGATATCTCCCTCACCTCTTCTTCTTGTTCCTTTTCCTTGGTCTCGCTAATCAATCTAGGTTTTTAGAGGATTACAACAAATCCCCCCCCCCCCCCCCCATTAGTTGATGCTAAAATTGTAGAGAACAGATCTATGGTTTTAAGAGGAAGAGAGAGGTTAATGACGATGAAGAAGATAGTGAATTACATTGATGGTGTTAGGGAGGGACGATACGAGGGCTGAGGGCCGATTAATTTCTCTATTCCCACCGATTTTGGGAGGAATGGATTTTAACCCCATCTATTATAATGATTGATTATATTCCTTGGAACCAAACACCATTAATACTTTCATTCCTATTCCTTATTTGAACCAAACATGATCAATGGTTATCATTCCCATTGATTACCTCTTAATACCCCCAACCAAACGCCCCCTAAAAGTTTTCAAACTGGAATACATATATATATATATATATATATATATATATATATGTGTGTGTGTGTGTGTGTGTGTGGAATAAATATGTGGTAGGTAGTGTGATGAAGTGCTTATGATTGAAATATGATATATTGAGATATATGTTGTATTTATATAAGCATTACACTACACGAATGCACCTTGGCCGGACTGAGGGCCAGCGAAGTATTGGATGCACGGAGGGGCAGCGGAGTTGGCTGTATGTTAGTGCAGCGGAGTAAATTGATTAGTTGGTTTAGCGCAACCAACTAATATGTTCATGTGAAGGAGGAGTTGTACACAGTGCACACGAGTCATGCTTGGTATTCATATACTTGTTGTATATCTGTGTTTTATAAAAGATTTACTAAACTGACAGGGATTTTCTCGCTTAGACCAATTGGTCTAACCCTCATTTTGTTTTCAAAAATATGTATTTCAGGTCGAGGAAGCGAGTAAGAGCAAAAGAAAGGTTTTGAAGTTTTTCATGAAGCGTTTTTGTATCAGTAGTTGTTGGATGTAATGTAAATTATATACAAGGAAAGTTAGTACTGAATATGTATTGTATAGTTTTGGGACAAAGGGACCATATGTGTTATAATATGTATCTTTTGTTGTATATGTTTGGCATGTAATTTGTATTATATGGTGTATGTTTGGGTTGGGTCGTTACATTATGTTTGATAGGGCTGCTTCTATAAACGCCGCAATTACAGTCGTGTTCCCAAAGGCTCATCATGCTCTATGATGTCGACATTTGGAGATTAACGTAAAAAGCAAGGACAAATGGATTAAATTATATAAGACCACATTTGGGAAGGCATGCAAAACGTAGTATACGGTAAGGAGATATGGTCTAAGGGACCATTTCCCTAGAATACAGTTCAGTATTATGACCTCAAATAGTGGGGGATCAGTAAATGCATTGTTATGTTTTGTGCGTAGATTATCGATTGTCAGACATATAAAGTACTTTCAAGATTTTCAACAACAATGATACTTAATTCAACGGGCTACAGGAGGTTAATAAACTCTGAAACTTTTATATTATATATATTTGTATGTTTGTTATTTATTGAGACTGTAACACAATTTACACATATTTTTTAGATCAAATGAATCACACACTCACATCGTGGGCGCAAGTCAGGATTAATGGGCAGGTATGTCTGCAACATGGACATTAACGGAATTGGCTATGGTCGATATGAGGATCGAGATCACTATAGGAACGCAAAGGTCGACATGAATAATTATAGTTGTGAATGTCCGCAATGACAAGTTTTTGGGTCACCTTGCGGTCATTTCATCGTTGTTGCAAGACAACAAGGTTGTTGAGATACAACAATTTGGTTATAAGTTACTTCACGTGCGAAAATTACCGGGCAACATATCGGGTGGTCATCGTTCCAGCTGGACCTCATGAATCATGATTGTCTCAAGACGTCCCCCTTATGGATGTCTATCCACCCTTAATAACTAAGAGACGCGTAAGAATACTGAGTAAGAAAGAACGACGTCCATCTCGTGGTGAAGTTCCCATACAGAAAAAATATGGTAGTGTGGACAACTCATACATACTCGTGCAAACTGTCCATCTCATACACCATCAAGCGTGACTAGGACCAGAGCTTCAGGTTGCCAAAGAAGACGATCTCAAGCATCATTGACGTTAGAACAACATGGAACTATCTGTAAAGCCCGTGTTCCGGTACGTTTATTTTAGTAAATTTTTTTTATTGTAAAATGCTTACCTTTAACTGCTTAAATATCATTCTTTAGCGAATCCTTCCTAACGGGGTTAGCAAGTTTGACCTTTTGCGTAGTAAAGTTTTAAACCGTTTTAGTTCGCGCCAAGTGATGCGTTTTTGGGGGACTAATAATGGAATTGTGGTAAACCTTGGGCAAGGTCCGGCCCATGCAAGGAAAAGGCCGAACCCTTTCCTCCCCCATGCCTCTCGTTCTTTTTTTTCTTTTTCCTTGCATTCCAAGCCAAGCAAACCCTATTATCTTTGGTTGTAGCTGTGAGGTGCGGCAGAAAGAGGCGAGGGGAGTTCGAGAGAGATAGAGGAAAGCCGAGAGGAATTTCGAAAGGGAGAGAGAGAGACCGCAGTTCGCCGTGGACAGAGAGAGAGTGAGACCTGCAGTTCGCCGGAGGTGAGGGACGCCGGAGAGGAGGTGCAGCCACTGCCGTCGCCGGAAAGCCGCTGCCACCACCGTCTTTCGCCGAGAGGTAAGCTTTACGATCTCGTTTCTTTTCTGTTTAAGTCGCCGGCGAAGTAGCCGCCGTCGCTGCCGCCGCGCACGGCCTTGGCCGCTGCAGGCGGTAGCCGCCATGGACCGCCTTGCGGGGTGGTGGCGTAGGGTGGTCGAGGTTTGTGTAGTTGCGTGTATGGTGATCGAGTGAGAGGAGGAATGTTGGTACGAGAGGGTGGTGTGGGCGGTGTGTGTGTGCAATCATCGCCGGAGAGCCGCCGCCGGTCGCCACCGGCGACCGCCACTGCCGGAGATGGCAGTGGGTGGCGCGTGGCGTGACCTGACCTCTGTCCCTATCGAACCCTTAAACCGTAACTTAATCGTTAAGCCGTATAACTTAAACCGTTGTTTCTAAAATCTTTCTTTTATGCGTAAAATGGTCCAGCCCCTGTTTTGTGACGGTAATAACTTCTCCGTCGTAACTCCGATTGAGCCGAAACTGGCGCCCACGCTTCGAGCTCGGGACCGAGTACGTTTTCTGTGTTTTGGCGGAAAACTGGTTCGGCCTCGAGTTGGGAGAAAAAGTGGTCGCAAGTTCTGTGGTTCGTCATTTCATGTGAATTTCCTGGAATCTGCCACTGTTTTGCGTGGACCGTAACTTTTTACTCGTAAGTTGTTTTAACTTGAGGTCAGTGGCCATTTTTCCTAAATTGAGTTAGGCACGTTTTTCGTGTTTCGCCGAAAGGCTGAATCGGCCCAGAACCGGGCTGTTCGGAGCTGTTAGTGCGAACTGGTCCGAAAACGGACAGTTCCGGTAGGCGAACTTAATAAATTCATAATTAATTATAGAAAAATCGTTAGGAGGCGTGTAATATATCCTCGGAAAGGTATTTCAGGGCACTTTTCAACCGTGTAATAAATCTGAGTTTTTCTGGAGTTTTAGTGGTCAAATCAGGTCCCGAACAGACCTGTTCGGTGTGACCGAAAGTTAGTTTTAGTGACAGTTTGGGGTGTGTCGCGTCGTGGGGTCCGGGTCTCGTATTGACGTATTTTATCGTACGTTTAGGTGCCGGAAAGTGATCGTCGTTGTGTGGAGCTACTTACTATTTTTTAGCTAGGCGCGCACCCGAGGTGAGTTCTCTCACTACAATTAATTAATAGTTGTTTATTATTACTGTAGCACGTGTGTGAAAATTGTATGCGGGATGGTTGGGGGCTAGGTAGTGGGAAGCCTAGTTAACATTATGTGCTACATTATTCGGCGGGGCCGAGTCCCGACGGGGACGGAGGTGTTTTACGCAGTAGGCGTAAAAGGGGCGTTTACGCAGTAGGCGTAAAAAGGATGTCATACGCAGTAGGCGTAAAACGGGTGTTTCCCGCAGTAGGCGGAAACGTGCGGCGGGGCCGTAGACCCGACATCCGCCCGGGGATTCTTTTATGTGGTGGTTATTATACTTGTTTATGATTTGTTCGTAGACTTGTATGTGGTGGTGTGATCCTCTTTGCTTTAGGGGTAATATGAGATAACCATTGTTAATTGTTGTGTTTGAATTCACTAAGCTTCGTGCTTACCCCTCCCAATTTACAGTGGCTGCAGGTACAAGTGGTACGAAGGCATGACTGGCACACACTGACGCGCAAGATGGATGGGTCGAAGGATTTGCTTATTAAACATTTTCCCGTTATTGAATAAACAATTTAACTTCCGCTGTTGACTTATGTTTTAATAACGCTCGTGGTTGGAATTATTATTTTGGGTTTAATAAATGGAGACTTATTATTAAATATGCGCGTTTAAAAAATTTTAAATTTTCTTGAAATTTTGGGGCGTTACAACTTGGTATCAGAGCACGGCTTGAGTGAATCAAACGCACCTCGGTGTGTTTGGTCTCAAGTTGCGGCTGGGAAATATTTTTTTTAAAAAAAAAAAAAAAAAATTTGTTTTAAAAAAAAAAAAAAAAAAAAAACCTTTTGGAAATAAAGAGGAAAAGATGAAAACCCGTTCGAGGAACGGTGATCGAGGGCGCAGTGTGTACAGTCAGCCGGAGCCAAGGGAAAGGTACAATGCTTAGTGTTTTCTCATTTTATCGCTTTCTAGATCATAGGGTATGCATGCTAGATTGCCTGAGGTTGACACTATGTGATACGTTGGATTACTTGCTATTATGATTTTCTTGCTAATTATAGTAGGTTTTTAAGTAGGTGCCCTTTAAATCGTATGCGGTAAGAGGCTAATAGCCTTAGAATATTCGATTTAGTTCTATTGCGCAGCTCTTGTTTGAGTCCAACCGTTCTAGGATAGGATCTAGTATTCGAATGTCTATTTGTCTTGCACTGCATATGATTGGGTATTTGCGCGGCCACTCATTATGATTAACAGGGTTTTTATAGTAGCGAGGGTAGTGGGTGGAATATAATTCCTAGGGAGCTAGGAAGGGTGAGTGCATATGCCGGTGCGGGCATATGTGTTGAGTTGCGGCGAGAACTACTTGGACCCTCGGGATGGGACACGAAACGGGTAATGATAGGTGTGGAAGGTAGTAGTAGAGCTCCTACTACCGGAAGCACAGGATCAGTACTCGGGTCGGGAAAGTCACGAGGAATTCAAGGAGTTGAGCGTATGTGTTGATAGTGTGAGTTATTAGCTGATAATAACTCTTTGAATTTCTCCTTCTTATAGAATGGTCAACACTAGGAGACGCGGTGAGGCTGAGCCGAGGGCTGAAGCCGGGATCACTGAGGAGCGGATCCAAGAGATGATTGCAATTGAGGTTGCACGAGCTGTTGGGGATGCAATTCCCGAGATTATCACCGCGATTCAGGATCAACTGGTGACTCTAGTGGAGGAGCGGTTTGCAACGATGCCGCCGCCTGTTGGGGGACAGCCCCGTGCCCGAGACTTCCAGTATCGGGATCTTTCTGCCTGCTCTCCACCAGAATTCAAGGGTGACTCTAACCCTATCGTTAGCATGCGCTGGATATCCGACATGGAGTGCGCTTTTCTGACAAGCGGCTGTCCGGATAACTTGAAGGTTCGATTTGCAGTGAATCTACTTCGCGAGGGAGCGAAAGACTGGTGCGCCACGGCATTGACTCTGGCCGAGCGTACCACTCTTACTTGGGACGAGTTCGTTGCTCGTTTCCGTGCTGAGTACGTGCCGCCGATAGAGATGGAAAGAATAGCGAAGGAGTTCTTGGAGCTGAACCAGACTACGGAGACCATAAAGGAGATGAACAAGAAGTTTACCGAAATGGCGCTATTCTGTCCCCAATATGCGGCCTCAGAAGAAATGAAGATGGCGAGGTATAAGGACATGCTTCGGACCGAGATCCGGGAAATTGTGAGCGCAGTGAAACATCCTTCGCTGTCGGCTATGATGGATGCAGCGCGGAGAAGAGAGTTAGAGTTGGAGACCCAAGAGAAGAAGAGGAAGGCGGCACAGGCAGTGACGCCTATCTCTGCAGTGCCAAAGAAATCGAAGTTTGTTGATTCTCGTGGGCACACGAAGAGTAGCGGTTCTAAGGCCCGGGATGTGAGTGGTAGAAGATCTGATGCATGTTACAAGTGTGGGCAGCCTGGCCATCTCAGTAGAGATTGCAGGTCGCCACTGATGTTATGTTTCGGCTGTAAACAGGCTGGCCATGTGAAGGCCAACTGCCCGAATGCTAGGGCAACTGATGGGGGTGGTGCACAGAGGGCTCCTGCGAATGCCCCGCTGCGCATCACCGACGGCCGTACGGGTCAGCCCGGGACGGAGGCGGCCCGAGGGAGAGTCCACCAGCTGAAGGTGGAGGAGGCGCAGGCGACGCCTAAGGTGGTGACAGGTATGTTTCATCACTCTTTTCTTTTGTCTTTCCTTTTCATGCCCTGTGTTTATGTATTGTTATTCTTTATATATTAGGTACGTTTCTAGTCAATTCTGTACCTGCGGTTGTAATGTTTGATAGCGGGGCTACTCATTCATTCGTGTCTCGCACTTTTAGCGAGAGGTTGGGTCGAGTGGTGGGACGTCTAGGATGTCCTTTATTGGTCGAGGTCGCCGATGATAGGACCTTGACGGTTACGGACGTGTATCGGGGATGCACGTTGGAAATCTCGGGTGTGAGGTTTCCTATCGATTTGATCCCTATAGCGATGCGAGAGCTTTGCGTGATAGTGGGCATGGATTGGATGGACGCGTTCGATGCAGAGATTGTTTGCCGTCGCAAACAAGTACGGGTTCGAACCCCAAGCGGGGGAGAACTGTTGATTCAGGGAGACTCGCCTAGTCGGGTTACGGCTATTTGTTCTGCGGCGAGGGCTCGGAGATACCTTCAGCATAGTGGGCAGGGGTTCTTGGCGTATGTGGTGGATACGCGTGTCGATGAGACGAAGATTAGTGCCGAGGATGTGCCAGTCGTGAGGGAATTCGCCGATGTATTCCCCGATGAGTTGCCAGGGATACCTCCCGCGCGACAGGTGGAGTTTCGAATCGACCTGATTCCAGGTGCTGCTCCGGTGGCCAAGGCACCTTATCGCTTGGCTCCACCGGAAATGAAGGAGCTTTATGAGCAGCTGCAGGAGCTTCTGGAGAAGGAGTTCATCAAACCGAGTTGTTCACCGTGGGGAGCTCCGATCTTGTTCGTGAAAAAGAAAGATGGATCTCAGCGGATGTGCATTGACTACCGGGAGCTGAATAAGCTTACGGTGAAGAATCGTTATCCTTTGCCAAGGATTGATGATTTGTTTGATCAGTTGCAGGGAGCCTCGTGGTTCTCTAAGATTGACTTGAGATCCGGGTACCATCAGATGCGGGTGCGTAGCGAAGATACGGAGAAGACGGCCTTTCGCACGCGTTACGGCCATTACGAGTTCGTGGTGATGCCTTTCGGGCTCACCAATGCACCAGCAGCGTTCATGGACCTCATGAACAGGGTGTGTAGCCCGATGTTGGATCGTTCGGTGATCGTGTTCATCGACGACATTCTTGTATATTCCAAGACGAAGGAAGAGCACGAGGTGCATTTGCGGGAAGTGCTAGAAGTTTTGAGACGGGAGAAGCTTTATGCTAAGTTCTCCAAGTGTGAATTCTGGTTACGAGAGGTCCAATTCTTAGGACATGTCGTGAATCAGAATGGTATCATGGTCGATCCGGCCAAGATTTCGGCAGTTATGCGGTGGGAGGTGCCGAAAACTCCTACCGAGGTGCGAAGTTTTCTCGGTTTAGCAGGGTATTATCGGAGATTTATCCAGGATTTCTCCAAAATCGCCTTGCCTATGACGAAACTGACAAAGAAAACTGCAGCTTTCAGTTGGGGTGAGGAGCAACAGCAGGCTTTCGAGGAGCTACGCAGGCGGTTGTGCGAGACTCCGGTGTTAACCTTGCCTGAGGGCATGGAAGATTTGGTGGTTTACTGTGATGCTTCGTACCAAGGGTTGGGTGCCGTGCTTATGCAACGCGGCAAGGTCATCGCTTACGCGTCGAGGCAGTTGAAGCCTCATGAGGCGAACTACCCGACTCATGATTTGGAGCTGGGAGCGGTGGTGTTTGCTTTAAAAATATGGAGACACTATCTTTATGGTGTCAAGTGCACGATCTATACCGATCACAAGAGCCTTAAATACCTGATGGACCAGCAAAATCTTAATATGCGTCAGCGGAGGTGGCTTGATGTGGTCAAGGATTACGACTGCGAGATACTTTACCACCCCGGTAAGGCGAATGTAGTCGCGGATGCACTTAGCCGACATCCGGTCGGGGGATCTTTGAAGGGTTTTTGTCAGCGATTAACGGTAGTTGCACCACTCTTGGAGTCGATCGGTATCGCTCAAGAGGTGGCCGTGTTGGAGGAAAATGCTAAACGAGAGAGAGTTTCGGGAGAAATTCCGAAGTTAGTACGGGATAGTCGGGGACTGTTAACCCGTTATGGTAGAATTTGGGTTCCATACACTGGTGGGAATCGCCAGACACTATTGGACGAGGCGCATAAGTCCAAGTTTTCGATTCATCCCGGAGCTACCAAGATGTACAGAGACCTGCGTGAAGACTATTGGTGGCCCGGCATGAAGCGGGATGTAGCCAAATGTGTGGAAGTATGTTTGACCTGTCGGAAGGTCAAAGCGGAACACCAACGACCGCATGGGAAATTGCAGCCGTTGGAGGTTCCGGTGTGGAAGTGGGAGCAAATCACAATGGATTTCATCACTAAGCTTCCCAATACTCAGCGAGGGAATGATACTATCTGGGTGATCGTGGATCGCCTGACGAAGAGCGCTCACTTCTTGGCGATTAAAGAGAGCTTTTCGGCGGATAAGCTTGCGGAGGTTTTCATTCGGGAAATTGTAACTCGGCACGGGGTGCCAGTCTCAATTGTCTCGGATCGGGATACTCGTTTCACCTCCCGATTTTGGGAGAAGTTTCAGAATGAGATGGGTACGCGGTTGCATTTCAGTACAGCATTTCATCCTCAGACGGACGGACAGAGTGAGCGTACTATTCAGACACTTGAGGACATGCTGCGAGCATGTGTGATTGACTTTGGTGGAAGTTGGGATCAGAATCTTCCACTAGCTGAGTTCTCCTACAATAACAGCTATCACGCTAGCATCGGTAGAGCGCCGTACGAAGTGTTGTATGGTAGGAAGTGTCGGACGCCCATTTGCTGGGGCGAGGTTGGTCACAGAGTGCTGGGGAGCACCGATATTGTGCTAAAGACGACGGAAATGATTCAGATGGTGCGGGATCGGTTAGTCGCCGCTCAGAGCCGACAAAAGAGTTACGCCGATAAGAGACGATCGGACTTGGAGTTCCAAGTCGGGGATTACGTTCTTTTGAAAGTGTCACCCTGGAAAGGGGTAATCCGTTTCCGCAAGCGGGGAAAGTTGGGTCCCCGATATATCGGACCATACAAGGTCATCGCGCGTGTGGGGAAAGTAGCTTATCGATTGGAGCTACCGGAGGAACTGAGCCTGATCCACAACACGTTCCATGTTTCTCAGTTGCGGAAGTGTGTGGTGGATGAGTCTGCAGTAGTTCCCCTTGAAGATATTCAGATCGACGAGCGACTCAACTATGTGGAGAAGCCAATAACCATAGTCGAGAGGAAGACGAAGACTCTGCGGAACAAAGTCATTGGATTGGTGAAGGTCCAGTGGCAGCATCGAAAAGGTTCAGAATGGACGTGGGAACCCGAAGCCGAGGTGCGGGAGAATTACCCGGAGCTGTTTGTGGGCATGGACTTCGAGGACGAAGTCTAATCCAAGCGGGGGAGAGTTGTAAAGCCCGTGTTCCGGTACGTTTATTTTAGTAAATTTTTTTTATTGTAAAATGCTTACCTTTAACTGCTTAAATATCATTCTTTAGCGAATCCTTCCTAACGGGGTTAGCAAGTTTGACCTTTTGCGTAGTAAAGTTTTAAACCGTTTTAGTTCGCGCCAAGTGATGCGTTTTTGGGGGACTAATAATGGAATTGTGGTAAACCTTGGGCAAGGTCCGGCCCATGCAAGGAAAAGGCCGAACCCTTTCCTCCCCCATGCCTCTCGTTCTTTTTTTTCTTTTTCCTTGCATTCCAAGCCAAGCAAACCCTATTATCTTTGGTTGTAGCTGTGAGGTGCGGCAGAAAGAGGCGAGGGGAGTTCGAGAGAGATAGAGGAAAGCCGAGAGGAATTTCGAAAGGGAGAGAGAGAGACCGCAGTTCGCCGTGGACAGAGAGAGAGTGAGACCTGCAGTTCGCCGGAGGTGAGGGACGCCGGAGAGGAGGTGCAGCCACTGCCGTCGCCGGAAAGCCGCTGCCACCACCGTCTTTCGCCGAGAGGTAAGCTTTACGATCTCGTTTCTTTTCTGTTTAAGTCGCCGGCGAAGTAGCCGCCGTCGCTGCCGCCGCGCACGGCCTTGGCCGCTGCAGGCGGTAGCCGCCATGGACCGCCTTGCGGGGTGGTGGCGTAGGGTGGTCGAGGTTTGTGTAGTTGCGTGTATGGTGATCGAGTGAGAGGAGGAATGTTGGTGCGAGAGGGTGGTGTGGGCGGTGTGTGTGTGCAATCATCGCCGGAGAGCCGCCGCCGGTCGCCACCGGCGACCGCCACTGCCGGAGATGGCAGTGGGTGGCGCGTGGCGTGACCTGACCTCTGTCCCTATCGAACCCTTAAACCGTAACTTAATCGTTAAGCCGTATAACTTAAACCGTTGTTTCTAAAATCTTTCTTTTATGCGTAAAATGGTCCAGCCCCTGTTTTGTGACGGTAATAACTTCTCCGTCGTAACTCCGATTGAGCCGAAACTGGCGCCCACGCTTCGAGCTCGGGACCGAGTACGTTTTCTGTGTTTTGGCGGAAAACTGGTTCGGCCTCGAGTTGGGAGAAAAAGTGGTCGCAAGTTCTGTGGTTCGTCATTTCATGTGAATTTCCTGGAATCTGCCACTGTTTTGCGTGGACCGTAACTTTTTACTCGTAAGTTGTTTTAACTTGAGGTCAGTGGCCATTTTTCCTAAATTGAGTTAGGCACGTTTTTCGTGTTTCGCCGAAAGGCTGAATCGGCCCAGAACCGGGCTGTTCGGAGCTGTTAGTGCGAACTGGTCCGAAAACGGACAGTTCCGGTAGGCGAACTTAATAAATTCATAATTAATTATAGAAAAATCGTTAGGAGGCGTGTAATATATCCTCGGAAAGGTATTTCAGGGCACTTTTCAACCGTGTAATAAATCTGAGTTTTTCTGGAGTTTTAGTGGTCAAATCAGGTCCCGAACAGACCTGTTCGGTGTGACCGAAAGTTAGTTTTAGTGACAGTTTGGGGTGTGTCGCGTCGTGGGGTCCGGGTCTCGTATTGACGTATTTTATCGTACGTTTAGGTGCCGGAAAGTGATCGTCGTTGTGTGGAGCTACTTACTATTTTTTAGCTAGGCGCGCACCCGAGGTGAGTTCTCTCACTACAATTAATTAATAGTTGTTTATTATTACTGTAGCACGTGTGTGAAAATTGTATGCGGGATGGTTGGGGGCTAGGTAGTGGGAAGCCTAGTTAACATTATGTGCTACATTATTCGGCGGGGCCGAGTCCCGACGGGGACGGAGGTGTTTTACGCAGTAGGCGTAAAAGGGGCGTTTACGCAGTAGGCGTAAAAAGGATGTCATACGCAGTTGGCGTAAAACGGGTGTTTCCCGCAGTAGGCGGAAACGTGCGGCGGGGCCGTAGACCCGACATCCGCCCGGGGATTCTTTTATGTGGTGGTTATTATACTTGTTTATGATTTGTTCGTAGACTTGTATGTGGTGGTGTGATCCTCTTTGCTTTAGGGGTAATATGAGATAACCATTGTTAATTGTTGTGTTTGAATTCACTAAGCTTCGTGCTTACCCCTCCCAATTTACAGTGGCTGCAGGTACAAGTGGTACGAAGGCATGACTGGCACACACTGACGCGCAAGATGGATGGGTCGAAGGATTTGCTTATTAAACATTTTCCCGTTATTGAATAAACAATTTAACTTCCGCTGTTGACTTATGTTTTAATAACGCTCGTGGTTGGAATTATTATTTTGGGTTTAATAAATGGAGACTTATTATTAAATATGCGCGTTTAAAATTTTTTAAATTTTCTTGAAATTTTGGGGCGTTACACTATCAGACCTGATAGTATTGATCTAAATGTGGATTTTAACCAGTAAATCATGTTTGCTTTCAGAGCAATTAGTTCAATCAATTAAACATACTTCACGAGCCATTGAGAAGGGTTGCGAAGATACTGACGTGGAAGATCGGGTTGCGGAGAGAGAGTCATGTGCGTTTTGTTTGCAGAGAGAGTCACATCTTTTTATTAGGGTAAAATTTTGGTCCCCACAGGTGTTATTGTATAGAAAGTGGGAAGAGGGGTGGTCGGGGAGTTAACACTTCGTAGTTGCGGAGAGGGGGGGGGGGGGTCCAACCTAAAAAAACTACTTTCCAAGAAAAAAATTCAACTAGGGTTTACCCTGGGCCGACATCTGTAGGTCTGCAAAAATGGCAGGGGTGTATAAAATCAAATGGTCTAAAAACCCCAGTCGAACCCGAATAAAAAATGAGGCGTTTGTGTAAAACCCGAATGCCCGAAATACGAAAGAATTCTGAATATTTGGGGGATATTTGCGTTCGGGTTGGGTTTGATTTCTCGCCACCTGACCCGCCCAAAAACCCGACATATATATGTATATATTTTAAATATATTTATTTATCTAATCATCCTTCAAAAATCCTAAATCCTAAATTCTAGTCGGTCGTAGTCTTTTCTAGAGACTAAACCTACTATCAATTTATCAATCATCTCAACCAATTGAGTTTATCGTCATAAGCGATCGAATATTATATTTTTTTTTGCATATAATTATACTCGAGACCCGAATCTGAAGTAATCTGAAATCCGACCCAAAGTGTGGGGCTTGGTTTTCATATCCGAATTTTGACTGTGTTATTAATTCTTCCCCTGAATCCATCAGACCCGCCCGATGCTCACCCCTATGTGGACTTGAGTTTAAAATGTAATCTGGAAGTGCAGGGGTCAGGCCTATAATTGTGAACCTAGGTTTTAGCTGGCAGGGGTGTGAAGTGTAATTTTTTTATCGTGTGGCTAGGTACGCAATTGAAAATCTAGAATTTTACGGACATGGTGTTGTTTTTATAAAATCGAAGAGAAGGTGCCTAAGAAGTTAAACCATCTCGATAAAATGGCTATTTCAGTTGACTTTCCTTTTTTAATTATAATGAAAGTAATAGAGAAAATATAAAACAAATTATTAAATTTTAATATTTATAGGGAAATTAATTAAAATACCCTAAGTCAAACCATCTTTTACTGAAATACCCAAAATCTCTCCCACTTTGCAAAAATACCCCAAAAATCCGCGATGGGAGCACGCGATCGCGGGCCAGGGACCTTTTCTGACACTTTTTTAAACTTGCAGGGACCATTTTTGAAAAATGGAATCCCGCGATCGCGGGCTCATCCCTCGATGGGGTTATTTTTGTGACTTTTCAATTGCAAGGGACCATTTTTGAAAAATTCCAGAGACCATTTATGAAAATTTTGATATTTTGGCACTGTTCACCCCATTTCGTCCATTTTTACGAATTTAAAATGAAATGTTACACTTTCAACCCCTATACTTATTTACTAAATTTACTTTATACATTTTACTTTCATTATTTTAATTTTACATTTAACACATATAATCGTTTATTAACTAAAATACGTTAAAAAAATACGTTTTAATTTTAACAAATTACACCATTATAATCGTCTCTTCGATATGTTCGAAATGAGCCCAATCTTGAATTTTTTTGGATTTATATATTTTAATATATATCATATACAGTTATACACTACATAAAAAAATATTTTTTATATTTAAAATTCATACTCTTATAGTTAATTATTTAATTTATGGTACATCTCTTATTTTTTTTTCAATTTTGTTTTACACTCCTATCGCATTAACATAATAATCATATATTAACTAATTCATTAAATCGTTTTAAATTATTATTATTTGAATGTGTTTATAGATTTCGTCTGAAAAAGTTGCCTGCATGATTCCACTAAAAAAGTAACTGCAATATTCGTCTGCTCTTGAATAAAGGTCTTTCATTAGGCAGAAAATTAGTCTTTAAGTAGTCAAACATAGCTAATTAATGAGAATTTAGATCACATTTATATGGTACTATCAAATGCAAGTTTCTATAATATAGATATTGTTCTACATTACATGATACCAATTTTTGCATCATATGAATCACTTCCAGACAACAAGAACCAATACCCCAATAATCAAGAAATAAATGCTTGTTCATCCAATAATCTCTGCATACGTCGAACCCTTTCCGCCTCTGCGTCAATAAAGGCCACGTTGTCTCTGTACCAATCTGTGCCCATCTCGTCGACAGTAGGCACAAGGCGATCGAAAGGCAAGAGTGGCTGCTAAATGCCGAAAGGTCAAGGTCCTCGACGGCCCTAAGGCGATCAAGGTCCTCGACGGCCCTAAGGACCGTCGATGAAGCATGCTGGCTATACTCACGGCCCAGGAAGCCCATATCCACGATCACCACCAAGCATACACGGACAACATCGTCGTCGGTTAGGGCACTAAGGCCCTCTTTCATCTTTTCCCGGGCTGCCTTCAGCTTCAAACGAGATGCTGAAATGCCGAAAACCCTAGGAACGAAGGAGTAGTCTTCTAAGGGAGGAAGGGGGGAGCCTCTCCAAAACGTAGTCCTGTAATTAGACAGAACTCCCGACGCCCAAAATGCAATTGAGAGCCGAAGAAATCAAAATGCATCTCCTCCGGCTCAGCGTTGGCGTCCTCGACCTCCAACTGTAGAAACATGTGTACTAGCGTATAATAGTGTTATACATAGATAAAGTGCGGTTTATTTTATTTCAACGTATAATAGTGTTATATATAGATAAAGTGCGGTTGTATTTTATTTCAACGTATAATAGTGTTATATAAAGATAAAGTGCGGTTGTATTTTATTTCAACGTATAATAGTGTTATACATAGATAAAGTGCGGTTTATTTTATTTCAACGTATAATAGTGTTATATATAGATAAAGTGCGGTTTATTTTATTTCAACGTATAATAGTGTTATATATAGATAAAGTGCGGTTTATTTTATTTCAACGTATCATATTGTTATATAGAGATAAAGTGCGGTTTAGGGACCCTAGTTGTCATTCTTAAAAGTTTAGGACCTAATTGGCATTCTTAAAAGTTTAGGGACCTAAGTTGTCATTCTTAAAAACGTAGGGACCTAAGTTGTCATTCTTAACATTTTTTTATAAAAAACACATATTTAACAATTTTTTTATAAAATGTGTTTTTTTATAAAAAATTGTTAAGCGTGTGTTTTTATAAAAAAATTGTTAAAAATGTGTTTTTTTATAAAAAAATTGTTAAGAGTGTGTTTTTATAAAAAAAAATTGTTATAGTTTTATGGTTTTATGTTTGAATGTGATATTTGTATGTTATAATGTGTATGTTGTTATAGTGTGTTTTTTCATATAAAAATTGTTAAAAATGTGTTTTTTTTTTATAAAAACACACCCTTAACAATTTTTTATAAAAACACACTCTTAACAATTTTTTTTATAAAAAAACCCGTTTTTATAAAAAATTGTTAAGGGTGTGTTTTTATAAAAAAATTGTTAAGAATATGTTTTTATAAAAAAATTGTTAAGGGTGTGTTTTTATATAGTGCGGCCGAAGAAACAATTAGGGTTTAGGGTTCGTCAAAGGGATTTTAGGGTTAACCCTGTGCCGACACGTGGCACAGGAGCACGCGATCGCGGGAAATCAAAGAAAGTCAATCGCGGGCAGAGACCAAAAATGCACACGCGGGAATTCTTGAGGGGGGAAAGCTGTACCGCGGGTATTCTTGAGGGACCAACGCGGGCAAAGTGGGCAAACTTTGGTGACACGTGTAGCCCGCGATCGCGGGGGTCAATGAGTCAAACGCGGGCAGGGACCAAAACTGCACACGCGGGCATTCTTGAGGGGGGAAAGCTGGACCGCGGGCATTCTTGAGGGACCAACGCGGGCAAAGTGGGTAAACATTGGTGTCACGTGGCCTGGAGCCCGCGATCGCGGGCTCCATCGCGGATTTTTAGGGCATTTTTGCAAAATGAGAGTGATTTTAGGTATTTCAGTAAAAGATGGTCAAACTTAGGGTATTTTAATTAATTTTCCTTTATATTTTTGTCTAATGAAATGGGGTCCACCTTAATGAAGGAATGAGCGGTTCCTTCACATGAACCTTTCCGACTTCATTGGGATGAATCCCTCCTTTGTAATGGTATGTAATTAAAAATAATCATTTATCTTTAGCAATTTTTTCAGTTTTTTGAAGATTTTCATTAGTTGTCTCCTAATTTCACTGATCTGAAAAAGGTTTACAGAATCTGTTACAACCAAAAAATATCAAAATCTCTATTTTGAAAAAATATGTTAGTGATGCTCTAGGAATCTCTATGTGTATGTTCTTAAGCCATAATCAAATACATTCTCATGTTTATATTTTTTTTTTTGAAAAGCAAACATTTGTATTATTAATTATCAATCAATACAACAGGTACACCAATACATATTTGAAACCACAAAATCCTTATACCCATCCACAAACCAATCGGATTACAAAAGCCCCCAATTTCTCCCCTGCATAGTGTATTTGCGACAGCAGCACCGTCACCATTTGCGAGATGCAAAGTTGGTTGCTAGTGCAGGTCTTCTGTTACGCTTGTCCATCTCGATCAGCTGCAGATTTCAAAAGTAATTTGCAGCCCTCACCCATGCCTTACGTTGCCGTCGGGTCCACGAGCCATTCCGTCCATCCCCTAATCTTACCTTTTGATCCTTTCGCGAGACATTCGAATATTTTCTTTTAGAATTCGAAAAATAGATCCGTAATTTTTTCCTTTCAAGAGCATCTCCAATAGTTTTTCTAAAATTGAGAAAATCAAGGTTTTGTTCTCTATTAGTTTCAAAAGATTCTCTATCTTGTTCTCTAAAATAGAGAAAACAAGAAAAAAGTCAAGTTTAAAAAATTCTCTAAAATGTCCACCTATAAGATTAAAGTATCATTATTTTATATAATTAAAAAAGTACAAAGTTATATATTTTAATAATATATATATAATCTAAAATAGAGAAATCTATTGAAGTGGAATGTAATGTTATTTAGAGTTTTTGACTTTTATTTCTCTATTTTAAAAAGATTATATAAAATCTGTTGAAAATGTTCTAATTGTTTAAGGTATCAGAGCTACAACTGAAAAAAAAGTCAAAAAAACTCATCTAACTTTTATTTATTTAAACGATTACTCAAAGAATATACTAGTTTATTTTTGTCAAATAATGTCTTTATCTTATAAGTAAGAGTAAAATAAAAAAATAAACATTTATTTTTTATAATAAATATTATAAAATAAGCTAAAATAAAAATACTAATATTTATTTTAGCAGCGACGTGGTATAAAATAAAGACCTTTTTTTATGGGTTGGCTACATATGAACACACAAAGAGGGGCCCAGCCTTTGAAGTACAATGAGACAGTCGTGAATACTTTGGAGTGTACTTTTAGCTTTTTATACATGTGGAGCGTTGACGGAAGGACAAATATGTCAATTTCTCAATGTTTGCAAGCAAAGACATGGTTTCCTTGTGGTCAATCATACCCTCTCCAACAAGACATTATTTGACGGTGACAAAGGGTATTTCCGTCAAATCATTATCAAAAGCAAGTTCCCCTTCTACCAGGGATATTTCCTCTGTGCAGTCAGTGCTCAGTCAGGGGTCATAATTACCAAATTGCCCCTTATCGAATACTTCTAGTTGTTTAGTTAAAAGCCTTTTCAAACAATTTTTCTAAAATGGAGAAATATTTATTAATTTTCAACAACTTTTTGAAACTTTTAATAAAGTTGAGGAAAGATGAAGGAATGAGTTAAGTTGAAAATGTAAGAATAGATCTAGAATCATTATCGTTTTTAATGTCACTCTCATCCACACCCATATTTAGCATTTCTCACGGGAATTGATCCGGTGTATATTGGTGCATCTCATGCTAATGTACATCTAATGGTGGAGATATTTTCTTACCCTTCTTACTATAATATTCACTATCACTTAAACTCAATCCATTGAAAAAATAAGAGAGATAATTCAATTTCTAGAGCATTTCTAACATTAATGTAATTTTTTTTTGAGGAAAAGTCTTAAAAAACTCAACAAACTATTTGTTTTTTTGAATGGTTAAGTCTTTAAACTACTTTTTTGAATGATAAAACTCTTAAACTTTCTAAAACCGGTTAAATACATCATTATAAACTGTAATCATTATAAACTGTAAAAAAACAATTTAATATGATACAAGTTTGGAAAAAGTCTAAAAAACCTAACAAACTATTTGATTTTGAATGATTAAGGTTATGAACTTTTTTAATAAAGTCTCTACAAAATTACATCTAGCTCCAACCAGTAGTCAAATAATATATTTTAGCAATTCCACAATTAAGGTCCAAGGATAGGGTTGTGTTATGGTGAAAAGGTAATAATTGATCTTTACCCTTTGATGCATATTAGTATGAGGTATACCGAGATTTACGTATCAAACACGATTCATGGATTGGATATGAGATTAAAAGTGATAAAAGGTCCAAATCATCTATTACCCTCTCATATTAACTCTTTTTCTCACACGATTTTCTTCGTCATCGAGTATATTATTAAAATATTTTATCAATTTCTCATCCTACGCAATTTTTTTGAATGAAATTTATTAAAATTATGATACATTCATTTTTAATGATGAAAATAATTAAAATAATATATTTTCTCCTTGGTAGTTGGTATTAAGTTTTATAGATTTCACCAAATTTGAACATTTTCCCTCCATTTTAGTATATAATTTTATAGTTGTTGGAGTAAAAAACTCGGACATATCTAAAGATACTTTTCAATCAAATTTTCATGTGACCGTCTTCAACCAAACCACTTAAATTGGTGGGTCCATTGAACACTAAAATAAATCAACTTCTATAGAAAAATAATTCTTTTTTAATGTTAGGTTGAAGATGAAAATACATTATTTTTAGTGTAGGGTCGGATACGCCTTTAGAAACGCCGTTACATATATGGAGATTTTTTTCTCGAAAACTCCATTTTGATATTTCAAGGCAATCTCCTCTATAGAGACCATCCGCTACAGCAATATGCGATTTCTTAAGCGAAACATAAGATTTTTAATTTAATTTTTTTTGATGGTTGTGAGTATGATTTTATTAATAATAAATTGATTTGTGGGTATAATTTCTATCCTTTCGATGACCTATGTTGTGTTGAAGGGATATCTATATAATCCGATCGATTGCGTAAAGCCCACGGTAGCAGCGGAACCGGGGAAAGTATACAGAAAAGACAGTTCTTTTCTATTATATTAGTATTTTATATTTAATTCAAATAAAAATTTGTTTTATGTAACATCATGTTTTTTTGACATTTTATGAAATATATTTTTTCTAAAAAATGTATGAACTTTTATTTTTATTATAAAAATTGGAAATAATTTGATTATTAATTAAATTTGATATAACTATTTATTAAGCTATAAATTTACATTAATATATTATTGATTATTAAGAAATGTAAAATACTGTTAATATTACAATACACTTAAAATAATCATATAACTATGCCTCAATTAATATATTTTTTTTTCATATATATATATATATATATATATATATATATATATATATATATATATATATATATATATATAGATAGAGAGAGAGAGAGAGGTTCAAGGGAAAACCTAAAAAAACGAAAAACTGAATAACACCATAGGAGCCCTTCATCTGGACGGTATGTACTTATGCATACAGGTAAATAGTTAAACTTTTTGGTTTTATGCACAAGTGCATTATGCATTTGTGCATATATGCACAAATGCATGTTACAAATAACCTGTATGCACAAGTGCATACCGTCCAGATGAAGGGCTCCTACGGTGTTCTTCAGTTTTCCGTTTTTTTAAGGTTTTCTCTTGAACCTGACCCTATATATATTGTAACGACCCAGTCTAAAATAAAGCATACATATCATTTAATAATAAACATCTCAATAAAAGGGGTCCCAAATACCAAAGATGTTGTAGCCCAGTGGTTTGGTAATATCCTGGGAGGGTAAGTGGTGGAAGCCCTTACTACCTGGGTTCGAACCCCGTGGTGATCACGCGGAGGTATCCCTGAATCAAGGGGCGGATCGTGGCCTGTTGTTTGGGCCGGGTCGTGGGCCGAATCATGGCCGGATCGAAGGGGGATTAGTCTGGACTAAGTCCAGGATACCCCCGAAATGCAATTGCCTTTCAAAAAAAAAGGGGTTCCAAATTCATTACATCTGTCTTAAAATCTAGGTTGGCGGAAACAACCTATACACAACTGAGAATATCACTAGCTTCTAAAAGTAAAAGTGGCCACTGTCTCTATTGACATCCGAACATTAATCCTGCTCAGCTCACTTACCAGAGCCTTCTACTATCTGCTTTCCTGAAAATGTTTAGTTTGGAAAATGCGAGGGGTAGACCATGAGGTCTAGTGAGCTCCCTCAATTTACAGTTCTCAAAACATTTCAAAACAGTTAATAACTATCAAGCAACTTCACATAAAACTTTCACGGAAAATTCCGCTCCCGTAAATGGCACCCTGAAGTGACAACGAGTCAGTCTCACGCTGCCTTGCTGGGTCACTCTTCCCATGGCATAAACGGAACCTCCCCCCAGCATGAGCACTGGCGGGCCCCCGACTTAGCCAATTTACGTCTATCACAATGTATGCATACATATCATATCAACTTTCAACCAAGTAAAATCATGTAAATAAACATGGCAATTCTACTCATTTACTTTCTTTGGAAAACACGCTTAAACACGTATTTTTAGTTAGAAAAACTCACCTGGTGCTTTAACAATTTATTCTCGCGAAGACTTCAGATTTTACGGTGAACACCTATGATATTACGAGAATAAGAATAGTGAGTCTTGGGTTACCATTAGTCCACCCTGAACAGTTTTCTACCTAACTGGTCTCTCAAAAATCCCGGAATCCGAACCCAAAGTTCCGGACTCCACTTCCTCACAATGACTCATAACTGGATTTAGTTCACTCCGGGACTTAAAACAAATTCCGGATCCTTAGTTGGATTCCGGATCCACGGCCCAAAACAACGCATTCCGGATCCTCACTTGGATTCCGGGTCTACGACCCAACTTAACAAATTCCGGATCCTCACTTGGATTCCGGATTTACTCGGCCTAACTCATTACCGGATCTCCTACGGGATTCCGGATCTCTACGGCCCCAAAACAATTCCAATTCCGGATCCCATTGGGAATTCCGGATCTCTTACGACCACTCTCCATTTCCGGATCCCATTTGGGAATTCCGGATTCCTGCATCGGCCCAATATAAATTCCGGAACTATTCCGATACCAGATCTAAGTCGGGACTCCAGATCTTAAACAATTCTGGTTCTAAACACATTCCGGATTATTTTTCGGAACCATCTATTCCGGACTATCGAACTGGTCATTTGGCGATGCGACACTAAATAGTATTAGGGTCAGAGATTAATCCATTTCCATCGATTACTAAGTCTCTTTCCTATCAACAATTATTCTAACTCTATTATGATTATCTAAATCCTTTTAAACATCCTTTTTTAAACTCTAAAAATAAAGAAACCCTCAAATAATCCAATCAATCCAACAGAACTCTAAAATAAGGGTTGGGATTTGGGATTATCTGCAAGAATCGATGTAGGATTAGATTCCGATTCACTTTCCTCTTCCAAATTTGATGATTGATGAACTTTCTTCTCCAATTGCTCTTGAGCCAAAATTCCTTCTTTCTCTGCTCCCTCTCTCCAAGCCGCCACACACACAAGAATAACTTTTAGGGTTTTGTGCCCCTTTTTGTGGGTTTATATACCCCTCTCCCATATTTTCAAAACAGACCCTAAACTTAACAATTATGCAATCTTCTCCAAAACTTATTTCGTTAAATAAAAAAACCTCGGTTATTACACACACACACACACACACACACACATATATATATATATATATATATATATATATATATATATATATATATATATATATATATATATATATATATATATCTAGGGGTGGGTTCAAATGAAAACTCATTTTTCATTGTGCACGTGAGGACCAATTTTAGTCATTGATCAAAATTTAGAAAACTAATCAATGGTTAAAACATAATAAGATTAATTGAGAAGTGATTAGGGGCACATCTGTAAATTTGAATAGCGCCTACCTTATTTGACTTTTTATTTTGTTTTTTAATTAAAAGATTTTTACCTCCTTAAAGTTTAAAATAAATTATCTTAAAAATTACTAATATTTTAATCAAACAAATAACATAAAAAACGAGAATTTCGTGCTCTTCGATATGACATCCATCTTGATATACTTCTTTTGTTGTTTTAATCGTTTTACGTGAAATACTATATACGTGTTATTCATTATGAATATGTATGTACGTCCCCGGGTGTCCACATTCAATATAAATAACAAAGGTGAACGTTCATTACTATTCATGTTGAATAATACAATATTTAAAATGAATAATACAACATTCAAGATTGATAATATGTGAATATCACGATTAATGTATTATTCATCAGGAATTGTGTATTGTTCACCCTGAATGTTGTATTATTCTTTCTGAATGATACATTATTCATGGTGAATTATGAATGACTCGTGAATGTGTGGACACATGACGCACTCTCTTTTGTTCCCTGGTTCACAACCGAAACTTGGTTTTATTCATTATGAATATGTATGCACATCCTCATGTGTTCACATTCGATATGAATAACAAAGGTAAACGTTCTTTCACTATTCATAATAAATTCGTGTATTATTCACCCTGAATGTTGTATTATTCATCCTGAATGATACATTATTCATAATGAATAATACATGAATTACCCATGAAGGTGTGTAGACGTGACACATAAAAAATGCTCTAAAGAAAAGTTTTCTACTTGTAAAACGTTGAGACCATTAAATAAAGGAAACGTGAAAATAGCTGATAGCTTTTAAAACTATGAGTTTTAATCTTATTTCACGTATTATTTAATAAATTACTAAAAATGTGAATTAATTATAAATAAATAAATAATTACAAAAAAGGGAACATGGAAGAGTCGTAGTTGGTGAAGGGTGCACCGTGCACGCATCTTTAACAAACTTTGGTGCTTGGAGTCGCCATCTCCCCCTTTCTATGTATTTAGTCACGGTTAACCTATGTCTTTTTATATTTGCTTTAATAAAGTCTCAAAATATAAGGTATTGTATTTAATTATGGGATATACTTTTTTAAAATGTATTTTCTGAAATGACACGTCATCATTGATACTAAATAAATATAAATCAAAATATATATATATATATATATGCATTTTTGCTCCTAAACTTTGAATAATGTGACGGGAATCTGGATAAAATTTGAAAACTGAAAATCGATCTGGTCAAGGTCCGGTTAAAACTTGGTTGAAATCCGGGAAAAAAACGAGGTCAAGGTGATGTATGTTGCTTTTTATCCCAGCTATTTTTATGATTAAAGTTTTATAAGAATATCAAAACAATGGTTTGCGGTGATCAAATAGTAAAATTAATACAAGGAAAACTAATAAAATATTTAAAAGATATGCAACACAAATGTAGTGTTTATTAGAAAGAATGCCAAGTGTTTTATATCTAAACACCACTCAATTGGATCATTTATGTTGTGTTATCGAGTTTTAGAAGGAAAGAAAAGAAGCGAAAGGGAAAAAAAAGAAGCGAAAGAAAAGGAAGAGAATGAAAGAAATATTGTGTTTCTGAGATTGAATGAAAATAAAAGAAAAGAAGGGAAATAAAATAAATCTTCATGTTCTTGAGTAGGAGAGAACGGAAAGAAAAAATGTTTTTTTACCAATATACCCACATTTATTTCATAGTAAAATGTAATTAATGAGTGTATATGTAATTTTATAACTTTTTTTAAATTCATTTATTTCCTTTTCTTTCGTTTCCTCCCACATTTGGGAGGAAAATCTATTATCGGAAACCAAATCACATCCCTATAATTATGCAACTACCTTGGATAGAAGGAAATCAATAGAAATCCCTTCCTAATAGATAGGCATGATTAGCTTGTAATTATCCTTAATTGATTGTAATCTGTTGTACTATATATTTGGGTGTGATGATCAATGGAAGTATCAAGGATTTCACAATCTGTCATGGTATCAGAGCCATACAGATTTCTCTTCTAACTTTTCTTTCATCTTCCTCTATCTTGCTGTCGAAAGCCATCCATGGCAATCGCCGAACCTTCCTCTCCCAAAAACGATGATACCAATCGTGAAACCACACGCTCTTCGTATCATCCGGCTCTCACTGTTTCTAATATACGTACCTTCATCCCCATCACTCTCGAAATCGAAAAAGGCCAGTACGCGTCATGGGCTGAATTATTCAAAATTCACGCCAAAACCTTCCAAGTTCTCGATCATATTCAGCCCCCCCGAGACGATTCTGTCGATCGCGGCTTATGGACACGATTGGATGCCATCGTACTCCAATGGATTTACGGTACAATCTCGAGTGATCTTCTTCACACGACACTCGAACCCGATTCCGATGCTCAATCTGCATGAAATCACTTGAAAGCCATTTTTCAAGACAATAAAAACTCCCGGGCATTACATCTTGAGCATCAATTTTCCAACCTACATCAGTTTGATTTCCCGAGCATCTCCGCTTACTGCCAAAACCTAAAGATGATTGCTGATCAGTTGGCAAACGTAGGTTCTCTGGTCTCGAATCAGCGTCTGGTTCTCCAACTCGTGGCCGACCTGTCAGAAAATTACGATGGCATTGCGACTCTCATTCAGCAATCGGACCCTTTACCGATGTTTTATCAAGCCCGGAGTATGCTCACGCTCGAAGAATCACGTAAAAGTAAGCAGGCTTCTCTCTCGTCTCCATCCGCCCTGGTCGTCCAACCAAGTTCTCAACCACGTTCGTCCCCTAACAACTTCGACTCCACCCGCCCGGATCACCAACAATCTGAGGGCCAATACAATCACCATCCGGGACGGGGTCGGGGCGGACGAGGACGCTCAAATCGTGGCGATCGTGGGAGCCGTAATTATGGTCGGGGACGCGACGCATGGTACCGCCCTCCGTGGGCATCGTATGGCACGAGATGGAATGGATGGTCGCACCCACCTTGGGTCGCACCACCGTGTCCGTATCCCACTTCGGCTCCACCGTACCCTGTTCCTCAACAGCAACAGCCGCAACCTCACGGCCCGTCTCCAGGCCCCGGTCTACTTGGTCCTCGACCTCTACAAGCGCATTACGCGACTGCTCCCTCACAATATGCTCCTACCGATATCGAGTCAGCATTCCATACTCTTACCGTAACCCCACCGGACGACAGTTGGTACATGGATACGGTACGGGGGCGACAAGTCACATGGCATCGACTCCGGGTAAGCTCTCTTCGTTTTCCAACAATTGTTTATTTAATCATGTTCGTGTTGGTAATGGCACGTCTATTCCAGTTACCGAATCAGGTTCGGCTATCTTTCCCTCTTCACGTCCTTTATCTTTATCTCAAGTTCTAATTGTTCCGCATATCGTTAAAAACCTCATATCTGTCCGTAAATTTACCCGGGATAATTCAGCTTCTATAGAATTTGATCCTACTGGTTTTTGTGTGAAGGATCTTCGGACGGGCAAGCCCCTCATGCGGTGTGATAGTCAAGGGGACCTATATCCTGTTCTTCCGAGTCAAAGCTTCCATCCACCTTCCGCGCTCACCGCTGTCTCCTCTAATCTTTGGCACGATAGACTCGGTCATCCGGCTTTTCCCATTCTTAATAAACTTAGTCATATGCTTTCTTCTTTAGATATTAAACGTTTTTCTTCTTGTTTGTGTGCGTCTTGTCAACTTGACAAACAAAATAAATTACCATTTCATAATTCCACTATGTTGTCGTGTGCTCCTTTTGATATTATTCATAGCGATATTTGGACCTCTCTGGTTGTTAGTACGAGTGGTTCACGGTATTATCTTATTTTTCTTGACAATTACACGAACTTTGTTTGGACGTTTCCTATGGCAACCAAATCTCAAACATTATTAAATTTTCAATCGTTCCATAAATACGTCCTTACTCAATTTGAAAGGAAAATAAAAACGTTTCAATGTGACAATGGCCGAGAATTTAATAACGGTGCATTCCATACTTTCTGTCAACAACAAGGCATCCGTTTTCGTTTTTCATGCCCATACACATCCTCCCAAAATGGTAAAGTCGAGCGTAAAATTCAAACAATTAACAAAATAACCCACACGCTCCTCCTTCACGCTTCCATCCCCGCTACCTTTTGGCCTCATGCGCTCCAAACCGCCACGTACCTCCACAACATTCTCCCTAACCAAACATTATCCTACCTCACGCCCACCCATATCCTTTACCAAAAACAACCTTCATACAACCACCTTCGTATTTTTGGGTGCCTTTGTTTTCCTCACAACCCTTCATCTCTCATCCACAAACTCCAACCACGATCTACCCCCTGCGTGTTCCTTGGCTACCCGACACACCACCGTGGTTATACGTGCTTTGACACCGTTCACAACAAAATAATCTTCTCGCGCCATGTCACATTTGACGAATCCAAGTTTCCCTTCGCCACCGCTAACGCACAACCCACATCTCCCACTTATGATTTTCTCGATCCATCCCCCTCCATGCTCCCAAATCCTATTTCTTTTCCTCCCTCTACGTCTATTTCATCTCACATGCATGCATCGTCCTCTATTTCATCTCCTATGCATGCATCGTCCTTTCCCACGCCCCTCTCCTCATCGCCCAACACAGCTTCCCCCATTCATCCTAACACCGCCTCTCCTATTCAGCCCCCCACTCTCCCACATACCTCCGGTTCCACAACCCACATCACCACCACAACACTCCGTTCCTCACCCTATGGTCACCCGTAGTAAAGTGGGTGTCACAAAACCAAACCCACACTTATTAGAAACACGACTTGGGAGCTTGTTCCGCGACCATCGGATGCCAACATTATTAGATGCATGTGGATTTTTACTCACAAATTTCGGTCAGATGGCACTATCGAGCGCCATAAGGCTCATTTGGTTGTTAGTGGCATGTCTCAACAGGTTGGCTTGGATTGTGGAGAGACATTTAGCCAGGTGGTGAAACCGGCGACGATCCGAACCGTGCTTTCTATTGCATTATCTCGCCATTGGTCGATCCACCAATTAGACGTTAAAAACGCGTTCCTTCATGGAACGCTAGATGAGACCGTTTTTATGCATCAACCTCCGGGTTTTCGGGATGCCCGGTTCCCGAATCACGTTTGTCGCCTCAAGAAAGTGCTATACGGGCTGAAACAAGCCCCAAGGGCGTGGTATCATCGCTTTGCCCGGTTTATTTCTACGTTGGGATTTAGCCATAGTCGTTGCGATAATTCCTTGTTTATTTTTAATAATGGTCGGGATATTGCGTATTTATTATTATACGTCGATGATATTGTACTTACGGCATCGTCCGAGTCTTTTCGACAGGCCATTATCTCTAAGCTCAGTAAGGAATTTTCCATGAAAGACCTTGGCCCTCTCAATTATTTCTTGGGGATTTCGGTTCATCAACATGCTACAGGTCTATTTTTGTCTCAACAAAAGTATGCAGCGAAAATCCTCGAACGGGCAAACATGACCGGGTGCAACTCCTCCTCCACTCCTATGGACACCGGGTGAAAACTAAGTGCATCCTCCGGTCCTCCTGTCAAAGACCCGACGTTATATCGGAGTTTAGCCGGGGCATTGCAATATCTTACATTCACACGACCGGAAATTTCATACGCGGTCCAGCAAATCTGCCTGTTCATGCATGATCCCCGAGAGACGCACATGAATGCTCTCCGCCGCATTCTTCGTTACATCCGTGGCACTATTCACCTTGGCCTTCATCTTCGTAAATCAGACACGAAGATCCTCGTAGCTTACACTGATGCGGACTGGGGCGGGTGCCCGGATACCCGTCGATCCACGTCCGGGTATTGCGTCTTCTTGGGTGACAACTTGCTATCGTGGTCTTCCAAACGTCAACCTACCGTCTCACGGTCGAGTGCCGAAGCTGAGTACTATGGCGTCGCTAATGTTGTTTCGGAGACATGTTGGCTCCGCAACCTTTTGTTGGAACTACGTTGCCCATTAACGATCGCGACTATGGTTTATTGCGATAACGTAAGCGCCGTTTACTTATCCGACAACCCAGTTCAGCATCAACGAACGAAACACATTGAAATCGACATTCATTTTGTACGCGAAAAGGTGGCGTTGGGTCAAGTTCGGGTTCATCATGTCCCCTCACGTTTTCAGTTTGCCGATATTTTTACTAAAGGACTCCCTCGGGTTCTATTTGACGAGTTTCGGTCCAGTCTCAACGTTCACAACCCTTCAGGTTTCGACTGCGGGGGAGTATTATCGGAAACCAAATCACATCCCTATAATTATGCAACTACCTTGGATAGAAGGAAATCAATAGAAATCCCTTCCTAATAGATATGCATGATTAGCTTGTAATTATCCTTAATTGATTGTAATCTGTTGTACTATATATTTGGGTGTGATGATCAATGGAAGTATCAAGGATTTCACAATCTGTCAAAATCAACAATATTTTTCTCCCCTTCCCTTCCCTTCCCTTCCCTTTTCTTTTCCTCCTTAAAAAAACTCGAGAACACAACAATAAAAAAGGCTAAAGGCGATGAAAAATGTCCAGAAGAAAAGATTAAAAATGAAGATGTTAAAAGAGTTACTTAGTCTACAATATTATAATTTAACTAATTTTTATTTATTAAGATTAGTTAGTTTACAATTAAATGAAAATTCAGTATTTCTTAAATAATTGTCCACATCAATTTCTTCAGATAATTGTCTTCATCAATTAAATTTACAGAATGAGAAATATTTTCGAAATTGAAATTTTATTACATGCATCACAATCACCAATTTGTATTTTTGAATAATCTATAATAATATAATTAATATAGATAGAGTTGAACAAGGATAGTTTTGTAATTTAGCTATTTTGGTCTCATTTTGGGGGTTGATCGGTGGTCCAGCTTGCCTGCAAAACGACGGACACATACGTGGGTTTGGAGGTCTTCAACTTTAAAATCATCACCATGCCCTTATTTTCTAACACTTTAATTTCTCTTCCTAATAATTAAATGTATAAGACACATAGTTTAACAAAAAAATATGAATTAATATGATATTAAAATATCTAAAATATTTCTAGGGTTGGATACCGGTTAGGTTGATAGGTTTAAAAAAATGTGAGCAATCTAGTCTAGTAGTTTGAAAAATCTCGATCCGACTCAATCAAATAAAAGTACAACCCAACTTAATTTAAATTATGTGGTAGGATTATGTTGGTCGAGTTAGAATTTTAGCACATCAAAATATTCTTGTATGTTTGTTGCCTTGAATATGATATTTTCTCTACTCACAGTTCTTTTACTTATCATCGGTTAATTGATACAGCTTATTTTTACTTCTTAAGTAAATCACATTCAACTGTTTTCTTAATTCGCATATATATATATATGATCACACTACTTAACAACATATATATGAAAATAAATGCAATAACATAAAGGACGAATAAGAGATTAAGAAGAGGGTGATGGTCTAACGGTTTAATGTACATATCAATAAGGGACTAAACAATGATATTTAATCTAAGAAAAAGAAGGGTACCGGTTTCATCGGGTTGAGTTGGGTTCAAATAATCGTAACCCAATGCCTATATTTTGAAGATTTTATAGCTTGACCGGCAGTGGCGGAGCCAGGATTTTGGTCTAGGATGAGCAACAAATATAAATAAAACAAATTAAAGAAAGAAAATATTATTTTTTTCTAAAAATAGCAAGCAAAAGTGATGATCGTATATTGTTGAAACACTAGCCTATACAATTTCAACAGTGACCTCGACGAGTTTTCATTTTCTAAAACTTATTTGTAATGTCTTCATTATCAATCTCAATAAAAATATATTTTTTAATATAAGAAATCAAACAATCGTTTATCCAGCACAATCTATTATTCACAATGTTCATAGTTAGAAAAGCTATATTAAGAAGAACTCTGCTTAAAGATGAGAATTTGGAAGACTTTTTTTTTAGTTGACTTTAAACAAAGTCACGTGTATGGTCTATGGTGTAGTGGTGTACCTATTTACAAAAAATTACCCCATGAATTATTAGTATTGAGTTAATGTGTCCAAAGAGGGATTTAAATAAAAGTAAATTCAACCCATGAATTGTCAAGTATTAAAAAATTAGTATATCAAAAAAAAAATTGAGGGTTAGCGGTTGCTAACCCTTGTTACAAGGTAGCTCCGCCCCTGTTGATCGAGCATCAGATTAAATTGGGTTGATTGGATTGGTCGGGTTGTTTAGTTTTTTTTGCACCCCTACATCATTCTATTTAATACTAATGTGTATTTCAAAACTGGTTACTTAATTATTACAAAATCGTAGTAATAAGTTTTTAACGATTGGCTATACATATTATATTTCTAATTATGGTTAAATTAATATGATTTAAGGTTTGGGGAATTAGTTGAAATCTCATTTTTATTTGCGATGACTTTTGGCTTTTCATGGTCATTCAGGGATTAGTCGAAGCGCATATATTGGCCTATATATTGGCTTTTCATGGTCATTCAGTATCATATAATCATTTTCAAAACGCAAATCCGAAACCAGAAAGAATAATTCATAAAAGTGTTATACAAAACAAAAGGAAAAGACCCATTTACACAAAATTTAACTACACATATCTTTTGGCCCCCAAATGATAACTTTTACTCTACAGGGTCTTTTCCCTTTATCCTATTACCTTGATCAACATATACACACAACAAAGGACATGCATGAAGTTTATGGTCATATGAATCATGTACACAATTTTATGGGACTCAAGCCTCCTACAAATCTTACGACAATCTACAAAAGTCGAAATTAGGGTTGTATTAAACCCGGAATGAGCTTCATAAGATTCGAAAGTTGATACTGCGAACACTTGATCTCTTCGTTTTCTTCCTCTTTGACTACATTCTCTTCTTTAACGGTTTTCTCAAAATCCGCAACCGCCTCTGTGATCTCTTGGACCAAATCAACAATCACACCACCAACCCCCATCAAAAGTTGCGCGTACACCACCTCTCGCACATTACTGAAAAGTCAAGGGGGGGGGGGGGGTCGGTGTAAATATGTAATGCAAAAGCAAAGGAAACCAAACCAAACCAACCCAACCCAGTATGTCCCACCCAGAGGTGGGGTAGGGAGGATGTAGGCAGACCTGACCTCTATCCTAGAATTGATTCTCTGAAGACCCTCGCTTGTGCAAAGTGTGCGAAAAGGAAAGACAAAAAATTTGTGGAACTAAAACATAAGAACTTGAAAATATGAAAGATAATGTCTAATTTGAAAACGAGTTAGAAGTACGCAATAAAAAGCATTCAAGCCGATGAACAGACAAACAAACAAAACATACAAACAGAAGCAGGTACACAAAAGCATAACTGAGATAGGAATAACTAGAGCAAAAAGAACAAATCTTGAACTTTCCTTATATTTTTGCAAGAAAATAGATCTTACTTTAACTGGCCATAGCTTATGAGAGAGAGTTTAGAGTCTTCAATTCTTCTGATTACTCCTGGATTTCTTAAGATGGCTCTCACTTCAGAAACAATCCCATTTAAGCCACCTGCTAAACACAGTTTCATTGCTTCGTCTAACGAATTCCTCCTGACATCCGTATATATTTCAGACCCTCCGTTTGTGAGAAAGAAAACCTAATCAAAACATTACGACAAACAAACAAAAAACAATATCATATCATATGATGATTTATGTGAATGAATCCACTTTCTTTATTTAAAAAAAATGCGGCTTACGGGATAAGTGGTTTGAAGTTTCCTGGTCAAAAGAGCTGCATCAGGTTGAAAGCTCGAAAAAATGATGGATCTATCTTTAGCATACTTGAATACAACCTGCCAAATATAGAAACCAGAATCCATTAAATGCTAACGATTCTAATGACAAAAAAATAAATAGAGAAAGAAGTGAGGAAAAGAGCATACACGAAGAACAACTTGTATGGCGTGAACCAATTCATCCTCTTTATACACGATGTTATCATCAAATTTGAACTCTATATTGAATCCCATGGAATGATTTACGTTTTGAAACACCTCTTCCAACGTGCATAGATGATCGTCCTTTTCAACTTTCCACTCAAAAATTCTCCCGTCTTTAGTTTTTCTAAACAAAGGCTTACCCACCTAAAGTTATCAAGATTTCAACAATTTAATCAACGAAATAACTTCAGATACGGAATCTTTTTGGACAAAAATAAGAAACCCGAATGGGAAAAAGTCATTCATTACTTTATCAGGCTCCCTTTGTGGTCCATACGAAAGAAACTCATCCAAATTCAGATCTGTAACTCTTTTCTCAATTATAACACCCTGAAATCAAACACCCAACAATTAGAGATGTGTATGGGGAATGTAAAATGAAAATGCTATTCCACATCATGTCTAGTTGTTTTTCCATCAAACACTGCATAGATTAAGTTGTGTGTATAAATTAAGCTAAATCGTTGTTTGTTTGTTGTGCTTAATATCTCACACAAAAGGCGGATATCCGGTGTAGATAATCTAGAATAAAACGTAATTAAGTATTGGAGAATGAAGAGACCTTTTCTTCGGTGAAGATGAAGTTGTCATGGAAAATGATTGGACAATCATCTTTAGTCACCTACAAAAAGAGGGTTTTTGTTTACGTTTTTTGTCTAAGTTTCTTCCATCACCCAAAACTTAGATCAAGAAATGTTCAAAGAAACACCAAACAAATAAACAAATCAGTCTCTTGATTGAACGAAATCAAACAATTCCAAAGCACATAACTAACAAATTAAGCAAAGCTAATTCAAATTAGATACATGATCACAAAACCCAAACTTTCTTCATCTTTCACTCATGAATTTTCTTGTTCTTATCCACAACCTGCTATAAATCTTGATTGAATCACATGATCAAGGGTTCTATTCTATGTTTTAATTTCTTGAAATAAACTACAAGAAATTGTACCAATTAATGATATATATTTTTGACCATAAGCAGTCTGTATCATCGCAATCTCAAAAGGGGTCGAGATGCGACGAACTCTGAATTTTTACGATTTTTCCTCCTTAAACTCGATCGAAATCAACATCAAATGAAACAACGAAAGCGACTTGAAGAAAGATGTTGGATGGTCGTAATTCGTGGGCCGTGGCCCTGCCAAAAACCTAAAGTAACCTGTTGCGTCAGTCATCCAAACACGTGTTTTACTTTTCTAGAGGTAAAGGACAAAAGCCACGTCGTTTTAGCTGTCGGTTGAGACCGTATTCGACCGGGAATCGCCGCGGCCACCGGTAAACAGTCACCGTCGATCCCAATTTTAGACACCTCTAATGATCGGAAACGGAAATTAAACGTGTGTGATCCCAGAAACACGATCAAATCCAAAAATTACCAAAAGAAGAGAATGAAATAAAAATTAAAAATTAAAAAAAAAACTACCTGAACATCGAATTCGATGAAATCCAAATTGAATTTTCCAGCTGCATTAAAGGCGAGAATTGAATTCTCCTTGAGGGATTTCATTCTAGGATCAGGCGATTGCAATAAATTCATTCCGGTTCCCCTGTGTCCGATGAGCATAAAGTAATCGGCGGGATTAATGTTGAATGCAGGAGGATTATTGGAGTGATTAAGATCATCGGGAACTTGATCAAGATTAGGAACTTGTGTAGCATGAACAGCTTTGAGAGCCATATTTAGGGGGGATTTGGAAGTAGGGTTGGGGGAGATGAATTTAAAGACGTTATCCATGAACACCCAGAAATTACGGGGATATAAATTGGGGTTTTTTCAACTTTCATTCATGTTTTGGATGTAAATTGATGTTTTTTATAATGTTTCTGGAATATAAAACCTACCATCAACTTATTTTAAAATTCAAAAAGAAAAAAGAAAAAAGAACCTACCATCAACTTCTACGGCACGTCCACGTTTGACTCATAAATTAAAATTGATATTTCCCCAAGTCACCCCAATTTTGAAAATGAAAGCCGACTTCAGTCACGCCCGTAAATACATCTGATGACCCTAACCCAAAGAGCTTTGTCCTCACAATAAAAACGCCACCACCATTTCTCGAAGACTCAAATTATGAGCCTTAAGACTACCTATATTAAGACCCCCCTCTCGAAGTCTTTATGAACATTTGCCCACTTTACCCAAGCCAATTTTGAAGCCTTGTCATCCCCCCCCCCCACCCCAAAAGAAGTCTTTTCTCACCCTCTTGAGACTGTGAATGACCTTTGTTGGAGCGCGAAAGAAAGAAAAGAAGTAAAGCAACAAGCTTCCTAGCACAAATTTCAACAAAGTCAATCGACCACCAAAAGATACCAGTTCCTTTTCCTGCTCGAAAGTTTGTTTTTGAATTTTTCAAGGATGGGATGCCAATTTTTAGCCTTGCCCATGTTAACTCCAACAGGTAAGCCAATATACGAAAACGGAAATGTCCCCGCCCCGCAACGCAAAACCGTAGCCAAAATCTCAACATCGGTTTGGGGCACACCCACCCCAAAGAGTTTAGTTTTGCCGAGGTTTATCTTTAGACCGGAAGAGAGCTCGAAACATTTTAAAATTTGCAATAAATTTCTCGCATTTTGGCTATTCCATTTCCCAAAAAAGATAATGTCATCAGCATATTGTAAGTGAGAAATGGAAATTTTGTCTTCATTTGGTCCAAGTGAGATGCCTTGGAACACATTTTTTCTTACAGCCTTGTGAATGGCGATACTTACTCTCTGCCGCAATAAAAAATAAGAAGGGTGAAAGCGGGTTTCCTTGCCTTACACCCTACCTAGGAGAAACTCTTTTGAAGGGGACCCATTAACCAAAATTGATACCGAAGCTGTCTTTAAGTAAGAAAAAATCCAACTGCACCATTTCTCGCCGAATCCCATTTGCCTCATAGTGTTGATGATGAAGTTCCAATTTAGACTGTCGAAGGCCTTCTCGAAATCGATTTTCAAAACGAAGCATTTCTCTTTCGATCTCTTTATATACTCGATCGTTTCCCTTGCAATCAAGACCCCATCGAGAATGGATCTGCCACCCATAAAAGCGCTTTGTTCTTCTCCAATCAGTTTCCCGATGAACTTCTATAAGGATCTTAGCGATGATCTTGTAGTAACAACCAATCAAACTGATTTGTCTGAAGTCTCCAATACTGATTAGATCCTTGCATTTAGGGATTAATGTGAGAAAAGAAGCGTTGCAACCCCGACTGAAAGCGGCTTTGTCCCAAAACCATGAGATTGCTCGAATGACATCGTCCTTAATGAGGACCAAAACTTTTTAATAAATCGGAAATTGAAACCGCCTGATCCAGGTGACTTTGAACTACCACACGCCTTTACTGCATCCCAAATCTCAGCCTCAATGACCGAGGATTCCAACCAAAGAGCTTTAGCAGGAGATAGTTTATTAAAAAGATTACTCTGAAAGATTGGTCTTTGGACATTGCTTTCGGAGAACTTCGACGAAAAGTAATCCAAAAACTTATGTTTAATAACCAGGGGGTCATCGATCCACAACCCATCGACTGATAAACCAGAGATTTTATTTTTTCGATCTTTCCATTTGATCCTGTTATGAAAAAACTTGGAATTTTCATCCCCTTCAACATTCCATTTTAACCGGGCCTTTTGACGAGCCATATCCCGCTTGAGTTGATCTTTCTCCAACCATTCCCGACGAACCTCTCTCCATTTATCCAAGTTGGATTTTGAGAGTAACTTCACTTCAGTTTCCATCTCCCGTCGTGTTGACTCTTTTCTTGCGTTCTCGATATCGGTCTCTAACTTGCCAAACTTTTCCGAATACCACTTTTTTAAGGCAAGCTTTACATTTTTGAACTTGTTTTGAAGAATGAGATCATGCAGGTTGCCATGAACATCGATCTTCCAAGCGTTCCCGAGCAACAACTTCTAAGATAATAGTTGGAGACTTATGATCCCCTCTTGCATATTGACCATGTCATGCTACGACACAATTTTTTCATTGCCAATGCATGCAATCAATACTTCCTAACAGAAGATGGTCATTACACTTTACCATCTTCAAATGCTAATACGTCAATTCCTGAGGAGATGTCAACTCCTTCTTTCTCGTCGAAAGATAAAGGTAAAAAAAGTCATTTTTCAACAAGTTCTACCAAAAACGAACAAGTGACAATGTTAGAACGCCTGAATATTGAAAAATAAAAAATTTAGGTGATGAGAGAATTCCATACCTTATTTGTGGAAACAGAAAAACTTAAGAACAAACGGGAAAATCGGAAAATGATCATAAAGTTGATGGAAATGGATCCCACAACAATGAGCGAACCACAACGGAGGTTGTACGAACATCAACTTGAAGAACTTCTAAACGAACAATGGTATTTTTATGTGTTAAGTTTGTATTTTTTAATATGTAATTTATTTTATTGTACTTTAATATAAATTATATTTTGAATTTTTTAATATTTATTAACAAATAAAATTATTCATACATAGTTTCATAAACATGTTATACAAAACATCATAAAACATGATTTGACATAAAACAATTTCTAATTTAGAAATTATTCGTACAATTTCTTATACTACTCACTGCCACATCAGCAAAAAGTACTGATTCGACATTTGCAAGTTACCAAAACCAATTTCTAATTTAACAATCATATTCACAACAACTATAATTTCTAAAATAGAAATCCTACGTAGCACATTTACGGTCCATATGATATCCTTGTTGTGGATGCTTTAACTTTTCATTTGTAGTGGTCCTCATATTGATGTTGTTAACCTGAGGTCCATTACCATTAGCCACGCTATGTGGCACTCATGTGAGTAGGGGTGTCAAATTCGTACCGAGACAAACCAACCAATTACATACCAACCGTACCAATTAAATTGGTACCAATTAAGTTGGTACCAACTAAATTGGTTGGTACTACCGTACCAACTTCGAACACTTGGTTGGTACGTGGTACTGAGAATCGAATACCACGGTAGTACCGTACCGTACCGACTTTATTATATATATATATATATATTTATTTATTAAATAGAAAATAAAATACAAGATATTTGATGAATTAAATCAATTAATGTCATTGGTTCATGTTTCAATTTCATTGTTTCAATAGCCTTCTTTTTGTTTGGGCCTTAAGTAGTTAAGTGTCATTCTTGGACCTGGAACTATATTACACTAATGGACTCTAAAAGCCTCAAACGCTCAAAGACGCTCAAAGCCTCAAACTCTCAAAGTGTCAAACTACAGAGTACAGACTACTAAACCCTAACAGTCACACTCACTGTACGAAACGAAACCCTAACTTCATTCGACATTTCGACTCCTGTTCTACTCTCGATTTCTCTGGCTACAGTAATCGACCTCACCTCATACGACTTTATTTCTTGTTGCTGTCGCACGTATTTTGTGAATTTCAGGTACTATTTTGTTTATCTAGCTCAATGATACACATGTTGAAACACATCTGTTACTCTATTGGATCGATTCTTTGTGAAATATGCGTTGATTTGAAGTTTTAGGGTTATATAAACAGTAGCTTGTACATTTGGGAAAAAAGATAAATAAAAAATTTACAGCAGCTGTGTTCTTCGAATTGATGAAGTTTTTATCTTTGGTTTGATCAATTTCTCATTCTATATAGATGATAATGGTACTTAATCCATAGTGAAATCTATACCTATTTTGCATTTAGGATGTCTGCATTCCATAGTGAACCACATATATTATGTTAGTTAAGATACTGTTAGTTTATGATGTTTATCTATACCTATTTAAGTATTGTGTTAGTTTATCTATACCTATTGTTGGTCCCAGCTATGGATTAGCAATGGTAAACAAGTATTGTAGAAGGGGGGGTTGAATACAATACACAAAAAATTTCACTTAATTTAATTCTTTTATTGAAAAACTTCAAATAAGAATTACACACAGAAACTATTGATTGTTGCGGAACAGAACAGATAAAATCTACTCAAACAATCTAACACACAGTCACACAGAGAATGAAGAACAATTGTAACACACTAAGAAAACAAATGAACTTCTTGAGAGAGAAAGGCCAACACTTGAAAGCTTGAGAGTCTGTAAAACTGGTGAGTTGCAAGGTTGAAGATGATCTCCTTTTATAGTGCCTCATGCATTGAATGCAAGGACACTTGTCAAGCAGCACTTGGATGGCAGGATGGAAGCAGCTCTTCTGAAAAGTACTGGGATGTACTTTTGTCTTTGTATGTTTTGTCTTGAAGCGTTGACCTCTTGTTGAATCTGAACTTTCTTGAAAGAGATAACAAATCCAAAGACCTCTTTTTCTGATCCTTGGATTATGTCTCTGTCATTGCAAGATATCTCAAATATTTTGCAGATAGATCAGAATATACCTGTTGTAAATTGTTGGCCTAGGATGTCTTCAAGGATATCCTCCCGATCATGACTTCAACATATCCTGCCGATTATATCCTGGAGATCAAGTCTTCAAGATTTTCCTTGCTCTTCAAGTGTACTGGCCTAAAACCTTAGGACCTTGTACTGGCCTGAAACCTTAGGACCTTGTACTGGCCTAGGATGTCTTCAAGGATATCCTGCTGATCATGACTTCAACATATCTTGCCGATCATATCCTAGAGATCAAGTCTTCAAGATTTTCCTTGCTCTTCAAGTGTACTGGCCTAAAACCTTAGGACGTTGTACTGGCCTGAAACCTTAGGACCTTGTACTGGCCTGAAACCTTAGGACCTTGTACTGGCCTGAAACCTTAGGACGTCCCAAGTAGCAGCTTAATCTTTGGTTGAGAAATCTATCTTCAATCCGCCTTGAAGATATACTTCTACTTTGTTTCTTCGGTTGATCTTCGACTTCACCGAACATTTTTATACAATTAACCTGCTTGTAAAGAACCTAAAATTATTCTAAGTATGAACTGTGTAAAATTGAGAGACTGAGGTCATCTTCAAATCTTAAGTGACCCAACAATCTCCCCCTATTTGAGGATGACATCCATACTTAGAATCTGAGAAGTAAACACTGAATAATTCAATTTTGACCCTTGTTTACTCTTTTAGGTTCTTTTCACATAGTCCATTCTTTTTGTTCTTTTTGGATTTTTTTTTATTATTTTTTTTTGTATCTGACATTTACAAGCAAGAAGAAATGGTAAAGTATAGCTGTACAAACTAATGAAAGAAAAAGAAAAGAAGTATAGACAATATGAACTGAACAAAAATTACTTGCATCTTTGGAGGGACAAGTTGAAACTTGTGTCTGCTTGAGGATTCTTCATTTTGATCAGAAGCCTTGAGGATTCTTTGAGGGAGGGTTGAGTTTGAGTGAATCAGCTTCAGGATGCTTATGGCCATCTCTTACATCTTCTTTCTTTTGTTGGCATCATCGGCTCTTCCTGTTCAACATCATCATCATTTGTCTTTGTTTTGCTCCCCCTCAGATAGAACAGCCGGTCTTTGTGTTTCTCCCCCTCAGTTAGATTCACTCGGACTGATGTGCTCCCCCTTGACCGGTCCGCCGATTTTCTCTTCTTTTTTTTTGAGTTGGACGCTGGATAAGAATACTGAGGGTTGATGTTGCACCCCCTCAGATGAATTCTCCCCCTCAGCGGCCGACGAAGGAAAAAAAATACTAAGATGAAAAAGCGGCAGTTGATGTTTTTTTTTTGTTTTTTTTAAAAGCTATACACAGAGTCAGGATGAGAGAAAAATGGAAAGATGAGGGATGAGAAGAAATGAGAGGAGATTAATGGGAAGGGTGGGTTTGGGGGGGGGGGGGGTTAAAATCTCGACCGTAAAAAATGTAACCCAAAAAAAAATTAATAGGTGAAGGGTGTGGGGGTTGGTAGCATGCAAGTTCAGTGGGTGGGGGGTAGCATGGCATGCACGTTGGTGTTGGGGTGTGGGGGGTGAGGAGCGTCGGTGAGGGAGGGGGTGGGTGTCGGTGGGTAATGGGTAGAGGGGGTAGGGGGTATCGGTGGGTAAGGGGTAGGAGGGGGTAGGGGCTATCGGTGGGTGGTGGGGGTCGGTGAGGTGGGGGTCGTTGGTCTTCGGCCGAAAGAGAAGCGGAGAGAGGGGAGAGGGAGCGGTGGAGGGAGACCGTCGGTGGAAGGAGACCGTCGGCGGGAGAGAGGGTCGGGGGAGGGAGACCGTCGGCGTGAGAGGGGTTTGGGGTCGGTGGTGTGGTGGGGTGGTGGTGTGGCAGTGTCGGCGGCAGGGGGTGTCGGCAGGGAGGTGTCGGCCGGATCGGTGGAGGGGGGGCAGGTCACCGGCGGGGTGCTGTCGGTGGTCGGTGGCAGCAGCAGCAGGGCGGTGGTCGGTGGCAGTGAGGTGGCGTCGGTGGTGAGATGGAGAGGGAAGGAGAGTGTGAGGTTTATCTTAGTTGGTGGGTTAGGATAGTTTGTGAGATGTAGGATATGAGTCTAAGTAGATTTATAGGAGAAAATAGATGGTAAGGTGAGGGTAGGAAAGATGAGAGTAGAAGGGAAGAATTAGAAAGAATAAGAGGTGGACTTTTCATGTAACTGATAAAATATCAGTACTTGAAGTTTTTAACTGATAAACAAATAAATACAATAAATTTTTTTATTTTTTTTGTTTTTTTTGTTTTTTTTTTCACATCTAAATTTAACACCAAAAATGATGTTATCCACACAGATTCGAATAAGATTAAGATTACCTGAGGTTTGCTTGATGAAGGAAAAAGTGCCGTCCATCTTACCCCAAGTATACTTGAAAAAGTCTGCTAAAAAGTCATACCAGGCACGAGGAGCTGGTTTAAGGACAAATAGAGCCTTATCCAATCTGTACACATAGTCAGGATGAGACAGATCTTCAAATCCAAAAGGTTGTGTTGAAGGAAGGGAAGGTTGAGGTTGAGAGGCAGAGGAAAATCTGAAAGATGGCAGTCTGTCAATGATAGGATCTTTAGAAGGTGGTAGACTTGAAGAGGAATCATCATCAGAAGAGCTTTAATGTTCAGTATGTACTTGTGGAGATGGAAAGTATGTGAAGAAAAGATAGACTTAGAAAATATAGACTTAGGAGAATAAGGGTGGGAGGTAAGGTAAAAAGGTGAGAGAGATTGAACTAGCAGGTATAATGGGAAGGGTGTTTTTTTTTTTTGAATAGAAAAAGAAGGGTGAGGACTAGAAGTAAAGACATCTTTGGTAGAGTACCTGTCAATTCTGTGAAGAGGAGAAGAAGCACTTAGCTGATACAAGAGCAGTTGAGAGGGAGTGCCCTTCTGAATCATCCATATCATTTATCTGGGCCATGAAGCAAGCATTTGAAGTGTCTTCCTCGCTTTCAGATGTGGGTTCATCTGCCAGATCACGAGTTTTAGTAGGCAGACCCTTTCCTTTTCTGACTAGTCTTGCGTTTCTTTCTTTTTCTCTCTTGTATTTTTCTTTGTATCTTTCAGCCCGGTCAGAATCATATTTGGATCTTCCCGGTTTTGAAGAAAATCGGCCTGAGGAAAAAGTTCTAGGTTTTTCAAAACGTTTACTTCTACACTCAGAAGAAAAATGGCCCATTTTACCACAGTTAAAGCATTCCTCATTAGATTTGTCTGAGGAGGAGTGTTTGGAGAGAGAAGGGGAGGGTTTTCGACTAAACTTAGATTTTTCAGAAGAAAAGTGAGTTTTGGATTTAGAATACCCATCCATCCTGGCCATTCCATCTGATAATTTGTCAACTGAAGTTTCCTCACATTCATCATCAGCATCACTAAGATATGCTTCTGAATGCTCATTGGGATCTCCTTGACTATCATGTTCAGAGTCAGATGGATAGGTGATTCTTGGAGTACACATAGTTCTTTTGGAAGAGTCACTTATGAGAGCTATAGAAGAGCCCCTTATATTTGTGATGATAGACTTCCTTTGCAGCTTAGTCTGCTCATAGTTGAAGAGAGTTCCATAAAGAGCAGTGAGAGGCATGTGATCAAGATCCTTGGTTGTCTTTATACAAGTGCAGATGTTTTCCCAAAAATCAGGAAGACAATCCATAAACTTGCACATGACTTCCTCATTATCATACATGCGACCCAACAGTTTAAGATCATTGAGAAGACTGTTAAAGCGATTATAGTAGACTGAAAGAGATTCTCCTTTCTCATAAGAGAAGAGTTCATATTTTCTAACAAGAGCACTTTTTCTGCTCTTTTTCACTTCAGAAGTTCCTTCATAAAGAACACACAGAGAAGACCACATTTCTTTAGCAGTAGAAAAGTTCACAAGAGAATGATAAACCTCATCAGGCAAAGAAAGGGCAATGATGGCTCTGACTTTAGTGTCAAGAGCTACAAGACGCTTGTCTTCATCAGTGTACTTACTGGGATCCTTTACAATGTATCTCCCAGTAGCAGGTGTTCGTTCTTCCTCATCAGAAGAAGAATCATCACCTTCCTTATCTTTGTTTTTAGCATTATAGCGATCCCAAACTCTTGGGACAAGAGGTCCTTCATGGAATATGGTAGGATATCTGCTGTCAACTCCTTCAAGAAAGAGCATCATACGACTTTTCCACAGAGAGAAGTTATTGGGGTTAAACTTTGGTGGTTTGGCTATGGAGCCATTGTCGTATGATCCAGCATTAGCAGTAGAGTTTTGAGAAGAAACATTATTCAAAGAAGATGAAGCCATTGCAGATCAGATCAAGTTTATTAGATTAAACTGACCTGCTCTGATACCACTTGTTGGTCCCAGCTATGGATTAGCAATGGTAAACAAGTATTGTAGAAGGGGGGGTTGAATACAATACACAAAAAATTTCACTTAATTTAATTCTTTTATTGAAAAACTTCAAATAAGAATTACACACAGAAACTATTGATTGTTGCGGAACAGAACAGATAAAATCTACTCAAACAATCTAACACACAGTCACACAGAGAATGAAGAACAATTGTAACACGCTAAGAAAACAAATGAACTTCTTGAGAGAGAAAGGCCAACACTTGAAAGCTTGAGAGTCTGTAAAACTGGTGAGTTGCAAGGTTGAAGATGATCTCCTTTTATAGTGCCTCATGCATTGAATGCAAGGACACTTGTCAAGCAGCACTTGGATGGCAGGATGGAAGCAGCTCTTCTGAAAAGTACTGGGATGTACTTTTGTCTTTGTATGTTTTGTCTTGAAGCGTTGACCTCTTGTTGAATCTGAACTTTCTTGAAATAGATAACAAATCCAAAGACCTCTTTTTCTGATCCTTGGATTATGTCTCTGTCATTGCAAGATATCTCAAATATTTTGCAGATAGATCAGAATATACCTGTTGTAAATTGTTGGCCTAGGAAGTCTTCAAGGATATCCTCCCGATCATGACTTCAACATATCCTGCCGATTATATCCTGGAGATCAAGTCTTCAAGATTTTCCTTGCTCTTCAAGTGTACTGGCCTAAAACCTTAGGACCTTGTACTGGCCTGAAACCTTAGGACCTTGTACTGGCCTAGGATGTCTTCAAGGATATCCTGCTGATCATGACTTCAACATATCTTGCCGATCATATCCTGGAGATCAAGTCTTCAAGATTTTCCTTGCTCTTCAAGTGTACTGGCCTAAAACCTTAGGACGTTGTACTGGCCTGAAACCTTAGGACCTTGTACTGGCCTGAAACCTTAGGACCTTGTACTGGCCTGAAACCTTAGGACGTCCCAAGTAGCAACTTAATCTTTGGTTGAGAAATCTATCTTCAATCCGCCTTGAAGATATACTTCTACTTTGTTTCTTCGGTTGATCTTCGACTTCACCGAACATTTTTATACAATTAACCTGCTTGTAAAGAACCTAAAATTATTCTAAGTATGAACTGTGTAAAATTGAGAGACTGAGGTCATCTTCAAATCTTAAGTGACCCAACACCTATTTAAGTATTCTGTTAGTTTATCTATACCTATTTAAGTATTGTTAGTTAAGATACTGTTAGTTTATTCTGTTAGTTTATCTATACCTATTCCACAGTGAACCACATATATTCTGTTAGTTTATAGGTTTTTTTTAACAGCAGCAGCAGATTTACAGGTTTTTTTAACAACAACAGCAGATTTACAGGTTTTTATTTTTGTTGAACACCAGGTTTGAGATGTTGGTACAAAACCGTACCAACATGTACCAACCGAAAAATGTTGGTACCAATTATAATTGGTTGGTACACGGTATAAATTTTAGTGTACCAATTATAATTGGTTGGTACACGGTATTCCGAAAAAAACATGGTACCGTACCATGTTCACCCTTACATGTGAGGGACAATTTCGTCTAAATTTAACTAGATAAATATTCATTTTCTTTAATTTTCATTTTCGGCATATGGATTATGGACTCTTATGTCTTTGGCTTTTAAGAGTTCAAACTTCACCAAATATAAGAAGGGTGTATGAATTCATTTGTTGTATTATAGATACTAGTATTGTGCACCGCACGTTGTGCGATGACGATAAACATTTTTTGATTTTTTTGTAGCAAGTTAAATAGTTTGTTCTTTACGTATTAGATATTTTTCTTGAAAATCATTTTCATATTAGATATTAAACTAATAAAAACCAGTATTTCACTTTATATATGTGAAACCACCTCATCATTTCATGGTGTTCTTTTGACCAAAATGTAGTCAAAGTTATCTCATCCCTTTTTTTCAACCATCTATTATGACTTCAGTTTCACCTAAGTCACAAATACACGTTACAACATCTACATGAAAATACATATTACATAGAAATATTACTAAGGAGTTACATTCGAAAATTGGAACCACTAACAATACATATGAAATTAAAAACACAAATAGATCAATCTATTGATTTATAATCATTGTTACCATACAATTAACAATTTAAGTTATCTATAATCATTAATAAGTCACTGATTATGGAAAAATAAAACTATCTCATCCGTTTTTCCCAATCATCTATTATGACTTCAGTTTCACCTAAGCCACAAATACACGTTACAACATTTACATGAAAATACATTACATAGAAATATTACTAAGGAGTTACATTCGAAAATTGGAACCACTAACAATACATATGAAATTAAAAACACAAATAGATTAATGTATTGATTTATAATCATTGTTACCATACAATTAACAATTTAAGTTATCTATAATCATTAGTAAGTCACTGATTATGAAAAAATAAAACTAAATAAAAATATGAAGTATTGATTTATCAACTTTTATTAATAAATAAATAAAATTTAGATTTATAAGCATTGTTATTGTACCAAACAAAAACAAAAAACAATAGGATTTATATATTGATTATTTAATTGTTTAATGTATATATTGATGTTAAAACCATTAAACTTTGGTTGACATAATTTTAAATTAAACCAAAAAAATAATAAAAATTTAACTTAATCATCCTTGGGTTTTGCTATATTTTGGCAAATACCATTTCATATTTTTCAACAACATCAAGTAACCCTTTATATACACATCTTCATTAGCTAAGTTTTCATCTTCCTATCAATGTGGGACATCCTAAATAATACTATTGTTCCATTTTCACCAAAGCTAACCTTTAAAAAAATCAAAATCATGAGAAATTAAAAAAATGGCAATTGAGACCTCTCATTGTGCCATGTCATAATGCTAACATTTTCCTTTATAAATATATATTGATGATTGATTGATTATATACTTGAAAAACATTTTTTCTTAAAATTTCCTTCGTTTCCCTCAAAAGTTTCAACAAATTAGCGGTTGCCGCAAAACACAATGACCGATTTTTATTTGAATCGTTTAGCATCGACCTAAATGTCACACACGTCGTCGACAAGCATCCTCCTACAACTACCGCCACAAGTACACCATCAAGCCAAATTGTTTTGGTCTCAGACCATACTACAGTTAATAAACCAAACCAAACCAAACCAAACCAAACCAAATCAAACCCAGTAAGTAAAAGAATAAGATGTATAATGTATACATACCTGACATCTACAATAATTAATCCCATACATAATAAAAGAGGATCCTTTTGCACAAACCATCTTACGATTTATAAATCGACCGTTTTCTGTCGACTATAAACCGGATGCAGCTGGAGCTAAAAGAATGGACCAAAAACACCATGTTGTGCATCATCAACCAATATGTTAGAGTAGAAAAACAAACACCCACAAAACACTAAAACGCCTTCTTTGTGTAAAACCAAAAAAATTAACCATAAAACGTCGCAAATTTTCCGTTCACCTCATCGTTTACTATACACTCTTTCTCCGAGCTTTTTCCTAAACCGGGTGTCGCCAAAACAACAAAAAAACAAAAAATTGAATCATCCTTTGATTCCTTCTAGTGACCAAAATACCCCTAACCGTTGCTATTGCCATCAAAACTTCCTTGGGCACTTTGCCGTCTTTTCTCGACCCACATCTTAGCCTCTGCAACGGCTCGTTCTCTATCAAGATCTCGGTTCAGCATCTTTGTAGTTTCTCTTGGAGAGTCTCCTTTATCTGATCCTTCAAGATCCCACCTGCTACGCCCCGATCCTCCACCTTCTTCGTTCTTTGAAATCTTTCCATTTTTGTCCCCGTTGTTGTGTCGGTTGCTATGACCAGTGGCTGCAGCCGCACTGGGTTCATAGGCATGGTTCGCAAGATAAGATAAAGCAGTGACTACGTCTCCTATAAGAGGCCGAGCCGCAGCCTGTTCTTGGATACACATGGAAGCCACGGCTAGAGCCTGGTAGAGTCCCCTCATTGGATATTGACCTTCTAGCCTCGGATCCGCCAATGATGCAAATTTCCTTCTATCGTTGAACAAGGGTCGTGCCTGCAATCACACGCAACGAGTAAATTTGAAGAGCGTATGACTATACATCACTACAACAAAATCAGCTCTATAAGACGCAAAACATGTCTAAATGTCCTAATAGACTGTTTTAACAGGACTTAAGTTTATACGACCAAAAAAATTGGGTCCTCGGCAAAAAATGTAGCAATAGGATGTTAGGACATATTTAGGAATCCTAACAAGTTTTTTTGGAAAGTTTCGAAATAAAGTGTCCTATTAGGGTGCGTTTGGTACACTGGACAGAACAGACCAGACTAGAAAAAAGATCAGTGTCCCATGTCAGAGTGGAACAAAGTGGAATAGGCCAGTTCCACCCCCACCCCATGGAACTAGCTGAAACAGACTTATGTTTTACCAATATAACCTCAAAATAAAATTTAATTCTCTTCTAAAACATCAAATACACCTTCTATTTTATATTTTATTCATTCTTTAAATTTTATTTATTGTATTTTATGCCCTTTAAACTTTCACTTTTTCTCAAAATATTATTCTTACATGGTAACTATGTTTTGAATGTAAATTATTAAATAATAATAGTTAAAAAAAGTATAGAAAATGTTAGAGAATAAAAATTGGAAATTACATAAATTTTCTATTTTGGTGTCACTTTACTCGTCTTGAAAGAAAATTCTAATAATTTATTTTGTTATAAAAATATTTTTTCCAAGATAATTTAATAAACGACATAATTAATCAAAATATATATAATATATAAACAACTTATTAAGGGTAAATTGGTCAATGTTATCCTGTCCTATCCCCTTTTGTCCTGTTCTATCATTTTTGTATACCAAACACACCCTTATAGGAGTATAAGGACGTCCTATGAACTGATGAACATATCTTTTTATGGGACACTTGTTTTTATAAGTTCTTTTTTATAAATAATGTCGTAAAAAAAAGACTAATACATAAAAAACTTACCCATGTGACGAGATTCTGCTGTCCTTGTGGTGCAGCGCTGTCGATGGCTTTGCGACCAGTAATAAGCTCTAAAAAGACCACACCGAAGCTGTACACATCAGACTTGACCGTGAGTTGACCAGTCATGGCGTATTCAGGAGCACAATAACCATACGTTCCCATGACCCTTGTCGAAACATGAGACTTGTCACCAGTGGGGCCCAACTTCGCGAGCCCAAAGTCGGAAAGCTTCGGCTGAAATCCCTCACCCAGCAAAATGTTGGACGATTTGAAGTCCCTGTAAATAACAGGCGGGTTAGCCTTATCGTGAAGAAACTCCAAACCTCGCGCAGCACCAGCTGCTATCTTCATTCTCGTGTTCCAATCTAACGGTTCTCTGTCCGGTGGAAGATCTGCAAATAGTACATGAATCATTCAGACAGCAGCCTCCAATTAACTTAGAGGTTGTTTACTTCTTTTTACATTAACAGTTGTTGAATGGTTTGGTCCAGGATGATTAAGTGGTCAGCATGATTAAGAGGCTCTTATGATATAGTGCAAAATGAAATATGGTTGTTTGGTAATTGTTAAGAATGAAATTAGGGCTCTGAATGGTTAAGGGGGACCCAAGACACAATATCATTCAGAGGGTTTGAGAACCATTAAAAGGAAGACTTTTTTTTGCCAAACAAGATTCACCTCTTAACGAGTCAGAGGTTGCCTCTTAATGGAACTATTAAGAGGTAAACAAACAGCCCCTAAGCCATGTATGGGCTAAGTTGTCTGTCCGGATAAATCCGTCTTTCTGACGAACGCGAAACCAACAATTTGAGGGAGGCAAAGAGAGAGGGTAGTATTATTTTTGAGCATTTCTGGTATTAATTTGTTTGGGGTGGCTTAATGGTGACAAGTGCGGGGTCCTGGCTTATTCCATATAGCCATTTTAGCTTAATGGCTTAACGATGTAGCCATAAAAAAACACTTATGTATAGCTGAGCGAATAAGCAGCCCAGACCATTAAGCGTAAGTAAACATTATTTTATAATTAAAAAAACGCCAAAATGGTTACCAAGAAGGTGATCTTCCAACGACCCCAACGGCATGAATTCATAAACAAGAAGTCTTTGGTCCCCATCAGCGCAGTACCCAATCAAATTCACGAGATTGGGATGATGTAAAAGGCTGAGCATAAGAACCTCCACAAGAAATTCCCGGTTACCCTGAAGCCCATTTCTATCCAATTGTTTCACAGCTATAGCCTGTAAAACACGGAGTTAATCAGCAAAAACTATAAGCAATATAGTTGGGACCACAATTCTGATTAAGCTCTCCAATAAGATATATGATGGATTAAGGGTTATGATAAACGTTATGGCTTATAGCTATGTTTTCCAAATCATTTTTGCAAGCCACTTTCTATATCATTAAGCCATTACCGAACAGTCATGTATAGTTGACCAAATAAGTTGTGAGTCCCATTAAGCTCATTAAGCTACTAACAGAAAGATTATAATACCTGACCACTACCCTGAAGACGACCACTATACACATGACCAAAACCTCCCTCCCCTAAAAAGCAATCGGGACTGAAATTGTTTGTTGCAGCTGCAAGCTCACGGAAAGTAAACGTATGAGCAGCAATCTGACTGTACGGCCCGTCTTTTGGACCCGATGATTCCCTCCTCAAACTCACACTGTTTCTAGATTTCAGTCGATCGACACCTGCAAAATACAATAATTTCACAGCCATAAAACCAATGCATCAACATCTAATATGGAATTTCCATAAGATCAGTAACTGCTCAATTCCACAGATCAAGAAAATCTGTTGCCCAACTCAGATGCTGATTTCTGGAAAATGGAAATTGAACTAAAAATGGGGCTAGATGTTATATAGTATGACTTGATTAAACCATCTCAACCATTTATAGCTCTAATGGATCAATCATAATCATGAAAAATGATGATCTATGGTATGATTTGATGGGGCCTACATCAATTTGAAGTAAGAACTAAGAAGAAGAAAACCAATTAGGATATGTGAAGCAATAATAATCAATCATGGTGATGTAAGAAAGAAAAAAAGGGGATTCATTATTCATATTGGATATAAAGTATAAACCCAGATCAGATCAGATCAAATCAAAGAACCAATGTTGATGTATTTCTACTTCAAAACTAAGGCGTAATCAGACGATAGAACGAACTTACCAGATGGTAATCTGGAGATGTTTGAAGGGGCAGATGATGGGTGGACTTCGGGTCGATCAGCCCCAACTTTCTGAGGATTCGGTTTTTCATCCTCCCTCGAATCGAAACAAGAAAAACAACCCATTAATTTACAATCGAATCTTGATTAAAAACCCAGATGAAGAACCTAATCTAATTTGGGTGTTTGTATTGTAAGACGAAATCGAGTGGAAGATGTAAGATCTATTGTTGTATCTGTGAATTGGTTTTGGTGTAGAAGTGAATGATGAAGGTTGAATTCAAGAAATTGATTCCAAGATAAAGAAAGAACTCGTAGGAGTATACAGATGCATCTCTCTCATTCACACTCCATTTTGACCAAATTAATGGTGTGCATCAAATTCAAACCATTTGGTTTTTTGGTGATTAACTATGGGAAATTGTTATTTGGCTTTTCCTTTCTCACACCTAATATAAAATTGTATACTGGATTCATATAAAAAATAGGTTTTTATATTGGTGCAAGTAAAAAAAACAAATTAGTATGTCGGTGCATTTAGTTTATTATTGATATAAAATCATATATATTTTTAAAGATAAAAACCAAACATTTTATGAACATGGATATAATTTAATATCTATTAATAATTTAAATATTAAAATATGTTTTTGTATCAAAGTTTGTTACATTTAATCTTAATACCATTATTTATGTAGGGTTGGGTTCCGGTGAGAAGTGTCAAATACTCAAATATGATGAGAAACATGAGAAGCGGTTATCAACCGTTGGATGAGAAATTGATGAACATTATAACGAAATGCACTGAGATAAGATGCATGAGATTAATTCTTTTTTAAGCCGCATTTCATTATTCATGGAAGGGTATTTGATTAAAAGTGATCAAACTGTTTAGAAATGTTTCTAACACTTGTAATCAAATATATATTTCTCAAATGAGTTCATGCCTATTTATATGTTGGTAAATAGATAGAAAACAAAAAGTCGGTTATTTTCTATCAACTTTAAATATCGCATGCACGAAAATGATGGTTATTTTCAATGTAAAAATTGAAGATAAAAATTAGAGGACCAACTTAACGTTTGGACTTGTTATTATATAAAATTAAATAGGTTATCTATGCTATATTTTTATAAAAAATAAAAAATAAAACGACACATTCGTATTTATCTGAATTATTAGGGTGATTTGGACAAGAATATGTGTTTATTCGATTTTTAACATTCCACAACTTTAAGCATCAAATGAACCATTTGTATGTGGAATCAAACAACCTTTTTCCTTTTTTGTTAAATAAAATATAAATTAGAATAATTTTGTATAAATTATTTTTTTTATCTTTTTCCCATAAATGAAAATATAAAAGTGATTGAAACCAAGTTATAAAATGGCACAAAATATAATAATTAGATTTCTCTTGTTTTTTTTTTTTAAGTGAAATCATGTGTATATATATATGCTTTTGGGGAAAAGAATTTGAATCATATTTGACTTTATTTAATAATTGTTTATTTAGTGGAATTTTGGAATTTTTGTCATGGACCCAAATAAAGCGACTAGGTTGAATCCTTATCATCCACTCGTCACTTTCAACATGATAAACCCATTATTTTGTGTACTTGAACTTATACCTCCCATTATATATTTATTCTTTGAGTAAACTTTATTTTTGGTTACTAACGTTTTTCATTTTTAACGGATATTGTCTCTACACGTTTGCATTTTACTTTGGTTTTGGTCTCTCCAATGACATCCGTTAACTCGAATTAAATGAACGGTATGTTAGTCATTTTTTACTTTCCTCTTCAAATAAATACAAAATATATTATTATTATTATTAGATAAGTACCTGTGCGCGATGCGGCGCGAAATATCTTAAATCTAAAGCCGATAATTCAAAAAAAAATTGTTTCATGTTCATATTTATACGCTTTTAAATCGCATATCAGATGTATAAAATTAAAAATCAATATGGTTAATTGGTCAAAAAAATTAGAGGAAATAATATAATAATGATTAAGAAAGTATAAATAATTAAATATACTATACTAAAATAGTTGCATATTATATTTTTGAAAAAAGTTCGAAGTCATAATCCAAAAGTCAGTTGATAAGTGATATCTTTTTTTTCCAAGTAATTAATCTCTTATGATAATTCTAAGGGTGTTTCGTTGACATAATAAAATTTGATAGAATTATAGCTCGTCGAAGGAATTCGACTTTGAAGTAAAAATTGATATGAAATTGCAAAAAAAAAAATCACGACAACTTAATGATTATTTGTATCAAATCTCATACTAATTTCAACAAATCTCATACTAATCACGACACATTAATTCATATATATTTATGATATTTATTAATATAACTAAATCCAAAAATATTCAATATTGGGTTCATTTCGAAGATATTGACGAAACGATTACAATGGTATAATTTGTAAAAAAATAGAAATGTTTTTAATGCATTTTAGTTCATATACATTAGTTATGTTTATATGATAAGAGTTTAAAATGAAAAATAAAAAGTAAGGGATTAAAAATAAACTACATACCTAATTATACGGGTAATAAATGTAACATATAAATTAAAAAAAATTGAATTAAGGAGAGATTTAAGGAGGAGTGAATGTGGTTGTGCTAATTGAACTTATAATGTAAACTGCGTCCAGATACATGTTTAAGCGGGAAAATACTGTAGTCGGCTCACCAGAAGACGACACGTGTCATGTTAGTTACTTATTTATTATATGTATAGGTTATTTGTAACGACCCAGACCTTTTTCGAAATGTTTTGCGTTTGGTGTGGAGTTTTAAGCAGAAGTAGAAGTTGAGGGGCTAGTTGGTAAATAGGAGTTGGGGTATAAAAAGGGCACAAAAACCCTAGAGGACATTCCATATTACTGATTTTAGTGTGTGTGTGTCGGTTGAATTTGTGAGGGAAAGAAGAGGAGAGGTTCTTGAGGGTTTTTGGTGCATTTGGAAGAAAGGAGCCATCAAACCTTGGGATTTGAAGAAGAAATAGCTTTTGGATGTCGTTTATCGCAAGCAATCAACCAGGTAACACTCTCTTGTTTCATCGATTTACCTTTGATTAGGGAGCAGAATGGTTAGTCTTGGGGTTTTTGTTCAAAAGTGAAGTTTGAAGCTAAAATGAGAGAAATCGGGTCTTATAGTGTGTTTCGATTACTAAGAACTCAGTAGTTGTTAAGTTTAGTGATGTTGTTGCTATTGCTAATCTTTACTTCGAGAGAATCGAGCAATCCAGTAGATTTCAGCCTCAAATAGGGTCCAGGTCGACGTCCGGAAACCTTCTCGGACGTCCGGACTCCTCGATGCGTTAGAAGGTCTCCGGGTGTGGAGACTGTCCGGATAGGAAAGCTACCCGGGTAGGTATTATGTCCGGTAAAGTCTAGTATCCGGTAAGTTCGATATCCGGAAAGGGGTATCGTCCGGAATGTAGTAGTTACCCGGATAAGGGTGTTGTCCGGACTAGGTTGTTGTCCGGTTAGTTGGGTGTCCGGACTCTTTAGCGTCCGGAAAAGTAGGGTTGTCCGGAAAAACTGAGTTGTCCGGATACTTTTGCTGAGTTGTTGTTTTATGCCCGTTTATTCAGGGAAGTCGATTTGGAAGTTTGGAACTGTTTAGGAACGAGAAGTAAGAGCCTCAGGTGAGTTTTCTAACTAAAATACGTGTCTTTTAACGTGTTTTTCTAAAGTGAATACATGATGAGAAATGCCATGTTTTATTCTTATGCTTTAAATTTGCATGAAAGTTGTTTAACAGTTTTAAATGAGATTCGTGTATGATTTATGGGGCGGGCCTATCCCATGTATGATTTATGGGGCGGACCTATTCCGTGAATGCTTTTATGTGAAAGTTTTATGTGAGATGTATGCATACATTGTGTAGACGTAAATTGGCTAAGTCGGGGGGAGGTTCCGCCAGTACTCACGTCGGGGGGAGGTTCCGTTGATGCCATGGGAAGTAATACCCAGTAAGGCAGCGTGATACTGACTCGTTGTCACTTTCGGGTGACTTCAGGGTGCCATTTACGGGAGCGGATTTATCCGTGGAAGTTTTAATGTCCAGTTATGTGAAAGTTTATTATTGAAAGTTTCATATATGAAAGTTATGCAAAGCTTTTAAAATGATTTCGAGAACTGTCAGGAGGGACTCACTAGACCTCATGGTCTAACCCTCGCTTTTCCAAACTAAACCTTTTCAGGTAAGCAGATAGTAGGAGGCTCAGGTAAGTGAGCAAAAGCATGATAGAGGACAGATGCAGATAGAGACAGTGCCACTTATACTTGTAGTAGCTAGTTCATTTTCAGTTGTGTATAGGTTGTTTCCGCCAACCTATTTTGAGACTTATGTAAGAATTTTTGGGACCCATTTTTGGGATGTTCTAATTTATATGATTTGCGTGCTTATTCTAGACTGGGTTGTTACAATTGGTATCAGAGCCATAGTTTAAGGGATTTAGGTGACCGGACGGGCCTAAACTTAAACTTGGGAGTAGAAATCACAACTGAGAATCAGGAAATGCGTTAGGAGGGCACTATTGTAAATACAGGAAATGCGTTAGGAGGACGCTATTATAGAGATAGGACTAATAGGGTACTGAGAACTGTCATGTAAGGTAAGTTTGAGATTCCACCTGGCCAGTGTAATTGCGAACTTACAGGTACATGTAGGTGCTTAACTTGCCTTATTATTCCGAAGTGGTAGTCAGAAGCTAGTGTTTATGTCGTGTTCCAGTACTTTAGAATGTCAGCAAGATCCCTGAGGGGTAGACTGAGACCCCCTGTTAGGGAAGTTTCATGAGAAGTCGTGGTGATGTGATGTACGTATACATCGTAGAGAAGAAATGTTGTTTAGAGTATTACGAGTCGTCTAGAGGTAGCTCTTCGTGGATTCGGAGAGGAAGAATGCTTGGGTTTGAGTAAGACTCCTGTTTCGGGAGAGTCCCATTTCTAGAAATCATGGGATAGGCCAGTCAGGATGGTAAGAAAGGTCAGTGTCAAAACCTTGAAGGTATCAATGGAGCCCTGGGTTCTTGGTCGAGCTTTCCATTAGCAGGATAAATGAAATAAGATACCTATAGTGAAATGAAACCATGTAGAAGTGGAAAGTGAGATAGTTGATCTAAACGAAATAGTATGAAATGGTTGAGTAAGTGGACCGTTGAATGTATGTCTAGCAAATCGTTGCAAGACCGAGTGGGCGACCACTGGTCGAAGGTAGAGTGTCAATGATAAGTTGCGTGAGTAAAGCGATTGACCTTGTTTGAGTGAGTAGCCTTCAATTGCAAGTAGAGTTTCATGCATTGAGTTCGTATATGTGTACATGAGATTTTTCATAAGAAAAGTATAAACGTGTAAATATCAAATTTGATCGGATATGAGTCGGCGTGTGCAAGCGTATGTTTAAAGAAAAATACAAATCCATTTACATCGTACAATGAAGTCTTGAGGTTTACGATTTGCAAAATATTCCACTCTTTTCATGATAAGCCAAGAAAACGTTTGAATGCACAACTTTTATAACCAAAATGAGTATTGACATTTCGAAGTTATATAAATGAGTGTGAGGACCGACTGGTCTACTTCGTGTCGGTAAATTTCTTTCAAAATTTTGTCGTATGGGAAGATTTTCATCCAATATTTATTTCTATCGTAACAACACATTTTTGGTTGAGTAAGATTAAGTTTTACAGAAAGATTGCATGCAAACGATCCTCAAGATCGTTGTGCAGGGCATTAGAGTTATGAGAATGTTGGGGTCGGGTGTACCCAAGTTGTTTTCAAGTGTTGTTTCTTTAAAATGATCAAAAGTGTGAAATGATTCATTTATCGCGTTGTCAGGCATGAAGGCTATGAACTCAATGGGTCGTAGAGTATTACATTTTAAGCTAAGGAAGAACTCCTAGAGTGGAGAGGTGTTGGACAAATCAGGAAAGAATGTTTGTATCTTTGGTAGATGCGTTCTAGAGGAGAGGTGAGCAGTGGAAGAGTCGGAAGTGGACTTTAATGTCGGTTGTATGAGGGTCTGTACCCTCGTGCGGTGACTGGAAGTACAGTTGCCGAGAGACGTTTGTGTTCAGGGAAGGACTAGAAGTCATCGAGGTGTTGGTATAACAACTCGTTATGAGTAGTGTGGTGAAGTAGAGATGAAATATCCGCGACGTTGAATAAGAGTTTAAGGTGATCCTGTAATATTGACCTTACGCGAGTCAGTTGAAATGAGGACGACGGGAGGTGAAGTTGATTAAGAGGGTGGTGTTGGAAAGATTAGGCCCTGTAGGGGACCCTTGTTGAAGAATAGGTTAAGGAAGTATCAACGAAGTATCAACAGGTCAACTATTGACGTTAGTGTCGGCAGTTGTGCAAAGTGTATGAGGTCGAAGACTAGAATTAGAAGGTTGAAAGTTGAAGGGCCACCCTGTAGGGGTGTTGAGCTAGTGAAAGGATGTTGTTTAGATAAGCGTTTTACTTGCGAGGTGGATGGTACGTAAAAGATGTAGTAGTTAGCACGAACAAAGTAGGTGTATAAATTATGTCTATCTGTGAGGGAATGTGCCATGTCTATGTGTTGATTTGAGATCGCAAAAGAGCGAGCAAGAAACGAGTATGTTAGAGTTAATCAGAAATTCGCGAGTTGTGGTTCAACTAGAGTTGGGGAAGAGACAAAGTAGCGAGATAGACTCGGTCATTTATGCAGGAGAACGTGAGAGTAAGTTCGAGTTGTGCACGAATGACCATGGAAGACCTGGTCTGCAGCGAGATGTTATGTGTGGAGAATGTACGGTCAAGTAGTGGCAGCAATTGCCTAGGTAAATGTGCCAGTCAGTGTTGTAGTAGTGTGACGTTAGGAAGAGGAAGCATCGGATGAGAGCCTTTTCGGAGGTTTCGGGTGAGGTGTACATTTGGGTAATCAAGTTGTTGGAGCACGTGGTTTGTAAGTTGGCGTTGTGATTTGGCTTGTTTCAAAATAGAATGTCGGAGCAGAAGAGAGTTATTGCCCAAATGAGAGACCAAGTGTTTTTGATTGTGTGAGTTGCTAAGTAAGAATGTTGTCGAAATCTTTGGAAGTTTTAGAGAAGGCAATGGATGGGTTAGTCGAAGATGTGGGGTAGTAAACGTGAAATCTTTGAGGAATGTGAATTGTTTCCTATGTATGGAAGAATTATTCGAGGAGGTATTAGTGAGAGATCAAAGGATGTGTAATGACTTCGATCACAGGTGTCGTTTCGAGATGACTTGATTGAAAACCTTAAGTTAGAATTTTTGATGCAACCGTTTGATTACGTATAGTAATGAGAGAATGTTTCAGCAAGTGAAAAGGTCGGAAGGGAGAGGCAAGTAATGCTTGAGAGGCGGTGCTTCACGTTGCTGTGGAGAGGTGAAGATAGTACGTCGGATTAAATGGGAAAGTTAGAAGAAGTAAGCTTGCCAGTAACACCAAGAGGTAGAGTAACGTGCATAGATTGCCTTCGGTAAGTGTCTGAACCTCTGGAAAGAGTTTTGAGGAAGGGGATTTGTGCATGTCTTCGTGCGAGAAAGAAGTGGAAAAGGGGCAGTTGAATGAGTTGAGTTGGTGATGTTGTGAGAAACGTTCAAGCGAACTGATCGTTCAGTGAAAGCTCTTAAAAGCAGTAGGGTGTGATCATGGTTACCTCTCCCATTTGAGTGGGGGGAAACCAAAGTTATGTTATATGACTGGACAATTGTGGCTAGCAGTGAGAAATCGTTGAGCCTTCGGGATAAGTAAATTCGGATAGGTGAACACTTCAATGAGGAATCATGGGAGTTTTCTGCTTTTAGTCACGTTAAGTGTGAAATGTTGGTGTGGTGAGAAGGTACGAATTAGTTGCCGAGCTGTAGCCGATGTGAATCGGGAAGGGAATATGATCGGCATAGACGTATGTCAGTTGGAAGAAGTGATCTAGAATTACATGTAACCCGAGGAGGGGACTCTTAGGTGTGAGCTTGTCGAGATGTACAAGGTTGGCCTTGTGCCAAGTTGTCAGTAAGTGAGTTTACCTAGTGGAAGATCCTCGTTGCTGTGGCAGGAATTTCCGCCAAGTCCTTTCTCTTAAGGAAGTATAAATGTATGAGAGACCTTTTTTAGACGTGATTAAAACCGTGAGTCCCGATGTGTGGACGGAGGCGAGCAATGGAGGCGCGGTTGGCCTTGGTTTTATCAGGTAGTTTTAAGCGAGTATAGTGATCGAAGAGGGTACAAGTAGGTAGTGCAAGATGGCACGATTTAGCAAGTGGTGTCTCGCCGAGGGCGGCTTCAAAGTATGGGGTGTGGTTATGTTTCCCATCTGAACGGTCTGAGGCAACCGGGTAGAAAAGAGTGGTTGGGTTGAAAAATATAAGGCTTTGAGCTTTGAAGTTTAAGAGAGAGGTAAGTTGGACTAAGTCTGCGGATTCGTCGAAGCATGAAAGTTGAATAGATAGTGAGCGATCTTGAGGTACTCGATGTGAATTTGAGAAGAAGTTCATAGGGTGATGCACGTCTCTTTTGTGGAGAGCCGATGTGAGAAGTGAGATGATGGCGACCTTGCAAGAGATGCAGGCGATAAGAAGTTGACCTTGTCATTAGTGAGCGAGTTAGAGCAGCAGCATACAAGTTAGACTGGTTAGAAGAATTAAAGAGTGTTCATTCGACATTTCATGTCTTAGACTTAAAGAAGTGTTTGTCAGGGGTCGTGGTGGCTGTTCCTTTGAGGGGACATCAGTATAGATGAGAGGTTGACTTACGTAGAAGGACCGATATAAATCGTGAGTGGTAAGGTTTGCTAAACGAGGAACATAGAAGTTTGGCTAGTTAAAGTTCAGTGGAGTTATCATAAGGGACGAGAGGCAACGTGGGAAGTAGAATCAGATATGATGTTCGGTTACCCTCACCTTTTCGAGAATGGAATTCCGGGGACGGAATTCTTTTGAGGGGGGAGTGTTGTAACGACCCAGACCTTTTTCGAAATGTTTTGCGTTTGGTGTGGAGTTTTAAGCAGAAGTAGAAGTTGAGGGGCTAGTTGGTAAATAGGAGTTGGGGTATAAAAAGGGCACAAAAACCCTAGAGGACATTCCATATTACTGATTTTAGTGTGTGTGTGTCGGCTGAATTTGTGAGGGAAAGAAGAGGAGAGGTTCTTGAGGGTTTTTGGTGCATTTGGAAGAAAGGAGCCATCAAACCTTGGGATTTGAAGAAGAAATAGCTTTTGGATGTCGTTTATCGCAAGCAATCAACCAGGTAACACTCTCTTGTTTCATCGATTTACCTTTGATTAGGGAGCAGAATGGTTAGTCTTGAGGTTTTTGTTCAAAAGTGAAGTTTGAAGCTAAAATGAGAGAAATCGGGTCTTATAGTGTGTTTCGATTACTAAGAACTCAGTAGTTGTTAAGTTTAGTGATGCTATTGCTAATCTTTACTTCGAGAGAATCGAGCAATCCAGTAGATTTCAGCCTCAAATAGGGTCCAGGTCGACGTCCGGAAACCTTCTCGGACGTCCAGACTCCTCGATGCGTTAGAAGGTCTCCGGGTGTGGAGACTGTCCGGATAGGAAAGCTACCCGGGTAGGTATTATGTCCGGTAAAGTCTAGTATCCGGTAAGTTCGATATCCGGAAAGGGGTATCGTCCGGAATGTAGTAGTTACCCGGATAAGGGTGTTGTCCGGACTAGGTTGTTGTCCGGTTAGTTGGGTGTCCGGACTCTTTAGCGTCCGGAAAAGTAGGGTTGTCCGGAAAAACTGAGTTGTCCGGATACTTTTGCTGAGTTGTTGTTTTATGCCCGTTTATTCAGGGAAGTCGATTTGGAAGTTTGGAACTGTTTAGGAACGAGAAGTAAGAGCCTCAGGTGAGTTTTCTAACTAAAATACGTGCCTTTTAACGTGTTTTTCTAAAGTGAATACATGATGAGAAATGCCATGTTTTATTCTTATGCTTTAAATTTGCATGAAAGTTGTTTAACAGTTTTAAATGAGATTCGTGTATGATTTATGGGGCGGGCCTATCCCGTGTATGATTTATGGGGCGGACCTATTCCGTGAATGCTTTTATGTGAAAGTTTTATGTGAGATGTATGCATACATTGTGTAGACGTAAATTGGCTAAGTCGGGGGGAGGTTCCGCCAGTACTCACGTCGGGGGGAGGTTCCGTTGATGCCATGGGAAGTAATACCCAGTAAGGCAGCGTGATACTGACTCGTTGTCACTTTCGGGTGACTTCAGGGTGCCATTTACGGGAGCAGATTTATCCGTGGAAGTTTTAATGTCCAGTTATGTGAAAGTTTATTATTGAAAGTTTCATATATGAAAGTTATGCAAAGCTTTTAAAATGATTTCGAGAACTGTCAGGAGGGACTCACTAGACCTCATGGTCTAACCCTCGCTTTTCCAAACTAAACCTTTTCAGGTAAGCAGATAGTAGGAGGCTCAGGTAAGTGAGCAAAAGCATGATAGAGGACAGATGCAGATAGAGACAGTGCCACTTATACTTGTAGTAGCTAGTTCATTTTCAGTTGTGTATAGGTTGTTTCCGCCAACCTATTTTGAGACTTATGTAAGAAATTTTGGGACCCATTTTTGGGATGTTCTAATTTATATGATTTGCGTGCTTATTCTAGACTGGGTTGTTACGTTATTATTATTATTATTATTATTATTATTATTATTGTAACCTGTTATTATTATAACCTCCGCCTTCATCCCTCACGTTGGTCCCCCTCCCCACTCCTTCCATCCCTCACGACACCCGCTTTAGATATTATGTCGGTCCTAGACCCCACCCGTCTCCAGCGCCCCTAATCAGTTGTGAACCCTTCTAACATAATACCTCACTTGCAAGGTGGTGTTCATCGCCTCTTCCAGATCAAGAGATTTTGAAAAGTTTGAACCTGAACTGTATATGAGGGAGTGGGTCGCAATGATGGTGGTGAGTTGGTTGTAGTTAGGGATGAAGGTAGAGGTTTGTACAAATTCATGAATGTATCACTTCATTCATAGTTGTTCATGTATGTATGTATGTATATATACATAGGGGTGGTATTTTTTGCAAACCACTCATTTCTAAGAAACTATGTAAACCACTTAATAACCGTCCATCTTGATGATCAATGGCTATAATTAAAGAGTGGCATTTTATGTAAATAATTGAGACTTAATGAATTAATTTAATAGTAAATGGAACCGAATAAGGGTAGTATCGTCCAAATGAGTAGCTTCTCTCTCCTCTTTAATTAGAGTCGAAAATCACGGGATTCACCTCCCTATTTCGACGCCGATTTTCATAACAATCGGTTCCTTTGAAGCAATCTTGAAGAATCTACAGAGTAAAAGGGATTCAATCATTCAATGGCCGGATACCTTCATCCAAAAAGAGGTTAGATTCTTCAACATCTCTGTCGAAAAAAACTTCATTTTTCACAATCATTGATTTCTTAGGGTTTGCGATTTTTATAAACAGTAAGAAGACCGAGTGATAGAATCAGAATCAAAACATCATTCTCAAACTTCAAGAATACAGCGGATAACCCATTGTTAATCGACATGGAGGGAAGCAGCATTCTTGAATCTGGTAATGAAAATCGAATTTTGGAAGTCCAAGACCACGCGCCAAGAGGTACAATCATTTAGGGTTTTCTTTCGATTGAGTGTTTGAAACTGCTTATGTGCACTGAAATGACTCAGAAATTGATTATTTTTTCCATCTGCTTGTCTGGGTACATGAATGGTGAATGGTAAATTGTATTCATGATTTATAAATCATGAATAATGTAAACATGATTTATAATTTATAAATTGTGAACTATAATTCATGAATATAAAAGACATGATTTATAATCCATGAATTCATATCATCGACATCAACATTTGGTACACATTATTTGACCTATTTGATTTATTTAATTGGGAAAACATGATTTCTTTGTCAAATGCTCACTTTAGATTTGGAACTTTTCATGGACAATGAAGTCAAATAACTAGATACACCAGCATCACCATGTAGAGATACTATGGATATTGTAAAGGCATAAAAATGATCACTAAGCATACCATTGTCTTGACATGAATTCGATGTTTTCTGGTTTGCCAAATGTGTTATGACTGATGATTTGTAATTCATATAATTGGTAAACAAATATACTGGATACATGAAAGGAGATTTTATAATTCATGATTTTAGAAAACGTGATTCATAAATCATGATTATGGAAAACATGATTCATAGTTCATGCATTTAAAAAAATGATTTATAATTAATCATACACTGACACGTATAAGCTGTGAATATAATTATATTCATTACTGTGTTAAATTCATGAATGCGTTGAACTCATTATTAAGTTAGTATTTTATTCTAATGTGCATTTAATTAACTTTTAAAAATGTCATATTGTAACACCCGTGATTTCCGGATAAGTACAAGTTCGAGTCAGTGTGAAATCGATCTTTTAAGATAAATATGAAAAATAGGATTTTGGATTAAATCCTAGATTTTATGGTCTAGTTGGATAGAGAATCCAAATACGGATCCAACGGTCCTTTTCGGAGCAAAACGGAGCTAAAACGAAGAAGTTATGACCAAAACAGTGATCGAACGAAATGTGTCAAGTGGACGTCCGCATGGTGCTTCAAGCGGACGTCCGCATAGGCCAAAATTGTGTTTCCGCGGAAGAAACAGAAACTAGAGTCCATGTGCAAGTGGACGTCCTCATGGGACATCAAGCGAACGTCCGCATGATGTCTGACGTGATTTTTTCCCCTTTTCTTCAAGAAAACCCCCCCTCTCTCATACTTCACTTCAAAACTCGAAATAAACTCTCTCTCTCTCCCTTAAAACCGTTCTTCCTCCCCATGAAACCCTAAATCCTTCATTTCCTCTTCATCTTTCTCTCCCAAATCAAAACCCACACCATTTTATGAACCTTAACCTTTCTAGAACCCTTTAACTTCATCTTCTCCATCAAGTATCTAGGGTTTCATCCAACCTTTTTCTCCATTTGGAAGATTTGGAGTGTGTGGTTCATTTTGGTGATTCTAGAGGTATTATGGTTGGTGGATTCAAGTTGTGGTTAAGGTAATCTTCTCTTTTCTTCATCTATGAAAGTTAGGGTTTTGGTATAAGTTGAGATCTTGATGTAAAATGTTTGGGGAATGATTCTACATGATTGGATCTAAATATTTATTGTTGGAAACTTATGGATCTAGGTTTTTGGAAGATTTGGGCTTGAAGATTCGTGTTTCTTCAAATGAGCCTACGTTTGGGGAAATTCTAGATTTAGCCTAATCTAGCAAGGTGAGTTCAAGTTGATTTATGAAATAGTTGTACATGCCAAAATGTTTATTTTAAAGTGTTTGTGTGCTTTATATAAAATTATCAGTTGTTGAGTTATTTAGTGGGTTTTGATTAAACAAAGTGTGAGCTTTACAAATCTTGTAAAACACCCACATTTGGGGATTTTGGGTGATTGATAAATAAATCATGAATGAAAGTGTTTTGTTAATTTATTGCATAAGTGAAGGTTGTTTGGTCAAAATACACTTTTAGTGTTTGTTGAGATTATGCAATAGTTATGATACGTTACGTTTTGAAAATGTGAATGCATGAGTTGGGGATTTTGGTCAATCTCGACCTTATGAACATTTTGAGAGTTGTAAACCTTCTTATTTTAGGTCGAAGACCAATTGAGAATTAAGAGGCAAATATTTTGAGTAACGATGTATTTTGGTTTACGTAACCGTGTGGGCAACGCGTATTTAGCCAAACGTTTATTTTGCCTTTAAGGACTTGATTTATACTTAAATGGGTCTTTTGAGTGTTTGTCGGCTTTAATAGCTCGTGATGGAGCCTTGGATGAGTTATGCGCTTATTTGTGTTTTAATTGAGAATGTGCACCCTTTGAGTGTTTTGTTATATATGTGAAGACCATTTGACAATTATGTATTCTTGGTACTTTTGGGTCTAATAAACCATTTCAAATTATATACGTTATCAAGTTATAAAGGATTTGAGTCTACATGACATACACACACACACACACACACACACATATATATATATATATATATATATATATATATATATATATATATATATATATATATATATAGTTTGACTTATTTGGGAAAGTGGTAATGAAGGGGTCTTGAGTTAATCATGCCTTGGAGCATATGTTTGCATGGTGTGGGTTATATACACTTCATTTGCATGAGTTGACTTTTAACAAATGATCATCGGATCTTTTGAGCTTATGGATTGATTTTGGACTCTGTTGGGTCTTTAGGGCATTTGCCCGTTTTTGATAGCTCGATGCGGGCTTGGGTTATGATTTTCATGAATTGCATCATATTTGGGAATTACATGATTTGAATCCGTTGGTTATTCTTTTGGAGTCATGTATAAATTTCTAGATTAAATAAGCATGTTTGGATGGTGAGAATCCAAGGTAAAGATCCGGTCGGGTTGAACTTGGTGGTTTAGGCTAGAGATCCAGTTTGGGTTGATGCCTCAATAGACTAGAGATCCGGTTTGGATTGATGTCACAATAGACTAAAGATCCGGTTTGGGTTGATGTCTCTTTAGACTAGAGACTCGGTTTGAGTTGATGTCTCCATGGACAAAAGATCCAGTTTGGGTTGATGTCCAAAATTAACTAAAGACCTGGATATGGTTGATGTCATATGTTTTCCCATCCATGAAACATGCTTGTAATTAATATTCGTGGTTTAATTGGTGTGTTCGCCACATTCGATGAAATCGGGTCTCCCCCGTCACCGAAGGGTGTTGTTTGGGTATTTGGTTTATCCATGTTGTCGGCGTCGTATTATATGCGTATGGATTGTTTTTCCATGATTTATGTGTGGTATTTTATGCCTCATCCTTGGTTGGATGTTTCGACTATTGGCGTTTTATTTGCATTGATGTCATTTGGAAATTTAATATTTATTTACATCTTGTGTGAGTTTGGATTTGAGTCCATTACTGGGAAATGATTTTCATCCACGAAATTTGTGTGCGTTTGGAAAATGGGTTTTCGATATATTTAATACAAATCCCTTTTCGGAAATCAGGATTTAAGTTGAATCTTTTGGTCTAACAAATTATTTAATCATGATGTAAACTCTTAAACTCACTAGGCGTTAGCCTAACCTTTTTATTTGTCGGCATGTGCAACAGGTTCGGGTTGAGAATAGCTTTAGCAACACTGTGAAGAGATGAGTGCTAGTAGTGTGCTCGAGAGGTGATTTGCTTGGTGAAGTCTTCCGCACTTATTTTGGGATTAGCAAATTGTACTTGTGTTAAGTAACACCCGACTTTATTTGGACACTTGGTGTGACTCGAGTTATTAATTGTAGGAGTTGTTATGTTTTAAATTTTGAGGTTTTCCCAAGGATGGTTTGTAGAAAGGATTTTTATCCTCATTTGGTTATGTAACATCCCAAAATTTCAAGGAAATTTTAATTTTTAATTAAACGCTTTATATAAAAACTCAATAAATAATCCCAACATATTAATTGCAAAATCATAAATATTGTTCAAGTAATCAGAAACCAGCGGAAACAATGTTCAATAAATAAAACTAATATCAGTCAGCTCATCCCGCGCGCCAGTGTGTACCCGTCACGCCTTGGAGTCACTCGTACCTGAAACCACAGTTAATTGGGAAAGGGTAAGTACGAAGCTTAGTGAATTCAAACACATGCGCAGATAGGAATTATATACAAATCACCCCTATCCGCACATAAGCAACAACATCACAGATACATAGAACGAGTAAACATCTACAGGTAATTATGTATCCAACCGAATCGTAACGTAACCAACACCTCAGTACCATCGAGGCCTCGGTCCCACCGAATTGTAATGTAACCAACACCTCAGTACCATCGAGGCCTCGGTCCCACCGAATTGTAATGTAACCAACACCTCAGTACCATCGAGGCCTCGGTCCCACTGAATTGTAATGTAACCAACACCTCAGTACCATCGAGGCCTCGGTCCCACCGAATTGTAATGTAACCAACACCTCAGTACCATCGAGGCCTCGGTCCCACCGAATTGTAATGTAACACATTTATACCAAGCATTCAAGCCAATCAAATATTACACCCCACAACAACTAGTTCACACCACAAAGACAGTAGTACATACAAACTATTATGACATGCATACAACCCCTAACTACACAGTGAGAGAACTCACCTCAAATGCGCGCCTAGCTTAATCAACACGAATCAAGCTTCACAATTACGGTCACTTTCCAGCACCTAAACGCATGATAAAACGTGTCAATACGAGACCCGGACCCTATGACACGACACACGCTTAAACCGTCACTAAAACTAATTTCCGTTCACACAAAACAGGTTTGTTCGGGACCCGTTTCGACCCCTTTAAACCCAGAAAAATCCCAATATTATTTCATGACCAGAAAGTCCTCTGAGTTAAGGTTCCAAGGACATATTATACGCCTCCTAACGATTTTTCTACAATTTATTATGAATTAAATACGAACGGTTACCAAAACTGCCAGTTTTCGGTCCAGCCTGCATAAACAGTCCAGAACAGCCTAGCTACGGGTTTAATCAGACTTTCGGCAAAACACGAAAAACCTTCCCAACTCGAATGGGGAACTATGGCCACCAAAAACACCTCAAAACGAGTTACGAGTAAAAAGTTATGGTCCACGCAAAACAGTGGCAGATTCCAGGAAATTTTACATAAAATGACGAATCACCGAACTTGCGACCATTTTTTCTCCCAGTTAGAGACCGAACCAGTTTTCTGCTAAAACACGGAAAACGTGCTCGATCATGCACTTGAACCGTGGGCGCCAATTTCGGCTCAAACGGAGCTACGACCGAAAAGTTATGCTTAAGCGAAAACTGGACAGTACCCTTAAAAAAATTCCATAAAGATGCGATTTATCAAAACGGTTTGAACTTTTCGGCTTAAATGAATAAGTCACGGGTTAAGGGCTCTATAGAGACTAAGGTCTGGTCACGGCCACGCGCCACCCACTGCCATCTCCGGCAGTGGTGGTCGCCGGTGGCGACCGGCGGCGGCCAGCGGCGGTCGGCGGTGGTTTTTCGATTACGAACGCACGAGACACAACCCGGCCATTCTCCCTCTCTCTCTCGACCAGTCTCACGCACACGCATCCACAACGGCAGCCACGGCCGTCCATCCACCACTGCCACAGCGGCGGCGAACGGCGGCGGCGACGGGAACAAAAAGGAAAGAAAACGAAACAGGAGGTGATTACCTTACGACGACGCCACGTAACCGCACTCGATCCTCCCTCCCTCGAAACTCCGGCGAACAGCAGGAGGTGGTGACGGTGACTTCCGGCGGTCTCTCTCTCTCTCTCTCTCTCTCTTTCCGGCGACTGCAGGTTTCTCACCTTCTCTAACCCTTTCTTCTCGTGACTTCTTTCCTCCTCTACGGCCGAACCACACAAGGTAGGGTTTTGGGGTGAGTTTGGTTATGCTTGGAATGCAAGAAAAGAAAAAAAAACGAGATATCACAAAGGGGGGTGTTCGGCCTAGAGTGCATGGGCCGAACCCATGCCACAAGTTTCCAAGAAATGCGCAACTAGTCCCTCGTCTACACCTTATCTCACAATTTACCCCAAAACGACACGTATGCTAACATTTTGATCCTTTTTGACACCAAACCACTAACCACAACAAATAAAGGTAAACGCTTAAATAATTAAAATTAAACAAAAAAAAACGTACCGGGACACGGGCTTTACAACTCTCCCCCGCTTGGATTAGACTTCGCCCTCGAAGTCTTTGCCTACGAATAGCTCCGGATAGTTCTCCCGCATAACATTCTCGGGTTCCCCAGTCCACTCGGACCCCTTTCGGTGTTGCCACTGGACTTTCACTAACTGGAATCTAAATTTCTCACACCGCCTTAAAAAATTTCTCGAATACATTTCTTACCAACAAAACTCCTTCAAGAACATTGAAATTAAGATCAGAAGAACATTCCAACAACTGGAATCATTCCTAGTCAAACGACTTTGGTTGTCCCCCAACCTTAGACATTCCATACATCCCGAGTCAAATCTCAAGCTCTAACCACTCTAAAGCTGCTCACCAGTATACTCTATAGGATACTCGATTACGATCCCTCCTATCATTAACTGTCGATTAACTACCACGAATTCTAATAGACTCCAAAGATTTTCAATAAATTATATCGACAAAACATCTACCCCCTGCCGAACATCGGTCCAACCGATTACAATAACAAACATCGGCCACCCGCCGAACATCGGGCCAACCGATCACAATAACAAACATCGGCCACCCGCCGAACATCGGTCCAACCGATCACAATAACAAACATAAGCGTGGCATTATCCTAGACACTAACACAAATAGATATCCCCCACAACCAAATCAACTAACACACACGTAGGTCATTCCACCATAACCATTCATCACAAGTGATCATTTCAGGGTTACTACTACCATCACCCTGATTATCTTAAAATCGGCTACAACTCTCCGATTATACTAAAGGTGTTTGGCCTCAAGCCCAAAAGTCGTCGCCTAAATATACCACCTACCTCAAAATGGTTGATGCGCATTTATTCTCTTAATAACAAAGGCATCAATCCCTTAACCGATACTATTCGGCCTACAGTACTAACGCGCGTGGAATACCTACCTTCCACCGTCGACGTATCACCCACACTTGCTCTACGAAGCCAAGTCACACCGTATCGAGGATACACCTTGACGTCTACCTCCCAGGTAACGCCTCAAGACCCAGCACACCGAAACTACCTCCCAGGTAAGTGCCCACAACTATATCCTCCTAGTACTTACTAGAAAGTCTAGGTTAAAACACATGAATACCAGGGTCCCATCCCGAGACACCCAACCGACCATTACCAACGACTGACTATCGTGTCTAAGGATCCAAAGCAAACAGCCTACCAACAACATGCCTATTCCGGATTGACTCACTCACCCAAACATGCAAACACTCAACGTGCAAAGAAAGTCAAACGGTGCGACAAAAACAACTCATCAACTAGACTCCACATCGAGCCATTAACACCGGGCAATAGGCCCATGACTAACTCCAAGTCAAAACCGAGCAAAATGCTCCACGCTTGCTAGACCCATAGGTCGGAAAATGCGTTTAAACAAAGTTTAAGCAAGCAATACTCTGAAATCAACCTTAGTCCCAGTCTCAACACGGGTTAAACAAAAGAGTTTTCCAAAAGGACTCACACCCAAAAAAAATTTCTCGAAATGACACATGACGCTTAAAAGCACATTTCCCCAAATGATTTACAAAATCATTTACAAAATATTTTCAACATCAGGGTTTTCATCTCAAAAAGATCGTATATAATAAAACTACTATTACTAGATCGATAGTTACGCAAAACTGGACACGCTCGTCCCACATAGGAAAAATCACGTTGAAAATCGTTCCATTGCAGTTCGGTTTACTCACACAAAAGCAAAGCGTAATAAATAATTTCTTTAAAATGAACCGCCTCGATTCCAGTATGGATTGACTCATGACATGCACTTAAGGTAACCGCTGACCTTAAACAGGGTCCGACAAAGGTGTGCACATAATTCAAAATAAGTTTCACGACGTTTGATTCAAAAATTCCTCTTTTTAATCATAAATGACGTGGCACAGGGTTCGCCACAAATTTTTCGCGCGTCAGCTAGTCACACAAAACGATGACACGGTTTACAAATATATTTTTGTTAAAACACAAGTGTCTCGTGTAAGTTGCAAACTTGAAGACAGAAACCAGTCCGCTTCTAATAATTGGAAATATCGACTAAAAACCTCGTAAAATCTCAAACTGGGGGCAGGCATGCAAGCTTGTAACACTTCCTCAAGTTTCGTACTTGGGACATATACTGTCAAAACATTATAGTTTAAAAAGTGTATTTATCGAAAATGCTCAAAATACTCGTTTCCTCCAAAGCAAAAGTTTTTAATTTCCCAAAAAAAAATGAACGGTAATTCTAAATTAACCGAATGTCAAAAAAATCTACGCATTTATATTTCCAAAATATAACACATTGTAATCGTATGCATGATGTTTACAACATTAAAACACTCCTTGGATCAAATGGTCTTTCATTTCGACAAAAAGGAACTAAAGCATTTTCTTGCACGACTCGTTCATCAAAATGCCGAGAACAAAGGTCACCCCAGTATGCATACCCCTAAGTCGATAAATCGCATTTTCATGAAAATGTCAATAAAACCTTTAGCTGACTAAAAAGCGCACTAAACAACTCCTTATGAAATGTTACCAAAATTCCTCCATGCATCACTTATGTCACGCATGAATCAATCCACACACTGAACTATTTGCAAAATAAACACTTAGTAACACAAACTCTCGAACGAAAAGTTAAGCGACACTAGAATTCCAAACTCATTTTAGACAAATCACTAAAATAGCCTTTAAACAGACATCGTGGAATGTAACTTTCCGTCTCAACTCTAACACATGTGGAGGAGTTCCAATGTTAGAGTCTCAAGCCGTAGTCACTTACCCAACATCTTAACCACCACAAAACACGGATATTATCGTACCCGAAAGAACCGTTGGAAAATAATCAAATGAAACAATCTTTTACAAAGTTTTCAACTCCCGTGATAAAACGGTTTCATGCACTTTCAAAACCATAATTCGACATCTTGTGTGTGTGCTAAACATTTCCCCAAAATTCCAAAGCACAATCCATATAAGGATTGGAAACACCAAAAATTAGTTAATGCAATCCTATTTTCAAAATAGACTTTGTGCATGACTCAGTCGGCATTCGATGTCTCGACTCATATCCCTCCAAAACTCCCCGGTCCACAATCGTCATCCGGACATTTAAATCACTTAAGGCAAGTTGGGAAATCACATCAAATCATCTTACGGGTTTTCCTCAAATCAAAGTCGGCTCAAAAGCCTATGATTCTAGCACAATTGCCAATTTTTTTTTGACCCGAAATGGTCTACTTAACACAAACCACATCCTTATCGTCACCCCAAGTGATTGATACTAGACACGTCCTTCTATCCCAACGACTACTAGTTTAGAACCTTCATCACTACCCCAACGATCATCACCTCAAGCAAGTCAAGTACACACTTGTACTAGCAGGTTTACTATAGTTGCTCCTCCTTGTGATGGCTATTCTGGGTAGATATTACAACGCGTTATTAGCACATAATACTCATACTAACAACACTCACGCTCAACTCCTTGGATTCCTCGTGACTTCCCCGACTCGAGCATTGATCCTGTGCCTCCGGTAGTAGGAGCTCTACTACTACCATCCACACCTATCATCGCCCGTTCCGAGTTCCATCCCAAGGGGTCCAAGTAGCTTCTTGCCGCAACTACACACATATGCCCGCACCGGCATATATACTCGCTCTTCCTAGCTCCCTAGGAATTCCATCCAAACCACTACCCTTGCTACTGGCAAATCTCTAATAGCAAGCAGCAGACATGCAATACAGTGTAACAAGCACCAAGCAGTTTAGCATACATACTCCTATGTTCTATAAAGCAATCTAGCACACGTACTCATACATAAACACCCTTCCCAGCTCTCTAGGAACTTCCTCTTATCCCACTACCCTTGCTACTACCGAATCCCTACTAATTATAACGGGTGACCTCGCGAATACCCGATTATATGCAGTGCGAAACAAATAGACAGTCGAACACAAGACTCTATCCTAGAACGGTTGGACTCAAACAAGAGCTGTGCAATAGAACTAAATCGAATATTCTAAGGCTATAAATCTCTTACTTCATACAACCTAGATGGCATCCACTTAGTAACCTATCATAATTAGCATAAATTCCTAATAGCAAGTAGTTCAACATACAACATAGTGTCCACAACAGGCAATCTAGCATGCATACTCTATGATCTAGAAAGCAATAAAACACTAAGCATTGTACCTTTCCATTCGGCTCCGGCTGACTGTACACACTGCGCCCTCGATCACCGTTCCTCGAACGGGTTTTTACTTTTTCTTTTATTTCCAAAAAGATTTAATAAAGAATTTAAAAATTCCCCAGCCGCAACTTGAGACCAAACACACCGAGGTGCGTTTGATTCACTCAAGCTGTGCTCTGATACCAAGTTGTAACATCCCAAAATTTCAAGGAAATTTTAATTTTTAATTAAACGCTTTATATAAAAACTCAATAAATAATCCCAACATATTAATTGCAAAATCATAAATATTGTTCAAGTAATCAGAAACCAGCGGAAACAATGTTCAATAAATAAAACTAATATCAGTCAGCTCATCCCGCGTGCCAGTGTGTACCCGTCACGCCTTGGAGCCACTCGTACCTGAAACCACAGTTAATTGGGAAAGGGTAAGCACGAAGCTTAGTGAATTCAAACACATGCGCAGATAGGAATTATATACACATCACCCCTATCCGCACATAAGCAACAACATCACAGATACATAGAACGAGTAAACATCTACAGGTAATTATGTATCCAACCGAATCGTAACGTAACCAACACCTTAGTACCATCGAGGCCTCGGTCCCACCGAATTGTAATGTAACCAACACCTCAGTACCATCGAGGCCTCGGTCCCACCGAATTGTAATGTAACCAACACCTCAGTACCATCGAGGCCTCGGTCCCACCGAATTGTAATGTAACCAACACCTCAGTACCATCGAGGCCTCGGTCCCACCGAATTGTAATGTAACCAACACCTCAGTACCATCGAGGCCTCGGTCCCACCGAATTGTAATGTAACACATTTATACCAAGCATTCAAACCAATCAAATATTACACCCCACAACAACTAGTTCACACCACAAAGACAGTAGTACATACAAACAATTATGACATGCATACAACCCCTAACTACACAGTGAGAGAACTCACCTCAAATGCGCGCCTAGATTAATCAACACGAATCAAGCTTCACAATTACGGTCACTTTCCAGCACCTAAACGCATGATAAAACGTGTCAATACGAGACCCGGACCCTATGACACGACACACGCTTAAACCGTCACTAAAACTAATTTCCGTTCACACAAAACAGGTCTGTTCGGGACCCGTTTCGACCCCTTTAAACCCAGAAAAATCCCAATATTATTTCATGACCAGAAAGTCCTCTGAGTTAAGGTTCCAAGGACATATTATACGCCTCCTAACGATTTTTCTACAATTTATTATGAATTAAATACGAACGGTTACCAAAACTGCCAGTTTTCGGTCCAGCCTGCATAAACAGTCCAGAACAGCCTAGCTACGGGTTTAATCAGACTTTCGGCAAAACACGAAAAACCTTCCCAACTCGAATGGGGAACTATGGCCACCAAAAACACCTCAAAACGAGTTACGAGTAAAAAGTTATGGTCCACGCAAAACAGTGGCAGATTCCAGGAAATTTTACATAAAATGACGAATCACCGAACTTGCGACCACTTTTTCGCCCAGTTAGAGACCGAACCAGTTTTTCGCTAAAACACGGAAAACGTGCTCGATCCCGCACTTTAACCGTGGGCGCCAATTTCGGCTCAAACGGAGCTACGACCGAAAAGTTATGCTTACGCGAAAACTGGACAGTACCCTTAAAAAAATTCCATAAAGATGCGATTTATCAAAACGGTTTGAACTTTTCGGCTTAAATGAATAAGTCACGGGTTAAGGGCTCTATAGAGACTAAGGTCTGGTCACGGCCACGCGCCACCCACTGCCATCTCCGGCAGTGGTGGTCGTCGGTGGCGACCGGCGGCGGCCAGCGGCGGCCGGCGGTGGTTTTTCGATTACGAACGCACGAGACACAACCCGGCCATTCTCCCTCTCTCTCTCGACCAGTCTCACGCACACGCATCCACAACGGCAGCCACGGCCGTCCATCCACCACTGCCACAGCGGCGGCGAACGGCGGCGGCGACGGGAACAAAAAGGAAAGAAAACGAAACAGGAGGTGATTACCTTACGACGACTCCACGTAACCGCACTCGATCCTCCCTCCCTCGAAACTCCGGCGAACAGCAGGAGGTGGTGACGGTGACTTCCGACGGTCTGTCTCTCTCTCTCTCTTTCCGGCGACTGCAGGTTTCTCACCTTCTCTAACCCTTTCTTCTCGTGACTTCTTTCCTCCTCTACGGCCGAACCACACAAGGTAGGGTTTTGGGGTGAGTTTGGTTATGCTTGGAATGCAAGAAAAGAAAAAAAAACGAGATATCACAAAGGGGGGTGTTCGGCCTAGAGTGCATGGGCCGAACCCATGCCACAAGTTTCCAAGAAATGCGCAACTAGTCCCTCGTCTACACCTTATCTCACAATTTACCCCAAAACGACACGTATGCTAACATTTTGATCCTTTTTGACACCAAACCACTAACCACAACAAATAAAGGTAAACGCTTAAATAATTAAAATTAAACAAAAAAAAACGTACCGGAACACGGGCTTTACAGGTTATTTTATCGAAATTAAAGTTAGTTGCTCTTTCCAATTTTAAGGGTGTTACACATATATTTATACTTCATTTCAGCAACGAATGATGATCAAGCATATGTACACCGTTGGCCACCCTGCTGCACAACATCTACTAGGGGTTGAACAAAACAAGCTACAGATGGATTGGCAAACAAATAACAACTTGCACGATAGTGGAGTGTTCACCATGAGGCACATGGAAAGTTTTATGGGTGATGTACGATATTGGGAGCCTGAATTCATCGAAGAAGGACATAGGCAACAAACCCAGCTAGATTATCTGAGGAAAAAGTACACGGCAAAAATTTCAAAGCATGGTCAAAACCTGAAGCGAGATGTTGTTCTTAAGGAGGTGACAAGGATTACTGGAATGTATGATGATATCAAGAAAGAACTGATGTGGCAGGCGAGAGAGCCGTTGGGAGCGATTATAATCGTTATGCATATGAATTTGAAGTATTTTGATTGATTAGGAAGTATGAATGTTTGGTTATGGGGTTGATGTTTTCATGGATTTGAACTATTTGGTTTTTTTTGAAGCAGTTATGCTATTCAAACTTTAATTGGATTTAGCCTTTTTGGTGTTGATGTTTTGGATATTAAATCCCTCTATTATCAGTTGCATGAAATAATTCATTACTTTATCAATGAATATAACATCTATAATGAATGGACATGTACTATTATGAAATGATTTAAATATTTAATGCTATATTTAACATTATCAACATACTATACTGAATGTTTGGTTATGAAATGATTTATTACTTTAATTTGTTTACGAATATAAAATGTATACCGGATGGACATGTACTATTATTAGATTAGTATTACGCCTCTTCCGGACACCGGTGACAACATTTATAGTGTCAAACGACTTAGGTGTAGGAATCCCCTCCTTGCTACAATAAAAGTACCTATTTGTAATAGTCCCTGACTTATTTTTTTTGGACAACCTAATATCAAATCCAGATTGTTGTCCATATTTCCTATAAAAATCTTCAGCATTGTCGATATTGAGGAAAAAGTCACCAATCTTGGGGGTACATTCCAGTGGCACCTTTGACCTCCAATATTTTTTTTGCCATCAGAACCTTCTTTCATATCATGATTGATAGGGTCTACACAATTCATGAATCAACGTCAAAAAACATATATATTCTAAACGAACACATTCAGTATGGATTCATTGAAAAATTAAATGTCAATTAACACAAAAAATGTAATGCATGAAAAGATTTGTAATTCATAAACTTGGTAAACAAACATACATGAAAGGTGTTTTTTTCAAATATGTTCTGATTGGTTAGTTATGATTCATTAATATGGAACTTTATTTATAATTCATGAATAAGGAAACATGATTTATAAGGTAAACATGATTTATAATTCATGAATGGAATTCCATTGGTATAAAAAGAAGATGATGAGCTGCAACTTGACCTTACGCTTGATTCTATGTTATGCTTTATTAGGACATGTTTATGCAAAGTGGATGCTGCAAGAAGGCTTATAACTACACATCAAACTATCATGATTTGTTAACAATAGGTATCGTGACACTTGATTTTGAGATCCATTTTTTATAGCAGGCTCATTTAGACATTTATTTACTAAAGGACTAGGCCAGATGGAATATTACTACTCAGGTCCAGGAAACACACATGTTGGTGCAAGTGTACCACATCTCTATATATTTATATATATTTATTTTGATGATTACAAACACACCGTATTATTGTTTATCTAACAATCCAATCCAAGTGTACAGTTCTTGAAGAACACGAAGATTTTATCTGAAGAGTTCAAGACGGAAGATTTACGTTGTCATTAGTGTTTATAATTTATAATGATAAACACCCTAAAATAATATACCACTTGGATATTTCTAAAAACCATAAATGATTTTAATTAAATAAGGTTTTTGAGAAACTGTCCTTTTCTGACGCAGGTATACCGCGAGGTTCAGCAGGTATACCGCGGCGGCTTACTGTAGATCTCTGATTGATTGGTCGTACTTTTTGTCTGGGCGGTATACCGCGGTGTTTAGCAGGTATACCGCGGGTACAGTTGGGCGGTATACCGCGATGTTTAGCCGGTATACCGCGGGTACAAGTTTACGTTTGTTTTGCAGGGTTGACTTTCTCTTCTGCAAAAGTACTTTTATTACTGCACGGTATACCGCGTGCTTTTGGCGGTATACCGCGGATGCATTGTTTCCGTTGGAAGAGCTGCTATATAATGCATGCGATGGTGGAGAAGAATAACATAACAGATCAACAACACACTGCCATCTATTCATCTGATCTCTCCCAACTAATATTCCATACTACATATTATCACTACATATTTATTTTATAAAACGTTTTTTATAAAATATCCAAGTGATAAATATTATACAAGAGTGATTTCCATTGTGAGTTATACTCCTCTTGTAAGTGTTTGAATAACGGGTGTGTGATCCTGTATATCTCAATAAGCTAAAGCTTGAGAGCCTATTGCTTTCCTTTGTATTTGGTTTGTATTCTACCGTAAAGAATACGTTTATTGGATCGTGTCGGGAAGTGTCTCGACTGGTGGTTTACCAAGTTGTGGTAAATCACTAAATCTCCGTGTCAAGTATCTCTATCCCTTATCTCTTTATATTTCCGCTGTGCATTTAATTATATCTGTTTATATAATTATTGTATATATACTCTGCTTTATTTACTGTATTTATACTATCCTGTATTTATACATATCTGTTGTGTTTTCATATACTCTGTTGTATTTACATTATTAAGATATTTTTATAAAAGAATTTTTGAAAGTAAATTATTTAAATACAACCTTACCCCCCCTAGGTTGTCCAACAATTGGTATCAGAGCGGGGCTTTCAAAAATTATCTGTTTAAATTTTTAAAGTTATATCTTTTATTTAATGGCTCAACAAAATGCTTGGTTTTCTAAATCTCTTCTTATTGATTTCGAAAATTTTGATCTTTGGGCAAATTCTTTTGAACGTTATGTTCGTGGGATAAATCAAAATATTTGGGATATTATTATTAAAGGAGATTTCAAACCCACAAAATTTCAAAACAACAAAGTTGTTGAAAAACCTAGCTCGGAATGGTCCGACGAAGATAAGGATAATTGTTGTTTAAATTATGAAGCCAAAAATTTTCTCTTTTCGGTTCTTACTAACGATGATATTGAGCGTGTTTATCTCTTTGAAACTGCTCGTGATATTTGGGAGAACTTGAACATCACCTATGGTGGAAACTCAAAAGAAAAGAGAGACGAAACCCGAGATCAAAGAAATGAAGAAACGTGTCTCATCGTCGACTGCGAGAAAGAGGTATGTACTTCATACTCAAGTTATTCTAGTTGTAGTGATAACGATGATGATATTGATATGTTAAATGTCTCTTTTCAAAAATTGATTGTTCTCGTAAATAGTTATAAAAATGAGAATGCTAAATTAAAAGAAGAATTATTATTATGTCAAAATGAGTTGAATAATTGTAAACAAACCATTGCATGTGATAATAAAATCAAAAATGAGTTAAATGATAAAGTTATCACTTTAGAAAAGAAAGCATGCGAAAATATTGTTTGCAAATCTTGCATTGTCTTAAATGATAAAATTGCATGTTTAGAGAAAATAACATGTGAAAAAGTTGTATGTGGTAAATGCAATATTCTTGAAGATGAAATTGCTTGTTTAAAAGCAAAATGTAAATCGCATGAAAAAGATAATTTATTAGCAAATGCTTTTCAAAATAGTAATGAAAAAATTCTTAACATGCTAAATATGTCTAATCGTATAAACTGTCGAAAAGGTGTTGGTTCCGATACTTGCAAAGATAAATGTTCTTGTATGCCAATTAGAAGACATTATGAATCACCTAAAGTAAGTACAAGAAATCAATATGTGCAAAAACCTCCGTATGTACACAAAGTGAATAATATAAATTATGTACCGAGGAAACCGTATGCTCACATGTATAATGATAAATATTCTAGACCTAATAATAATGCAAATGTGCATGCTCCATTTTATGTGTATGATAAATACAATCGCAAAATTAAAATGGTTAAAAAATGGGTTCCGAAAGGAATGTTTAGCAATGATAATCCCGGTGGGATGCGTTTGTGGCTTTAAACAAATTTTGTGGATTGTATGTTGTCTTGTTTTATTTTATGTCAACAACATATTTTAATTTTTTTTGCAGTTTATGTTTTATACTAACTGTTAAAAGGACCCATAAGAAAAGGGTACCACAAAAAATTTTCTTTGCCTTTTGTAGGTGTTTCCTGACGAGGATATAATACGTGTTTCCTGACGAGGATATAATACGTGTTTCCTGACGAGGATATAATACGTGTTTCCTGGCGAGGATACAATACGTGGTTCCTGGCGAGGATACAATACGTGTTTCCTGGCGAGGATACAATACGTGTTTCCTGACGAGGATATAATACGTGTTCCCTGACGAGGTCATAATACGTGGTAATTTTTTGCTCACATAAAATTAACCGAAAAATCGAAGCCTTAAGATCCTTTTTTGGTGCAAGTGTTTCTTTTTGGTTATTTTGTTTTATGTCTATTATATGCTTTTTATGCATATTTTATTGTTCCTCAAATTTTATAATTTGTTATTAATTTGAGGGGGAGCTTTTTATCTTTTAACCATGAGATTATGCTCTCTCAAATATATGCATATTTTGAGGGGGAGCATCTCTCGAGGGGAAGCATACCGTCTTTCTTGACCCTTTTTGTTTCGACAAACGGGGGAGAGAAACCGCATATGCTCATGCTTAGCGGTTGTGTTTGTCATCATCAAAAAGGGGGAGATTGTTGGTGCAAGTGTACCACATCTCTATATATTTATATATATTTATTTTGATGATTACAAACACACCGTATTATTGTTTATCTAACAATCCAATCCAAGTGTACAGTTCTTGAAGAACACGAAGATTTTATCTGAAGAGTTCAAGACGGAAGATTTACGTTGTCATTAGTGTTTATAGTTTATAATGATAAACACCCTAAAATAATATACCACTTGGATATTTCTAAAAACCATAAATGATTTTAATTAAATAAGGTTTTTGAGAAACTGTCCTTTTCTGACGCAGGTATACCGCGAGGTTCAGCAGGTATACCGCGGCGGCTTACTGTAGATCTCTGATTGATTGGTCGTACTTTTTGTCTGGGCGGTATACCGCGGTGTTTAGCAGGTATACCGCAGGTACAGTTGGGCGGTATACCGCGATGTTTAGCCGGTATACCGCGGGTACAAGTTTACGTTTGTTTTGCAGGGTTGACTTTCTCTTCTGCAAAAGTACTTTTATTACTGCACGGTATACCGCGTGCTTTTGGCGGTATACCGCGGATGCATTGTTTCCGTTGGAAGAGCTGCTATATAATGCATGCGATGGTGGAGAAGAATAACATAACAGATCAACAACACACTGCCATCTATTCATCTGATCTCTCCCAACTAATATTCCATACTACATATTATCACTACATATTTATTTTATAAAACGTTTTTTATAAAATATCCAAGTGATAAATATTATACAAGAGTGATTTCCATTGTGAGTTATACTCCTCTTGTAAGTGTTTGAATAACGGGTGTGTGATCCTGTATATCTCAATAAGCTAAAGCTTGAGAGCCTATTGCTTTCCTTTGTATTTGGTTTGTATTCTACCGTAAAGAATACGTTTATTGGATCGTGTCGGGAAGTGTCTCGACTGGTGGTTTACCAAGTTGTGGTAAATCACTAAATCTCCGTGTCAAGTATCTATATCCCTTATCTCTTTATATTTCCGCTGTGCATTTAATTATATCTGTTTATATAATTATTGTATATATACTCTGCTTTATTTACTGTATTTATACTATCCTGTATTTATACATATCTGTTGTGTTTTCATATACTCTGTTGTATTTACATTATTAAGATATTTTTATAAAAGAATTTTTGAAAGTAAATTATTTAAATACAACCTTACCCCCCCTAGGTTGTCCAACAACACAGACTCAATTATGTAGATATCACTTTGCTAGCTAAATATATCGTAAACCTTTGTTGGAGCAACTGAGATGAATAACGAAGCAACTGTAGAATCATGGAGTTATATACAAACAACCGAAAAGGTGCATTAAATTATTAGAAACACATCGAATGAATAGAATGATACACAATCGAATAGTAGTAAAAACGACATGAAAAAAGCAAAAAAAACGACATGAAAAATCAAATCAAAAACGCCATTACAATAATAAAGAGGATTACCTTGCTCACGTTGAACACCACAAGAATCAAAGTTTTCTGGTTCGGAATTTGCATATGTTTCTGCATCATTCGACTCCATATCACCAATAGTATCGACATTGCCTTCATGATGGAGATTGTCTTCCTGCGAAAACACATCATTGACGTAAATCTCGTTAACGGGGCATGATTCTTCCATGCTTGAATCGTGAGTTTTCAGATATACGACTTGGAGATTGATGAAGCTAAACCAAATTGTATACTGATGATGCTAAACAGGATTTTAGAAGGATAATGATAAACAAAATCGTGATTTTTTGAAAGATATTCATCATGATCAAAATCCCTACAAATATGCTTAGTTGCTATAATTAAGATGTAATTAACAAAAAAAGAGAAAATTAAATTAATTACACAATTACAATTAAGCCCTTCCGGATTAAAATAAATAAAAATAATAATAAACTGAAAATATTTAAATTGATTGGCTATAAGGTGGTTTGCATAGTTTCTTAGAAATGAGTGGTTTGCAAAAGAAACCTCCCCTATCTATACATATAATAAATAAGTAACTACATTGACACGTGTCGTCGTCTGGTGAGCCGACTTTATTGTTTTCCCGCCTAAACATGTATCTGGACGCCTTTACATTATATGTTCAATTAACACACCCACATTCACTCCTCCTTAAATCTCTCCTCAATTAAATTTTTAATATTTATACCTTACATTTACTACCCTTATAATTACCTATGTAGTTTACTTTTAATCCATTACTTTTTTTATTTTTCATTTTAGACTCTTATCATATAAACATAAATAATGTATATGAACTAAAATGCATTAAAAAATCATTTCTATTTTTTACATATTATACCATTGTAATCGTTTCGTCAATACCTTCGAAATAAGCCCAATATTGAATATTTTTTTATACATACGTACATATCCATACTTATAATAAATTCAAAAAAATCTCCATCGTGTATAGTAATCCAAAAAATCTATACATATAATAAATGAGTAACTAGCATGCTACGTGTCGTCTTCTGGTGAGCCGACTTCAGTATTTTCCCGCCTAAACATGTATCTGGACACAATTTACATTATAAGTTCAATTAGCACACCCACATTCACTTCTCCTTAATTCAATTTTTTTTTAATTTGTACGTTACATTTACTACCCTTATAATTAGGTATGTAGTTTACTTTTAACCCCTTATTGTTTTATTTTTCATTTTAGACTCTTATCATATAAACATAAATAATGTATATGAACTAAAATGCATTAAAAACATTTCTATTTTTTACAAATTATACCATTGTAATCGCTTTATCAATACCTTCGAAATGAGTCTAATATTGAATATTTTTGGATTTAATTATATTATTAAATATCATAAATATATACGAATTAATGTGTCGTGATTAGTATGAGATTTGTTGAAATTAGTATGAGATTTGATACAAATAATCACTAAATTGTCGTGATTTTCTTTTTGTAATTTCATATCAATTTTTACTTCAAAGTCGAATTATTTCGACGAATTACAATTCTATCAAATTTCATTCTATCAACGAAACACCCTTAGAATTATCATAAGAGATTTAGTTACTTGGAGAAAAAAAGATATCACTTATCAACTGACTTTTGGATTATGACTTATGAGTTCGAACATTTTTCAAAAATATAAATATGCAATTATTGTGTATTCGTTTGATAAATTCATTTAGTAACGACATTTATAATAAGTATCAAACTTAATAGACATATTTTTATCTTCAAGATAATATTCCGTATTTGTGGAATTTTTGTTTTCTTTTTTATCAATTATTGTATGTGCCATAAAATTATTCAACAATTATTAAACATCAAATAATTAACTTAAAACAAAAATTTGATCGTCGCGCAACGGGCGAGCCAAAGACTAGTATATATATATATATATATATATATATATATATATATATATATATATACTTGAGATCATGTGAGACCAAACTATTTCCGTGAGACCACAAAAATAACACTAAACCTTCACAGCAAAAGACTGTGAAGGTATTGTGAAGGTAAACCTTCACAGTGTTTTTTGTTGTGAAGGTTCGCTGCTTTTCATACCTTCACAACGAATTGTTGTGAAGGTTTAGTGTTATTTTGTGGTCTCACGGTCTCATGAAAACATGTTGGTCTCACGTGAACCCAACCCTATATATATATATATATATATATATATATATAGAGAGAGAGAGAGAGAGAGAGAGAGAGAGAGTTGAGTTCATTTGTTAACCCTACATTTCATGCTAACTTTGTTAACCAAAATCTTAGCCATTGATGTTAAAACTGACGGATGAGATCAAAAGTAATCAACACATTAATTATAAATTGGGCTATGTGTAATATTTAATGAAATGAACATCAGTGTTAGGGGTATTTGTGGAAATTGGGCCATGTGTAATATTTAATGAGTTCATTTGATGTTAACACATTGGTTAATGATGAACACACATGAACTATTAACCCATACGACCAGATTACATGAAGATCTAATAAATTTGTTTATATGAACTATAAACCCACGCATGAACACACATGAACTATAAACTTATACGACCAGATTAGATGAAGATCTGATAAATTTGTTCAACACATGTTCATCATCAAATTGTTCATAAATGGTCAACTTCAAGTTCATAATCACGATGATCATATACACACATACAACAATCCTTTTGGTTAGCATTAATGTAACAAATGAACTCACATGAACAATTTATCCACACATGAACTATTAACCCATACGACCAGATTACATGAAGATCTGATAAATTTGTTTACATGAACTATAAACCCACATAACCACAAGGGTTGTGACGTACTGGTTAAGGCACCGGGGGATGTGGTGGGATATCCCATCTACCCAGGGTTCTAATCCAGACGTACACAACAATTGTGGACACTGAGGTTTAATCAGGGCTGATGTCTTACAATCATAATTTGCCAAGGGATTAGTCTAGGCATAGCCTAGGACACCCTTCCCAAAAAAAAACCCACACATGAACAATCTCCTCAACATCGTTAAAAAAACACTGTGATTCATAAATGTTTTTATCTATGTTCATGATGCAACAATATGGATTCATACACTAATTTGATACTAAAAACTTACAAAATATTTAAAAGTTAATAATATAGATAGAATCAAGGAAGATTTGATGTTTGTAACTCCCTCAATAAATGAATGTCATAATACAAATACATGGATTTCCATTCATACCCCTATTTAATGGTTGGATACTGTAACACCCTCAAATTTGGAAAGAGCAACTAAACAAAAACTTTGATTTAACAACAAACAAGGACAAAATTCCTTATACAACCCACTCTTAGAAATACCTCGATAATAAAATCGTAAGAACTTCAATAATTCAAAACCCTAAGTTTACACCAAGATATAAAGGTCGGGTGCTACTCAACTCATTACAAGGTTGATATCCCCAAAACGCGGAAAACTTCACCAAGCCACTTACTTCTTGAACTCGTATCTAGCTCTCAACTCTTCCCAGTGTCACTAGAAATAATACCCAACTGGAACCTGTTGCACATGCCGACAAATAAAAAGATTAGGCTAACGCCTAGTGAGTTCAAAAGTTTTTATCATGATTAAAATAGTTCGTTAAACCAAATGAGTACACTCAAAATCATGATTTCCAAAAAGGATTATAATTAATTATGTGAACAACCCATTTTCCAACGCACACAAAACCTGTGCCGAAAACTCCAAAATGAAACATTCTTCAATAATGGGTTTAGATCCAAAACACACTTGAGCATGAATAAATATTAAGTTTCCAAATAAGGTGGACGTGAATAAAACTCTATTATTTGAAATGCCCCAATAAGGAGAAGAAATAATACGACACCCACAAGAACATGGAAAACAATCCAAATACGTATAATACGTTCCTGAAGCATGTGACCAGCTCGACAACCCACGCAAAGCTTAATTATAAATAAAGTCCAAATACCCAAGCATGGGAGTAGTCATTCAAGCAAACCTTAATATACGAGGAGGGGTTCCAATATTAAAGTCAATACTTGTAATTACTCGCACAAGGCTTACGGTAATTAAAACATGCATATCACAAGACTCACTATAATATTGACAACAATGGGGGAGAGCCCTTGTCCATTGAGGGTGGAGGAAACACATAAGTATACCACACATACAACATTAATCGTACAACACCTCGCGACTAGACGTCCAAGGTTTCCTACAACTTCTCAATAAGTTTCACCTCAAGAGACAGTTGACCTTAGTGTATATTCTCACGAATTCCACCACAAAGCCCGACACGCTTAGGACTACCTCCAAGGCATCCCCTTCAAAGTGGCGAGGGTCATAGTGCCTACCTCCAAGGTAGCACCTCCGGACTCAACCCTCCTAGTGCCTACTTGAAAAGTTTAAGGTCATAAACACGGGTCCCGGAGTCCAACCCCGCAATACCCATGCAACCTTATAAACAAGACCGACTCATATGTTATGCATCCAATGCAAATATAGTCAAACAATTACATGACCCATAAAAAAATGTCCAACATCTTTAACACATGTAATTAAATAATAGATATGACTCAAATGCATATAATCTCAAAACTCGACATAGAGTAATTACCTTGGACCAAAGTCCCCAAGACTCACTTGAAGTCAAATACGAGCCAAGGGCTCAACAATACAATTGACCAACAATAAAGGTCACTAACACAATAAAATGCATTTCAGTGTCATATATGCAAACACATACCTCCAAGATATGATAAAATCCAAAATCCCATCATTTACTTGATTAGATCATTTTTTCTTGAGATACATTCATTCATTTACTCAAAAATCCCAATGTGGGTGTTTTATAATGTTTTCAAGATTAAATACCTCGAATTGTCAAAACCCAATAAATGACTTAACCATAGATAGTTTTCTTGTAAAACACACAAACACTTGAAAATGGACATTTTGGCATGTACAACGTTTTCACAAAGCAACTTGAACTCACATTGCTAGACTTAGGCTAAATCTAGATTTTCCTCAATTTGAGATCCTTTGAAGAAACTTGAATCCTCAAGCCAAATCTTCCAAAAACCTAGATCTAAGAGTTCCAACCGTCAATAATCATATTCGACTAGGTAAAATCATTCCTCAAATATTTTACATCAATATCTCAACTTATATCAAACCCTAACTTCCATAGGTGAAGAAAAGAGAAGATTACCTTACCCACAACTTGGATCCACCAACCAAAACGCCTCTAGAGTTACCAAAATGAACCACAAACTCCAAATCCTCAAAAAGGAGAAAGAGGGTTGGATGAAACCCTAGAAAACTTTGGTGAGGGAGATGAAATGAAATGATTCTATCTTTAGCTTCCAAAACCATGATAGATGAAGAAGGGTCACTTAGAATCTTGATTCTTGGGGTCTTAGAGGCTCAAAATCGACATTGGGGGTGAAGGATTTCGGTTCTTGAGAGAGAAAAACGAAGTGGGTGAAGTGAAATGAGGAAAAGGGGTGAAAAATCCCGTTTTTTGGGTCAGGTTGCCATAGTCGTCTGTCACAGTTGCGTGGTTGGTACCACATTATGTTCCCTGGCGCTACGTTGACCAGCGACATTGACACGTGTCATAGTCGCGGGTCATAGTACCGAACACCGTTTTGGCCATAACTTCTTCGTTTTAGCCCTGTTTTTGCTCCAGAAAGAACCGTTGGATTCGTATTTGGACTCTCCATCCAACAATACCATAAAATCTAGGATTCAATCCAAAATTCTATTTTTCATATTTATCTTAAAAGATCGATACCCTCCAAAGATCGGGGTGTTACAAATACACATTTGTAACCATCATGTAAAATGGCTTCCTATTGGTTGATTGGAGTTAACAAAGTTGGCACAAAAAGTGAGGTTAACAAATGAACATAACCCTATATATATATATATATATATATATATATATATATATATATATATATATATATATATATATATATATATATATATATGTGTGTATGTGTATGTGTATGTGTATGTGTGTGTGTGTGTGTGTGCGTGTGTGTGTGTGTGTGTGTGAATGAACATGTTCATACCTGTTCGCTCATGTATCTAGTCCTAGTTAAATGATTTAACATGTTCATACATGTTTGCTTCAAATACGATGGGAAGAATGATGTTGAGTACTGATATGTTGAAGATTATCATCCATGTTTGTTAGTCTACCAAGGGGGTGTATGGGATTGCTTATTTAAAGAGTTTATTAACTTATTTCGTTTTGTCACCGCTAATAAGCAGTTATCAGTGTTTAGATGGGAGAAAAAAAAATGTTTATACCGTTTGATCTACAGTTTTGTCATCGCTTATAAGAAGTTTTTTTAATAAGTAATTTCATTATAACTTATTAACTTATTTGAAACATCTTATGAGTTCTTGTTTATTTTACATGTATAAGCAATCTTAAACACCCATAAATACAACTTATTAGCTTATTACGTTTTGATACCATCATAAACTAATCCAAACACTTTTTATAAAACTCCATTTAACATCACATAAATTAATAAACACTTATATATAAAAAAAACATAAGTTATTTTAAATAAGAAATCCCAACCACCCCTAAACATCAAATCACCAATAATTTGGAGAAAAAAATAAACCCATTAATTTTGGTATAATCATGGCACTTCAATGTTTTTTGTAAAGGCCAATGAATGAAAATAAAACTATGACAAAAAAATTTACCAATACATCCTCAATATTAAATTCATAATAAAAAATGAACATGGGATAATAATAGTTTGTGATTGGTCTAAAATGTCAAAGTGTATCACAGGCTTAATTTTATTGATATTAGTTCAGTCCAAGTGGCCCAAATTGACTTATAGGTGGTTTTATATGGCCCAAGAAACTCGAAACGCTGTTTAATTTGTTCTCTCTCACAATTTTCGGCATTTGAACGGCTGAAGAGTGTTTGCTTGGAGGTATTAAATAACAATTAATAACAAAAATATAATTTTTTATTTTATTTTATTTATTTTACATGATATGATCATATAATGTGTTTGTTTTTCTACGAGCTTAAATTAAAAAAGATTGGTTTACTATCACAGTACCTTCACAGTCTTTTGCTATAAATGTTTAGTGTTAATTTTGTGGTCTCACGAAAATAGATTGGTCTCACATGATCTCAAGTCTTAAGTTTTAACTTTAATGTATGCGAAATAACAATAGTATAGCGTGAACTAGTACAAAACCATTGGAGGTGGTTTATTGATTACGTTTTAGGGTCTACAATTCCAGCATGTGTATACGCATATAGGAATGATGTGTCATCTGCGTATGAACTGTAAAAAACATATTTTTCTTCAAGTGGCGTTTACCGATTAACGGGGTATAATATCATGTTTTTTCATATATTATATATCAACCAATTAAAATTGTTGCCTACAATTTTATACCATGCACGGACCAACTATATTTGGTTGGTACATATTGATATGGTTTTGTACCAACATCACAAATGTTTAATATGCAAATTTATTTATATTGATATCTTTATCAACTAGATCTACAGTAAAACATCGAGCATTTAAATAATATGTTGATATGTATTCTACCACTATTCATTACCTATACAAGCATTTAAATATGTATCATATAATACAAGTATTCAAATAAATTTCTGATACAGGGAGAATTCGAGAGGTAAATAAGGGTTTTATAAATAATAATAAACGAACTCAAAAAGGTAAACGAGCACAAAAGAGACTCGGAATTTGACGTGGGAAAAAGAACAAACATAAAGCACCAAATATAGAGGAAGTGGCGACAAAAGATCGAGAGTCAGATCGAGCGACGAAGAGGAAAGCAAAAACGCAAGGCAGCCGTCGACGACAGCGACGTGGCGCCATAAGTAGCGCCAAGGCCTGTTTGCTGGATGGCGCCCACATTCCCGCGAGTAGGCATGCGCCTGGCTAGCGCCACTTTCCAAAACCAATTCTGCCATCCATGCACCGTCCATTTTGAGTGAACCCAATTCCAACTACAATTCCATGTCTAGTTTTAATTAATTATTTTTATTTCTTAATTATCCTTTATAATTATTGTTAGTTATCCTTTTCAATTATATTAGATTAAGGTTAGGTTTAATTATTTATTTAGTATTTATCTTTCTATTATTTTAGATTATAAATAGGGTTATTAGGGTTCATTGCTAATCAGATTATTGATTAATAAAGTTTGTTTCTTTTAGAGTGGATTCTCTAATTCTTCGTGTTTTACAGTTCATAATCACGTTTATCAAAGGGTTTAGACGCTTGTCGATCCTTCCGCAAACCCCCGCTGCGTCAAGTGGTATCATAGCAGGATTCGCCTGTCTTTTCACCATCATGGCAGATCAACAACTCGCTACCAAAGCAGTTTTGGTTGAGTCGGATGTGGCCTTATCCACAACACTCACGAACCTGACAGCAGTTGTTAATAGGCTTCAACCCAACATCGTCAACGACAACCGTCAGAGAAGAGACAGGTTTGAAGGACCGGCTAAGGCGCCATTTAATGGCAACCTTAATCGGGTCGATCCATCGAGTTCCGAATCCGAGGAGGAGGAGGAAGATTCCCAAGGAAAGATCCACGTCGTACTTCAACGAATACTCCTTTTGTCAAAGAAAGAAAGCCAACACGAAGATCTTTTCCGATCGCATTGTTCGGTACACAAAAAGGTATGTAACTTAGTTATCGACGATGGAAGTTGTGTGAACCTCGTGTCCCAAAAGTTAATCGATTACTTTAACCTACATACTCAACCACATGAAGCCCCGTATTCTCTTGGGTGGGTCAAGAATGGCTTTCAAGTTAGGGTCACGCAAACTTGCCGAGTGCCCATATCGATCGGGAAACACTATCGAGAAGAGGTCCTATGTGATGTCCTTGACATGGATGCTTGCCACATTCTGTTGGGTCAACCGTGGCAATGCGATAATCATGCAACCTACAAGAGCCAAACCGACATCGTACTATTTCGTTGGGGCGACCAAAAGATTGCCATGAGATCAATTAATAGCTTCGATGAAAGCCCCAACAAGAAGAGCCACCACAATAGCCGTATTATGGGCTCGATTTCTTCCCTATCCAATCAACCGCCCATTCCGGAAAACCCACCGGAAAAAGAGGAAGTCTTGCCGAACAAGGGTGAAGATAATGTCGCTCCTTTCGAAACAAAATCACACCATACCGACCCGGAAGAGCCGACGACAGATTTTGGGTCCCCGGTAAAAGAAACCGAAAAAAAGCTAATGGGAGACATCCTCGAGCCAACAAAACCGTTCAAGGTCGATGATCCCGAAGGTGATGTTCCCACTATTCAAGCACCCGCGGCTCCGGTTCAAAGTGCATTAATTCCCGGTAACGTCACTCTAATCTTTCACCCTTACGAGTTTGATAAAATATCGCTCGTATGGAAACAATCGCGACAACCTCCGTTGGATTTTAAAGACCGATCGAAAATTTTAAATTTTGAAGACCGAGTTGTGCATCCAAGCGGTTTGACGAAACACATGTTCTACGAGCCGAGTAAAGTTGTTTTTCAAGTGAACTCGAGGACGAGTTCTTTTCAAGTGAGGGTGACTGATACAGGGAGAATTCGAAGAATTCGAGAGGTAAATAAGGGTTTTATAAATAATAATAAACGAACTCAAAAAGGTAAACGAGCACAAAAGAGACTCGGAATTTGGCGTGGGAAAAAGAACAAACATAAAGCACCAAATATAGAGGAAGTGGCGACAAAAGATCGAGAGTCGGATCAAGCGACGAAGAGGAAAGCAAAAACGCAAGGCAGCCGTCGACGCCAGCTGGGTGGCGCCATAAGTAGCGCCAAGGCCTGTTTGCTGGATGGCGCCCACATTCCCGCGAGTTGGCATGGGCCTGGCTATCGCCACTTTCCAAAACCAATTCTGCCATCCATGCACCGTCCATTTTGAGTGAACCCAATTCCAACTACAATTCCAAGTCTAGTTTTAATTAATTATTTTTATTTCTTAATTATCCTTTATAATTATTGTTAGTTATCCTTTTCAATTATATTAGATTAAGGTTAGGTTTAATTATTTATTTAGTATTTATCTTTCTATTATTTTAGATTATAAATAGGGTTATTAGGGTTCATTGCTAATCAGATTATTGATTAATAAAGTTTGTTTCTTTTAGAGTGGATTCTCTAATTCTTCGTGTTTTACAGTTCGTAATCACGTTTATCAAAGGGTTTAGACGCTTGTCGATCCTTCCGCAAACCCCCGCTGCGTCAATTTCATACAATACAAACATTCACTAATAATTTAATACAAATGCAATTGAGGAGCGGCGATGGACCATGAAGGAATCGGCGAGTTAGTAAGGTTGATAATGTGAAGCAAATGAATGCAAGCAAAATATGATATATGTATTATATGATTTAGCAAAATTGAAAATAAGTTAATTAAATTTTTAAAAATCAAATTATGTTGTATTATCAAGTAAACTTTTAATTAATAAATAATAAATTGGTATGCTACTACCGACCAATTAGATTGGTACCAGCTAAATTGGTACCGTTGGTACGAAAATTAGTTGACTTTAATTTTAGCACACCCCTAGGCGTTACCCTTCAACATCTCGAAAGCGTTATGACAAAAAAACCAAACAATATCAAACTTTATCGCTCAACAAAATCCAAGAATCATATGTTCTGTCTTATTGTAAAGAAATATATGTAAACTAGTAACGAAGACACGAAATTTGCACACAAATATTTACGCTAAACCCACACAAGGAGATAAATCGAAAGGGTATGAAATTGAGAGATAGTTGATCAAGATTGTTTCATTTTAATACAATTACATCAACATGTGGGAGATGCACAATACATTCATCAGTTTCATCGATGTTATTTGAAACAATTCAAACGTTTTAGAACTGCATCATGTGATTTGCAAAAGATATTCTTTTGGCGAAACAAACAAGGAGACCGATGACTTGAAGGGGGTGCAATGTAGGACTTTAAATTAAACTTTGTTTATGATCAGACTTGCACAAGCGTTTTGAATTGGACCTAACCGGAACTAGTTCCAAAGCATCCCAATCTTCGATCAAAAATGGTTTGTTTGTTACACAAAGGTACACAAACTATACTAGACGGGAAAAGATCGATTAAACTGAATTGAACAAGACAAGACCGGATGAGCGAGAGCAAAACAGTCATATAGAAGAATCATGGAACGTCTTAATTTTGTTTACGTCTCTTTATTCAGATGTTTTTTGTTCCACTCAATTCCGTCCCAATGTAATTGTCATGTCAAACATGAAACAAGTTTTTATTCTGTTATATCTCGTTCTATATCATATTGCGATTATTTTGAGGTTCCACCAACCAGAAATATATAGTTTCCTCTTCCCTTTGGGTTTATTTTTGGAAATGGTTACATTACATAGATGAAGTTCCTCGAATACCGTTAGAAAATCCGCTTGTCTCTTAAAGGGCGGAGGAGGGCGGAGGCTAGTGTGCATCTCCGCCGCCTGTTGGTCGTGAAAGGCCACCACGCCCAACCGCCTGCACACATGTCGTAACTTTAGGTGTACACACACTGCACCTTTTTCATTTATTCCTGCTCATTATATATATATATATATATCATCTGCCACCCAATCCACACTTTTTACTATTGCTTTTTGGTCAACATTTTAAGTCAAACTCTTTTTAAATTCCCATCACGTTAATTTATTTCATAATTAAATAAAAAAAAAGAAATTGAAAGTGTATATATATTTACACAGGCATGGGATGGTTGCTGCAGGTTTTCATGGCAATGGCATGCAAAATAGTACACATAAAGATAAAAGTTGATCATCCGACAACAAGGACATGGTCAGCCGCCTATAGATACAGTTGTATGTATGTATAGCTTTATACATATATAATATATTATGTCCAGATCAAACGAAAAGTTAAACCTTATATGAAAATTCAAGAAGTGTGATACCATATATGATACACAAACTTAAATCATATATGATTTAACAAAGGTTACATTGGTAATATATGATATCACCCATCTCGCTTTCTCACATAATGTTTAAATTCATGCATAATCCTTAATCTAATATATTATATATACATGTGTGTATGTATGTATGTATATTATATATGTATATGTGTATGTATGTCTTTTAAACGTGAGAATTGATGAGGCAACGTAGCCACCAACCTTGTACAGTCTAAACTATTTTGCCTCCTTGTTATCATACAAACAAACATCTGCGAATATTCATATACAAACCTACCCCTATTATATTGTTCTCTTGTCCCCTTCTGCCCACTACGTACGTTAAATCCCAAATCAACCCTTTTCGTTTTTTCGTTTAATTATTAACTTTATTTCAAATAGGATTAAAATAGTAACTTATTATTTGTTCAGCGATAAGAAATAAAAATAAGAATGAATTTTCATTTTTATTTTCATTCTTTCTGTTAATATGAAATGAAGATTTAGAATTATGAGAGAATAAGTTTTGACCGAAGGAAGATCAATTAGATAAGGGTTGACCTTTATAAATTGTAGCTATACCAATCTTGGATACATACAAGTATTAAGTATTCAAGTTTGCACTACAACACCCCTCCACTCTCAAAGCAGTCTAACTAGGGTCAAGCTTCAACTTTGATCCACCATTGGGATACCAAATAGAAGAGAAAAAGAAAAGAGGGTTTGCTAGCTTAGTTACCACGGTTACCTGCTTATGGTCTTAAGCCAAAAAATACTTATACTAGTAAAATCAAATAATTTCTTTTATTATTAAATTCATTAGTAGTTGCTTTTATTTGGAGAAAGACAATTTTTGAAATAGAAAAAACAACGATTTTGTAGTTTTCATTCTTCTGTTGAATATCCAAAATATTTTCTAAATATGAGAGAGTGGAAAAAATGGTTTTTATAAGAAATAGAATATTATTTAAAAAAAGGGGAAATAGAAGATACATTTTGGTTTTTTAACTTTTTCCAAAAAAAAAAGGTGCAAAACCCCATTAAAACTCTATAGTAGAACTTATTTGTTCATTCTTTAATTTCATCACTTAAAAATTCTTCAATTGAATCTAACCAAGTATTACTGGATTTCATTATTTAACTATCTAAGGGTTTGTTTGGCAGTTGCTGAATGATTTGGTGCAGAATGATTAAGTGACTTTTACGACATAGTTCAAAGTGAAATATGGTTGTTTTGTAATTGTTCAGGATGAAATCATGGTGCTTAATGATTAAGGGAGATTCAGGATACAAAATCATTCTGAGGATTTTAGAACCATTAAGAGACAGACTATTTTTTTGACAAACAAGATTCACCTCTTAACGATTCAGAGGTTGCCTCTTAATGGAACCATTAAGAGGTATACAAACAACCCTAACTACTTTTATAACCATTGAAAATTTACTATTTTATAAAGTAAATTTCTGCTGAAAATTACCGCTCACTAAAAATTTGTTTACATTTAAACTAGTTCCAATTATATAGTATTAAATAAATACATTGTTAATTCTTAATTAATGTTAAAATCTCAACAAATTGTTAGAAAATAAGTGTAATTCTTTTAAAGATAGTAGTATAACTTTTTAGAGAATTATTCATATGTGATTTTTTTTTTGAAAGGAATGATTCATATGTGATTAAAAACTCGATTACATGTTAAACGGAATAATACAAGAAAAGGAATCATGTTAGATACTTTTATAGAAGTACGAGATTTCTGTCCCCAAGTCAATCCCTATATAAACCACCATCACCACCACCATTTCCACCATCATTATCATATCACCGATCATCATTATTTCTTCAATTCATCACTTCTTTATTATTTAACAAATCAATCAAAGAATTAAAAGAGACAATGCAATATCAAGCAGCGGCTGCAGCGGAGTCATGGAGGAGCACCACCACCGGATATTACTACAACTACATGCCGGTGAGACACTTTCCGACGGTGGCGGTTGATCCATTGGAGAGGGTGGCGAAGCTGGCGTCACAGAGTGCGGTGGTGATATTCAGTTTGAGCACGTGCTGCATGTGCCACGCCATCAAGAGTCTCTTCTCCGGGATGGGTGTCAATCCGACAGTGTACGAGCTCGACGAGGATCCGATCAGAGGGAGAGAGATTGAGAGGGCGTTGGTAAGACTTATGGGCAACTCCACGGCGGTGCCGGTGGTGTTTATCGGCGGAAAACTAGTGGGATCGATGGATAGAGTGATGGCTTCACATATCAATGGGACACTGGTCCCACTTCTCAAGGAAGCTGGAGCCCTTTGGCTTTGAATTAATAGTTAATTAAGATAGTTGATTACCAATGTTAATTACTTCATTATGGAATGCAAATTAATTAATGGAGATTTTAGAGGGTTGCATATGGATTTTTAATTTTTAATTTAAAAGTAATTAACCATTTCTTTCTTAATGGGATCACTTCCAAGTCCCAAATTTAAAAAAAAAACAGAAGCTTAAACTTTTATTTATAAGGAATTAGAGCATCTTCAACATCATTGCTAAAATTAAAAAAAAATGGATTTTTGTCCAACAGCATTGTTATCTTGTTTGTTAAAATAACGATTTATGGAAAAATCTCTAAACATAGAGAATTCTCTGTAATTTTCTAAATAGAAAAGAGAAATAATTATTTTATTCAACCACCAATAACATAAATCTTTTATCATTTTACATTAAATTTTTCTTTAAAGTGTATTGGAAATATAAATTAGAGAATATTATATTAATATAATTTGTGTTAAAATTTCTAAAATAACAAAGCTGTCATGTAATTCTTTTTAGAAATTTTAAATAGGTGGAAATTTGGTAGATGAGTCGGTCAATTAGGGTAGTTGCCCCCGTGTTCATGTCTCGTAGTAATGTTCTATAAAGTAGGCAAGTGGTTAGTTTCTTTTGTATTTAATCCTCTCGCGAGAAATGGAAAATTGATAGTAAGTTTTGTCAAGTAAATTTTGGCTCATTGGTACCTCAAAACAATACGATTCTTTTTAGGTTCTCACAAGGAACCTATCAGAAGAGCAACAGGCGAGTGCTTTTCAACAACAATGGGTTCAGGCGTTTTTTTCAACTCCATGAAGAGCTAGAAATACTTTGATGTATGGAAAAAATATAAAACTCAGTTTGGCCCCTGCACTATTATTGGTTTGTCTTTTTTATTATTATATTATAACAAGTAAAAATACAGACATATTGTTGGAAATCTCAAGAATGAAAAAGTGAAGCACTAGCTTCTCTTATATAATTGGTTCCAAGACTTCCCTTTGCTTTTCTTTCCGATGCGGGATGCGGATGCCTCTCCAATGTGACTCATTAGATTTCATGTAGACAACTACTTTCTACATCCATCGGTAGATTTTTAAGCAAAAGCTCTTGCACTCAACTATAAATACCCTTCATGTCTCAACAAAATTGAAAATACGAATTTTAAATATAAAAAATATTTTTTATGTAGTTTTTATATGATATATATTAAAATATATAAATCCAAAAATATTCAATGTTGGGCTCATTTCGAACGTATCGAAGAGACGATTATAATGGTGTAACTTGTTAAAATTAAAACGTATTTTTTTAACGTATTTTAGTTAATAAACAATTATATGTGTTAAATGTAAAATTAAAATTATGAAAGTAAAAAGTATAAAGTAAATAAGTATAAGACCATCCGTATCGCAAGGCGGGCTTGTGCGGGTTCGTTCGGGAACGAGTACCGGGGGGGGGGGGGGGGGGGGGGGGGGGCTTGGGAGGCGGGTTCCCCAACCCGATATCCCGATCGAATTTTTTTTAATTTTTTTAAAATAAAATTCAATATGAACGTTTGGCAACGGCTATAATTTTTAATTTTTTTTCAATTTAATCACACTATATATATAATCCTAACCCATTTTATTTTTCACACAAAACAACTCTCTCATTCTCTTCCATTCTCTATATTTTAAACAATATGGATTCGCCACAACCCGGTTCACCGACCACATCATCATCATCCGTAGACACCGACGAGTTGTTGCATCTACAAAGGGAAATTTTTGTAGGCTTGGTTCGAGAGACTGCACAATTAATTTATGGTAGCACCGCCTCATCGTCAAGAAGAGAGAGGGCCGCGAACATAGAAAGAGGTCGAGTAGCTGCAAACGAGCGGTTAATGCGGGACTACTTTGGCAACAACCCGGTTTTTACACCGGATATGTTTATGCGGCGGTTCAGGATGAGGAGGCAGCTATTCGAACGAATAATTGAAGATTTACAAGGACAATATCCATATTTTACACTTCGGTTGGACGCCATTTACAAAAAAGGTTTTTCTCTGATACAAAAGTGTACTTCCGCTATTCGGCAATTGGCGTATGGAGTAGCTGCTGACTGTCTTGACGAGTACATCCGTATGGGAGAGAAAACGTCACGAGATTGTCTGCACAAATTCTGCACATGTATTATTGAACTGTATGGTCAAAAATATTTACGCAAGCCTACTTTTATTGATATTCAGAAGTTGTACGCCGCGCATGAAGTTGCCGGCATGCTTGGAAGCATAGACTGTACTCATTGGGCGTGGGCAAATTGTCCGATAGCATGGCGAGGTCAATTCATGAGAGGTGATCATGAGCACCCGACAATCATGCTAGAAGCAGTGGCCTCTCAAGATCTATGGATCTGGCACGCATACTTTGGTGTTGCCAATTCCAACAACGACATCAATGTTCTCAATCAGTCGCCCATCTTCAACGATGTATATGATGGAAAAGCACCCGACTTCCCTTTTGAGGTGAATGGAGCCACCTACGAGCACGGATATTAGCTAGCGGATGGGATATATCCGGAATGGGCTACTTTTGTAAAATCATTTACGTGCCCACGTAACCCTAAACGACAAAAGTTCAAGTCCGCGCAAGAAGCGGCACGTAAAGATGTTGAACGAGCTTTTGGCGTGCTTAAACAACGTTGACATATACTTCATAACCCGGTACGCGGATGGGAACCGACAAGATTGGGAAACATTATGTACGCTTGTGTCATATTACACAATATGATACTCAAAGAAGAAGACCATGCTATTTGTGGTGGCGATGAAAACGACTTTTTCACGGATGATATCGAAACCCAAATCAGTGAGGAACAACGCGCGACAAATGTTCGAGAAGTCAAAAACCGGGACACTCATAATAACCTTCGGTCGGATTTGGTCGAACATATTTGGCGTATCCAAGTTCCCAACAATGACGACGAGTAGATTTTTAAATTTATTTTGTAATTTTTATTTTTAATGAATGATATGAATTTTTATTTTTATTATTTATCTTATTTTTATTTATTAAAAAATATATAAATATTTTTATTTTGTTAAATAATTAAATGTATAAATAAAAGAATTAAAAAAATGAGGTGGCAAGAGGGTTTGAGGGTATGGGTACTCCACTTTAGGGTAAAGAGAAAAACTGATGTGGTGCTGAGGTGGCTCAGTGTAACATCCTAAAATTTCGTTATTTATTTTAATAAAATTTGGGATGTATTTGTATTTGGAGTAACCTTGAATTATATAGAGTATTATAATTCAGCTAGGGTTAAAATACAAACGTCGAAAGTTTAAGGATTTCTTTTGAGAAATATTAAACTTGAGGGTTATAATGTGTTTTATTAATGTATGAGGTGTGTTGTGGCATTTCTTTAAAGATTGGGGGTGTAGTTTGGAAATTTCTTATGACTCATCTTTGTTTTGATGAGGTGTCCTGATTATAGGACTTAAGAATATTCAGTGTGTAATATGAGATTACACAGAGAATAGAGATCGAGATATAGACAGAAAGAAATAGAGAAAAAGGAGAAAGAAAAAGAAGAAACAGAAGAAAAGTATTTGATTTGGTGATCTTATGTTATTTCGATTTAGCCACTGAATCTGAAGAACAAAGTGATCAGAAGTGTTCAGATTGTTGCTAAGGATACTCATTAAGCTGTTTGATTAAGCTGCTGGAATGTGATCAGTGATCAGAAAGCTGATAAGGTGAGTTTATTCACTCTTATTAAAATTAAGCAATTAAAATTGTTATAGATATGTTATACTTGTGTATAAACTCAGTGGTATGGTTTAATTAAGAAATGGTAGGCTTAATGAGTCAATTTGGTGAGCTGAATCAGTAGAGAAGACGATGAACAGTAAACTTTTCGTAATAGTAGGTTGCGCAAAGTAGAACTTTTCGTAACAGTGGGTTGCGAAAAGTATAGTTTTCGCAACAGAGGGTTGCGAGAAGTGGGGTTTTCGCAACAGTGGGTTGCGAATAGTGGACTTTTCGCAGCTTTGGCTTGCGAAAAGTGTAGCTTTTCGCTACAGTGGCTTGCGAAAAGTTTTGGACTCTCAGTAGTAGTTTGAAGCTTTTATGAGGAATACAATCTGATAGTTATATGCTATTTGTTATATGTTTATAACTCTGTTGCTGATGTAAAAACCATGTTATGTTAATTGTAAGGACTTAGTTGTGAGTCCGGAGTTGTTGTTAATTGTTGAGATGTTGATTCCCGATGCTAAATGGCAAAGTGGGGATAATCGTTGAAATTAATATTCTGTACATAGAGATATAGAATATATGTTGAATTGTATAGCTTTAGCATACAATAGAAAGAGTGATGATACACAATTATTGTGTGGCGTTGGCTAGAAATATGCATCTGGTCTAGTGGGCATAAAGTGCGGTATAGTGAGAACCGTTTACTAGCCAGGGGACCGTTAGGATGTATTTCTAGTTGTTGGAGTGAATCTTGAATCATCTGTGAGGGTCTCTGGTGGTTGTTGATCGCGATAAAATCTCATTTGGGGGACCAGTGATTCAAGGTGGGGAGGAAATGAAATGAGGAATAGCAGACTTAGAGTTGCAATTCCCATTTCAAACGGAAGATCGGAGATTTCCATCGTTAAAGGGAAGATCGGAGATTTCCCAATGGTGAAAGGAAGATTTGAGATAGGCATAAAGAAATTTGTAATCTCTACTTCCGGGTTTAGAAATAGGCAGGTTTTGACTTGTAATTTCTTGGTTAAGAGTTTGACTTTGAATCTGGGATGATTCATGGTAAATTCTTGGTAGTGTTATTATGACTAGATGAATAGTCATAAGTTGGGTATGGGGTAGATTCCCAGTAGTGAAAGGAGTTGTTGTACGGTAAGATGGATGGAAACATGTCTGATATATCTGTTAATATTTTATTTGTTGAATTTTAATTTGATTTGAATATTCTCACTAGGCGAAAGCCTAATGTTTCAAGTTGAACTTTCTTACCAGGTACAAGCGGCGGGAAGTAAGTGGGAAAGTGTGATGAGAGCTTTTGGAAAGACTCAGACTTGGAGATAACAAAGGATCTAGTTATTCTTTTGATACTTTTGGGACAGATAATTAGATAACCTAGTTAATCTAATTATGATGTATGATTTGATTAATAGGTTATTTGATTTGAAGTTATTGTTTATAGAAAACCTTGATGTATGATCCTCTTGTTATATAAGTTTGAAGTTTTATTGTCATAACTTGTGGAATTTTTAAGGTTTAAATTAGCCCTGTTTTTTGGGTGTTACACTCAGGGCTTGAGGGTATGGGTACAGAAGGCCTAAGGGTTGAAAGTGTAACATTTCAATCAAAACTCACCAAATTTGAAGGAATCGTAACCATCGCGGACACACCCCGTGAAGGAATCGTAACCATCGCGGACACACCCCGTGATCGCGGGGTAATTTTTTTACAAAAATGTCACTGGCCCGCGATCGCGGGCTCCATCGTGGAAAAGTAGGGTATTTTTGCAAAACTGAAAAAATAGTATTTTGGTAAGTCAAAGTCAAAGTCAAACTTAAGGTATTTTAATTAAATTACCTTAATAATAACTTTAAAAAAAATGTAGAGTTGCTAATTTCTACAATCACCAGGTATGATGCTTTTTTGCTTTATATATATTTTGGCTTCATTCAATAGCTTAGATACCGATGTGGGATATAATTGGTCCAACAATATCATTTTGACTCCATCTTATCCCACATCGGTGGTAAAAACAAAAGGAGATCAATCTCTTGTTTATAAATACCCATCATCCCTTATTCCTTTAATTACTTGGATCAAGTCCTTTGGCTTGGATTTTGTGGCAAGTGCCAAATGGCTTGAGCTATTGGGCAAAAGCTTAGTGTGATGAAAGCTGTTGTGCTTTCTATTTTATTATTGTTTGTTTAAAACTTTTTTACATTATTGTTTGTTTAAAGCTTTAACTGATGAACAAGAACATATTATTTTCTTATGTCTGTTATGTTTGTTTAGGTCAGGTTGTTTAGCCTGTTAGTTTATGTTTGTTTAGGTCTGGACGTTTAACCTGTTAATATATGTGCGTTTGTTTTCGTGTTTGCCCATATCTAGGTCCCGCCCCTACGGTTGAAAAGCCCGTGTTCCGCCCCTGAATGGGTTTGAATCCACCGACGAGTAATTTGTGCATCTGCTTAATCTTTGCATGTGTTTCATCTTTGCATTTGCTTGTAACGGTCTCATACTATCTATACTATATTATAAAGCATTTATGATTTTTTTTAAAACAACCCCTACCGTTATTTAATGTTAATTACTTAAAATATCTTAAAAACAACCAATGAAGCTTTATGCACCGCTTTTAATGTTAATTATTTGATTAATACTTATCTCTAACAACCTTCAAATCCTTAAATCGTGTACTCTTATTAATTAATCTTTATCTCTACCACTTTCAAATCTTCAAATCATAAACTTCTCAAAACCACACATTAAAATAAACTAGAACATTAAAATCAAGATATATCGCGCTGCATTGCGCAAGTAGACTTCTAGTGTTACTAAATATATATATATAGGGGTTAAATCATGTGAGAACCAAAAAAAGATTGAGAACCGTGAGAACCGATCTAAGCCATAATTTGGTTTTGATCCCATGGTATAATTAAAATTTTGATCCCATGGTTATAATTAAAAGATTGAGAACCGTGAGAACCAATCCAAGCCGTAATAGATTAAATCAAACAATGGTTTAGATCAGTTTTCATGGTTCTCAACCTATTTTTGGTTCTCATTTGATTACCGTCATATATATATATATATATATACGTGTGTATAGTAAATGTATTGTAATAATAACACTATATTTATTAAATTGAAAGGGAAAGAAACACTAAAGAGGCCAAAACACTCGCCAAGTTTGTAACACCCTCAAATTTGGAACGAGCAACTAATTTGAATTTCAATAAAATAACCAAAAGTAGATAAAATCATTTCTACAATTCATTCTTGAAAGTACCTCGGAATTTAAACATCATAATTTCTACGACTAAAAACTTAAGACGGACGTTACTTAACACAATACAAGTTGCTAGTCCCAAATAAATGCGGAAGATTCACTTAGTCAAAATCATCTCTCGTGCACTCTACTAGCACTCGCCACTTCACAGTGTAGCTAAAGCAACTCCCAACCTGAGCCTGTTGCACATGCCGACAAATAAAAAGGGTTAGGCTAACGCCTAGTGAGTTCAAGCATTTTATCATGACTATATAAATTCATAATTCGAGAGATGTATAGTTTTTAGTCATGATTTCAAAAGAGTTTACTTTAAATGCAAATCACCCATTTTTCCAACTCACACAATTCCCATGATGAAATCCTTAATATAATACGATTTCCCAAAATACTCATTTCCAAAATCGACGTGAAAGGTGAAACAACATTTGATACTCAAAACGATTGAATTCATAATTAAATCACCATTATTCCAAATGTCCCAAAACATGGATAAAACATAACCCATAATTCATATAACGTGGGAAACAATTCGTATAAATATGATACGCCACCGAAAACATGGATACACACAAATACCCAAAACAACACCTTTCGGTGACGGGAGAGACCCGTATACTGTGAGATCCCACATCGGCTAGGAGGGGGAACGAAGTCCTTCTTATAAGGGTGGATGGATACCTTCCTTGCATGAGGTCTTTTGTCTGTCACAGGGTGCGGTATGGGTGCGTCCCGCGTATGCCTGTGCGGGAAGGAACAAAACCGTGAGCGGTGCCGGCATGCTGTTATGCAGAGGGTATCCGCAAAGCGGACAATATCGTGTACGGTGGACTGGAGATGTTACAGAATGGTATTAGAGCCGGTCACCGGGTCGATGTGTCAGCGAGGACGCTGATCCCACTTAGGTGGGTGGATTGTGAGATCCCACATCGGCTAGGAGGGGGAACGAAGTCCTCCTTATAAGGGTGGATGGATACCTTCCTTGCATGAGGCCTTTTGCCTGTCACAGGGTGCGGTCTGGATGCGTCCCGCGTATGCCTGTGCGGGCAGGAACAAAACCGTGAGCGGTGCCGGCATGCTGTTATGCAGAGGGTATCCGCAAAGCGGACAATATTGTGTACGGTGGACTGGGGATGTTACATATACATTGCACGTGACGGAACACTAAAGTGGGTCACCTACTATGCAATAAAACACCCACGTGGATTACTCTCGTAAACTTAGCTCAATCACTCCAGATCTATTTCCCGCGAGACTAGGGAGCCCCCAACTTCAACCACTCCAGGTCTATACATTGGGTCACTCCAAATCCACAACAGCACATTAGGGATTACACCTTACTGCCCATGAGACGATGCCCGACCAGCTAGGTCCACGCCTTACTTATCATGGATCCCGATGCCTATCCCGTGCTAAGCACATATATGGAATTACACCTTACTGCCCATGAGACGACGCCCGACCATCTAGGTCCACGCCTTAACTATCATGGATCCCGATGCCTATTCCGTGCTACTAAAGAAACTAACGTCTCGTAAACTGAGCTCAATCAATCCCGACCTCTTGCCCGCGAGACTAAGGGGAAAACTTAAATGTCTATGGATCCATGGCTAACAAGGTCTAAATATTACACGACCCCAAATGAATAAACAAATGCATTCAAAACATGCAATTCCCCAATAACATAAATCATGATCAAAACTCAACTCTGAGCTATCAAAAACTGGACAAATGTCCCCAAGACTTAATAAAACCCAATACCGAGCCACAAGCTCAACTAACTCAAAAGATAGTTCATAAAAGTCAGAAAACGACATTAAATATAACAACACACACCGGTTGCCAGTAAATACTTCAAATCCATGAAAACCCGAAATAAAACCTTGGATCGGGAAAACCCTCCTTTCCAAAAGGACTCACACCTTTACAATTTCAAAACATCTCATGATGTACCATATGCACATTTCCAAAATATTCACATAATGCATTTTCATAACAAACTGACTCCATTTACCACATAAATCAACAACTCGTTTTTATGTATGATTTATTCATCACATTTTCCCAAAATTCCAAATAAAAGTGTTTACCATATTTACAACCATAAATATTTCAAAGGTTAAAACTCATCAAATAACTCAACATTGATATTTTTCATGTAAAACACATAATCAATTGTAAAATAACATTTTGGCATGTACAAAGTTTTCGCAAAGTAAGTTAAACTCACCTTGCTAGATTTAGGCTAAATCTAGATTTTCCCAAACGTAAGCTCCTTTGAAGAAACACGAATCCTCAAGCTCCAAATCTTCCAAAAAAAACTAAATCCACAATTTCCAACCATAAATATTTATCCCCAAACACTTAGAATCATTTCTCCCAACATATTACACCCAAAATCACCAATACATCGAAACCCTAATTTCCAAAATGAATAGAAGAGAAGATTACCTCAATCAACAAGTGAATCCACCAACCAAACACTTCTAGTGTTACCAAAGTGAGCCTCAATCTTCATTTCACCCAAAGAAAGGAAAGGTTTAGTTGAGGGTTGAGTAAAACCCTAGAAAGTGTAGGAATCCAACCAAAAAGGAAGTGAGATGAGGAATACTAACCTCAACCTAAGAATCCTTGTTAAGAGAAGGGAGAGAGACTTTGATTTACAAGGTTGTTGGCTTCAAGGGCTTCAAAATCGTTTTGGAGGGTTAGGGTTTGGTTTGGGAGAGTTTAGAGAGAGAAAGATGGAATAGAAATGAAAGGAAGCTAAAGTTCGTGGGTTTAAAACCCTCTGGAGCCCGCTCGCGATTGTGACACGGCGAGAGTGACCATGTCACAATCGCCGGGCACTCTCGCCCAAAATGTACCGAGGGTCATCTCCCCCCCCCCTCGCGATTGTGACACGGCGATAGTGACCCTGTCACTATCGTAGGGCACTATCGCCCCTGAGGCACCGAAGCTCGACTTTTGTCCTGAATGAACCCGATTTGCTGAGCTTCTTTCGCACACCTCTTCCCAACGTTAAACCTTCACCGTAATAAAATTTCGGGTGTTACAATCCTCCCAACCTTAAAAGAGATTTCGTCCTCTAAATCTGCTCCCACACATCTAGAAGTGACCGAACTCGACACTTCTTTAGTTTCGTTAATTTTCAACCGAAATTCGAATTTTCCATTCTTGACAAAGCTGTTGTGGCAAACCTCAAGCTGAAACTCACAACGAAGGCCCACTCAAGCACATTGCACTTACGTTCAAGTGAACACTTAACCCACTAGAGTGACTTTTGACCACCAGACTTAAGTTGTCTCCCAACCTTAAGTGATCCATACTTTCCCTACAACAGACTCGAACTCCCCATTCATTCCACATTCATATGTTCTTAAATGTTATCTCCAAATCAACCCAACGCTTAATCGCTACCAGAATCAGCCAAATTTTCAGAATCCTCAAATAGTCCCGCTACCAAACTAGTATTTACTCTCAACAGGTTTCATCAATTCCAACACAAACGGTCATTACTGACTCATTAATTACACAATCCCAAAGATGTGTCCAATTATTAATCATCCAATCGACAGATTTTCTTACCACACAAGGAAAGTCATTTCCCTAAATCCTCTTATCACATATGAGCATCTTAGGATTACTATAACCATTATCATTATTCCTTTAAAATCGGATTACAATCCCCCGATTACACCAACGGTGCTTGGCCTCGAGCCCAAAAGTTGACACCTATATATACCACAAAACCTTGGGTCACAACAGACTCAACACCCGAGTTTCACTCGTCGAGCATTCTCATCAAAACCAAAATTATCGCTATGGTGTCTAAAGGGCCCCACATACGAAAGCTGACCAAGACCCTAAAATAAGATTCCCAACAAGAATGGTTACCATCAACCTCAATATAAGGTACTGCGATTCAAATCCTTTAGTTGCTAGAGTGTATCATTCCCGCAACCGATACCACTCGACCTATAGTGTTATCACGTGTGGAATACTCAAACCTGTTAGACAACCTAAGGGGGGGTAAGGTTGTATTTAAAATCTTTTACTTTCAAAAAAAATTCTTTTATAAATAAATACAGTACTGAAACAGTATAAATAAATCAGAGTATAGAAATAATAAATATACAACAATTATATAAACAGATATAATTAAAATGCACAGCGGAATAAATAAAGAGATAAAGGTTAGAGATACTTGACACGGAGATTTACTGATTTACCACCAACTGTGATAAACCAGCAGCCGAGACACTTCCCGACACGATCCAATAAATGTATTCTTTACGGTAGAATACAAACCAAATACAGAGCAAAGTAAACGGCTCTCAAGCTTTAGCTTATCGAGATATACAGGATCACACACCCGTTATTCAAACACTTACAAGAGGAGTATAACTCACAATGGGTAATCACTCTTGTATAATATCTCACACTTGGATATTTTATAAAAAAATGTTTTATAAAATATATATATTATAAATGAGAGAGCTGAGAGTGTGGTTGCTGCTTGTTGTTACTGTTATGTTTTTTTTTGGTCTTTACTTCATCACCAGCAAGCATCATTATATAGCAACCCACTTCCAACGGATATATGAGGTGGCGGTATACCGCCTTGCACACCGCGGTATACCGCGGTCAGAAACTGACACACCAACGGCTATAAGAGGTGGCGGTATACCGCCTTGCACACCGCGGTATACCGCGGTCAGAAACTGACAAAGAGCAGGCTGCACGCAGGTCCTTCTTTCGGCTGAAGACATTTCTTCAATAAAAGTGCAACAGTAAAATGCATAGGAAACTGATTTTTGATATTTTAATAAAAATTAATAAAACTTTAGTTTTAAATAATTTTAAATATCTTTAATTAAAAACAGTTTAGGGTTTTATAAATATCCAAGTGGTATATTATTTTAGGGTGTTTATCATTATTAGTTATAAACAATAATGACGACGTAGAAACTTCCGTCTTGAATTCTTCAGATAAAATCTTCGTGTTCTTCAAGAACTGTACACTTGGATAGGATTGTTAGATAAACAATAATACGGTGTGTTTGTAATCATCAAAATAAATATGGAGATGTGATTTTATGTGTACCAAAAATATATCACAATATTAAAGCGGGGTACACTTGCACCAACAATCTCCCCCTTTTTGATGATGACAAACACAACGCTAAACACGAGAGCATACTCGGTTTCTCTCCCCCTTTTGTCGAAGCAAAAAGGGTTAGGAAAGACGCTATGCTCCCCCTTGAAAAATGCTCCCCCTTAAAATATGAAGTATTTGAGAGTTAGCATTTTCTCAAGGGTTAGATAAAATAAGCTCTCAAAAAAAAATTCAATAATAATAACGAAGCAGGAGAATAAACATTACAATAGAGCATTAATAATGTTAATTAAATAAAATTTTAAGAAGACATAAAAAAAATTAATCGCTATCTATAAATTCAATTTCGTTCAGTTGATTAGATAAAGTCCACAACTGCTCGTCAATGTCTTCCAAGCGGTCTTGCACCACACGTTGATCGGCATCGTAACTCCGGCGCAAGTCAATGATCGCGGAGTATATTTGACGATTTGAGATTGCACCCGCCGGGATTGCGTATGGATCGTCTTCCTCGGGAGCCGGATCTAGAGGGCGATGAAGAGCCCGTCCCGGAGGAGCACTCATTCGACTAACAGTCAGTGCATTGAGAGAAGGAGTAGGAGCTAACATCCTACCAATGATAGGAATTTGAAGGTTTGAAGAGAGCAAGAGAGCACTTAGGATAAAAAAGAAGGGAAACAAAAGAACTTACCTGTATTGGATTTAAATCCGTCGAAGGCACGCGGTATACCGCCTAGGAGCACGCGGTATACCGAGTCAGAAAAAGGTTGAAAAGACATGGCATCTTTAATCACGCGTGACAGAGGGAAAAACAGCGGTGCGGTATACCGCCTCGGGAGCGCGGTATACCGGGGTCAGTTTGAGCAGGTTCTGCCGGTGAATCACAGAGTGACACGTGGTGGAGGAGAAAGGAACACGGTATACCGCCTTAGGGTCACGGTATACCGCGACAGTAAGTTGACTGACAGCATTCGGCTTTCAATGTTTCCTCGTCAGGGAACCACGTATTATAACCTCGGCAGGTAACACGTATTATATCCTCGTCAGGAAACACCTACAAAAGGCAAAGAAAATATTTCGTGGTACCCTTTTCTTATGGGTCCTTTTAACAGTTAGTATAAAACATAAACTGCAAAAAAAAATGTTGTCGACATAAAACAAACACGACAAACATACAAAACCATAAAAATGGTTTAAAACCACAAACGCATCCCACCGGGATTGTCAACATTAAACATTCCTTTCGAAATCCATTTTCTAACCATTTTTATTTTACGATCGTATTTATCATAGACGTAAAATGAAGCATGCAAATTTACATTATTCTTTGGTCTAGAAAAATTACTATTATACATACGAGCATACGGTTTCCTCCCATAATTCATATTTTTTATTTTTGACATATATGGAGGTTTTCTCGTATCAACTTTAGGAGATGCAAAAAATCTTTTAATGGGTTTACACGAACATTTATCAACACATGTATCGGAACCAATGCCTTTACGACAATTTATACGATTAGGCATATTTAGCATTTTAAGCACTTTATCATTGCTACTATTAAAAGCATTTGCTAATAAGTCATTTCTCTCATGCGATTTACATTTAGCATTTAAACATGCAATTTCATTTTCAAGAATCTCGCATTTTGCACATATAATATCTTCATGTGTCTTTTTATTTAAGCATGCAATTTTATCATTTAAAATAACACAAGATTTACAAATATCTTTTTCACTTAATTTATTTTCTAATTTAGTGATAACATCTAAATAATGAGCAGACTTTTGTTTACCGTCATCTATTTCCTTTTTATATACAGATACGGTTTCTTTTAAATTAGAAATTTCATCTTTATATTTATTTGCGAGAGCGGCCATATCATGAAATGATTTATATAATTCGTCAAGATTATTTTCATCGTCACTATAATAATTATCACTATAATTACTATCACAATTATTTTTAGGAGAATATGATGAAGATACCTCATTGTCATGGTCGGCCATGAAACAAAAAATTTTGGCCTCATTTATGCTTGCGCTCAACGCGCCTCCAATTAAAGCTTTTGGTGTGTTGATTTGTTTTGCTCGTTTCGGACAAACACTCGCATAGTGATCCTTGTCGCCACACACATAGCAAAAGCCTTTCTTTTTATTTGCTTTTTCATCGTCGCTAGATTCGTCATATTTGTCTTCACTTTTATGGACGTTGCGACTTTGGTTTTTACCACCACGACGGTAGTCTCCATTTTCTTGAAACCTATCATTTTTGGCAAACTTTTTGTTAGATAAAAGTTTAGAAAGTTTTCTTACCAACTTGACTAAATCGTCAAGATTTTCGGGTTCGTCATCCGAGGAACTTGCATCTTCCTCCTCTTCTTTTTCTTTCTCATCTTTAGAGGCAACGGCTTCTAAAGCTATGGATTTCTTTTTGACTTGCTCCCGGACTTGATTTCTTTTTAGTGCGATTTCGTGCACTTTAAGATTGCCGATGAGATCATCGAGCTTCATCGTTGCGAGATCTCGGGAGTCTTCTAAAGATGTAATTTTTGCCATCCACTCCGAAGGAAGTGCTCGAAGAATTTTCCTTACATAATCCTCATTAGGATAAGTACGACCTAATCCCTTCAAAGTAGTCATAATGAGGTTAAAACGTTTAAACATTGAGTCGATTGACTCATCTTTTGACATTTCAAATAATTCATAATCATGAACAAGAATATTTATTTTAGAGCTTTTAACTTGAGTATTTCCACGATGAGTGTCGCTCAAGCTTTGCCAGATTAGATTAGCAGTTTTATAAGTATAAACTCTTTCTATTTCATCAGAGGTTAAAGCAGCATATAATATATTTTTAGCTTCAAAATTTAAACAATAATGAGATTCTTCAGCGGGAGTCCAATCTTTTATGGGTTTATCAACAATAAGATCATTTTCAACTTTGGTTGGTCTAAAATTCCCATTTTCTATAATATCCCAAATTTTTTGACTTTTGCCACGAACGTGACATTCAAATAGCTCGGCCCAAATGCCAAACTTTTCAGTATCTATAATAGGAGGTTTTGAAAACAAAACAGTTTGTTGAGCCATTATATAAAAGATATAACTTTAAAAATTTAAACAGAAAAAAAATTTTGAAAGCCCCGCTCTGATACCAAATGTTAGACAACCTAAGGGGGGGTAAGGTTGTATTTAAAATCTTTTACTTTAAAAAAAAAATTCTTTTATAAATAAATACAGTACTGAAACAGTATAAATAAATCAGAGTATAGAAATAATAAATATACAACAATTATATAAACAGATATAATTAAAATGCACAGCGGAATAAATAAAGAGATAAAGGTTAGAGATACTTGACACGGAGATTTACTGATTTACCACCAACTGTGATAAACCAGCAGCCGAGACACTTCCCGACACGATCCAATAAATGTATTCTTTACGGTAGAATACAAACCAAATACAGAGCAAAGTAAACGGCTCTCAAGCTTTAGCTTATCGAGATATACAGGATCACACACCCGTTATTCAAACACTTACAAGAGGAGTATAACTCACAATGGGTAATCACTCTTGTATAATATCTCACACTTGGATATTTTATAAAAAAATGTTTTATAAAATATATATATTATAAATGAGAGAGCTGAGAGTGTGGTTGCTGCTTGTTGTTACTGTTATGTTTTTTTTTGGTCTTTACTTCATCACCAGCAAGCATCATTATATAGCAACCCACTTCCAACGGATATATGAGGTGGCGGTATACCGCCTTGCACACCGCGGTATACCGCGGTCAGAAACTGACAAAGAGCAGGCTGCACGCAGGTCCTTCTTTCGGCTGAAGACATTTCTTCAATAAAAGTGCAACAGTAAAATGCATAGGAAACTGATTTTTGATATTTTAATAAAAATTAATAAAACTTTAGTTTTAAATAATTTTAAATATCTTTAATTAAAAACAGTTTAGGGTTTTATAAATATCCAAGTGGTATATTATTTTAGGGTGTTTATCATTATTAGTTATAAACAATAATGACGACGTAGAAACTTCCGTCTTGAATTCTTCAGATAAAATCTTCGTGTTCTTCAAGAACTGTACACTTGGATAGGATTGTTAGATAAACAATAATACGGTGTGTTTGTAATCATCAAAATAAATATGGAGATGTGATTTTATGTGTACCAAAAATATATCACAATATTAAAGCGGGGTACACTTGCACCAACAAAACCTTCCACCATCAAAGTGCTACACACACTTACTCTTAACTGAGTTACTTAACCCTTCCAAGGTTCCTATGAGTTCAAGGCTTTTCAAGCGAAATGTTTAACAAATATGTCAATCGAAAAGTTCATAATTTTTTTTAACATAAAGGTTTTCAGATCAATCTAATTAAATGCACAAAATCTACTACTATTAATTCGGCAGCTGTGCAAAATAAGCATATTCATCTCACATATAAAAATCATATTGAAAACCATTTCATCAAAATTTGTATCGTTAACAAAGCGCCAAAAGCACAACAAACAACTTTTCCGAAAGGAGTCGATATGGTTCTAGCATGGATTGATTTATGTCATGCACGTAAGGAAATTTCCCTCTTTAAATAAGGTGCAACCAAAATGGTTTGTACATACTTCAAAAAGAGTTTAAACGACAACCGACTCCAAAATTCTTTTTTTTAACCCTGAAAGGACAGTGAATCAAGATTCCCAAGTATAATTCGCACACGTCAGTTTATCTCATAAAGACGGTGAAACAGTTTCATAATGTACTTTGGTTAAAACTTAAAACGAATTGTGCCAGTTCCAAGTCTAAAACAAAAATTACTACGTGTTCGTCATTCGAAGATATTGACTAAAATGTCAAGTAGAAATCTCATATTGGAGTGTGCACGCAACTTGTAACACTCTCTTAATAGGTTTCCTTGAAAAGAAATTACATGTACCAAATCATTCGTAACAAAGTTTTCAGAAGTGAAATTCCTTAAATCAACATTCAAAATCTTCTCAATCTAGTCATATGATGACATAAGAATGAATCACTTTTGACAATACCCACACATTAGGGTGTTTTTCCAAAACTTAGGAGAAATTAAGCGTTTGTAATTGGTTGACACCGAAAAGGGTTTAAATCGACTTCAATTTCGAATCGTGCGACAGTGCGTATTAATGTTCCAAAAATTTAAGCAATTCCACGCACCCTAGGTTAGGGCAAATAATTTTTCCAAAATTCTCATCACGGAGCATTTACTCCAAAGTTTACACTTGTAAATTAAAACGTCGAAATGACAATGTTTCAAATTTACTTGTTAAGATACTCAAAATATCCATCTTCTCCAAAACTAAAAGGCTTACCATTTTCCAAAATATCCATTGAGCCCAAAAATTGACCAAAGATTAACGACTCACACGTTCGTGCTTTCAAAATGTTTTGTAGTGTAAATCATGCATTACCAACACAACATTAAAACATAACTTGGTCCAACGACCCTTACTTATGTAATGAATTCATTAAAACATTTTCATTCACGATACTTTTATCAAAGCCTTCGAGGGTTATTGACTACCAAATTATGCACATTCTTAGATCAATACCATGCGTTTACGAGAAAGGCAATAAAACAGTCAACTAGCCGGAAGCACATAAAGCAAATTGTTAAGAAATACAACCTACATATTCTTTCATGCATTACTCATGCCACGTACAAATCAATTTGTACAATTAGATAAATTGCAACAAAACGTGCTAACACAAATCTTTGAAAGAGAAATGCGACATCAAAGTTCCAAAACGTTCCATTTGGTTGCCTTACGGCACAAATAACACTCCTCAACAAAACCCGAATGAGTCAAAATACCCAATATAATCCAAAATCAACACACGCAATAACTAAGGTATGTACCTTACAAAATTTGTACTCACACGACCCAACACGTCGTAAAACGAAACTTTATAAAACTCCATGGGCTTAATTGCCTCAACTCAACCAAATGATGCCAAGCCTTTCGCTTCCAACAATCAAATTGCATAACGCAAAGCCATGGCCAAAATGCCAAAACTCCCAAAATTCCCCCTTTGTTGTAATACGATTTAAACAACACTTTTGATAAAACTTCCATTAAATAAATTTCCAATAAAACTCAACATAGACATAATGGAAGATAACTTTCCGTCCAAACCTTAACATATGTGGAGGAGATCCAATGTGAAAGTCATAAGTCGTAGTTACTTGCCCAATATTTTAATCATCATGAAAATATGGATATCACTGTATCCAAAAGTAACGTTGGTCAATCGACAAAACAAAGCTAGTCCCGACAGAGTTTGTAACACCTCGCATTAAAACAACTTTCATGCACGTTCAACATCATGATTCAAAATCTTGTGTGTGTGTTAACCATTTTTCTGAGACTTTGTAACTCAATCCACAAGGGGATTCGAAACACAAGAATTAACTGATACAATTTATTGCAAAATAAGTTATGTGCATGAATTTAGTCGGCACTCAACATCTCAACCCATACTTCTCCAAATCACCCCGGTCACACTACCGTCATCCGGATGTTCAAACCTCTTAAGGTAAAGTTAGGAATTACATCGATTAACCTTACGATTCTTCCTCGAATCAAAGTTGCTTCAATAAGTCCATGGTTCTAATCCAACCATCAAATTTTGACCCAAAACGATCCACTTAAAGCAAATATCATGCTTATTGTCACCCCAAGTGACTTACACTAAAATCGCCAATCTTTTCCAACAACTATTCGCTTAGAAACTTCTTTACTACCCCCAACGCTCATCACATTAAAGCATTTCAAGTAAGCACATGTAACGAGTAGGTTCACCATAACATTGGCCAGGTGCAATTATGAACGTATCGTACATGCTTATCCTTGCTACCTTCAACGTTATTCTCGTTTCTAACGACTCCATCAACCTCAAAGCATCCTATCTTAATGTGCCTAATAGTGCAATTTCGTTTTCTCTCACTTAAAAGATCGCTAGTCTGAGTCTAGGTATTCAAAATCAACACCTAATTCTCTCAAACTTATGCTCTGATACCAACTTGTAACACCCTCAAAATTGGAACGACAAACTAACTTGAATTTCAATAAAATAACCAAAAGTACATAAAATCATTTCTACAATTCATTCCTGAAAGTACCTCGGAATTTAAACATCATAATTTCTACGACTAAAAACTTAAGACGGGCGTTACTTAACACAACACAAGTTGCTAGTCCCAAATAAATACGGAAGATTCACTTAGTCAAAATCATCTCTCGTTCACTCTACTAGCACTCGCCACTTCACAGTGTAGCTAAAGCTACTCCCAATCTGAGCCTGTTGCACATGCCGACAAATAAAAAGGGTTAGGCTAACGCCTAGTGAGTTCAAGCATTTTATCATGACTATATAAATTCATAATTCGAGAGATGTATAGTTTTTAGTCATGATTTCAAAAAAGTTTACTTTAAATGCAAATCACCCATTTTTCCAACTCACACAATTCCCATGATGAAATCCTTAATATAATACGATTTCCCAAAATACTCATTTCCAAAATCGACGTGAAAGGTGAAACAGCATTTGATACTCAAAACGATTGAATTCATAATTAAATCACCATTATTCCAAATGTCCCAAAACATGGATAAAACATAATCCATAATTCATATAACGTGGGAAACAATTCGTATAAATATGATACGCCACCGAAAACATGGATAAACACAAATACCCAAAATAACACCTTTCGGTGACGGGAGAGACCCGTATACTGTGAGATCCCACATCGGCTAGGAGGGGGAACGAAGTCCTCCTTATAAGGGTGGATGGATATCTTCCTTGCATGAGGCCTTTTGCCTGTCACAAGGTGTAACATCCTAAATTTTCGTTATTAGTATTTTAATAAGAATTGGGATGTATTTATATTTGTTGTGACCTTGGGATTGTATGTGATTTTTATAATCCAATTTAGGGGTTAAAATGCAAGTATGGATGTACTTTTGGAATTTATGGAACTTGAGGGTGTGCTTTGCTATTAAGTACAAGTGTGTATGAATAGAGGGTTAAGGGAATGAGATATTATCTCATTCCCCTGTTGTGAGTCGACAAGAAATCAGAGAAAGAAAGAAAAGAGAGAAAGAAGGAAAGCAAGGGTTTGTTCATCAAATTGGTAAGGAATTGGTGATAGTTTTGATAAAATCTGTTGTGGTTGTATGTTTATAAACGAATATGTATTTTGGGATTGAATTGCAGAATCATAAACAAAAAGATTGAAGTTCTTATTTGTGCAGAAGTCGGTTTCGCAACATAAGGTGAGTTCATTCGATTCGTTGTACAAATCAATGTTTTTAAGTTGTACTAACCTTAATATAGCTGTATAAATTGATTGAGGGCTGAATAGGAATACATAGATTGAACTGATTTTACCAGTTAAGTTGATTTGTGGACTTATTGAAATAAACTGTACGTAGTCCCGGTAGTGGAAGTCCCGGTAGTGGAAGTCCCGGTAGTGGCAGGTCCCGGTAGTTGGAAGCCCCGGTAGAGGCAAATCCCGGTACTTATAAGTTCCGGTGAAGTTCCGGTACATGTGTTGAATACCAGGAGTTAGGGATACCGGGAGTTGGGAATACCGGGAGTTGGATAAAAACAGTCCGTTTACAGATGTTGGTAATAAATCTTGAAAATGAACTAAAGAATATAATAGTTAAGGTATCCAGAGACTTTGTATTATCTGTACTATTCTAGAAATTGGAAAGTATAGTTTCGTTAATCGTGGAAAGGTGCGATTTAAGAATTGATATATATACTTTATGTTGCTTGAACATACGTACCCTTAAAGAGTAGTATGTTAAGTTTATAGACTGCGCTAGTGTGATACTAGGCAGGAATGTGTTAAATGTGATTTGCCCATACGGTTGTTATGAGAAATCTATGTGAGATAAATAATTCGCTTATACGATTGATATAAGGAATTTATTAGGTATAAATATGATATTCACTTATACAATTGCTATGAGGAATTTATATTGATTAAATACCTGTATGAGTACAATTAGGTGATACGGATCCGTAGGCACTAAAGTTTGGTAATCACATGGAATAGGCGTGTGGTATTACTCGTTTAATCGTTATTCCAGTGTGTGTGGGAAATCATGGAATAGGCGTGTGGTATTTCTCGTTTAATCGTTATTCCTGATTTCTAAGGAAGAGAGTGAGGTTGACATAAGTACTTGTAATCTCTTATTCCTTACTGATAAATGGACGTGTGTAATCGCGATTTATTGGTGGAGAGCATTGATCTAGAATCTTTGAAGATTCGTAGTGTGGCTCTGGGGTATGATATGCTGATAAAATTGTTGTCAGTCATAGTCATGGGAATGGATAAAATTGTATAATGAAATAGAGTTATACGTGCGGTAAGAAAAAGAGTAACCAGGTTTGTTATAACTTGTTTACATTGATTTTTGCAAATGTTATTATTGAAATGAATGTTCTCACTAGGCGTTGGCCTAATCGTTTCATATAATGTTTTCTTACCAGGTTCAGGCTCGGGCAAATAAAGGGTTGTGGGACGAGTGTTTTTGGAATAGCAGAAGTGGCATTTACCAAAAGGGAGATTTTGAAGGATAGCTTAGATAACTCAATTAATCTGATTATAGTGACATGATTAGATTGATAGGTTATTCGAAGTATCCTGTATTGTAATTACACTTTTGATGGTTAATTCCTTTGCTATCTATATAAGTTGTAGTTTTATTGTCATAACCTGTTGTAACTTGAGGTTTAAATTGGCCCGGATTTTGGGGCGTTACACAAGGTGCGGTCTAGGTGCGTCCCGCGTATGCCTGTGCATGCAGGAACAAAACCGTGAGCGGTGCCGTCAAGCTGTTATGCAGAGGGTATCCGCAAAGCGGACAATATCGTGTATGGTGGACTGGGGATGTTACAGAATGGTATTAGAGCCGGTCACCGGGTCGATGTGTCAGCGAGGACGCTGATCCCACTTAGGTGGGTGGATTGTGAGATCCCACATCGGCTAGGAGGGGGAACGAAGTCCTCCTTATAAGGGTGGATGGATACCTTCCTTGCATGAGGCCTTTTGCCTGTCACAAGGTGCGGTCTGGATGCGTCCTGCGTATGCCTGTGCGGGCAGGAACAAAACCGTGAGCGGTGACGGCAAGCTGTTATGCAGAGGGTATCCGCAAAGCGGACAATATCGTGTACGGTGGACTGGGGATGTTACATATACATTGCACATGACGGAACACAAAAGTGGGTCACCTACTATGCAATAAAACACCCACGTGGATTACTCTCGTAAACTGAGCTCAATCACTCCAGATCTATTTCCCGCGAGACTAGGGAGCCCCCAACTTCAACCACTCTAGGTCTATACATTGGGTCACTCCAAATCCACAACAACACATTAGGGATTACACCTTACTGCTAGGCATGGCAAATTGGCCCGACCCGCCCCGGAACCCGGTCCACCCGACCCGACCGGGGCCAGGGATTCCCCGCCATAACGGGTACCGGGGCCAAGGCCGGGGATTCCCCACTTCAGAAAACCGGGGTCGGGGCCGGGATGCCCATCCCCCGACCCGCCCCGAACCCGGTATATATATATTAAAAAAATTGTATATTTTATTAAATATATATATATTAAAAAAAATCTTATTAATTATTAAGGGTTTAGGGGGTTGACCGGGGTTTGACCGGGGCCGGGGGAGGGTATCACAAACCGGGGCGGGGCCGGGGCCGGAGGGTGTATTACAAATCGGGGTTGGGGCCGGGGATGGCGATCCCCGCCCCATCCCCGCCCCGTTGCCATGCCTACTTACTGCCCATGAGACGACGCCCGACCAGCTAGGTCCACGCCTTACTTATCATGGATCCCGATGTCTATTCCGTGCTAAGCACATATATGGAATTACACCTTACTGCCCATGAGACGACGCCCGACCATCTAGGTCCACGCCTTAACTATCATAGATCCCGATGCCTATTCCGTGCTACTAAAGAAACTAACGTCTCGTAAACTGAGCTCAATCAATCCCGACCTCTTGCCCGCGAGACTAAGGGGAAAACTCAAATGTCTATGAATCCATGGCTAACAAGGTCTAAATATTACACTGTAACATCCTAAAAACAGGGCAATTTTAAACCTTAAAAATTGTCACAAGTTATGATCGTAAAACTTCAAACTTCTATAACCTGAGGATCAAATGTAAAGGTTTTATATACAACGCATCTAATTCCAATAACCTATTAATCTAATCGTACATCATAATCAGATTAATTAAGTTATCTAATCCTTTGTCCCAAAAGCATCAAAAGAACAGCTAGATCCTCCGTTATCTCTAAGTTTAAGTCTTTCCAAAAGATCCTCATCACACTTTCCCGCTTACTTTCCGGAGCTTGTACCTGGTAAGAAAATTCAACTTGAAACATTAGGCTTTCGCCTAGTGGGAATATTCAAATCAAATTAAAGTTAAACAATTAAAATCTCAACAGATAAAACAAGCCTGTTCTCGCCCATCTTACCGTACAACAACTCCTTTCAATACTGGGAATCTACCCCACTCCCATACTTATGACTAATTCGTCTAGCCATAATATCACTATCAAGAGTTTACTATAAATCATCCCAGATTCAAAGTTATTACTCTTATCTAAGAAATTACAAGTCAAAACCTGCCTATTTCTTAATCCGGAAGTAGAGATTACAATTTACTTTATGCCTATCTCTAATCTTCCTTTCACAACGGGAAATCTCTGATCTTCCCTATAAAATGGAAATCTCCGATCTTCCATTTGAAATGGGAATTACAAATCAAAATCTGCCTATTCCACATTTCACGTCCTCACCATCTCAGAATCACTGACCCCAATGGGATTAATATATATCGCGATACACAACCGGGGCCCTCACGATGATTCAAGATACACTCATTCACTAGAAATTACATCCCTTGGTCAAATGGCAAGTATTTCGGTTCCCATTAGACCGTACCCAGGTGCCCTACTATGACCAGATGCCTATTTCTAGCAATCGCCACACAATACATAAGTATTATTACCCTTACTATTATATGTGCATAACATACAATATATTCGTCTCCAAAACATATTCTATATATATAAACATTTATAAAGAATATTAATAGTTTTGACACCTCGACTTCTTAACTATCCCCTCATTGCCATTTAGCACGGGGATCAACATATCATAACTTTTAGCCATCTATTTGGACTCATTATTGATTAAGACGAGTCCTTTATTAACATGCTCAGACATACATAATATATATCTATTTCAATATTAATTGCTGAATTTTAAAGAGAGTTGAATAAACTCACCTGGTATGAAGTCACACTTCTTTTATTTCTTTTAAATACGTGGGAACTTCTGTCTTCACCACCACAGTTTACTGTAATACCCAATATACAAATATACTGATATTAAATTACAGAACAGAACTCTCTAAAACTAAGAATCCTTATCATCTAAAAATCTCCGTCTTAAGTCGCAACCAACTAATATTAAAATCTCTTGTCGCAATGCACAGTGCAAGTCGCAATCAACTACTGCGACATGGTCACCATGTCACAACCTTCTATTGCGATTTCAACCCCAAGTCGCAACCTTCTATTGCGACTTCAACACCAAGTCGCAACCTTCTATTGCGACTTCAACACCAAGTCGCAACCTTCTATTGCGACTTCAACACCAAGTCGCAACCTTCTATTGCGACTTCACCACCAAGTCGCAACCTTCTATTGCGACTTCACTTCCTTGTCGTTCTTAAGGCTGCGACATTCATGAATGTCGCAATGCACTGTTGCGACATGCTTGAATGTCTCAACCCACTGAAATTATCTAAAACCCAGATTTTATACTTTTAAGTTATGTTTGGTTCTGTAAATATGCAGATATGTTTATTACCCCTAACATAACATATCTATAAACTCAGATTCTCATAATCATCCAAAAATCACCAAAACCCATTTTCTAAACCATAGAAAACTTTTAACAATTAAGATAAAGGATTAATGAGATGTTTACCTTTATTTGATTCTAGCTTCCCAAATGAAATAATCTGATTTCCTTCTTCTTTTCTTCCTTGATCTTTCTCGGTTCTATCTCTCTCTCTTTGACACCGATTCACACACACACACACACACTTGCACCAAACAAATATCCAAAAGAAGAAGAAATCTTCTTTTTTCTTCTTTTCTAACTAATAAGGCGGTGGTGGGGTGGGAGTTTCACTACTCACCCCCAAACTTCCATCTATTGGCAACTTTGACCCTCATACTTATAAATTAAAATTAAAGTTTACCCCTAACTTATTATTCCATAAAACGATTCAACGTAACTTATTCGGGGTTAAACTCTAAAATTAATTTTGTCAAATAATAAATCATAACTTATCAATTAAATATACTCAATTAATTAATAAAACCCATCTTCATAATTTATGAAAATTCGAGATGTTACATACACGACCCCAAATGAATAAACAAATGCATTCAAAACATGTAATTACCCAATAACATAAATCATGATCAAAACTCAACTCTGAGCTATCAAAATCTGGACAAATGTCCCCACGACTTAATAAAACCCAATACCGAGCCACAAGCTCAACTAACTCAAAAGATACTTCATAAAAGTCATAAAACGACATTAAATATAACAACACACACCGGTTGCCAGTAAATACTTCAAATCCATGAAAACCCGAAATAAAACCTTGGATCGGGAAAACCCTCCTTTCCAAAAGGACTCACACCTTTACAATTTCAAAACATCTCATCATCTCATGATGTACTATATGCACATTTCCAAAGTATTCACATAATGCATTTTCATAACAAACCGACTCCATTTACCACATAAATCAACAACTCATTTTTATGTATGATTTATTCATCACATTTTCCCAAAATTCCAAATACAAGTGTTTTACCATATTTACAACCATAAATATTTCAAAGGTTAAAACTCATCAAATAACTCAACATTGATACTTTTCATGTAAAACACATAATCAATTGGAAATTAACATTTTGGCATGTACAAAGTTTTCGCAAAGTAACTTGAACTCACATTGCTAGATTTAGGCTAAATCTAGATTTTTCCAAACGTAAGCTCCTTTGAAGAAACACGAATCCTCAAGCTCCAAATCTTCCAAAAAAACTAAATCCACAATTTCCAACCATAAATATTTATCCCCAAACACTTAGAATCATTTCTCCCAACATATTACACCCAAAATCACCAATACATCGAAACCCTAATTTCCAAAATGAAGAGAAGAGAAGATTACCTCAATCATCAAGTGAATCCACCAACCAAACACTTCTAGTGTTACCAAAGTGAGCCTCAATCTTCATTTCACCCAAAGAAAGGAAAGGTTTAGTTGAGGGTTGAGTAAAACCCTTTAAAGTGTCGGAATCCAACCAAAAAGGAAGTGAGATGAGGAATACTAAACTCAACCTAAGAATCCTTGTTAAGAGAAGGGAAAGAGACTTTGATTTACAAGGTTGTTGGCTTCAAGGGCTTCAAAATCGTTTTGGAGGGTTAGGGTTCGGTTTGGGAGAGTTTAGAGAGAAAGAGATGGAATAGAAATGAAAGAAAACTGAAGTTCGTGGGTTTAAAACCCTCTGGAGCCCGCTCGCGATTGTGACACGGCGAGAGTGACCATGTCATAATCGCCGGGCACTCTCGCCTAAAATGTACCGAGGGTCATCTCCCCCCTCGCTATTGTGACACGGCGATAGTGACCCTGTCACTATCGTAGGGCACTATCGCCCCTGAGGTACCGAAGCTCGACTTTTGTCCTGAATGAACCCGATTTGCTGAGTTTCTTTCGCACACCTCTTCCCAACGTTAAACCTTCACCGTAATAAAATTCCGGGTGTTACAAAGTTAACATAACCATTTTAACAAAGTTAGTCTAGAGGACCTAAAGTGAAATAAAATGGCAGACACGATGATCAAAAGTGAAACTGGTTCAAAGACTATTGCTTTCGTGCTTTATTTGGTCTTCGAGATTATGAAGTTTACGAATTTGGTAGACTCTCGTCTCATGGTATATTTTAAGTTTTTAAAAGTGATTAACCACACCACCTCAAAGTAGGATGACCCATACCGTGAGTCCAACTTAAAACAACAATGAAACTTAATTGTAGCCCACAACTTGAGACTTATACGGAGCTCACATTTCCTAATTTCTATCCATGTGGGACGAGTAGTTACAAATTCTCCCACTTAAACTTCTGATGTCCTCGTCAAGCCTGCCCATAAACTTTCTTCTTGTAATCGGCAATGTATGATTCACCGAAGATGGTTACGAACACCCCTCCCCTCGAGGACTCATCATACCCGATGAGGTTTGCCCCACCATCTAGATGGTACAAGAAGCGGCTCTGATACCATTTGTAACACCCAAAGCCCAAAGTAATCGGCTGACCCAATAACTTTGAATCCAACTTAAAACCATGATGGAAGTTATTGGTAGCCCACAACTTGAGGCTTATAAATAGCTCACAAATCCCAATTTCTATCCATGTTGGACGAATTGTTATAAGAACTATATTATTATTCTTAATGCGGTTTTTGAATCTTGACAATTGTTTTGTTAAGCGCTATCCCCGGGTATTTAATCATGTATTGTTTCAGTTGAAATCATTTGATTTTTTTTCCTTTTTAATGATAACTGGAAAGTTATAACATCTTATAAGAAAACACGGTTGCTAATACGAATAAACACAACTACTTAACTAATGCAAAACACATCAACTTGGTGCATGTGAAAAAAGAAAAATGCACACGGTAAAACTTTTGTCTGACACAAGTAACAACATAAATTACAAGTTGGTATTTCATATATGAAATGAAACGGTAACAAAAAAATTCGATGTCACATATGAAACAGTACTAACATACTGATTCATACATGACACAGTATGACAAAGACAGTAAACCCTAAACATATTACAACAACCTCATTCTCTTTTTCACGCAGCGTAAAGATTTGAATTGAACAAGGTTCGTAGTACATAACAACATTCCGGGTAACATATATTGAAAACACACAACTAATTAACTAATGCAAAACGTACACATCAAATTACTGCATGGGAAAAAGAAAAACTCATGAGATCGATGAAACTTTTGTTTGACACAATTAACAACAAAGAAAATTACACGTTACTCTTTCAAATATGAAACAGTAACAAAATTAAAAAAAATCTAACATCACATATGAAACACTAACATACTATTACATGCATGAAACAGTATGACAAATAATGTAAACCCTAAAAACAACACAAACACAAAAACAACAAACTGGGAAAATACTAACCGTGTTCTTCATTGGTTTCACATAACTCACCAACAGCTAGCGAGTTTGACATCTCCAACATCAACATCGTTATCAAATAGATCATATTCAATGAGTTGTTACCATCTGATGGGATTAATTCGGAAAAAACATCACTTACAAATACTTCGGACGATCAACAAGAGAATATGAACATCTAAAATAACCTATGAATACTGGATATATTCAGATACAAAAACAAATCACAACCCAATCATTGCCATATTAAAGAAATACTAAATTCTATATTAAAATAATTGTCATCCTATAAATATGGAAACCGCATACATAATTAATATTTACTAACGTAGCGTTTGTTATGCAGACTGGACAGGACGGGACGGGACGGGACTGGACAAGATTGGAGAAGATGATTTTAATCTAGGTTTAGCTATCTGATGTTGGAAAAAAAAGGAATATTTTGATAATCTTATGTTTTAGTCTCATGTTGTTCCACCTATTTTGGTGGAACAAAAAATCTTAAGTTTTGTCACATGAAAACTTATTTTTGTCCCATGTCCCATTTGATTTTTGTCCCATGACATACCAAACATGGGACAATTTTTTTGTCCCGTCCCATCTCACCCAGTCTACGTACCAAACGCACCCTAATTGGACAGCACTACCCTTACGAGATTAATAAATTGAAAAAAAAATAAACAAGATCAATGGTTAAGATTAGTTTGTAAAGTTTGCATAAGATTAAAACTTAGCAAAAGATTGTCCCTCTCTCTCTCTCTCTCTCTCTATATATATATATATATATATATATATATGGAAGGTTTTTTTTACAAACCAATTAATTTGTAGAAACTATAGAAACCACTTCTTAACCAATCATTTCATTTAATTTAATTAAAAGTAATTATTAATTAATATTATCATGGAGGGGTATGGAAGTTGTAACATCCCGAATTTCTGTTATATTATTTTATGAATTACAAATTAACTTGGGGGTTAAGTTTGTAATTGTTTAAAAGTGTTGGTTGAAGTAGATTTTCAATTTGAGGGTTGTGGTGTCATTCTTTTAAAGATAAGGGTTCATTTGGTAAATAGCCTTATGACTCATGCTTAATTTAAGTGAGGTGTCCAAATGCTAGTCATTATAGACTAAGTGTGTGAGTGTGTGTTCATGGTGTGTGTTTCGGTTTTGGAAAGAAATGAGAACCGAGAGAGATTGAGATAGAAAAGACGAGAAAAGAGAGAAGGGAATTGCTTGGAATGCTATAATCTGGATTGGTTTGAAGAATCAAAAAGGTAATTATCTCATTTAAATTCTTCATCTTTTTAGTAAAAGTTTTCTATGGAAATCTTAGTTGGGTTTTGGTAAATTTTGATGTTTATGAGAATCTGAGTTTTGAGTATGTTAAGATAAGGTTAAGAAACATATCTGCAAGTTTGCATAAACATACATGGGTTAAAAGTATAAAAATCTGGGTCTTAGGATGAACTTAGTGGACTGAGACTTGGATGAATATCATCGAAGTCGCAACCTTGAGTTGCGACATTCATGATTGTCGCAATGGGCAGTTGCGATTTGGTAGTGGAGTCACAGTAGACCGTTGCGACTTGGAGTTGGAGTCGCAACAGTTGACTGCGACTTGGTACTGTAGTCGCAACAGTGGACTGCGACTTGGGGTGGAATCGCAATGGTGAGTTGCGATTTAGAGTTGAGATCGCAACAGTTGGTTGCGATTTGGATCTGGAATCGCAATAGGTGGTTGCGACTTCAGTTGATTGAGACTTGAGATGTAATTTTTAGAAATTAAGAATTCTCAGTTGTAGAGGGTTCTGTTTTGAAAAATTAATATCAGTATATGTAAATTGATTAATACAGTAAACTGTGGTAGTGAAGAAAGGAGCCATTGCGAGTTAAAAAGGATTAAAAGGAGTGTTAACGCATCAGGTGAGTTTATTCAACTCTCTTTAAAATTCAGTAATCAATATTGAATTAGATGTTTTATATGTATGCATGAATATGTTTTATATGGACTTGATTACGTCATAGATAAGCCAAGAGGGCGATTAAAGGTTGTGCTATGTTGAATTCCATGCTAAAATTTCTAAGATGAGTTATCTGAGAAGTTAATGAATCGGAATTATTAATATTCCTTATAATGAGTATGATTATTTGCTATATGCAATATGTTATATGATTATTAACTCTAATTATTAATATTCCTTATAATGAGTATGATTATTTGCTATATGCAATAAAGATCCATCTATGAGTCCAAAAATGTAGATTAACAAATGATATATATATATTAACTCCCGAGCTAAGTTGCAAAGAGGGGATAGTTAAGAGATTGAAATATGATGAACTAGTATTTATCATTATTCTTGTATGCTAAGTATGATTATCTGCTATATGCAATCTATGATATGATTATGAACTCGGAATACGATTTGAAGCCTTATTGAGAGAAATTATAAAGGCCTATCTATGAGTCCGAAAATGTAGATAACAATTGAGATGATGATCCCGTACCAGATTACAGAGGAGGAATAGTAAAGAGATTGAGATGAGGAGATAATAATATGTTAGGACAACCTTAGGGGGGGTAAAGGTTGTATTTAAAAATATTTCACAAATAAAAATTCTCTTATCAAAATCAACAATAAATATTGCATGCACAACAAATATATAAATAAAATTAAGTGCACAACGGGAATATAAAGAGATAAGGGTAGAGAATGTTGATACCGACACCGAGATTTAAAGTGGTTCACCACCAACTGGCTGGCTAGTCCACTTGCCGAGACACTTCTCGACACACTGATTCACTATAAGTGTTCTTTATGGTAGAACACAAACCTTGATACAATGATAATAAAATCTCTTGCTTTTGCTCGAGAACGTGAATCACTCACACTATTCAAATACTTACAAGAGAATATATCTCACAATATTAATCACTCTTGTATAAGTATAACACTTGGATTTGTGAGAGGTTGATCACTCAAAAATTATAACTTGAATAAGTTATTAAATGAGATGAGGAGCTGAGTAATCTTTTTTTTTGAGCTGTGTATTCAATGTCTACAAGTCTTGGCATAAATGCTGAGAAGCTGCATGTATTTAAGCTGGACGTGGCAACGGTCAAAAGCTCACCGCGGTATACCGCCTATATGGGCGCGGTATACCGCCCAGAAAAAGTAGCTGACCAAAAGTAAGTCAACCTGCAAAAGCCTGCAACTCGTACCAGCAGAGCCGCGGTATACCGCCATACACCACGCGGTATACCGCCTGACAAAGGTGGCTGACAGCAGGAAGGTCAACCTGCAAGATCCTGCCATACGTAACAGAGCCGCGGTATACCGCCGAGCATCACGCGGTATACCGCCTGAAAAAGGTGTCTGCGTCAGGAGCGACCATAGCTTAAAAAGGCAACTGAATTCTTTTTGTTTTATTCCAAAAAGGTCAACATTCTTAAATTAAATCAAAGATTTAAAAATAGTGTTGGGTTAGGTTTTTTAAAATATCCAAGTGGTATATTATTTTAGGGTGTTTATTATTATGAGATATATGATGACGTAAACACCAGTCTTGGACTCTTCAGATAAAATCTTCATGTTGTCCAATTAACTGCACACTTGGATAAAATTGTTAGAAAAACAATAATACGGTGTGTTTGTAATCATCAAAATAAATATATAAAATATATAGAGATGTGGTACACTTGCACCAACAATCTCCCCCTTTTTGATGATGACAAACACAACCGCTAAACACGAGAGCATACTCGGTTTCTCTCCCCCTTTTGTCGAAGCAAAAAGGGTTAAGAAAGACGCTATGCTCCCCCTCGAGAGATGCTCCCCCTCAAAATATGCATATAATTGAGAGTAGCATTATCTCATGGGTTATACTCAAGCATGCCTAAACCAAGTCTTAATTTAAAGAACGATTTTTTGTTTAGGGCTTTAGTAAAAATATCGGCCAAATTGTCTTCGGAATCAACTTTTTCAAGCACGATGTGGCCTTTTTGAACATTATCTCGTAGAAAATGATGTCGCAACTCAATATGTTTGGTACGAGAATGTAAAACGGGATTTTTACTTAGGTTTATAGCACTTGAGTTATCACACATAATTGGAATTTTGGATTGACGTACCTCAAAGTCGGTAAGTGTGTGCTTCATCCATAGAACTTGAGCACACGCTCTCGCGGCGGCTACATATTCCGCTTCGGTAGTGGATAAGGCTACGGAATGTTGTTTCTTGGAAAACCAAGACACAAGCGAGAGACCTATAAAGGCACATACTCCACTAGTGCTTTTTCGATCAACCATCGAGCCACCAAGATCGGAATCGGTGAAGCATGTTACTTCTAGCTCGGGTTGTTTTGGATACCATAGTCCAAGATTCGTAGTCCCTCTAAGATATCTAAAAATACGCTTGACGGCTTCATAGTGAGATTGTTTAGGCGAAGATTGAAAGCGAGCACATAAACACACACTATACATGATATCAGGTCTACTAGCAGTTAGATACAATAAGCTACCAATCATGCCACGATAAATCTTTTCATTAAAATCGGTTCCCTCTTCGTCACTAGATAATTTTAGATTGGTGGTCATCGGAGTTTCAACAGGTTTGACATTTTCAAAATTAAACTTTTTCAACATGTCTTTACAGTATTTTGATTGACTTATAAAAGTACCATTTTCACTTTGTTTTATTTGCAATCCTAAGAAGAATTTTAATTCTCCCATCATGCTCATTTCAAATTCATTAGTCATTTTTGTAGCAAATTCATTACAAAGATTTTCATTTGTAGAACCAAAGATAATATCATCAACATACACTTGCACAACCACAATATCATTTTGAGCATATTTGACAAACAAAGTATTATCTATTTTACCCATAATATAACCACTTGTAATTAAAAAGGATTTTAATCTATCATACCACGCACGCGGAGCTTGCTTTAAACCATAAAGCGCCTTTTTTAATTTATAAACATGCGTCGGATTTTCAAAATTTTCAAACCCGGGAGGTTGGGAAACATATACCTCCTCATTTATAAAACCATTTAGGAAAGCACTTTTGACATCCATTTGATATAATTTAAAATTTTTAGCATTTGCAAAAGCGAGAAGCATTCGAATAGACTCTAACCTTGCAACTGGTGCAAAGGTTTCATCATAATCGATACCTTCTTGTTGATTGTACCCCTTGGCAACTAGACGTGCCTTGTTTCGGGTGACTTCACCGTTTTCGTCTACCTTGTTACGAAAGACCCATCGTGTGCCAATAATGGTTTGACCGCTAGGGCAAGGAACTAAGTCCCACACATCATTCCTAGTAAACTGGTTTAACTCTTCTTGCATGGCCATTATCCAATCCTCATCACCTAAAGCTTCTTCTATGTTTTTAGGTTCTATGGCTGAGATAAAGGCGTGAAAGGCACAAAGGGTATGGATTTGTGATCTAGTCGTTCTTTGGTTTAGGTCACCTATGATTTGATCTACGGGATGGCCTCTAGATGTTCTAAGGTTAGGATCATCTACTCCTTGTGGAACATAACATGGAGGGGCATCACTAGATTTTACATTGTTTGTAAGAGATTGGGTTCCTAAGTCCAAGGTTCTAAGATGTTGGGCTAATGCATCTCCTTCACAACCATTATCATTTACTAAGGGTGCACTAGGTTTAGGAGGACTTTCATCAAAGCTTACATTTAGGGATTCTTCTACAACCATGGTCTCTTTATTAAGGACTCTATAGGCTTTGCTATTCCAAGAATAACCAAGGAATACTCCCTCATAGGCTTTTGGGTCAAATTTGGTCAAATAAGATTTGGTATCTAAAATAAAACATTTACAACCAAATACCTTAAGATGGGCTAAGGAAGGCTTTCTACCACGTAGGATCTCATAAGGGGTCTTATTTAGGATACTCCTAATTAGCACACGATTGAGGACATAGGTCGCGGTAGCTACGGCATCACACCAAAACTTTTGGGGAACTTGATGTTCATTGAGCATAGTCCTACTCATTTCTTGTAGGGTTCTATTTTTCCTCTCCACAACCCCATTAGATTGAGGAGTGCGAGGAGCAGAAAAATTGTGCGTTATACCATATTTGTCGCAAAACGCACCAAATTGAGTTTCATTATCGAATTCGCGTCCATGGTCCGTACGAATCGAAACAATCGTGCAACCTTGTTGGTTTTGAATTCGTTTTCCCAAAATCTTAAATTTTTCAAAAGCTTCATTTTTATGTTTTAAAAATAAAGTCCACGTATATCGGGAAAAATCATCTACAATTACTAGAGTGTAATAATTTCCTCCAAAACTTTGAATGGCCATAGGGCCAAAAAGATCCATGTGTAAAAGTTCTAAAACTCTTTTAGTTGAAATCACATTTTTTGATTTATGAGAAACATGAGTTTGTTTGCCGACACGACATGCATCACAAAAATGATTATCAAATTTTAATTTTGGAAGGTTACTCACAAGCTCCTTATTTTTCAAATTTTGAATTAATCTAAGGTTAGCGTGACCTAAACGTCTATGCCACAAGGTCGAATTATCATATACGGAAGATAAACAAACATTTTCATTTACATCAGTTTTACAAACATAAAGATTTCCTTTTATAACCCCATTCAAAAGAACTTTACCATTTTTCAGAATTTTGCAAGAGTCTTCTTCAAAAACAACAATTATACCATTTTTGCACAGTTGACGAACACTTAGCAAGTTAAATTTCAAATTATCAACATGCGTAACATCTAAAAATGTAACATTGTTGCAAGAAATTGTACCTTTCCCAATTACCTTTCCTTTGGAGTTTCCTCCAAAAATTACTAGTCCACCATCACATGACTCATATGATGAAAAAAGATTATGGTTTCCGGTCATGTGACGTGTGCATCCACTATCAAGAATCCAATCCATATCAAGATTTATCTACAACATTTAAAGTACAACTTTTATGGTCCCCACATCTTATGGGTCCTTTGAAAGTTAGCATAGAAAACCACATATAATAATACATATATTTTCACAAAAATATACAGACAAGAAAATTATTTACTCAACCCTTTTCGGTAGCTCTACTTGGAAGCGACCAGGAAAGACGGTGAGGGTGGTAAGCGCGAAGGCACTTTAAAAACCGACCTCATTAGAATTCGAAGAATTCGCCTTTATCTTTCCTAGACACCGTATCCAAATAGGTGAGCCTATTCGGAGTTGATTCATAATTTTCAACACAGAATATATATATATATGTATATAATATATATATACAAAAAAAAAATTAAAACCATAAACGCATGCCACCGGGATTATCAACACTAAAGGAGCCTTTAGGAATCCACTTTGGTACCATTTTAATTTTACGATCATATTTATCAAAGACGTAAAAAGGAGCATGCATATTCACACTATTTTTTGGTCTAGAAAATTTACTATTATACATGCATGCATAAGATTTCCTAGACTTATAATTCACATTATTTATGTTGGACATATATGAGGATTTTTGCACATACGGTTTTCTCATTTCAACATTTTTAGGTGGTTCAAAATATCTTTTGATAGGCATACATACGCACTTATCTTTACACATATCGGAACCAACGCCTTTTCTACAATTAGTGCTATTTGACATATTTAACATTTTAAGCACTTTCTCATTGCTACTTTGAAAGGCATGTGCTAACAAGTTATCTTTTTCATGTTTATCACATTTTTCTTTTAAACATGCATTTTCCTTTTTAAGCACATCACAATTAGCACATAAATCATTTTCAACTATTCTTTTCTCAAGGCATGCAATTTCTTTATTTAAAATGTCACAAGAATTGCAAACATATTTTTCACTTAATTTATTTTCTAAATTTATGATTTTTTCATTATCGCATGCAATTTTTTGTTTGCTATCATGAATTTCCTTTTTACTTAATAATAATTCTTCCTTTAGTTTTGCGTTCTCATCTTTATAATTATTTGTAAGCATAACCATTTTTTGAAAGGCATCATTTAACATATCAAGATCATCATCATCATTACATTCATCATCGCTAGAGTAATTTGAGTAACACGAGTTTACCTCATCGTCGCCTTCCGCCATGAGACAAGTGGCTTCATACTCATTTTCATCTTCACTTGCGCTCCACGCGCCTCCAACGAAGGCTTTCTCCTTCTTGATTTTAGGTTTATTTCTTTTTGGACACTCGTTGGCATAGTGATCCTTGTCTCCACATGAGTAGCAAAAGCCCTTCTTTTTCTTGGCTTCTTCATCATCGCTTGATTCGCCATTTTTATTTATTTTGTCGTTCCGTTTATGGAACTTTCGGCTTCGGTTTTCTCCACCACGGCGATAATCTCCTTTTCTTTGAAACCTATCATTTCTTGAAAACTTTTTGTTAGCTAAAAATTTAGAAAAATTTCTTACTAACATGGCTACATCGTCAAGATGTTCGGGTTGATCCTTTGAGGAGTTAGCTTTCTCCTTCTTTTTCTTCTTCTCCTTCTCGTCACTTGAAGTTGAAGCTTTAAGCGCCAAAGATTTCTTTTTATCATGCTCCCGATCTTTGTTCCTTTTTAGTGCAATTTCATGCACTTTGAGATTTCCAATGAGATCATCTAATTTCATCATTGAGAGGTCACGGGAGTCTTCCAACGATGTGATTTTCGGCATCCACTCCGGAGGAAGCGCTCGAAGAATTTTTCGCACGTAATCTTCGTTTGGATAAGTTCTACCAAGACCTTTCAAGCTCACCATGATAAGGTTAAAACGTTTAAACATTGAGTCGATTGACTCATCTTTTAACATCTCAAACATTTCATAATCATGTACAAGAATATTTATTTTTGAGCTTTTGACTTGAGAATTTCCTCTATGAGTGTTATTTAGATTTTCCCAAATATCGTGAGCAGTTTCACAAGAATAAACACGTTCAATCTCATCTTTAGTAAGTGCCGAAAAAAGAATATTTTTAGCTTCAAAATTTAAGCAAACCCAAGCATCCTCAGCGGCGGACCATTCCGCTACTGGTTTTTCACTAATTACTCCATCTTTGGTTTTGGTGGGTTTATAATCTCCATTTTTAATAATGTCCCAAATTTTTCGACTTTTGCCACGAACGTAGCATTCAAAAAGATTTGCCCAAAGACCAAAATTTTCGGTGTCAATTTGCGGAATTTTTGTAGAAATAATTCCCTCAGAGGTTGCCATTTAAAATAGGAACAAGTTTTAAAAATACAACGATTTTTTTAAAAAAAAACTTGCAACCTGCTCTGATACCAATTGTTAGGACAACCTTAGGGGGGGTAAAGGTTGTATTTAAAAATATTTCACAAATAAAAATTCTCTTATCAAAATCAACAATAAATATTGCATGCACAACAAATATATAAATAAAATTAAGTGCACAACGGGAATATAAAGAGATAAGGGTAGAGAATGTTGATACCGACACCGAGATTTAAAGTGGTTCACCACCAACTGGCTGGCTAGTCCACTTGCCGAGACACTTCTCGACACACTGATTCACTATAAGTGTTCTTTATGGTAGAACACAAACCTTGATACAATGATAATAAAATCTCTTGCTTTTGCTCGAGAACGTGAATCACTCACACTATTCAAATACTTACAAGAGAATATATCTCACAATATTAATCACTCTTGTATAAGTATAACACTTGGATTTGTGAGAGGTTGATCACTCAAAAATTATAACTTGAATAAGTTATTAAATGAGATGAGGAGCTGAGTAATCTTTTTTTTTGAGCTGTGTATTCAATGTCTACAAGTCTTGGCATAAATGCTGAGAAGCTGCATGTATTTAAGCTGGACGTGGCAACGGTCAAAAGCTCACCGCGGTATACCGCCTATATGGGCGCGGTATACCGCCCAGAAAAAGTAGCTGACCAAAAGTAAGTCAACCTGCAAAAGCCTGCAACTCGTACCAGCAGAGCCGCGGTATACCGCCATACACCACGCGGTATACCGCCTGACAAAGGTGGCTGACAGCAGGAAGGTCAACCTGCAAGATCCTGCCATACGTAACAGAGCCGCGGTATACCGCCGAGCATCACGCGGTATACCGCCTGAAAAAGGTGTCTGCGTCAGGAGCGACCATAGCTTAAAAAGGCAACTGAATTCTTTTTGTTTTATTCCAAAAAGGTCAACATTCTTAAATTAAATCAAAGATTTAAAAATAGTGTTGGGTTAGGTTTTTTAAAATATCCAAGTGGTATATTATTTTAGGGTGTTTATTATTATGAGATATATGATGACGTAAACACCAGTCTTGGACTCTTCAGATAAAATCTTCATGTTGTCCAATTAACTGCACACTTGGATAAAATTGTTAGAAAAACAATAATACGGTGTGTTTGTAATCATCAAAATAAATATATAAAATATATAGAGATGTGGTACACTTGCACCAACATAATATTCTTTATTTTATATATAGAATATGTTCGGAGAAATGATACATTGTATGCCGGACGCATATAGTAGTATCAATTATTACATATATTGTATTATGTGAATTATGTGCTTTTACTAAAATAGGCATCCGGTCACCGAGGGCACTTGGGTACGGTATGATGGGAACCGATTACTCGTCATAGACCAAAGGGTGTAATTTTAGTAATTGGGTGTACCTTGAACCATGAGTCTCGATTTGAGTATCGCGATATTATAATCCCATGGGGACCATTGATTCTGAGGTGGAATGTGGAATAGGCAGATTTTGATTTGTAATTCCCATTTCGATTTATGGAAGATCAGAGATTTCCATTGTTTTCGGGAAGATCGGAGATTTCCCTGTGATGAGAGGAAGATTAGAGATAGGCATAAAGTAATTTGTAATCTCTACTTCCTGATTAAGAAATAGGCAGGTTTTGACTTGTAATTTCTTGTGTGTGAATATTGATTGTGAATCTGAGACGATTCATAGTTAACTCTTAATTTGTTGTTACGATTAAATGAGTTAGTCGTAGGAATGGGAGTGGGGTAGATTTCCCGATTTGGAAAGGAGTTGTCGTACGGTAAGATGGGTGAGAACAGGTTTGAGTTATCTGTTCATGTTGTAATTATTAAATTTTATTTTGATTTGAGTATTCTCACTAGGCGAAAGCCTAATGTTTCAAGTTGAATCTTCTTACCAGGTACAAGCTCCGGGAAGTAGCGGGAATGAGAGAAGAAAACTTTTGGAAAGATTCAGACTTAGAGATACCAGAGGATCTAGTCATTCTTTGATGCTTTTGGGACGATTGTTTAGATAACTGGATTAATCTGATTGTTATGTCATGATTAGATTAATAAGTTATTTAAGTAATGTCGTTTGTATATAGAAACCTTACATTCGATCCTCAGGATATATAAGTTTGAAAGTTTTTGATCATAACTTGTGGAAATTTTAAAGTTTAAATTGACTCTGTTTTTAGGGTGTTTCAGTATGGTATCAGAGCACTAGTTTAAGCGAACTAAGTATGCTGATGAGATACTTAGACTTAAGCTGAGATGTAGTAGGTTATGATATGTGAGATATGGGTAGAAGTGTTAAGACGGGATAGTCTTAGAGTTAACGGAAATACGTGAAATTAGTGCTATGACAATGATAACGGGAATTCTCCTGTATGATATGTTCACAATTTCAATTAGCTACTGTTATTATGAATATATTGTTACACGAGCATGTCTATTTCTGAATTGTTACAGTGACTAACGATCGGTAAAGTACGTTTTGTATGTATGTAAGTGCATAACCATTTCTTGTGGTTATCTCTATAAGTTATAGTAAAGTGATGGTGAATTCTTCACCAAGGTCCTTTAGAGGACAAAGCAGTATATGATTGGGGGTTTGAAGGACAACCTAGAATTGGTGGGACTCATGAAAGTCTGCCAAGGCGACCTTTAATAGGTGATTTGATATGTGCAGAGATAGAGTATGAGATGATTGATTAAGACAGAATTAGTATGACATGGTTGAGTATAGGAACCATGGAATGCAGATATAGCAATTATTATAAGGCCGAGAGGGCGATTTCGGGTCGGAAGTAAAGTTTCAATGATAAGTTATATAAGTAAAACGATTGACCTTGTTTGAGTAAATAGCCTTCATTGCAAGTAAATTTTTGTGAATGATGTTTTAGTGTGTGTTATATGAGTTTTCTCGATTTCAAATCAAATGCGTAAATAACAATTTTATTCAAGGATGAGTTAGTATATGCAAGTACGTATTTAAAGAAAAAGGGGCAATTTCAATTACGCTGCCTAACGAAATCTTGGGGCTTAACAACTTGCAAAATACTTCATACTTTACATAAAAGTTGTATGATAGCGAATAGGTCAAGAAAGTGTTGATCAATAAACTTTTTATAACCAACAAAGGTATTGAGTTGATGATGTCATATAAAAGAGTGTGAGAAAACGACTAGTTTACTCTGTGTCAGTAAAATTTTAAACTTTTGTCGTATGAAAAGATCATTATTTAAGATATTACTATTGTAACAACATTTTTGTTTGTTGTTGAGAAAGATTGAGTTTTTACGGAAATTTGTAGACTAACAGTTTTGAGATCGTTGAGTAGTACATGGGAGTTATGAAAATGATTGGGGCGTGTGTGCTCATGTTGTTTCGAATGTTGTTTATTTAAATGAGAAAAGTGTGGATTGAGTTATTTATTATATTGTCATGCATAAAGGCTATGAACTCGCTAGGTCGTAGAGTATTACGCTATAAGCTAAGAAAGAACTCCAAGAGTGGAGAGGTGTTGGATAAACCTTGGGAGAAAATTGTGGTTTTGGTAATTGTATTCAAATGAGAGATGAACAGTGGGAGAGTCGAAAGTGAACTTTAGTAACAATAATACGAGGGTCTGTACTCTTGTTCGGTGATTAGTAATACAGTTGCCGAGGGTCGGTCGTGTCTGGAGGAAGAATTAGGTTCAGGGTTAAGGAAGTATTGAGATGTCAAGTTTTGACTTTGAAGGCGAGAGTTGTGTAAGGTATTCGAGGCCTTTTGTCTGTCACTGGGTACGGTATGGATACGTCCCGCGTATGCCCGTGCGGGTAGGAACAAAACCGTGAGCGATACCGGTATGTTGTTATGCAGAGGGTATGCGCAAAGTGGGTTTTAGTGTGTGCGACACAATTGGGGAATTGTGAATGTTTTGAGAGTGATAAACTTTTATTTTGGGGTCGATGGCCATTTTAGGGATTAATAAGGTAAAGATTTTGAGTAAAGAGGCATTTTGGTTTACGTAACCGTGTGGGTGACACGTGTTTAACCAAACGTTTGTTTTGACCTTAAAGGCCTGATTTATATTCAAATGAGTCTTTTGAATGTTTGTCAGTTTTAGTGACTCGAGATGGAGTATTGGATGTGTTATATGCTTAACTGCATTGTATTTGAACCAGTGACAGTTTAAGCGTTGGTCTTAGGTGTAAAGACTGTTTGATATTTTACTTAGTATCTTTGGAACTAATGAACCTGGGCGTATTATATACATTGTGGAGTATGAAAGAGTTGCATTTACGTGTACTTGCAAATGATTTGACTTCATTGGGAAAGTAGCAATGAAGGGGTCGTAAGAATTATCATGCCTCGGAGCGTATGTTGCATAATGTGAGTTAGATGTATTTATTTGCGTGAGTTGATATTGATAAATAATCTTTAGATCCTTTGAGTAGATGACTCAGTTTTGGATTCGGTTAAGTCTTAAGAACTTTAACCCGATTTGATAAGCTTGGCGTAGGCTTGGGGTTGAACTTGCATAAGCGGTATTGAAAATTTAAGTTTTTATAATATGAATGCATTGGTTATCCTTTTGGGATTATGTATGAATGTTAAGTTTAAATCAGAAGCTTAAAAGTTGAAGGATCACCTTGTGGGATTGTTAGAACAGTGAAGGAATGTTGCTTTTAGATAAGTGTTTACTTACGATGTGGAAGATTTATAAAAAATGAAATATTAGAGATGAACAAAGGGGGTGTATAGATTGTGTTGATCTGAGAGGAATTGTACCCTGTCTATGCAACATATTGGAAGCACAAAGAGCTAGTAAGAACGAATAAGTTCAAGATTAATTAGAAAATCGTGAGTGGTAGTTCAATTAAAGTTGGGGAGGAGATATTTAGTGATATAGACTCGGGTATTTGGACGAGAAAACAAGATTATAAAATTAAATAGGTACGAATGACTATGAGAGATGTGGTCTGTGGTAAATGTTATGGGTGGAGAATGTATGATCAAGTAGTGGCATTAATTGCCAAGATACATGTGTCATCTAGTATGAGATGTGATGTTAGAAAGAGGAAGTATCCGAATGGAAATTTCGGGAATTCCGGTTGGAAAGTATTATTTGTTAATAAAGTTGATAGAATATGTGGTTTGTAAGATAACTTGGTAATATGGCTTATATCGAAATAGAATGTCGGAACAGTGGTGAGTGTTTATCCAAAGAAATTTTGAGGGAATGAGTTGCCAATTAAGTTGTATTTTAAATCACTGGAAGTTTAATAAAGATGATGAGTATGTAGGTCAATGTGGTGTAGCGAAGGCAAGATTGTTAAGGAATATAAGTTGCTCCTTATGTGTGAAAGAAATGTACGAGAATACTGTAACCGTTAAGCTATAGTGTTGGAATATTCAGTGGATGTAAAAGAAATACATCGAATGCAGTTCTCGGTGTTACGAGGATTTGGCTAGAGATCTTAACTGACGTTTTTAGAAAAACTGTCCTTTTGAATTATAGCTGTGTGGTGGATATTCCGTGTAAGCAAGAGAGAAATGATAACGGTATGCTAGACTAAGGGATAGTCAAACATGGATTTGATGATAACAATTACTCTAAGAAGATTGGTTATAAGTATATCATTTGGATCTTCCGCCAGAATTGGAAGGAGTTCATAATACCTTCCAAGTATGTTATCTTCGGAACTATTTTGGCTAAATAGGAAAGATGTGATTGTACTCACTGATGTGAGAATAGATGAAAAGAGCCGATGTGTAGAAGAACCAGAGGCAATTTTTGAAAGATCGGTTATAAAGCTACGTAGTGGCAAAGAGGTAGTTATGTTGAAAGTGCAGTTGAAACATCATAGAGGTACTAATGTAACTTTAGAGTCCGAAGAGAGTATGAGGGGTAGGTATCCTCATTTGTTTACCTGACTTTGATTTCGGGGACGAAATCATTTTCAAGTTGGGGAGTATTGTAACATCCCGAATTTCTGTTATATTATTTTATGAATTACAAATTAACTTGGGGGTTAAGTTTGTAATTGTTTAAAAGTGTTGGTTGAAGTAGATTTTCAATTTGAGGGTTGTAGTGTCATTCTTTTAAAGATAAGGGTTCATTTGGTAAATAGCCTTATGATTCATGCTTAATTTAAGTGAGGTGTCCAAATGCTAGTCATTATAGACTAAGTGTGTGAGTGTGTGTTCATGGTGTGTGTTTCGGTTTTGGAAAGAAAAGAGAACCGAGAGAGATTGAGATAGAAAAGACGAGAAAAGAGAGAAGGGAATTGCTTGGAATGCTATAATCTGGATTGGTTTGAAGAATCAAAAAGGTAATTATCTCATTTAAATTCTTCATCTTTTTAGTAAAAGTTTTCTATGGAAATCTTAGTTGGGTTTTGGTAAATTTTGATGTTTATGAGAATCTGAGTTTTGAGTATGTTAAGATAAGGTTAAGAAACATATCTGCAAGTTTGTATAAACATACATGGGTTAAAAGTATAAAAATCTGGGTCTTAGGATGAACTTAGTGGACTGAGACTTGGATGAATATCATCGAAGTCGCAACCTTGAGTTGCGACATTCATGATTGTCGCAATGGGCAGTTGCGATTTGGTAGTGGAGTCGCAGTAGACCGTTGCGACTTGGAGTTGGAGTCGCAACAGTTGACTGCGACTTGGTATTGTAGTCGCAACAGTGGACTGCGACTTGGGGTGGAATCGCAATGGTGAGTTGCGATTTAGAGCTGAGATCGCAACAGTTGGTTGCGATTTGGATCTGGAATCGCAATAGGTGGTTGCGACTTCAGTTGATTGAGACTTGAGATGTAATTTTTAGAAATTAAGAATTCTCAGTTGTAGAGGGTTCTGTTTTGAAAAATTAATATCAGTATATGTAAATTGATTAATACAGTAAACTGTGGTAGTGAAGAAAGGAGCCCTTGCGAGTTAAAAAGGATTAAAAGGAGTGTTAACGCATCAGGTGAGTTTATTCAACTCTCTTTAAAATTCAGTAATCAATATTGAATTAGATGTTTTATATGTATGCATGAATATGTTTTATATGGACTTGATTACGTCATAGATAAGCCAAGAGGGCGATTAAAGGTTGTGCTATGTTGAATTCCATGCTAAAATTTCTAAGATGAGTTATCTGAGAAGTTAATGAATCGGAATTATTAATATTCCTTATAATGAGTATGATTATTTGCTATATGCAATATGTTATATGATTATTAACTCTAATTATTAATATTCCTTATAATGAGTATGATTATTTGCTATATGCAATAAAGATCCATCTATGAGTCCAAAAATGTAGATTAACAAATGATATATATATATTAACTCCCGAGCTAAGTTGCAAAGAGGGGATAGTTAAGAGATTGAAATATGATGAACTAGTATTTATCATTATTCTTGTATGCTAAGTATGATTATCTGCTATATGCAATCTATGATATGATTATGAACTCGGAATACGATTTGAAGCTTTATTGAGAGAAATTATAAAGGCCTGTCTATGAGTCCGAAAATGTAGATAACAATTGAGATGATGATCCCGTACCAGATTACAGAGGAGGAATAGTAAAGAGATTGAGATGAGGAGATAATAATATTCTTTATTTTATATATAGAATATGTTCGGAGAAATGATACATTGTATGTCGGACGCATATAGTAGTATCGATTATTACATATATTGTATTATGTGAATTATGTGCTTTTACTAAAATAGGCATCCGGTCACCGAGGGCACTTGGGTACGGTATGATGGGAACCGATTACTCGTCATAGACCAAAGGGGTGTAATTTTAGTAATTGGGTGTACCTTGAACCATGAGTCTCGATTTGAGTATCGCGATATTATAATCCCATGGGGACCATTGATTCTGAGGTGGAATGTGGAATAGGCAGATTTTGATTTGTAATTCCCATTTCGATTTATGGAAAATCAGAGATTTCCATTGTTTTCGGGAAGATCGGAGATTTCCCTGTGATGAGAGGAAGATTAGAGATAGGCATAAAGTAATTTGTAATCTCTACTTCTTGATTAAGAAATAGGCAGGTTTTGACTTGTAATTTCTTGTGTGTGAATATTGATTGTGAATCTGAGACGATTCATAGTTAACTCTTAATTTGTTGTTACGATTAAATGAGTTAGTCGTAGGAATGGGAGTGGGGTAGATTTCCCGATTTGGAAAGGAGTTGTCGTACGGTAAGATGGGTGAGAACAGGTTTGAGTTATCTGTTCATGTTGTAATTATTAAATTTTATTTTGATTTGAGTATTCTCACTAGGCGAAAGCCTAATGTTTCAAGTTGAATCTTCTCACCAGGTACAAGCTCTGGAAAGTAGCGGGAATGAGAGAAGAAAACTTTTGGAAAGATTCAGACTTAGAGATACCAGAGGATCTAGTCATTCTTTGATGCTTTTAGGACGGTTGTTTAGATAACTGGATTAATCTGATTGTTATGTCATGATTAGATTAATAAGTTATTTAAGTAATGTCGTTTGTATATAGAAACCTTACATTTGATCCTCATGATATATAAGTTTGAAAGTTTTTGATCATAACTTGTGGAAATTTTAAGGTTTAAATTGACTCTGTTTTTAGGGTGTTTCATAATTTACTAAATTCAATTTTTTAAAATTATTATTTACTGAATCGTGTAATCAAGGAAGTTTCCTAATTTATTGCGATTTGTTGATATCCAATTTAAATTAACCGTAATCTTAATATTAAGGTTTTGTTTTTTTAAACTCTATCGTGTTCTTAATCTGCAGATGCTATCAATATTCTTAATCTGTTTTTGTGTTCTTCATCATGAAACCCATGAACAAGAATCCATGAAATTAATCAACCCAGAATCATGAATCCATATAATCATTCCAGAATCATGAATGGGTTCAAATCATTCCAGAATCCATTAATTAATCAACCCAGAATCATGAATCCATATAATCATTCCAGAATCCATGAAATTAATCAACCTAGAATCATGAAGGATTTAATGGATTCATGGACCGAACAAGATTTCATGTATGGTTGTGGTTAAAGAACTTGAATATGATTCAACTGCGATTTCAGACGATGAAGATCAGAAGATGAAGAACACGACGATTTCAAACGATGAAGACGAAGAACACGACGATTTCAGACGATGAAGACGAAGTATACGGCGGATTCAGCAGATTCATGGATCGAACTAAATTTCATGTATGTTGTTTTCAGTAACTAAATTCAAGTTCATGAAATGCAGTTGAAATGCGTCGCTTTCGTTCGATTCTGCTACATGATTTGCACGAGTTTTCTTCACATCCCGTTACATCCTTCGACGGCAACCCATAAGATGAACCGGTATAAACACCACTCTAAAAGACTTCACCAATAAAAATCTCCGGGCGTGTTCATCGTCTTCTCCGGTCGTATTCATCGTCCTCTCCGACCATATTCATCGTCTTCTTCATCATATTCACCGTCTTCTTCGTAATGCTTCACCTGAATCCTCACCCGTTTGTTCATGAACTTTTGACGGAAACAACCGAAAGATATCGTAGATCTGAATTGAATAAAACAACACCCGTTAATAAATTAAAAATCACCTTCTGCTGACAGGGTTCATGTAAACAGAAGAACTTAAATAAAAAAAGCGTAAACATCTGGATGTGATCCTTAAAACCTCTTGAAAGCATTTCGTTGGCTTCATCCAACACAAACATTTTGATGTAATCAAACTCTGTTACGTGCAATCACACAAAACTTGGAGAAGGTGTATTAATTATTTTATTATAAATTCTATAAATAACTGATTTTTTTGTGGTGAATTGTTGTGTTGGATTCGGGAAGGTGAATCCCGCAGATTTTGCTCCTGATTTTGGAAGATGTCGAAGCTTCATGTTTTGACCACAATACCCCTATGCCCCTCTTTTCTTTATGAAATTAATTATACAAAGCTCCTTAATTACACAAATTGCCACCGCATGAATCTGGTACGTTGATCTATTTTGATCTATTTAATGGATGGTGATTTGGATGGTTCTATAGTTTCTAAGAATGGGGTGGTTTATATATATATATATATATATATATATATATATATATATATATATATATATATATAGAGAGAGAGAGAGAGAGAGGCTCACTAAAATGTATACTATGAAAAATGTGTAAACTATGTAAACTAATCTAGACCGTAGATCGTTTCAATCAATGGTCCTAATAGGGGCGGTGGCAATAACGTAATAATCTATGAAACCGGTGGCAAGATGGTCCAATTAGAAATATGAAAAGGGTAAAAGAGTAAACTGGCGTGCGACAGAAATTGGAATCGATAAGGAAACCTTGAAATTAGGGATAGCTTCCATATTTACGGCCTCAACAATCCAAAAAGAGGTTATTATTATGTGAAAACAATATCGAGATTCTATGAAAACTTGGTACGAAAACCTTTGAAGATTCTTGTGGTGCGATTCGGTTCATAGAAATGGAGGACCAGAACAGAGGCGTACGAGTTTAGGGTTTTCATATGGTTTTGGTTAGTGGAGTCGATTTTCATATGATTTCGGTTAATAGCAAACGTCAAATTCATATGAAAATTGTATTTTATATGACAAATTTTCATTTTCATATCTTTCACTTTCCACATATCAAAAGTCAGATTTCACATACCCAAAATTAGAGTTCACGTACTTGGAAGTATTCATTTCATATGAAATCAACATTTTTTACAGGAAAGTTATGAAATACCCAAAATTCATCAAAGTAGAAACTGAAAGATATGAAAACCCCTTTCAAATTGGGGGTTTTCATACCCTTCGGACACAAATTCAAAGATCAAATTCAAATGAGGTTTTCATACCATTCATTTTTTATGTGATGTGAAATCTGAATTTGGTATGTGGAAACTGAAAGATATGAAAAATACAAGATTTTCATAGAAAATAAAGTTTTCATATGAATTCTTCACTGGAGTAGCATCGATTGCATCATCATCATCATCTTCGTTGCAACCGTATGTAAGAATGAAATCAACGAATACATCATCAACAAGCATGTCGCCGTGAATGGTTTCTTCGTCGTTTTTTTCTTCATCCATATTGATCGACATAATCACAAACGCGAAAACACATAAATCAAGGTTTGGAACAGTAATGATGAAGAGACAAAAATGAAGAAGACGATGGTGAACAGTATCCGTATTTTTCTTCTTCCATGTTAGTCGACATGATGACAACAAGTGGAAAAGAAAGAGAAAAATCCAAATTGGTACGAAAATCTGGAACAAAAAACAGTTATGGGGATGAAGATGGGTTTTTCAAAACGGTTCAATGAAGAAGATGATGATGCATAAATCGGATATGATCAAAAAAATAAAAATATATATACCACTTCCTAAAATAAAGGATTGTTATCCTTAATTATGTAATTTCCGAAAATAAAAGAAAAGGTATGAAAGACTAATTTACCCTTAATGACATATTAATCTAGATTAAAAATCAATGGCTAGGATGAGTTTACATAGTTTACACACATTTAGTAGTTTACATTTTATTATCCCTCTATATATATATATATATATATATATATATATATGAGGTGAGTTCAAACGAGGAGCTTACCTATTTACGAGAACGCGAGGAGCATTCTCAACCACCAATAGTTTTCCACCTACTTGCGCCACATTTCACATTCAATATTGATTTATAATTTGAAATTTACACTTTCAACCTTTATAATTAATTACTTACTTTACTTTATACCTTTTACTTTTCTAATTTTAATTTTACACATTTATCATATTAACACATATAATCGTTTATTAACTAAAATACGTTAAAAAAATACGTTTTAATTTTAACAAGTTACACCATTGTAATAATATATATAAAATAATTAAATCAAAAAATATTCAATGGTGTAACTTGTTAAAATTAAAACGTATTTTTTTAACGTATTTTAATTAATAAACGATTATATGTGTTAATATGATGAAGGTGTAAAATTAAAATTAAAAAAGTAAAAGGTATAAAGTAAAGTAAGTAACTAATTATAGGGGTTGAAAGTGTAAATTTTAAATTATAAATCATGATTTAATGTGGCGCACGATGGGCGGAAAGGCCGTGGAAAGCTACCGCATGAATTTGTCTTAAACTCCTAATTAGTGGTTGAAAATGCTCCTCGCGTTCTCGTAAATAGGTAAGCTCCTCGTTTGAACATTTCTCATATATATATATATATATATATATCGGGCAAGATCACAACCAAATAACACAAGGATATAACGTGGTTCCACTATCGCTGTGATAGTGTACGTCCACCAAAGAGAGAGAGTAAGAGTTTATTACCAACCAAGGAGATTACAAAGTGCTTCGTACAAGAATCTTAAGATCCACGATCAACAAACGAATCCTCTCGAACGCCACTGAATATCAAGAACACTCTCAACCTCACAAACTCTAGATATCACTCTAGATACCAAATAACAAATTAAGGGAGGGTGTTTGGGGTGGATGTTGGCGAGAGGAGGCACAAGAGGGAGGAAGAAATGGTGCAGCAAAAAAAGATGGAGATGCATGGGAATTTATAGTGTCTTGATTGTTTGGAGGCCAAAGTTTCACAAGGGCAAAATGGTCTTTTGACTTTTGCTTCTTTTTGATCACGTGCAACATCCATTCAGGTAATACAATATTACATACGTATTTAATATATATGTTATATATTATAACAATTATAACGCCCCAAAACATCTATAAACTTATTTACAACATCTTTAGATATGAAACTTTATTGTTTGGACTTATAAATTAAATTTTATAGAACATCTCACAAGGATGCTTACACATCTTTTGCGTCCTATAAACCCAATTTTGTTGTTGTTGGTACCGGACTACCGGGTAGAGGTAAGGTGCATCCCACGCCATACTCTACTTCGAAATGGGACATATTGGGTGTATTTAGTTTAGTTTGGTGTAAGATTTTTGTATCCTTGACGGTTATAGGTACTCGGGGTGTACGAGTGGTCTGGAAACAACCCGTTGCCGCCTGAGCTCTGGCTGGTTCCACATGTTCTTCCAGTGCATCCAGGTGAGCTTGTTTTCGTACCTTAGGATCTCTCTATATGTCCATAACAATGGGAAAGTTGCAGGTCGGACATGGTGTCATTCTTGGGTATGTCGTATTTATATGGGAAGAGGTTTGTTGGTCCAATCACGCCTACGGTTTTGGCTTTGAGAAACGAGTTGTATACCATTCCTTATCATGAAATAGATTGGAATGAAGCACAAAATCTATGCGCAAAGGTTAGCCTACACTCAAATTTTGGGCGTCTTCTAATTTATGTTCCATCATGTTTAGCATGAAGGTATATACACACAAATGTATATGCGTGTATATATGTATATGCACATAATTACCATTTATATAAGAGACAGAATCCGCTACATCTGCACGATACTGCGGTAGCACAAACACCCCCTCCCTCCCTGTATAGACGTTAGGTTTGATAAACTGGAGATAATTGACCCATATGTTCAAGTATGAGGAGTGTTAGATGTATTGTAGTAGTAGATGTGTTAAAGTCCAGAAAAGGGAAAATAAGACTAATGGGTCGTTTAGTAAGTGCTTACTTGGCAAGCATTTACGGATGAACATGACAAGGACCGAGAATTTTACCCTTCTTAACAGGTAAATTGTTGCATAAGATACCATTTTAATGGACTACAATCTTACCCAGTAAAGTAAAGTAAGTTAGAGTGTTAAATCTTACCGGTTAAGCATTTGGATTAACAACCCCTAAACACTTTATTTACTTTCAGTTAAAAAAATATAATGAATGTATGTCATGTTGCATTACTAGTACAAATATGATAGTGTTTACTTTTCTGCAGGAAGAGCTTTACTATCCACACCCTCTCATTCAAGACATTCTATGGGCAACTATTGACAAGTTTGTGGAACCAATTCTCATGAGATGGCCCGGGAAAAAGTTGCGAGAGAAAGCGCTTCACCATGTCATGGACCATATTCATTATGAAGACTTGAATACTCGCTATGTATGCCTAAATTCGATAAACAAAGTAAGGTCATGTTTGTCGGAAGCTTAATGAGCTTAATAGGGGTCACATCTTTGAGGTGATAACTTCTATCTCTCAGGTGATAAATATGCTCTGCTGTTGGGTAGAAGATCCAAATTCAGAGGCTTTCAAGTTTCATCTCCCAAGAATACATGATTATCTATGTCTTGCTGAAGATGGCATGAAAATGAAGGTCTACATGAAACATATGATATGTTTGTTTTACATATTATGGGATCTTTATATACATAATCAGTTAATCACATCATTCAGGTTTATAATGGTAGTCAATTATGGGACACTGCTTTCGCCATTCAAGCAATTGTTTCTACAAATCTCGTTGAAGAATTTAGTCCAACGCTAAGAAAGGCACATGTTTTCCTAAAAAGGTCACAGGTGAGACTCAAAATTAACAGAACTTGAAATTAGCCACTTTATCTTCAAACAATCGTAATTGCTTCCTCTTGCTCTAAATGTCTTGGAGAATTGCCCTGGTGATCCTAAGTATTGGTATCGTCATATTTCAAAAGGTGGTTGGCCGTGTTGGAATAATCATGATTTGTATTTGATAGATAATGAAAACATGATAATAAGAAATCATACCTGATGATCCTGAGGATCCAGTAAAAGCGTTAAACATGTTTGCCATGGATTGACGGGTTCCCAGAACGAGATGATTGTATCATAATGGGATGATGATCGATTCTTAAGAGAGAGAACCGATCTTAGGGGAGGCACACGGCTGGAATTATTAGCCAATATCTCATTAGGGTTAAAAGAAAGATTAGGGTACTCTATTTATAATAAGAGTATCTTACACTTTTAACCCTTTAGTGTTTATCATGTGCAGTATAATCCCCATAGTTCCAATCATCTAATGGGAAACCATATAGTATGTCAATAATAGTAAATACGCCCATCATATATTTACCAGACATAGGGATTTCAGTTATTGTCAATTATCATATCAGGAATGATAAACGATCAGTGACGGTCACTTTTAAGGTGGTTCCAACATTCTCCCACTTGACCAAGCGATCTTTTATCTATGAGTACCAATAAGTCCGGCCGGGATAATACTCATTTTGTTTTAAACTGAAATCATAGCTAATAAGTACAGTCGTAGAGAAGAAAATCAACTCAGGACCCCCAATAGTCAAACTATGACTCAAATTTAAAACTGAATAAGCAATGATCAACTGATTAAGACAAATTTCGTTATAATAATGTCCATGCACCATTATGAGCTCAAAGCACAACTAATAGACAAACAAAATCTGAATATAGAGGAAAAATTTATTAAGATAATAATAATGACCAATAAGTACAATATGCTATTAAATTAGGTCCTTTGTAAGCCCCATCTTCGACACGTGTCCTACAAAGACGTTAGGAGGAAGACCTTTGGTCATCGGATCCGCTAGCATATTCTTTGTACTTATGTACTCAATACAAAAGACATTTTCCTCAACCCGTTCGCGCACAAACAGATACTTTGTATCAAGATACAGCCCAGCGCCAGTTGAACTGTTACTGTTCGAGAAAGTTACGGCAGCTGAGTTATCACAGTAAAGCTTCAATGGTCTAGAAATGGAGTTGACGATTTTGAGTCCACTGACCAGGTTCCTTAACAACATTCCATGACAAGAGGCATTATAAACGGCAACGTATTCAGCCATCATGGTGGACGTTGTAGTCAGCTTCTGTTTATGACTCCGCCAGGAGATAGGTCCACCAGCTAACATGAATATATACCCAGAAGTAGATTTTTTATCTTCCTTGCATTTAGCAAAATCGGAATCAGAATAACCTACTACTTCTAAGTTGTCACTTCTTCTATAAGTCAATTTGTAGTCTTTGGTCCCTTGCAGATATCGAAGAACCTTTTTAGCCGCTTTCCAGTGTGTTATTCCGGGATTAGATAAGTAACGTCCCAGCATACCAGCGATATAAGCGATATCCGGTCGAGTACAGACCTGAGCATACATAATGCTCCCTACTACAGACGAATAAGGTATCATCCTCATTTCTTCCTTTTCAATCTCAGTGCTCGGAGCTTGGAAAGAACCAAATACGTCCCCTTTAACTACTGGAGCTATAGTGGGTGTACAGTGCTGTATGTTATAGCGTTTCAAGATACGCTCAATATATGCCTTTTGAGAAAGACCCAAGACACCATTATGCCTATCTCGATGTATTTCGATACCAATGACATAAGAGGCATCACCGAGATCTTTCATGTCGAAATTTTGCGAAAGCATCCGCTTCGACTCATGCAGCATATCCAAGTTGTTACTTGCTAGTAGAATGTCATCTACGTACAAGACAAGGATTATAAAGTTACTCCCACTGATCTTGAGATAGGTGCATTGATCCACTTGATTCTTTAGAAAACCTTGCCCTTTTACGATTTTATCGAACTTGAGGTACCATTGTCGTGATGCCTGCTTCAACCCATAAATGGATTTCTTCAACTTGCAGACCATATAATCTTTACCTTCTGGAATGAATCCTTCAGGTTGTCGCATGTATACATCTTCTTGCAAGTCTCCATTCAGGAAAGCGGTTTTGACATCCATCTGATGTAACTCTAAATCATAATGAGCTACAAGTGCCATGACGATCCTTAAAGAATCTTTACGAGAGACAGGAGAGAAGGTCTCTTGATAATCGATTCCTTCCTTTTGAGTAAAGCCTTTTGCAACCAGTCTGGCCTTATAGCGTTCGATGCTTCCTTTCGGGTCTAGTTTGGTTTTGAAGACCCATTTACAACCGATGGTTTTGGATCCTTCAGGAAGTTCAACCAAGTCCCAAACATCATTATGTTGCATGGAATTAAGCTCTTCAATCATGGCTTCATTCCACTGAGTGGCCTGATCACTATTAATGGCTTCTCGATAAGAGGTAGGATCAGTAAGCTTTCCAATGTCCTCAACTTCAGATAAAAAAGGTTACGAAATCATCAAAATTTGTGGCCGTGCGTGCCCTAGATGATCTCCTGAGTTGATTTTCCGGTTCAGTAACGGGAGGAGTAGGATCAGCGTTGGGTACAAGAGGCGATGATGATGTTCACTCGACGTTTTGGTTAGGAGGAGTTGGATCAGTGATATTAGGAGCAGCGGTGGGTATTTTCGGTACAGTGCAGTACCGAAAAGTTAGGAATTCGGTATGTAAGGGACCGAAAAGTTAGGAACATCCGAAAAAAAAAATTCTATACATTGATCAATTCGGGATAAATAACATTGATCAATTAACATGGCATAATTAGGGTTTAATGCAATGGAAAAAAAAACATTATAATTGCTGGAAAATTCTAGAATACGGCGGTTGGATAATGAAAATAAAACAGAACCACCAAAAAAAAATTGCGGCGGCTGGAAATTTTGGTTTTAGCAATTCAATGTAATTTTGTTTTGATTTAACAATTCAATTCCTTAGGTTCATATGTTACGGCATACAAGAACGAAAGAAAATTTTTGCGGTGGCATAATAAAAAAAATACAAATCACGAATCAGATATGAACCCGATGCTCTGATACCACATGTTGGAATAATCATGATTTGTATTTGATAGATAATGAAAACATGATAATAAGAAATCATACCTGATGATCCTGAGGATCCAGTAAAAGCGTTAAACATGTTTGCCATGGATTGACGGGTTCCCAGAACGAGATGATTGTATCATAATGGGATGATGATCGATTCTTAAGAGAGAGAACCGATCTTAGGGGAGGCACACGGCTGGAATTATTAGCCAATATCTCATTAGGGTTAAAAGAAAGATTAGGGTACTCTATTTATAATAAGAGTATCTTACACTTTTAACCCTTTGGTGTTTATCATGTGCAGTATAATCCCCATAGTTCCAATCATCTAATGGGAAACCCTATAGTATGTCAATAATAGTAAATACGCCCCTCATATATTTACCAGACATAGGGATTTCAGTTATTGTCAATTATCATATCAGGAATGATAAACGATCAGTGACGGTCACTTTTAAGGTGGTTCCAACAGGCCGTTCTCAACTGCGGATAACGGATGGATTGTGTCAGATTGCACTGCTGAAGGGTTAAAAGTGAGGATTTAACAGATATAAGTTGTCATTTTTTTTGCACACTTTGCACAAGTTGGGGTATTCATAGAAACAGTTGCTCTACTCTTCATGGTAGAGGTCACCCCCATAAACCCCACCTCCGAGTGGGACATACTGAATTCGTTTGGTTTATTCTGTCAATGTTCAAAATTTCTTTCGTCAGGCTGCACTCATGCTAGCCAAGTTGCCATCGGGAGCTGTTGGTGAACCATTAGAAGTAATGCGATTGTATGATGCCGTTAACGTCATACTATCTTTACAGGTAATTATGATCCCCTTCTAACCATATAACCAGTAATTGATTCCCAAAAAAGAAGCCAGTGTTGTGGTAAGTTTGCCTAATAAATAATAAAGATATTCATATTAGTAGACAGACTAAAGAAGCACAAGACTTATCAATAATACAGCAATTTGAGACAAAATCAAGTCTCCTAAACAAATTATAAACCTTTATCCAGCAGATAATCAAGACTTATCAATAATAAAAGCAATTTGAGACAAAATCAAGTCTCCTTAACAAATTATAAACCTTTATCCAACAAATAATCAAGACGACTAAGGCTTACCAACAAACTGCTTGAGAGAGTTGTCCTTGTGTGTGCTTTCTCATCTGCTTCGACATTTTGCCTCAAACTTTGGCAATTTTATTCATGAAACAAGTGTAAGCACCAAAAGCATAATATAAGAAGGAAAAAAATCTAACAAGAAACTGCTCACTTTATATATGTGCAGAATGCTGATGGTAGTTTTGCTACATATGAACTTACAAGATCCTACAGATGGTTGGAGGTACCACATCAGTAATGACAGAAATCCAGTTAGCATGGAATTAACTTGTGTTGTATTTTGTTTTATAGTAGATTTTTCAATATCATTACAGCTTTTATGTATTCCATCCAATCTTATTTTTACTTTCTCATGCAATCCTACTTTCAGTGGATCAATCCTGTTGAAACCTTTGGTAACGTTGTTATCGACTACCCGTAAGAATCAATACCTCTATTTTTTTTAATTCTAATAATTGTTGTTATTTAAGAGCCTACTATTGCCTTCAGATGTTTAGAGTGTACCTCAGAGGCAATCCAAGCTCTGGCAGCATTCAAGAAATCATACCCTGGTCATAGAAAAGAAGAAGTACAACGAAGTATTGACAAAGCTGTTGCATTCATTGAAAAAGAGCAAGCATCAGATGGTTCATGGTTTGTCATCCATCTTCTTGTTATTCTTATTCAAATTTGATCCTACTTATGTGCTTTCAAAGTATGCCCTTGTTATTCTTTCTTGTGCCAATAACTCAGTGATTCTTTATTTGGTCACGTGTGTATGATTTGATTTCACTAGGTATGGTTCGTGGGGAATTTGCTTCACCTATGCCACATGGTTTGGAGTCGAAGGGCTAGTGGCTGCTGGAAGAAACTTCTCTAAGTGTGCTAGCATGCGTAGGGCTTGTAACTTTTTATTGCGTAAACAGCTTGCTTCTGGTGGCTGGGGAGAGAGTTACCTCTCTAGTGAGTACAAGGTGAAGTTCAGCTGAATTGCAAGTACGATAACTCGTGCCTCGTTTCTCTAGCTTAAATCCTAGTGGCAATCTGTTACTTATTTCTATATAGGTGTATACCAATCTTGAAGGAGGTCGCTCTCATATTGTGAATACTGCTTGGGCTCTGCTAGCTCTCATTCATGCTGAGCAGGTACTCATCTAACTTCACTAAAGCAGACAAGTTATAAGGCATACATGTGTTTGTAGGTCTTCATTAATGTTTCTTTTTCAACCATTATTCATTAGTTAACAAACTTATCTCCCAGGCCAAGAGAGACGCGACACCGTTGCACCTAGCAGCAAAAGTATTGATTAATTCTCAGATGGAAGATGGGGATTTCCCACAACAGGTAAGCTATGTAACAAGACAGTCTTGAAGCGATTGTAGAAACTACAAGAATTATATTCAGCCCTGATCATTATTCTGAACACACATACAAAGACACGTCTGCATGTACTTATACATAAGTGAACTCAAAGGTCTGGCCATTACACAGGTTTGAATTATGTTGACAAAATCTGACAAATCTTATCTTAGTAGTTACAAAAGCTAAGCACCTCAGATCGTAGCTTCACACATCCATTTTGTTTCCCCATGATCTTCAAGACTTGTTCAGGAACGCCAAATGTTTACCACCCCTCCATCAATCATAGTCTCATGGTTGTACAATGTTTATGATGCCCTTTATGATCGATGCTTCAATAGATCAAATGAGGAACTGGGAATCTGGGATCCTTTGATAATGAAATGATTTCTTGTTTTTAGTTTTGAGGGTGATGATGCAACGAATTTTGGGTTTGATATTGTTTTTAAACAAAATCTTTGGAAACTAAAATAGACTCAATTCATATTGTTGCAGGAGATCATAGGCGCGTTTAACAGGACAAAATGAGCATCAGCATGAAAGACAAAAGATGGCTACAATTAAATATAGCTTATGAAAAATGTTAAGTACTGCTGGTGTTTAGATCTAAACAGCACTTGACCGTCCATAAGCACAGAAGTTCCACCAACTATATGCAAACATGTAAAGCGTGAGAAGTGGTTATTGGATGAGAAATGGACAAACATTATGATCAGATGCACCAGATCAATTCCCTTCTAAGCCGCAATTCATGGGAGGGTATTTGATTAAAACCGATTAAACGCATTTCTCACACTTCTCACCAAAAATGACATGCTCTCATTATTTCTCCGATTATCTCTTTGCACCACATACGAGATGACCCACATATAATAGCGAAACGTAAGAACAAACGGGAAAATCGGAAAATGATCATGAAGTTAATGGAAATGGATCCCACAACAATGAGTGAACCACAACGGAGATTGTACAAACATCAACTTGAAGAACTTCTAAAAGAACAATGATGTATTTTTATGTGTTAAGTTTGTATTTTTTTAATATGTAATTTATTTTATTGTACTTTAATATAAATTATATTTTGCATTTTTAATTTTTGCCTTTCAAAAAAAATTAACATTTTTATTAACAAATAGAATTATTCATACATTTTTTCATAAACATTCTCTACAAAACATCACAAAACATGATTTGACATAAATCAATTTCTAAATTAGAAATTATTCCCTATAATTTCTTATACTATTCACTGTCACATCAGCAAAAAGTACTGATTTGACATTTGCAAATTACCAAAACCAATTTCTAATGGGGGTTGATAAGCCTACCCCCTGCAGGTTTGTATACCCCCTTGCAGGTTGTCGGCCCCCTTTACCTCTCAGTCTCTCACAAACCAAAACTTAATTAAACATTTACAATTTACCCGTTATACTTACTTATTTAATTTACTTTATACCTTTACTTTTCTAATTTTCATTTTACACCTTCATCATATTAACACGTATAATCGTATATTAGCTAAAATACGTTAAAAAAATACATTTTAATTTTAACAAACTACACCATTATAATCATCTCTTCGATACGTTCGAAATGAGCCTAAGATTGAATTTTTTTGATTTAATTATTTTATTATATATCATATATACTACATAAAAATATTTTTTATATTTAAAATTCATACTCTTATAGTTAAATATTTAATTTATGGTACATCTCTAATTTTTTCAATTTTCGTTTTACACTCTTAGAGCATCCCCAACAGTTTTGCTATAATTTTTTCAAAATAGATAATCAAAAGTTAAAATCTCTAAAAAATGTTACATTCATCTCCAACAACTTTGCTATTTTAGAGATTTTAACACAAATTATATTAATATACGATTCTTTAATTTATATTCCCAATGCACTTTAAAAGAAAAACTTAATATAAAATGATAAAAGACTTATGTCATTTGTGGATTGAATTAAATAATTAGTTCTCTCTCCTATTTAGAAAATTATAGAGAATTCTTTATATTTAGAGATTTCTCCAAAAATCTCTATTTTAGTATATTAACACATATAATCGTATATTAGTTAAAATACGTTAAAAAATATGTTTTAATTTTAACAAGTTACACCATTATAATCGTCTCTTCGATAATATAATTTGTAAAAAAAATGCATTTATTAATATGTTTTAGTTAAACTATGATTATTATTTTTAATATTATAAGGGTGTAAAATGAAAATGAAATAATCTAAGAGATATAAAAGAAATTAGTTCGTACATGTTCATGATATTTAATAATATGATTAAATCCAAAAGGCCACTGATATATTTTAAACAAATAAGTTAAAATGAATTAACTTATCAAAAACAACTTATTTGTGGTGGAGAAAAGTCATAAACACTTTTCTTTTTTTCAATCCAAACACTTAAAATAGTTTATTTGTGGTTAGGAAAAACAATAAGTAAATAAGTCAAAAAAATAAGCAATCCCAAACACCCCGCAACTTAATGTTCTAATTTGTTTTAATTGAATTTGAGAAAACGATCAAAGTTTTTTTATAAATTTGTTTAAAGAATAACGTTTTTTAAGAAGTTCATGATTTGAGGATTTGAAAGTGGTTGAAGGTAAAGATTAATTAATAAGAGTCCACGATTTAAGGATTTGAAAGTTGTTAAACAATATTTTCTTAACGTATTTTAGTTAATATTGGGCTCATTTCGAAATAATATAATTAAATCAAAAAATAAGAAGATATCGATGAATAATAATATAATTAAGTCAAAAAATAACGTAAACGTATGACATATATAATATAATAAATCAAAAAATATTCAATATTGAACTCATTTCGAAGGTATCGACGAAACGATTATAATGGTGTAACTTGTTAAAATTAAAAAGTATGTTTTTTAACGTATTTTAGTTAACATAAAATTATATATGTTAATATAATAAAAATGTAAAATGATAAATATAAAACTAAAAGGTATAAAGTAAATTTATTAAATAAGTATAGGGGTGTAAAATGTAACTTTTAAATAAAAAAATAAAAAATAAGTGTGTTAGAGAGGGGGTATACAAAATGGTGGTAGGGGGTATACTTAGATTTTGCCTTTCTAATTTAGTAATCATACTCACAACCACTACAATTTCTAATTTAGCAATCTTACATGGCACTTTTGCAATCCAAATGAAATCTTAATGAAATCCTTGTTGCGGATGCTCTAACAAAACTGAATCAATGTAACGTAATCGGTTTAGTTAATCGGCGATCAATTCAGGGGTGGTTGGGATTGCTTATTTTTTTCACTTATTTGTTTATTGCTTTTTCTATCGTAAATAAGCTAATTTTAGTATTTGGATTAAAAAAAATGTTTATGACTTTTCTCCATCACAAATAAGTTGTTTTTGATAAGTTAATTCAGTTTCACTTATTTAAAATTGCTTATAACTTATTTATCCAAGTTATATTTTTACCCTCAAATTCTTTTTATCATAACATAAATCGATTATAATTCATTTATTCAAAAATATCATAAATAAAAAACTAATTTTAGAGATTAGAATAATTACTATTTTATATTGGATAAAATGATAAACCCTAAAAATTATCATTATATCTTTTAGATTTTTTTTAATTTCAATTAATTCATAATTTTTTTATTTTTTTATTTTTTTATTTTTTATTAGAGTATATTACATGTTTAGTCCCTCTGGTTTACACCTTCCACCCATAGTGGTCCCAAAATCAAAATAATTACACGAGTGGGACCTCTGGTACGCATTTTCGCTACTTTTTGGTCCCTCCCTCTAACAAACTCAGTTAACACTGTTAACTCAAAAAGGTATTTTGGTCATTTTCCAGTATTTTATCTTTTTCTTAATAAAAATAACAAAATCAGGGACTAATTTTTTTTTGAACATTCATCTCCTTCAAGAACACCAATAACAATTCAGATTTAAATGCCTAAATCAAACCCATATATAATAACCTAAATAAAAATCAAGAACCATAACTAAAATTAAGAACAACATTTATAAGAAAATAGGAAAATCAATCAAAGAACAATCCATTAATTCAAAATCCTAAACAAGAACAATCAAAATTAAAACTCAAAATGGTAAGGATTTTCTAGATATGTCTGGAGAATGAACATGAGGAGAAAGATGTATCGAGATAGAACAAGTAGAGAGAGACGAAGAAGACGACGGAAACTCGAAGGACACCGGAGAAGACGCCGGAACATAGTTGGACGACGAAGAAGACGCCAGAAAAACGATCTGCATCTCTCTCTCTCTCTCATACTCCTCTCGATCTCTCATATTTCTTCTGTCGATCTCTCAGATCTCTATTTCCTCTCAGAACTCCGGCAAAGCATAGGAACGGTCCCTATCTCCTCTCGATCTCCTCTCTATCTCTCGATCTCCTTTCTATCTCGTATGCATCTGGCGTTTTCTTCTAATTCTTCGAAAGGGTCTTGATCTGGTGAAGACTGAAAGTGTGAAGATGAATCTATATGTGTGTATGTGTTTTGTATATGTATGTATGTGTGTGTATATATATATATATATAAGATGTGGGTTAATAAGAGAGAGATAGAGAGAGAAAAGAGTTTAGGAAGATGAAGTGATAAAAAGACAAAATAGAAAAAAGACAAAATAGTGATAAATGACCAAAATACCCCTTTGAGTTAACAGGGTTAACTGAGTTTGTTAGAGGGAGGGACCAAAAAATAGCGAAAATGCGTACCAGATGTCCCATTTGCGTAATTATTGTGATTTTGGGACTACTATGGGTGGAAAATGTAAACCAGATGGACCAAACAAGTAATTTACTCTTTTTATTAAGTCTTATGTGAGAAAAATCTAGATAAACTTTAGAAAGAAAAAATCATAATTTTGAACATGTAAAATATCAAGAACGTGCAATACAGTCTAAACAACATGCCTATCCTGGGACGTCTAACGCACCCAAACATGTAAAATATCAACAACGTGCAATAAAATGCAATACAGTGCAATAAAAGCAACCCATAAATAAGACTCCACATCGAGCCATTTAAATCGGACAATTGTCCTCAAGGCTTTCCCATAGTCAAAACCGAGTAAGTGCTCAAAGCTCGCTAGACCCGTAAGTAACGGTCATCATCGCATAAAATGCGTTTAAACATTGTTTAAGTAAACAAGTACCACAAAATCATCATTAACCCCAAAACTCAACACGGGTTAAACAAAAGGGTTTTCCCAAAGGACTCACACCCCCTTAATTCTCAAAATGTATTTTCATAACAAATTGACTCCATTTATCACATAAATCAATAACCCATTTTCATGTATGATTTATCTATCACATTTTCCAAAATTCTCAAAGGTAGTGTTTTACAACATTTACCACAATTAATACCTCAAAAGGTAAAACCCATCAAATAGCATAATTTCTTGGAAAATAGCATTTTGGCATGTACAAAGTTTTCGCAAAGTAATTTGAACTCACCTTGCTAGATTTAAGCTAAATCTAGAGTTTCTCCAAACGTAAGCTCCTTTGATTGAGTTTGCATCCTCAAGCCAAAATCTACAAAACCTAGATCCATATATTTCCTTGATGTGTAATAATTAAACCTTGATGGACGATACACGGTTCTTCCCGTATTATTACTTGAAAATACGACATTAGATTTTAATGTATACTTGCATTAAGGTTTAATTATTACACGTCTCAAGGTGTATTCAAAGCACTGAGTCGCCGAAGGGGGGATATTTGAGAAAGGGATATGATAAATTGTTAATATTCCTAACATTAAGAATGTATTATGAGATGTAGTGTGTTGTATTTTATACACATACGTTAGTAATGTAATGGATCCATAGGCACTGTTTTATCGTAACGTGGAATAGGCATAAAGTAATTTGTAATTCATGTTGACCTGAAATGTGGAATAGGCATAAAGTAATTTGTAATTCCCATTTCGTAAAGGTGTTATGGAAATTGAGAATAGGCATAAAGTAAATTGTAATTCTCATTCCATGGTGTAGAAATCGAGGAATAGGCATAAAGTAAATTGTAATTCCTGATTTCTAAGGGAAGATCAGAGATAGGCATAAAGTAACTTGTAATCTCTACTTTCGGGCCAAGATATAGGCATAAAGTAATTTGTAATTTCTTGGATAAGAACTATAATCTAGAATTTGTGATGATTCGTAGTAGGCTCTTGTTTGTGATAATATGACTTAATGAAAGTAGTCATATTTATGGGATCGGGTAGGTTCCCGTTATTGAGCTAAGCACGTGTACGGTAATATTGGTGAAGGACATGTTTTTTTATATGTATTCGATATTTTCAAACTGTAGTTTTAATTTGATTTGAATGTTCTCACTAGGCGTAGGCCTAATTGTTCAAATTAAATTTTCTTACCAGGTACAGGCTCAGGGAAATAATCGGGATGTGGGACGAGAGTTTTTGAGATGTTCAAACTTTCAAGATAAGCTGAGGATCTAGCTAATTGTACGAGGCTTTTGGATGGATGACTATATAACCCAGTTAATCTAATTGTAGTGATATCATTAGATTAATAGGTTATTTGGATTAGTTGATATTTGTAAATGCAAACCCTTTTAGTTGATCCTCTTATTATAAAAGTTTGAAGTTTATTTTGTCATAACTTGTGTGGAATTTGAGGTTCAAATTAGCCCTGATTTTTAGGGTGTTACAAAATTCTAGAAAAGATTTCCACAAACAATGGGCATTGGGCTGATCCAAGAGCACCAACTACAAAGAAGACTGCTGGAATGCATGATTTAGATGCTTACACTGCATTGACAACTCATTTTGCTTCTATGACCAATATGCTTAAAAACATAACTACCGGTCAGGGAACACAACCGACTGTCACTACACCCACTCCAGTTGTCCTCTCAGTGCAATGTGTTTGTTGCAGTGGAGACCATTCTTATGAACATTGTCCTCATAACTCTGAATCAATTAACTATGTTCAAAATAGAAATGGTCCTTACTCTAACAATTACAATGCTAGTTGGAAGCAACATCCACATTTTTCATGGAACAGTCCAAGTTTAAACCCACCGGAACATAAGCCACAAGTTTAAGTCATTTACATTTCTGTATTTACTTTATGTATTTCATTTCTGCAATTTATATTTCTAGTCATTTACATTTCAGTATGAGTAGCTAAATTTAAATAGCTTGGGTGTGAGATTAAAGGGTGAGGTTTTAAACATAATGAAAAGTGGACATCGTTTCTCAATAATGATGTTCACCATTTCATGTTAAGTTTTATAAAAGTTCAAGTTACTTCTGGACGGATGATCACTTTGAAAGTGTTAAAGTGCCATGGTCTTAGAGATGAGTCATTGATATGCACGTCAATCTGAATGACAAAGAAAGTAAGCTTGAGAGAGCGACTGGCAAAGAGATTTGTCACCTCTGTTCTTTTTGGTTGATTTTGTCCGATAAGTTGGTCAGCTATGTGGATGGTAACAGTGTAGAGTGTGAGTCAGAGATGGCCCAATTAGAACACGTCAACTTAACTGATATGGGAATCAGCTCGAGAGAGTGATTTTAACAAAGAGATTTGTTTATCCGTATACTTGGAAGGACTATTTTTGCTATTGATAGCTCTGACACATAGCACCAGAGATGGGTTGATGTGGCTGTTAGATCAGTAGTGAACTGCTGAAATCCCGAGAGGGCATCCTAAAAAGTAGATGGTGAACTTAATTGTTGATAGATGAATGTTGTAGCAATGCTACAGCATTGGTCTGCTGGACTTTATGTTTAAACTTCACCCCAAACATCTTGCACCCTTGTTATCCTTTATTATATGTTTTATATAATCTGTGATAATCCAACTCCAAACAAACAAATATTAATCTTCGACATGATCCTTGGAAACCATTTATTTTATTAGACTTTTAATACACTTTTACTCCAATCTCTGTGGGACGATACACGGTTCTTACCGTATTATTACTTGAAAAGACGACATTAGATTTTAATGTATACTTGCATTAAGGTTTAATTATTACACGTCTCAAGGTGTATTCAAAGCACCGATTATCCCACAACAACACAAGGTGGAAAGAAGATGAAATCAACAACAATAACATCTTTGGGTAGGAATATATTACCTTTATCTACTTGAAATCACCAAGAGGTAGCTCCTTGAATCCCACAAAGCTTCAAACCTTCAAGTGATCAACAATAGAGGAAATGGGTTGATTTAGTTGGAGAAGATGGAGAGGAAAAGAGATAGGGGTTGTAGGGTTTCTAGTGAGAGAAACCGACTTTTAGAGAGGGGGTTGAGAGAGTTGAGAGTGATAAATGAAATGAATAAGAAGAAAGAAGAAAAGGGTTTAAAACCCCAATTAATACGTCCAGCAGCTTCGTGGACGTCCGCCAAAAACCCCGCGTACGTCCGGCACCTAAAATCCAAAATGCCCGAATATTCTGTTGCTTCCGCGGAAGCACCGCGGACTTCCACCATCCGCGGACGTCCGCCAAAAAATCTCGTGGACGTCCACGAGACCCTGATTTCCCGATTTATTTCCCGATCACTGTTTTGGTCAAAACTTCTTCGTTTTAGCTCCGATTTCGCTCCGGAAAAGCTCGTTGGACTCGTATTCGAAATCCCCATGATTTTTACATCATTTTACTTATTGTGAACTTTTATGAGGGTAGTTGCCATAACATTTGACAACAATTTCTACTCGTTGTTAAACATTGACATAAACCATGTATATCCAACCAATTTTAGTGTTTAACACAACCTACACCTTCGGGTATGTGTATATTGGTGCATAGCAAACATTAGAATATATATAATGATGTAAAATTCATCACAAAGGCATGATAAGTATAAATAAGGCAATCAGGATCTATGAATATATATATATATATATATAGTAGGGTTCAAACGAGAACAATACATATTTAGAAAGCTGTATGGTTAATATGTTAAGTGGAAAATATGATTTGATGATTTTTAGACTGAAAATGATTGCACAGCTCGAAGTGTAACACCCGTAATTTTCGGATAAGTACAACTTCGAATCAGTGTGGAATCGATCTTTTAAGAAAAATATGAAAAATAGGATTTTGGGTTAAATACTATATTTTATGGTCTTGTTGGATGAGGAATTCGAATACGAGTCCAACGGTTCTTTCCGAAGCGAAAACGGAGTTATAACGAAGAAGTTATGGCCAAAACAGTGTTTAAGAGGAAACCGGACGACCAGTGCTCGGCGCGCTTTGTGGCGCTAGTTAACTAGCGCGGAGCACCTGATCAGTTTAAAACACGAATTTCACCCCTCAAACTTCATTTCTTCATATCTCTCTCATTTCAACTCCGATTTTGGTCATTCAAGTTGCTATGGTTCCTATTTTGAGAGCTCTTCAAGGATATAGAAAGAGTTTTGAAGTTCATAGGAAGATTCAAGGGTGTTTGGTGGTGGTAAGTCTCTCAAATCTCTTCCCTTTCTCTCCCAAATCGTTTTTCCTTTCTTCCTCACAAACCCTAACCGATTTTGGGGCTTTTCTTGGAGATTAATGTGTTTCTTATCCACTTTATGTTAGTGGTGTCATTTATTGATGCAAGAGCAAGTTTCATCCACAACACTAGAGATTTTTGGGGTTTTCTAGGTTTTCATCAAAACCTAAGTGGTGAGTTCATCTTCCTAGCTTCTATACTTTCATATGAGTTATAAATGTTCCATTGATGATCTCGTAGTGCTTTGTTTCTCCAATTTAGGTTTGGATGATTTTGGAGAAGTTAGGTTAATATTAGGGTTTTGGTCAAAATGGAGATTTTAATATAAGATGTTTGGGGAATGGTTTTAAAGTGGTTGAATATGAATATTCATGGTTGGAAGTTATGAATTTAGGTTTTTGGAGGTTTTCGCTTGAGGATGCAAACTTCTTCAAAGGAGCTTACATTTGGGGAAATTCTAGATTTAGCCTAAATCTAGCAAGGTGAGTTCAAGTTACTTTGCGAAAACTTTGTACATGCCAAAATGAGTATTTTACAAATATGTGTGTGTTTTACTTGAAAAGATACGTGGTTGAGTTATTTGGATAGTTTAACTCTTTTGAAGTGTTTATCTTCATAAATGTGTAAAATACCCATATTTGGGGCTTTTGGATATTTGGATGGTTAGAAACCATATTTTGTCTTTAAAAGGTTAATTGCTCAAAATGAGGTTTATTTGACGGTTTAATCATTTTAGTGTAATTGATTTTATAAACCAATTGGGAAATACCTGATTTAGTGTCAAGAGTTATTTTGAGAATTGTAAAGGCGTGAGTCCTTTTGGGAAAACCATTTTACTTAACCGTGTCAGGTTTTGGGTTAATAATGGTTTTGTGGTACTTGTTTACCTAACTGATGTTTAAATGCATTTTATGCGATGATTATAGTGTAAGGTTTTATTGAGTCGTACTACCACATGATATAGGCAACGGTAGGGGTGAGCATTCGGTCGGGTCGGGGCCAAAAACCCACCACCCGATCGGGTTTCGGGGATCTCGGGTTTCGGGGGGTTCGGGTCGGGGAAGTCGGGGTTTCGGGTTGAGCCTGCAACTTGGCCCATTGCCAAATTTGAAATGGTGGATGTTGGATTTTGGCCTGCTTGGCCCAGTTGGATTCAAGTTGAATTTGTCTGAAACAAATTTATCCGCTGCTTGTTTCTCTTTTTCTTCTCTTGTTATTATTCTTGTTCAACAATCCTTTTTCTGCCAAGCTCTTCATTTTCTGTGCTTTCCTTGCCTTCACCTTTTCTTCAAAACCATCATCCATCATTTTCATCGTGGCCACACGTTTTGCCTTATACACCTGCACCAACAACCAACACTCTCTCTTAATCCTATTCCTATCTAACGAAGATAAAGCCACCCCACAGAAAGTTGGACAGAAAATGACGATCTTAACCTTTGTAATATCTTCAAGCACCACATTCTCTTTACATTCGAACTTTTCCATCTTTTTTCCAACATCAGCCTCTATCTCGTGAATAAGATCGACATCGTTCTGCAAATAATAAGATTATGAATTTCGGTGATTACCTAGCATACTAAATATGAATTACCAAAATTAAAGAAACTCGGTATTAAACATCTTCTCACCTGGGTGATGAAACTTATTGCTAGTCCTCCTCTCCCTGCTCTAGTCGTACGTCCAACACGATGAACACAGTACCTTGGATATATGACATCACACTTGCCTTTCAATTTTTCATATTAAGGGGATATATATAGTAAAAATTAATTTTTTTAAAATATCGGATATTCGGGTCGGATCGGGTGGGAAAACCCAGACCCAACCCGATCCTACTTTACCCGACAAGGCATTCGGTTCGGGGCAAACGGGGTTCGGGGCAAACGGGTCGGTCGGGTTTATCGGACCGGTCGGGTTTTGCTCACCCCTAGGCAACGGAAGCATATTTAAAATTGAATCATCCATGGCAATACACACAAACAACTTATAAAGATGCATACGTTCTAGATGATTAACTACAATAGAAAGAATCAAGAACACTTACTTGTTTCTTGTGATTGTCGAAAACACAAAGATGAATTAAACCTTGTTCTTGCTTCTTGGATGTCGAGGATCAATAGTGTGAATCCCTCTAGTGGCTCACACTTAAGAACGCCAAACCAACAATCAAGATTGAAGCTTTAAACCATAAACCCTAAAGGGTTTACGATTTTGGGAGGGAGGAGAGGGGAGGCTACGGCCTTGAAAGAGAGAGATATAGATCACCAAAAATCATCTTAGGGTTTGATCCCTAGCATCTTATTTATAACCTCTCTATTTACAAGTAGCCCCCTTGAACCGATAAGCTTGATAAAACTATTTTAACAAGTTATCATTTAGTCCCTATAATTAATCTAATTAATTATATTGTAGCTTGTAATTAATTTATCATCAAATGACAAATTAATAAACTAACTACTTTAACTCCCTTTCATTCTTCTGATTGTTATTTGGGTCTTAAGGGCAACCCAAAAGGACCCTGCTATTATTAGAAATATTACCAATAGTTAATGACTCTGGACACTATATCCAACAGTCTCCCACTTGGACAAGTTATTAACTCTATTTGGTTTAACGCTTTCAAATAATCAGCAGAGAGCGAGACATCCAATGCAGTTGTCGAACTCTGATAAAGATTTGGTCCTAAGATAAGTGATTTAATGTTCCTTTGTTCTACAAGATATCATATGAACCTGAGACATGGATAAATGTCTATCTCATGGATCAAAATTATGTTTCCCGATTTCCGATATGTGTTGAATTCATCAGATTACTCAATTGAACACATCAATTCTAGTCAGGGTTTGGCCAAACACTTAGTGTCAACACAAAATCATCGAGGGGCCCATGGATATCGCTTCTCCTGTTTAGGCAGAAGGAACAAATAAACTTTGACTACACAATTCATTTCTATTCATCATATTATACATGGACATACCCTGTATAACTGCCAGTCACGGTCAGCGTTGGAGCACACCAAAGCATAACAGAATCCTAGAGCAAAACTCTATGCATCTCTGTTTGAAGAACATAAAATATTATCATCTCAAAATTACTCTGATTTAATCCATGAAGTAAACTTTTGAGTGCGGGTCTTTCCAATACCCAAATCACCATTAGGTACTCATGAGCGTTAGTTGCATTCTCTATGCTTCTAACACTCCATGACAGCCTTGAATCACTACTTACTTCCAGGAGTGTGACTGACTGTGGAGGTTTAAGTAAATTAATACTCAGGAAGTTGGTTCTAAACATGCAAAACGAAACAATAATAAATTAAATGTAAATGGACGCAATCCAGCATATATTATAATCTCCATATAATAATCTCCAAATCAAATACAATTTATTACGTTTTTAATACATCAAACTAACAACTAAAACATTCAAGATATATTGATAATTCTAACACCTATGGCTTCAGTATGATACTCATGTTTGGGTCGAGTTAATGCTTTCGTGAAAGGATCCGCCAGATTCTCTTCAGTTGGCACTCTACTCACCACGATCTGTTTTTCCGCAACATTGTGTCGCACAAGGTGATATTTCCTCTCTATGTGCTTTGACTTCCCATGATCTTTAGGTTCTTTAGTCAATGCGACTGCACCTTCGTTATCACAGAAAATTTCAATGGGTTCACTGATGCTTGGTACAACGCCCAGATCACCTATGAAATTCTTCAACCATGCAGCCTCTTTCGCTGCTTCACTTGCTGCGATATATTCTGATTCACACGTGGAGTCAGCCACCGTGTCCTGTTTGGAACTTTTCCAAGTCACGACCCCACCATTCAACAAGAACACCCATCCTGACTGCGAGCGGGAATCATCCCGATCTGTCTGGAAACTCGCATCAGTATAACCTGTTACTCGTAATTCATCTTTTCCACCATAGACTAAGAACATATCTTTAGTCCTCCGAAGATACTTAAGAATGTTCTTTACAGCCGTCCAATGACTTTCGCCTGGGTTCCCTTGATATCTACTCACCATGCTTAAAGCAAATGAGATATCAGGTGTAACAACCCAAATCCCATAACATATATCATAATACATAACATGCATACATATCATTGATTCACAACAAAAGTTACATAACAAACCAAGTACGGTCTCATTAGTCTTGACACTACAAAATATATAAAAGCTTCTTAAACATCATCGATCAACGGAGGCAGCCTACACCTTATTCTTTCCGCTATCAATTCCTCGACCTGGAAAACATATTTTTGAAAACAAAATGAGGGTTAGACCAAACGGGTCTAGTGAGTTAATCCCGGTCCTTTCCAAAATCATTATAAAACCTTTTATGTAAATCCTTTGTATCAAAATAGTTTAGATAAACCTTTGGTAATCCTTTCGTAAAATATAAACATACCACACATATTTAAATACCAATCCAGACTCGTGCATCGTGTACATCTCATCCACCTTATTCCTCCACAAATGGCCATATTAGTTGGTAGCAAGCCAACTAATAAATCAACAACCGGTCCGCACACCGGAACCCGGCTACCAATCGGTCCGCACACCGGAACCCGACTACTCACCGGTCCGCACACCGGAACCCGGCTACTGTGCACTTGTGTAGTGTAATACACCAATAAATATAATATCTTACTATATTATAAACACAAAATATTCACACCTTGATCGTATATCCATTCCACACATATCCATCTCATATATATATATATAAACACAGATATATATATATATATATATATATATATATATATATATATATATATATATATATATTCCAGTTGAAAACGTTTTAAAGTAAAACTCACCTGAATGCTTAAAATACGCTTCCAAGCCTTTCTCCGAGCTATCCGATTCTTTACCCAAAATTCTCAGAATCTGAAACCATTTACATACAAATATCTCCTCACCAACTTATATATAAAACTTACTAGCAGGTTATGAACTCTAGATACATATACATAACTCTTATCCTCAAAAATTGACCCAACAACCAAAATATCCGGAAACCACAAAGTATCCGGACAAGGAATCCGGACAACACAAGGAATCCGGACAACATGAGAAATCCGGATACCATCCGGTATCCCATTCCATCCGGAAAAATATAACAAGAGGGACTTACCCGGATACTTGAACCGTCCGGACACCATCATCTAATTACCTGGACACTACCAACCAATCCATCCGGACACATTCATGGTGTCCGGAAACCTCTGTCGGTTTGGTCCTTTTTACCCAGAAAACCGACTGAATTAATACCAGAAGTGTTTGTGATGTTTCTACTCCGATCGAACCCTTCCAAAAGCAATTACAAACATAAAATACAAAGGAACATACGTTAATTCATCTTCCAAACACACCAATTTGAACCCTTTAGCATAAAACCCTTCTTTTCTCTTCTTGCTTTCTCTCAACACACACATACACACACACTAACTTTACTGATTTTCTGCTTGTGAATAATATCTGAATATCAATTAGATAATATCAAACTTAATTTACTACTTTGGTCCTTGAACTTCTTAATAATAACCCCAAACACCCTTAACTTATATATTTACCCAAACTTTCCCTAAACATCAACTTTAAAGTTAACTTTTCTTAACGGAAAAAGGGATTTTAACTAACGAACTTACCCGGGGTATTACATTATCTCCCCCTTAAAAGAATTCTGTCCCGGAATTCGGTTAAGCGAAAAGGTATGAATACTTATCACTACTACTTCGAACTTAATCAAAACCATAGAAACTAACTGAATAGCCACCCCACACCCACCTATATCTCTAACACAGATAAGCAACAAAAGCACGGAAATACCAATAACCAGTTTGCACCGAAGTCAGATAACACCTTAGCACGTATAGAGTTTATAGAAATATACCTGTAACCTCATCAGGACTTTCTTCCACCTCTTGTTCCGTCATCTGAAAAACACGGCCCTTTGTTTTCGATACCTCAGGCCCTTGTTCCTCTCCCGGCCTAACACCCGTTGGTCTCACCGCCATACTACCCTGTTGTACTTCCATTGCGGACAATCTGACTGAATATGATCCGGGGAATTGCAAACGAAACAGAATCGAGTTACCCGACAGTCTCTAACAATGTGACCAGTCTTTCCACATTTGTAACAACTTCGGGAATCCACATAACAGTTTCCTTGATGAACACGATTGCATTTTGGGCATGGTCTTTCAACTGGTCTGAAAGGTGAATAACTATCAAACCTCGGGGATTCGTATTCTTCCGATTCGTATGTCATTTCTTCCAATTTCCTTCTTCCAATACTCTTATCACCAACGTCTCTCCTATTATCCTGTTCTACATTTTCCGCTGCATTTACTGCGGCTGAGAAGGTATCGGGTCCTGTCGCAATCACTAGCTTTCTAATTTCTGAATTCAACCCGAAAATAAACCTCTCCATTTTCAGTGCCTCCGTGGCAACGTAGTACTCTGCGAAGCGAGACTTCTCCAGAAAACTAGCAGTGTAGTCCCTAACTGATAAACTTCGCTGGTGTAAGTTCATGAACTCCTCTTCCAGTTGTCTGACTGCTGCTTGAGAACAAAACTGTCCTTTGAAAGCTGTTGCGAATTCGTCCCAAGTAAAAGTAGAGTATACATCCGACCCTATGGAATCAATGTGAGCTTCCCACCAGTATAGAGCTTCTGCCTTCAACATCGCCGTTCCGTATAATACTCTGTCCTCATCCGTACACTTACTGGTCTTGAAGATGGCTTCTATTTCTTTTAACCATCTCATCGCCTTCACTGGGTCTCTATCTCCTGAGTAAGTTGGAGGTCTACAGTTTAAGAACATCTTGTAATCACACCTTCTTGACACTGGTATGACCGTAGGTGTAATGGGCATTTCGTCTTCCAAACCAGGATCTGGTGTTTCAGTATGACGAGCTTGGTCGAACATAGCCTGGATATTTGCTTGAAGTCTTCCCATCTCCGCCATCAAATCGTCTCTTGTAATAAACTCCGTACCTCGCCCCTGAACTCTACCTCCAGTTCTGCCCCTACCTCTTTCTCTTCCACTTCCCCTTGTCCCGACTGTGGGATTCGTTCTATTAGGATTTCTTCCTCCCTCTCTAGTCGTATTTCTAGTACCGCTTGCCATTCTGTAGATTCAAACAAGATTAACATCATCCACCCCGGGTTCGAGTCCAGGCGTCAGCATTTTGTGGCCAGGCTTAGTCTCAGACGGCCGCTTTGTTTGTTTGTTTCCAAATTGCCAAGGATGTAGTCTAGGCAAAGCCTAGATAAACCTTATCCAAAAAAAACAAGATTAACATACACATAAACACATACCCCATATAATAAGATATTCCGGTTCAACATGTACTTTTAAGTTCATGATTACACTGGCCAGGTGTAATTTGAAAATACCTTACATGATGTTCCTTCTACCTTTTATACTTATCATCCCAAGGTTCTAAAACACTAAGGACATCTTACTTCACATGCAGTTTAAGTCTAGGTATAGATCCGTATACCTAAATCCCTTAAACTAGGGCTCTGATACCATTTGTAACAACTCAAATCCCATAACATACATCATAATACATAACATGCATACATATCATTGATTCACAACAAAAGTTACATAACAAACCAAGTACGGTCTCATTAGTCTTGACACTACAAAATATATAAAAGCTTCTTAAACATCATCGATCAACGGAGGCAGCCTACACCTTATTCTTTCCGCTATCAATTCCTCGACCTGGAAAACATATTTTTGAAAACAAAATGAGGGTTAGACCAAACGGGTCTAGTGAGTTAATCCCGGTCCTTTCCAAAATCATTATAAAACCTTTTATGTAAATCCTTTGTATCAAAATAGTTTAGATAAACCTTTGGTAATCCTTTCGTAAAATATAAACATACCACACGTATTTAAATACCAATCCAGACGCGTGCATCGTGTACATCTCATCCACCTTATTCCTCCACAAATGGCCATATTAGTTGGTAGCAAGCCAACTAATAAATCAACAACCGGTCCGCACACCGGAACCCGACTACCCATCGGTCCGCACACCGGAACCCGACTACTCACCGGTCCGCACACCGGAACCCAGCTACTGTGCACTTGTGTAGTGTAATACACCAATAAATATAATATCTTACTATATTATAAACACAAAATATTCACACCTTGATCGTATATCCATTCCACACATATCCTTCTCATATATATATATAAACACAGATATATATATATATATATATATTCCAGTTGAAAACGTTTTAAAGTAAAACTCACCCGAATGCTTAAAATACGCTTCCAAGCCTTTCTCCGAGCTATCCGATCCTTTACCCAAAATTCTCAGAATCTGAAACCATTTACATACAAATATCTCTTCACCAACTTATATATAAAACTTACTAGCAGGCTATGAACTCTATATACATCTACATAACTCTTATCCTCAAAAATTGACCCAACAACCAAAATATCCGGAAACCACAAAGTATCCGGACAACTTTCCGGACAACACAAGGAATCCGGACAACATGAGAAATCCGGATACCATCCGGTATCCCATTCCATCCGAAAAAATATAACAAGAGGGACTTACCCGGATACTTGAACCGTCCGGACACCATCAACTAATTACCCGGACACTACCAACCAATCCATCCGGACACATTCATGGTGTCCGGAAACCTCTGTCGGTTTGGTCCTTTTTACCCAGAAAACCGACTGAATTAATACCAGAAGTGTTTGTGATGTTTCTACTCCGATCGAACCCTTCCAAAAGCAATTATAAACATAAAATACAAAGGAACATACCTTAATTCATCTTCCAAACACACCAATTTGAACCCTTTAGCACAAAACCCTTCTTTTCTCTTCTTGCTTTCTCTCAACACACACACACACTAACTTTACTGATTTTCTGCTTGTGAATAATATCTGAATATCAATTAGATAATATCAAACTTAATTTACTACTTTGGTCCTTGAACTTCTCAATAATAACTCCAAACACCCTTAACTTATATATTTACCCAAACTTACCCTAAACATCAACTTTAAAGTTAACTTTTCTTAACGGAAAAAGGGATTTTAACTAACGAACTTACCCGGGGTATTACATCAGGTCTAGTACATGTCATAGCATACATGATCGATCCTATAGCAGATGCATATGGAATTCGACTCATTCTATCCAGTTCTTTGCTAGTGCTGGGACATTGATCTTTGCTCAATCTTATCCCATGTTGCATGGGCAAAAACCCTTTCTTGGATTCACTCATATTGAATTTCTTCAATATCTTATCCAAGTATGTACTTTGGCTAAGTCCAATTAAACGCTTGGTTCTATCTCGATAAATTCTTATTCCAGGTATGTATGCTGCATTTCCCAAATATTTCATAGCGAAACATTTCCCGAGCCAGACCTTTACATCTTGCAACATCGAAATATTGTTTCCTATGAGTAGTATGTCATCAACATACAAGACTAAAAATACAACATTACTCCTACTAGCCTTAACATATACGCAGGACTCATCTTCGCTTCGAGAAAATCCAAAGTCCTTGACCTTTTCATGAAAACAAAGATTCCAACTGCGAGACGCTTGTTTAAGTCCATAAATGGATCTTTCAAGCTTACACACTTTATCTGGATACTCAGTATGTACAAAACCTTCAGGTTGTGCCATATACACATCCTCATCAAGTTTCCCATTGAGGACAGCGGTTTTTACATCCATTTGCCATACTTCATAGTCATGAAATGCAGCTATGGCAAGCAGTATCCCGATAGACTTAATCTTTGCCACTGGTGAGAAGGTTTCATCATAATCAATTCCTTGAGTTTGAGTGTAACCTTTTGTAACTAGTCTAGCCTTGAATGTGTGCACATTCCCATCCATGTCGGTCTTCTTTTTGAAGATCCACTTACACCCAACCATCTTGCGACCTGGTGTGTGATCAACCAATTTCCAAACTTGGTTATCGTACATAGATTGAATCTCGCTTTCCATGGCCTCTTTCCATTTGGTAGCCTCAGGGCCTGCCATTGCTTCCTCGTAGTTGGATGGCTCATCTGCACTATCAAATGTTTTATCATTGACTAGTGTGTCTCCTTCCTTTGTAATATGAAAACCATAATAAAACTCAGGAGGTTGACTAACTCTACTAGTTCTGCGAAGAGGTGGTGGAGGTATGTTAGTTTCCTCAACAGGCGGTTCAACCTCATGTTGAGGGCTAGTGTCAACTATAGGTTCATCATTGGTTGTTTCTTGAATTTCTTCAAGATCAATGCTGCTCCCACTATCCCTTTTGGAAATGACCTCCCTTTCTTGGAAGACTCCCCTTCTGGCTACAAACACTTTGTTTTCCAAAGGTTTGTAAAATATATATCCAAAGGATTTGTAGGGATAGCCAATGAACCGACACTTCTCTGCTCTAGGTTCTAGCTTGTCGTTAGTTTCGCGCCGAACGAAGACTTCACAACCCCAGACCTTTATATGTGCCAACAAGGGACGAGTCCCAGTCCACATTTCAGAGGGTGTCTTTGCAACCTTCTTAGTTGGAACGAGGTTTAAGATATGAGCTGCAGTTTCTAAGGCATAGCCTCAGAACGATATTGGAAGTGTAGCACGACTCATCATGGACCGAACCATATCAAGTAGCGTTCGATTTCTTCTCTCAGCAACACCATTGAGTTGTGGTGTTCTGGGAGGAGATAATTGCGAAACTATTCCACAATCCCTTAGATAGTCGTAGAATTCATGACTCAAGTATTCTCCACACCTGTCGGATCGGAGCATCTTGATCTTCTTGCCCAGTTGGTTTTCTACTTCGTTTTTGAATCCTTTGAACACTTCAAAGGTGTCCGATTTGTTTTTTCATTAGATAGATAAATCCATATCTACTGAAATCGTCCGTAAAGGTAACAAAGTATCTTTCACCGTTTCTCGTGGTAGATCTGAACGGTCCACATACATCTGTGTGGATTAAGTCCAACAGATCCTTACCCCTTTCCATTTTTCCTTTGAAAGGTGCTTTCGTCATCTTGCCAAGTAAAAAAGACTCGCATTCTTCATCAGACTTTAAGTCAAATGGTTCCAAGACTCCGTCCGATTGGATCTTGGCGATACGTTTCTTGTTTATGTGGCCAGGACGATGATGCCATAACGACGATTTATCCAATTCATTATTGGAGGAACCAACATTTAGAGTTAAGTTATTATTATTTCTACCAACACAAATCACGCTTTCATACACACCATTACAAGGAGAGGCTTTAAAATAAAAACAACCACGTTTATAAACCAAAATGCAACCATCATTATTATCAAATTGAAATCCAAAACCATCCTTGTACAGTGCATGAAAATAAATAATGTTTCGAGCCATTTCTGGCGAGTAGCAACAGTCTAATAACTTTATTGAAAAACCACTACTAAGCATGAGCTCAAAATCTCCAATCTTGGTAACATCGGCAGTCATCCTGTTCTCCATGATCAGATTCAGCTCCCCATGTTTCAACGTTCTACTTCCCTTTAGTCCCTGGAAATTAGAGCAAATGTGAGTACCACATCCCGTATCAAGGACCAAAGAGTTAGAAATCAAAGTACTATGGAGTTCAATTGTAAAAATACCTGAGGTGCCACACCCTTTGACCTTGTTCATTTTCAAGTCCTCCAGATATTTTGGGCAGCTCCTCTTCCAATGGCCCTTTCCTTGACAGTAAAAGCATATGGCCTCTTTAGGATCACTTATGGGTGGTATGTCAGAAGAATCAGCTTTTCTCTTAAGGCCTTGGTTGCGTGGAACAACTTTAGCCTTTCCCTTCCCTTTGGGATGAGAAACTTTCTTCTTCTTATAGCCACCTTCCCTAATGGCCAGGACGGGAGCAGTTGAGTGAGCACTTTGGGTCTTACCCATACTCGCTTCAGCAGATCTCAACATGCCATGGGGCTCCATAAAGGTCTTGTCCATAGTGTTCATATTGAAGTTCACTATGAACTGTTTATATGCCCCACTAAGAGAGTTTAGCACCATGTCAATGGCAAGCTCTCTTGGGAAATCGACACCTAGATTGCCCAACCTATCAATGTACGCTTTCATATTTTGCACATGCGTACATACATGGGCACCGTTCTGTTGCTTACATTCCATAAGCGATTTTACGACTTGGAACCTTTCTTGCCTCGCTTGCTCCTGAAACATTTCACGAAGCTGCTCATTTAGTTCAAACGCCCCCATGTTCTCGAAACTCTTTTGAAGTTCCGGGGACATGGACGCCAACATGAGACACACGACTTTTGTGGATTCCGCGTATTGCTTGTTGTATTCAATTATTGCTTCAGGGCTTGCATCATCATTAAGTATGGGAAGATCCTCGTCGAGCAAATACTCTTTGTCTTCGTACCTCAAGGCAATTCTCAAGGCACGAATCCAATCCAAGTAGTTTGGCCCAGTCAGCTTATCTTTACTTAGGATAGAGAGTAACGTAAGGTTGGATGTTGAGTGAGAAGGAGGAGGAGGAGGATTATTTTCAGCCATCTGTAGATATAGATTTTTCGTTAGTTTGATATTTAACCCTTAAAATAATTTTCCAAAATTTATTTAACAAGGCTAGGATCCATATTTTATCTTATGATGTGAAAATGGATGCCGTAATCACATCACAAGGTTATTTTAGGTAAACAAATGATATTTGTTAATTTCATTCACTATGAAACTCCTAGGTCTTTTGAGACTCATTGACTTATGTCAATGGCATGTTAATCTCGATTATGCTTATCTTCTATTTGTGACTGGAATGCCGAGGATCACAAACAACATATTAAATCGACCATGGAAAAACACATGGACCCCTCGGCTCAAGTACGCTTGAGAATCACGAGCGCCACATCTTTTTCTACTATAGTTTCACATTAACGTGCCGGCAAACCGCACACACTCCGTTAACAAACTATAAGATTATGTGTGTTCTTCTCATGGGTAGCATACGACTTTCACATTTCTTAGTATATCTAAAACGGGATTTTCGTTTTATACTTCATAGTTAATACTTTTAACTTGTCACATTGACCTATCAAACCTTTTCGGTAATTCCACTAGTCCACACAAGAGGCGGTGAGTTTGGTAACGCATGGCGTTTTAAAAACCCTTGACTCATTCGGTAACCTCCTTAAACCCCATTAGAGTGTTTATAGTGAGTATGCCTAGTCTCGGTTTGACTATCAATGTATTATTTAATTATATATATATATATATATAATTGAGGTCTAATATATATATAAAATTGAGTGGGATTTTAAACAATTTAAAACTACGATCATCCAATTAATTCTAATTAACCATGTGAGCACATATTCAACAATTAATGTAATTGTTTCCATATTTAATTCCAATTAAACATGTGATGACACATGCTAATAATTAATGTGAATATTTGACATATAAATTATATTCACTATATAAATAATGTCAATGTTTATTTTACAATATTATTCAAACTATTTGTTTATTGTAAGTAGGGATTTAAGATTATCTTATTCATTTCTTAGGCAAGTTAGGAAACTAGCCATAATTAGGATTATCTATTCAATTTAAGATTATCTTATTCTTTTCTTAGGCAAGTTAGGAAACTAGCCATAATTAGGATTATCTTATTCCATTTAAGATTATCCATTCAATACTTTCCAAATTCAATGTTTATGTATTTTCTGTAGGCAAGTTAGGAAACTAGCCATACACAATTATGGTATAACATGCATAAAAAAACGACTACTACGCCATACACAATTATGGTATAACATGCATAAAAAAATGACTACTACGCCATACACAATTATGGTATAACATGCATAAAAACGACTACTAAGCCATACACAATTATGGTATAACATGCATAAAAAATGACTACTACGCCATACACAATTATGGTATAACATGCATAAAACTTATTCGCTAATAACACAAACTTTTCATGCAAGCAAGAATTTATAGTTTCCAAAATTATAGCTTTTTGAGGTTATGACCATGAAACCTTAACTTAGGGATTAAGCAATTTAATGGCCACAAACTTACTGCCCTATGTCGAAAATAAAACAGGAGCCTTCTGGACCTCAAACGATTAATCCAACCGTCCAAAAGGTAAAACAGAATGTCGTGAAACTACTGTCCAAAAAACGCAACGATCCGACCGTTCAAACTCCGGGAATAGTTAAAACGACTCGCTGCGTTTTTCCAGAAAATTCAATACGAATTTTATGCTATTGAGCTAAAATCTAAGAACTTTGGCTCTGATACCACTGTAAGGTTTTATTGAGCCGTACTACCACATGATATAGGCAACGGAAGCATATTTAGAATTGAATCATCCATGGCAATACACACAAACAACTTATAAAGATGCATACGTTCTAGATGATTAACTACAATAGAAAGAATCAAGAACACTTACTTGTTTCTTGTGATTGTCGAAAACACAAAGATGAATTAAACCTTGTTCTTGCTTCTTGGATGTCGAGGATCAATAGTGTGAATCCCTCTAGTGGCTCACACTTAAGAACACCAAACCAACAATCAAGATTGAAGCTTTAAACCATAAACCCTAAAGGGTTTACGATTTTGGGAGGGAGGAGAAGGGAGGCTACGACCTTGAAAGAGAGAGATATAGATCACCAAAAATCATCTTAGGGTTTGATCCCTAACATCTTATTTATAACCTCTCTATTTACAAGTAGCCCCCTTGAACTGATAAGCTTGATAAAACTATTTTAACAAGTTATCATTTAGTCCCTATAATTAATCTAATTAATTATATTGTAGTTTGTAATTAATTTCATCAAATGACAAATTAATAAACTGACTACTTTAACTCCATTTCATTCTTCTGATTGTTATTTGGGTCTTAAGGGCAACCCAAAAGGACCCTGCTATTATTAGAAATATTACCAATAGTTAATGACTCTGGACACTATATCCAACAGATAGTTATTCATGGGTTTAGCGAGCTTTGAGTATTTTGCTCGGTTTTAACTTTGAGAAAGTTATGGGAACATTTGTCCGGGTTAAATGGCTCACTGTGGAGTCTTGTTTGGTTTGCATTTATTGCAACTTGATGCATTTTATTGCACATTATTGATATTTACATGCTTGGGTGTTTTGTCATTCCGGATTGAGCATGTTTTCGTAGACTGTGTTGCATTGGATCCATAGGCAAGTGAGTCAGTCTTTATTTGATGGTCTATCTCTTTGTGCACGAAGAGTGGACTATGGGGACACATGGTTATATGCGTAGGCCGTGGGGGGCACTAGCGAGTAGGCAATAAGGGACATTGAAGTCCTTGAGGTGTAACTATGCGGGGTATGCAATAAAGGCAATTTATTTGGGGGTTTGAGGTTGTGATGTCTATATGGCATGGGAACTAAGACCGAGACTTGAGTTGTAATCCACCAACATCGCGGTGACACCAGTCACGTGTTCTTGTCACCAAGATGGAATCGGGTCTCCCCCGTCACCGAAAGGTGTTGTTCTTGGGTAGTATTTTTATCCATATTTTCAGTGACGATCTTTATTTATATATGAAATGTCTTCATTGTTTATTGGCAAAATTTTATGTCTCATCCTATTTGAATGTTTTAAATATTGGGATTTTGTCCACATTTATAATTCTTGGGATATTTACATCTAAACATGTTTTGAGTGAGTTGGAGTCGTAACTCATTTTGGAAAACGTTTTACACTTTTCGGGAATGGTTTCAATGGATTTTGGGTGCGTTGGAGAATGGGTCATCTATGCCCGTTCGGGAAACCCTTTGGAAATAATAATATTTGTCGCAAACTTTCAAGGAAAGATTTATCTAAATCATGACTAAAACTACAACCTTCCGATTTATGATTTTTATGTAGTCATGATAAAATGCTTGAACTCACTAGGCGTAAGTCTAACCCTTTTTATTTGTCGGCATGTGCGACAGGCTCAGGTTGGGGTAGCTCTGGCTACATTATGAAGTGGCGAGTGCTAGTAGTGTGCACGAGAGGTGAATTGTTTAGTGAAGTCTTCCACATTCATCCTTGGGAATAGCAACTTATTCTTGGATTAAGTAACACTCGATGTGGTTTTAGTTTTTATAATAATATTTGGGGTCATCATTTGTTGAGGTCAATTGTAGAATTTAAATTGAGGCGTTTCCCTTGTTAGTTTATTGGGATAAATTCTGTTATTGATGATGTATTATCGAAAATTTTAATTAGTTGCTCTTTCCGAATTCGAGGGTGTTACACGAAGTTACCGGACAAAAGATAGCGTCCGGTAACCTCTATTCGAAGGTATCCGAACATGCCAAACATTCGGTAAGTTCTATTTTGATGAAGTGCCCGGTAAGTACCTAAGTTCCCAACTGAATAAGTTACTTGATGGTATCTGGATTACTTGGTTTCCGGATGTCATCCGGATTGAATATGTTTCCGGTAAACATCTGGATAGGACTAGTATTCGGTAAATCTTGATGCCCGGTAAGTTTTGCATACCCGGTAAGTTGCGATGTCCGGGTAGTTTTGTGGTGTCCGGAAACCTCAGTTGTCCGGTCACTTCTGATGTTCAGATATAGCGGAACCCCCGTGCTAAGTCGCCGAAGGGGGAACAATTGATGGTAAGGATACGATAGGTTATCTAGTATTCTTAGAGTTGAGAATATGATGCGAAATGTAATGTGACATGTTGATATGCATATACGATAGTATGTGTAATGGATCCATAGGAACTAATTTTGTACGAACACGTGGAATATGCGTGAACTAATCGTAATTCCCGTGTGTTGATAAACGTGGAATAGGCATGGACTAATCGTAATTCCCGTGTGTTGATAAACGTGGAATAGGCGTGGACTAATCGTAATTCCCGTATGTTGATAAATGTGGAATAGGCGTGGACTAATCGTAATTCTCGTTTAGGTGAAATGAGGAATATGCGTGGACTAATCGTAATTCCCATTTCAGATTGAGATGTGAAATCGTGGGATATGCGTGGACTAATCGTAATTCCCGATTTCTATAGGAAGGAAGGAGATAAGCATGGTTTAATTGTAATCTCCACTTCCTTTCCAAGAAATAGGCATGGACTAATTGTAATTTCTTGGATATGAGCAATGATCTAGGATCCGTGGAGATTCGTAGTGGGCTCTTGAATATGATATTATGACTGACTTAGTGTTTGTCATATTCATAGAATCGGGTATGATCCCGTCATCGCAAGATGTTTTTATGTATGGTAAGAATGAGGGTAAATCAGGTTTGTTATGCATTGTTTACATTGATTTTAAAGTATTATTTTGAAACTGAATGTTCTCACTAGGCGTTAGCCTAATCGTTTCAAATTATATTTTTCTTACCATGTAAAAGGAATAGGGTCGAGTGCTTTTGAGTATTCAACTTTTGAGGATAAGCGGACCGAGGAGGCTTTTGATGAATTGCTTAGATAACCCATTTAATTTGATTATAGTTGACATGATTAGATTAATAGGTTATTCAGAGAATTCGAAATGTGTATATATGAACCCTCATAGTTAATTCTCTGCTTATATATATAAAAGTTTGGATGATATTCTGATATACCTTGTTAAATTTTAAGGTTTAAATTGGCCCTGATTTTAGGGTGTTACAAACTCTAACCTCCAACTATAAATCCTTGCTAAGAGATGGGAGGGAGGTTTTGATTCACAAGATTTGTGGCTTCAAGGGCTCTAAAATCGCTTTAAAGGGTTAGGGTTTGGTTTGAGAGAGTTTAGAGAGAGAGAGAGAAAGAGAGAGGTGGAATAGAAAATTAAAGGAAGATGAAATTCGTGGGTTTAAAACCCTCTGGAGCCCGATAGCGAGAGTGACAGGCGAGATTGCCACTGTCACTCTAGCGGGGCACTATCGCCTGCTCTGTACCTAGGCATGGCAACGGGACGGGTATGGGGCGAGGTTCCCCATCCCTGGCCCCGACCCCGGTTTGTAGTTTCGACACCCGGCCCCGGGTGGGTACGGGGATTCCCAACCCTGCCCCAATCAACTGTTGGTCAACCCCGGTCAAGACCTGGTCAAGTGTTTTTTTTGGCTTTTTAACACCTATTTCTTTAAAATATATAATATATTTAATAAAATATATAAATATTATATATAAATATAAAATATATTTAATATATTTAATACCGGGTCTGGGGCGGGTCGGGGGATGGGCATCCCGGACTCGCCCCCGGTTTTCTGAAATGGGGAATCCCCGGCCCCGGTACCCGGTTTGGCGGGGAATCCCCGCCCCCGGTCGGGTGGACCGGGTTCCCCACCGGGTCGGGCCAAATTGCCATGCCTAGCTGTACCGTGCTAAAATGCATGCTTGCGATTGTGTCAAGACGAGAGTGACCATGTGACAATCGCCGGACACTCTCGCCCAATCTGTACCGAGGGTCATCTCTCCATCGCGATTGTGACACGGCGATAGTAATCTTGTCACTATCGCCCAACCTGTCTCGAAGTTCGGTTCGTCCTGAATTGTACCCGATCCGCTGAGTTCTTATGTACACCACTTCCTAACGTTAGACCTTCACCTCAATAAAATTCCGAGTGTTACACTATCAAATATGCTTTTCATTTTATCTTTTGATCAATTTACGAGGGTGTGAGAATGAAGCACAAAAAACACAAAATGAGCACCCCAATGGAGTTCTTGTCTGGATTTGGAACTTCGATGTCGATTGTTGAAAGCCGAGGGTGCATGAATGAAGCACAAAAAAATGCAAACGGAGCACCTGGAGTTCTTGTATGTTTTGATTAAATACTCAATTTATAAGGGGCGAGGGGAGAGGATTTAGGGGCAATTTTTGCATAAACAGGGGAGTGGGTGTCGGTTTAAAAGATATTTCGGGGAGATGTGGGTGTCGGTTGAAGGCGAAGAGGGTTTGTGGGAGAGAAATATGCGTGAGAGGGAGACAAACTTGCAACATGGAAGAGTTGGTGTGAAAGAAATCAGGAAGTTAAACTCCATGAACGTGGAGCTGAAGAGTTGGAGGCGGAGAGTCTTGGAGAGAAATAAGGGCTTGCAAATGGGCTAGTAGTGAGTTGGGTCTGAGGGGGTGTTTGGGATTGCTTATTTAAAACAACTTATGCTTATTTTTAAAAGTGCTTATCAACTTATGTAATTATAAAAAGGAGTTGGGGGTAAATATGTAATTTGAACAAATAAGTTATAAGCACTTTCAAATAAGTTAAAATGGATTAACTTATCAAAAACAACTTATTTGTGGCGGAGAGTCTTGGAGAGAAATAAGGGCTTGCAAATGGGCTAGTAGTGAGCTGGGTCTGATGAGTTTGGATAGTTATAAGGTTATAAAATGAATTTGAACGACTAAGATATGAGATTATTTTAAATGGTCCAGATCTAACATAAAACGATTAAACTTATCTGGATCGATAATATATATAATTTCATGAGCCGTGGACAACAAGTCAACAACCATCAAAATGCTCGTTGATAAAAAACAACCTTTTCTCATCGTAGGTAAAAAAAAATCTGCATATATTATATCCTATCCATGAGACTTGTTTTAAAATAACAATTCTCATACAGTTATATTCGTAAATAAAATTTGAATTGGGAAATTAATTAAAATACCCTAAGTCAAACCAAGTGTTACCAAAATGCCCTAAATCTCTCCCAGTTTGCCAAAATGCCCTTTTTTCCTGCGATGGGAGACCGCGATCGCGGGCTCAGGGACCATTTCTGACACTTTTTTTAACTTGCAGGGACCATTTTTGAAAAATTCAATCCCGCGATCGCGAAGGAATCCCGGGTGGTTTTATTTTTGTGACTTTTCAATTGCAAGGGACCATTTTTAAAAAATTCCAGGGACAATTTTTGAAAATTTGAACCGCGTTTGACCGGTTGACCCGCGGTCGACCAAATTTTATTTTTAAATTAAAATGTTACACTTTCAACCCCTATACTTATTTACTAAATTTACTTTATACCTTTTACTTTCATAATTTAATTTTACATTTAACACATATAATCGTTTATTAACTAAAATACGTTAAAAAAATACGTTTTAATTTTAAAAGTTACACCATTGTAATCGTCTCTTCGATACGTTCGAAATGTGTCCAATCTTGAATATTTTTGGATTTATATATTTTAATATATATCATATACACTACATAAAAAAGTATTTTTTATATTTAAAATTCATACTCTTATTGTTAATTATTTAATTTATGATACATCTCTTATTTTTTTTTTCAATTTTGTTTTACACTCCTATCGCATTAACATAATAATCATATATTAACTAATTCATTAAATCGTTTTAAATTATTATTATTTGAATGTGTTTATAGATATTGTGAAAATGGGTATTTGGCGAATGATGATTCATGTATGTTTGGAGCTGAAGTATTTGCAGTTACAGAGTATGCACAAAAGGATCGATGTATTTCCAACGTAACTTAGATTAAAATTATCTCCTCCAGTTCAGTCCCGTCCCGTCCCATCCAGTTCAGTCCCGTCCCATCTAGTATGCGTACCAAACGCTACCTAAGAGTACCATAAATTAAATAATTAACTATAAGCGTATGAATTTTAAATATAAAAAATATTTTTTATGTAGTGTATATAATATATATTAAAATATATAAATTCAAAAAAATTCAAGATTGTGCTCATTTCGAACGTATCGAAGAGACGATTATAATGGTGTAACTTGTTAAAATTAAAACGTATTTTTTTAACGTATTTTTGTTGATAAACGATTATATGTGTTAAATGTAAAATTTAAATTATGAAAGTAAAAGGTATAAGGTAAAATAAGTAAATAAGTATAGGGGTTGAAAGTGTAAATTTCAATTTTGTGATTTTGATTTGATATTTACACTTTCAACCCCTATACTTATTTACTAACTTTACTTTATACCTTTTACTTTCATAATTTAATTTTACATTTAACACATATAATCGTTTATTAACTAAAATACGTTAAAAAAATACGTTTTAATTTTAACAAGTTACACCATTATAATCGTCTTTTCGATACGTTCGAAATGAGTCCAATCTTGAATTTTTTTGATTTATATATTTTAATATATATCATATATAGTACATCAAAATATTTTTAATATTTACAATTTATACCTTTATAGTTAATTATTTAATTTATGGTACTCTTATAGTTAATGCGATAGGAGTGTAAAACAAAATTGAGAATACGTTAAAAATATGAATTTTAAATATAAAAAATACGTTTATGTAGTGTATATGATATATATTAAAATATATAAATCCAAAAAAAATTCAAGATTGGACTCATTTCGAACGTATCGAAGAGACGATTATAATGATGTAACTTGTTAAAATTAAAACGTATTTTTTTAACGTGTTTTAGTTAATAAACGATTATATGTGTTAAATGTAAAATTAAATTTATGAAAGTAAAAGGTATAAAGTAAATTTAGTAAATAAGTATAGGGGGTGAAAGTGTAAAATTTCAATTTAAAATCACAAAATCGTATGAAATTGGTACACCGCGGGCTCCTCTCTTGTAAAGCCCGTGTCCCGGTATGGTTATTTCTTGATTAACTATTATTTTATATTTTTTTTTCTTTCTCGTAGCGAAATGTTTATTAGCGGGGTTAACGGAATTGTCAAAATGTTAAAAATCCTAGGTTAGGTCAAGAAGAGGATTATCTTATAAACCTAGGGACTAAAGGTGGTTTTTCTTTTCAAGAATTCATGGAGCGTTTGTTGTTTTGCTTAAAGAACCGACACCCCCTTTTTCTCGTTCCTTTCCTTGTGTTTCAAGCAAAACCCAAACAATCCTAAACCCTACAACTCTTTCTTCTTGTTTCTTTGTGTGGTTCGGCCGTAGAGGATGAGAGAGATCACGAGAAGAGAGAAATAGAGAAGAACCGAGAGAGAGGGAGAGTGATCGCGAGAAGGAGAGGGACGAGAGGGAAGGACCAGCGGCAGCAGCCCTCGCCGCCGCTGCTGCTGCCGCCGGAGACCGCCACCACCGGCTGTCGTCGGAGGAGTCGAGGGTGAGAGGCTTGGTTGTGGTGGTGAGACACCGTCGTAAGGTAAGTGGTTTTCGTTAGTCTCGTTCTTTTCTTTTCCTTTTCGTTTTTCCGGCGAGACCACCACCGCCGCACGCCGCCGCTGCGGTGGTTGTGGGTGGAGGGCGGTGGCAGTGGGTGTCACACTCTTAGCGTAAGTCCCGAATCGTTTAAGCCGCGAACCGTTTATAAAGTTATCTTTTTATGAAAATTTTAGTGTGCTATCCAGTTTTCGCGCGACCGTAACTTTTCCGTCGTAACTCCGTTTGAGCCGAATCTGGCGCCCACGGTTCAAGTTCAGGGTCGGGCACGTTTTTCGTGTTTTAGCGGAAAACCGGTTCGGCCTTTAGCTGGGCGGAAAAGTGGTCGTAAGTTCTGTGAATCGTCATTTTATGTAAAAGAAACTGCAGTTCTGTCACTGTTTTGCGTAAGCTGTAACTTTCTGCTCGTAACTCGGTTTGGGGTGAAACCGGTGTCAAAAGTTCCCTTTTTGAGTCTAGAAACTTTTCCGTGTTTTGTGCAAAACCCAGTTCGGGACGTAGCATGGGTCGATTTGTCGTTTTATACTGAAAGGTGCTGAATTTCGCTGTTTAGGAAACTGTTTTTGTAAAATCCGTAGTAAATTGTAGAAAAATCGTTAGGAGGCGTATAATATGTCCTTGGAACCCTAACTCAGATTAATTTCTGGTCATGAAATAATATTGGGAATTTTCTGGGTTTAAAGGGGTCGAAACAGGTCCCGAACAGACCTGTTTTGGGTGAACGGAAGTAGTTTTAGTGACGGTTTAAGCGTGTGTCGTGCCATAGGGTCCGGGTCTCGTATTGACACGTTTTATCATGAGTTTAGGTGCTGGGAAGTGACCGTAATTGTGGAGCTTGAATTGTGTTGTTAAGCTGGGCGCGCATTCGAGGTGATTTCTCTCACTGTGTAGTTAGGGGTTGTATGCATGTCATAATAGCTTGTATGTACTACTGTCTTTGTGGTGTGAACTAGTTGTTTGTGGTGTGTAATATTTGATTGGTTTGAATGCTTGGTATAAATGTGTTACATTACAATTCGGTGGGACCGAGGCCTCGATGGTACTGAGGTGTTGGTTACATTACAATTCGGTGGGACCGAGGCCTCGATGGTACTGAGGTGTTGGTTGCATTACAATTCGGTGGGACCGAGGCCTCGATGGTACTGAGGTGTTGGATACATTACAATTCGGTGGGACCGAGGCCTCGATGGTACTGAGGTGTTGGATACATAATTATTTGTAGACGTTTACTCGTTTTATGTATCTGTGGTGTTGTTGCTTATGTGCGGATAGGGGTGATGTGTATATAATTCCTATCTGCGCATGTGTTGGAATTCACTAAGCTTCGTGCTTACCCTTTCCCAATAATCTGTGGTTTCAGGTCCGAGCGGCTTCAAGGCGTGACAAGTACACACTGGCGCGCGAGGAGAGCTGGTTGTTTTATGGTTTTATTAATTAAACGTTTATTCCGCTGGTTTTTTTTATTATAAAGATATTAATTATGAGTTTGCAAATGAAACGTTGGGATTCATTTAACGAGTTGTTATAAATGAATTGTTTATTTAAAAATTTAAATTTGCTTGAAATTTTTGGGATGTTACATCTCTCCGTGATCGCGGGTAATTAAATTACCAAAATGCCACTGCCCGCGATCGCAGGCTCCCATCGCGGGAAAAAAAGGCATTTTGACAAACTGGAAGAGATTTAGGGCATTTTGGTAACATTTGGTCAAACTTAGGGTATTTTAATTAATTTCCCATTTGAATTTAATTTGTGAAAACCAAATTTGAAAGCAATACATATTTAGCGGTTTCTCTAACAAGGACACCGCCCCCCTAAAGCCCAGAATGTTTTGGCGTGTGCCCTTTTTAGTGGAATCGTCCAGAGTTTGGGAGTGAAGTTTGATTTATCCCCTCGCCAAAAAGCGGTGTTTGAATGTCCCCGAGCTCCTCATGCTCAGGATTTCTTGACGGTTATCCCTATTGAAGGACTGGGTCAGCATATGTCGGCTCTGGAGTACCGGACTATCCTTAAGTACCGGCTAATGATCCCTCTGTTTCCAGCTGATGAGCCTTGCCCAGTCTGCCGCAAGGCCTGTTTGGATTCTTTTGGCAAGCATGCGGTCCATTGCAAGGAGTTACCTGGTTTCAAATATAGGCATGATTTGGTTAGGGATGTTCTGTATGATGTTCTTAAACGAGCTGGAATTTCTTCTAAAAAGGAGGCCCCGGTGAACTTTCTGACGGATCCGCTTGAAGGGAGATCTACCTTACGGCCAGCTGATATACTTGTGTTTGGGTGGGCTGGGGGGAAACATGCTTGTGTGGATCTTACTGGAGTGTCCCCTCTTGTTGGGCTTAGGGAAAATGGGTTTGTGGCGGGCCAAGCTGCGTTGAGAGCGGAATCGAGCAAAGTTGCTAAACACGAGAAAGCCTGTGTAGAGAATCAACACGTGTTTATCCCTTTTGCTTTCGATACTTTTGGTTTCCTAGCTCCGGAAGCAGGGGAGTTTTTGACTAGGGTTCAACGGGTTGTGCAAAGTAATTTTTCGACCCCTAAGACACAAAATTTCATTTTTAGTAGGATTGGTTTTGCCATCCAAAAGGGGGTTGCGGCACAGCTTGTTGCTCGTTTGCCTGCAATCTTATTGTAATTGGAGACTTTATTTTTAGGGAAATTAATTAAAATACCCAAAGTCAAACCAACTGTTACCAAAATACCCTAAATTTTTTCAATTTTGCAAAAATACCCAAAATACCCGCGATGGGGTCCCGCGATCGCGGGATACGCTGACGTGGCACGTATTTTGGGCACAAATGCCCCACGAAGCCCCTAAACTTTGGCCGCGGTGCACTTTTGGTCCCTGCCCGCGATGGCCCAAAATTTACAGTTTTGGTCCCTGAAATTTTCAACTGTTGGTCCCTGAAAATTTACACTTTCAGCCCCTATACTTAGACGAATCTTGATGCTTTTACTGTTTTTTCCACAATTATTGCAATTTAAAGACCGATTTGTGGTTGAAATTCAATTGCATGTTTCAATCAATGTTAAATCAATGTTTTTGGAATATCAGTTTGTGGATGAAATGAGAGATTGGTTTTCTGATATGTTGGTTGTTTCATTCATAAATAGACGTAAAATTCAAGCCATAATTCTCACACAACGATTTCATTGTTGCAATATTTCTTTCTGCAATATTTTGTGTTTGAGATACTACTGAAAAAATGAGTTCATCTGTTGCAAAAGCTAAGTTATATTTCTGTTTTGATGGTGAATGGGTGCAAGATAACAATGAGTGAAAATTTGCTTATAAATCTAAGCATGGTGTAAAAGTGTCAGTAAACTATACTTATCAGAAGTTTGTTGCATACGCCATGCAAAAATGTGGAATCAACTCTTCTGATATTTGCAAGTTAGTGTTTAAAAATGGCGATGGGTCATTTGTGGATTTATCCAACGATAGGGATATCTCTACTTTTCTGCACCTTGCAGTCGATTCAGAAAGACCCCCATTACTCTTTGTGTATCCCGGCGTATCCGACGGTGACGACGACGAAGACCTCCAAATAGAGCAGCCTGATTCTCAACAACAACAACCACCACCACCACCACCACCATCACCACAACCACACGAATGGCGTACTGCTGGAGTTGCTGATGACGAAACCCACGTTTTTAGAACGGGTAATTCTGAAATAGACAGATCAGACACCGATAATGATGATCATGAAGAATATACCCCTAGTAGAAAATCATGTAGTCAGATAAATGACTTTTTTGATATGCCCCCTATTCTTCCAGACTCCCATACCCAGACACAAAGCTACGAACCTACACCTTATATTCGTAGCGAAAGTTTAACAGCAGGTCAGATATTCGATTCGAAGGATCTCTTAGCAAGTCAGATCGGACTCAAGTTCTTGGAAGAGGGTTTCCAAAGTCGCGTGCGGGCATCTGACAAAATCAAATACGTAGTTGAATGTGCTAGAGAAAAGTGTGAGTGGAGGTTGTACGCGATTCACACGGGTCCCAAAGGAGGGGCGATAATGATTAGAAAGTTGCACGACGTACACACTTGTACGAGGACGCAACTTAATCCCCACCACAAACAAGCCGGCAAAAAGACTTTGGGTGCGATTCTGAAAAACAAATTTCTTGATGTTAGCAGGTCATTGCGTCCAAAGGACATCGTCCACGACGTTCACCGGCAGTTCGGCGTCACGATTGATTACCACCAAGCGTGGCGTGCGCGCTGCCATGCACTGTTTATGGTGAGAGGCACGTTCGAGGAGTCGTATGAACGACTCCCGACATATTTATATAATTTGCAGATGCAGAACCCTGGTACTGTCACGCAGCTACGGACCGATTCACGTGGACGGTTTGAGATGTGCTTCGTGGCCCTTGGACCCGCGGTACGTATTTTAACACGTCATATGTTTACACATTATAAACTATAACATTTACACATTATAAACTATAACATTTTAACCTATGTTTTTGCAGATCCGCACATTTCTGGAAAATCTACGTCGTGTCCTGATAATAAACGCAGCCCATTTAAAGGGCCGTTACTTGGGTATGATGTTCCTGGCGGTTGCCATGGACGGGGATAACTCCATCGTTCCAGTAGCTTTCGGCGTAGGCAAGTCCGAAACCGGGGACGAGTGGACTTGGTTTCTGTCCATGTTGAGACAAGCTATCGGAGACCCGCAAGGGTTGGTGTTTATGTCTGACAGGGCTCCTTCCATAAGCGCCGCAATCTCTGCCATGTACCCAAACGCCCCTCACGCCATATGCTGTCGACATTTGGAGATGAACGCCAAATCCAAGGACAAACGTATTACCACCTACAAGGATGTCTATTGGGCGGCATGCAGAGCATATACGGATCGGGAGTTTAACAAGTACATGAATATGCTACGATACAGTGTCAAGGAAGCAGCCAAAGTCTTTGACGATGCTGGACCGGAGAGGTGGTCCGCGGCCCATTTTCCTGGACAACGGTATGACATTCTGACCTCGAATAGTGCAGAGTCTGTGAATGCACTCTCCCGTTTTGCGCGTAGATGTCCGATTGTTAATCTTATGGACTACTTTCGGGCCTTTCAACAAGAGTGGTACCAAATTCGACGCCTAAAAGGAGCTAAGATACAAAATGCACTCGCACCAACGGCGGAGAATATCGTTCAGTACAGGGCGCGTCGTGCGACGACATGGCCGGTAAGAGCAATCGGGTATGGGAAGTACGAGGTGCATGATGACTATATTCACGCGATTGTGAATATGGAAGACCACCTTTGTTCGTGTCGCGAATGGGATAAATTTGGGTTACCGTGCGGCCATGCCATCGCTGCAGCAACATATATGGGTCGTACAGATTGCAGCGACTTGGCTGTACCTTTCTTCACGTCCGAATATTACCGGAAAACATACGTGGAGGTAATAAACCCAGCTGGACCCCCTGCAGCATGGGTGTATCCACCCGACCCGCTTCCACCATGCTATCCACCTTTAATGGATAAGAACAGGGCCGGGAGACCGAGAAAGAACGACCGACGTCCATCACGTGGTGAAAGTTCGATACAACGAAGATGTACTCGGTGCCAATGCGTAGGACACACTCGTGGAGAGTGTCCAAATCCCGCCCCTTCAACCGTGCCAAGGAGACATTCTGTCAGTCACACCCCGGGCCCGTCACAGCTTGAACCATATGGAACAAACCCTTATGATACTGTTGATCTAAACACTGATTTGTAAATGATATATATACACACATACATATGCTTCTAAATGAACATTGATAACACAGCTAGTTTGTAAATGATATATATATATATATTCGTATTATATATTTACACACATAAAGAAAATAGGAGACCTTCAATTTTTCTTAGTATTTTCTTGACCTTGTTATTGCATCCATGGCAGTGAATGTTAACTCTGAGTACACATGTCTGTTTATATATTCATATTAGATACGTTTTAATTTTAACAAATTACACCATTATAGTTAATTATTTAATTTATGGTACATCTCATATTTTTTTTCAATTTTGTTTTACACTCCTATCGCATTAACATAATAATCATATATTAACTAATTCATTAAATCGTTTTAAATTATTATTATTTGAATGTGTTTATAGATATCGTGAATGGCAATATGAGAAGGTAGAATTGTTTATAAATGGGGTTTTGACAAGTTGGTATCACTGGACTCATTTAAGAATTGTGAAAATGGGTATTTGGCGAATGATGATTCATGTGTGTTTAAAACACTTCAGCTCCAAACACACATGAATCATCATTCGTCAAATACCCATTTTCACAATTCTTAAATGAGTCCAGTGATACCAACTTGTCAAAACCCCATTTCATATTATATATATACACACACATACATATGCTTCTAAATGAACATTGATAACACAGCTAGTTTGTATTCCATCCAACAAGCTCTTCATCTTCAATCTTTCTGACCCTTCTTCAACGGCTTCTGCTTTTGCAACCACGTATGGCCATTGTGTACCACAACCCGCACACACTTTAGCAAATGAGTTGAGGGTTGTCATATATTCTACAAGAGGAGTAGGCCCACGAATGAGGTAACCTCTGACTTGACCTTGCATGATGTATCCAACCTAACCGTGGTTCAGCGGCTTAAAAACTACTTTTCAGAGAAATTAACAACAACAAAAAATACAAAACAACAACACAGTAAAAAAAAAATACAAATAACAACACAGTAAAAAAATACAAAACAAAAAAAAATATAACCACCACCTACTTAAAAATTGATTTAGTTTCATCAATCCAAGCTTGCTTCTCGTTTACCTTCGCTTGAATAATTGCGAAGTCTTGCAGAATATGGTGAATTGCTTCTTGTTCTCGACGAACACGAGCCTCCCGAGCTTTTATATCCCCTTTCATCCTTTTGATCTCCCTGTCTTCCTCTTCGATCTTTCTCAAATGGACTGCCTTCCTGTCCATCATTTTTTTCCACTCTTCTGTTAGTTCATCTATCTCCTTTTCCTTTTTTGCTATAGCGACCTCGATTTAAGGTGGCATTTTTTCAGGAGTAGACTTAGGGTTTGATGACGATGCCATTTGTGGATGAAATGAGAGAAGAGAAATCAAGAGAGAAATCAATTCAAAGAAAGAAAGCAAGAGAGAAATCAAGAAAGAAAGCAAGAGGAAGTGTGAATTGTGAATTGCATACTACTGATATTTATGGATGAAATCTCAAACATGCAAATGAATTTCAACCACAAATCGGTCTTCAAAGTACAATAATTGTGGAAAAAAACAGTAAAAGCATGCAAGATTCGTCTAAGTACAGGGACCAAAAGTGTAAATTTTCAGGGACCAAAAATGTAAATTTTCAGGGACCAAAAGTGTAAATTTTCGCCCATCGCAGGCCATCGCGGGCAGGGACCAAAAGTGCACCGCGGCCAAAGTTGAGGGGCTTCGCGGGGCATTTGGGGCCAAAATACGTGCCACGTCAGCCCTAGCCCGCGATCGCGGGTATTTTGGGTATTTTTGCAAAATGAATTTTTTTTTGGGTATTTTGGTAACAGTTGGTCAAACTTTGGGTATTTTAATTAATTTCCCTTATTTTTATTAATATATTGATTGAAATCATACATATTGACCGGAGTAAGCTGGTAATACAAACACACAATAATATCATCGATTAGTTGATGACTTGATTGGGCTCGTCTCTCTATCTCGCTATCCTTTTGATCTCGAAACCCTAACACCAAATCTCCTTCTCTTCCCTCTACGTTAGATTCCACCCCCTTCTCTGCGATCGCTCCTCGTCTTCTCACCCGTTCCTTCTCTCGATTTTCTCACAATCTCGACGTTGATTCTTTCGAAACGGATCTTATCTGCTCGACCTTCCGATGGCCGAAGGCAAGCTTGCTCTTCCCGATGATCTTATCTCCTCCAAACCCTCCGATCAGTCTTCGAACCCTAAAGGTAGTCTCTAATCGCCTCAACCCTATTTTTCTCCTTTCTGTTTTTGGTGTAATTTTGTTGGTTCTTGTTAGGTTAGGGTTTATTGATCTGTATGTATCTGAGTATGTGATGCTACTTCACATTAGCCATATCCGTCATGAATTTATGTACTTGAATTGGAAAATGTTTGGGCTTTGTTTGTGTTTTAATTACTTCTAACATTTGGTCACATTGATTTCTGCAATATGTACATTGATGTTTATATACGTTGGAGTGAAAACAATTTGTTAATCTTCGTGGATTTGTAGTATTTTTTGTTTCATATCAAGTAATAAGTGCAAATATATATGCGGTATCAAGTGGGAGTTGACTTTCACCTCCAGGATTTAAGCTACATTAATGAACAAATTGTTGTTAATTGAAGACAAATGAACTACTCTAGAAAATGATGGATTCGTTATTTCATCCCTTGCTAAGCAAGTTTTATGTGATTCTAAGGGCACCCATAGTCCTTTATGTTTTTCTTCTTGCTACGAAGTAACATAAGAAGCTTTGGGTTCTTTTACCCCAATGCCTTTGTCCTACTTTTTAGATTTACATTTATGCAGTGATTCACTATCAGTTAGTATCAGGATGAAACATAGTGCTATATTGGCGCACTTGCTTGCTCTAGGACTAAAGTTATTTACCTTGTAATGTGGAAGTGCTGCAATATAACATAAGATTTTGTAGTGTCATTGAAGATAGAAAATCTCGATTCTGTTTATTCAGGATTGATGTTGAGTGGGGTGAATAAGAGTTGAAGCAAAATTTACGCTGCGGATATTGATTTTATTTTATCAAATATAGTTTTTTGTACCACAATAGTCGTCACATGCATCCACATGGTTTAAAAAGGTTTGTGACTCATGTTTGGCGACACAAGTTTCGCCACTTCTCTAACTGTGGCTTGAAAAGGTCCGTGGCTCGTGTTTACTCAGCTTTTGCAGTTTGTTGTAGTTTGTGCTTGTTTACTAAAGCTTTTAATACAATATTGTCACTCCTGCTTGTCATTTCCTTTCTTTAACACTTGATGGGTTTTATGATAGTGGAAGCTCCTGGAGGCATTGGTGAGGTTAAAATGATGAGTTTGCTAGATGACTCCAAAGGTAGAGGTATTGTTTATGTGTAATTCAATGATTCTTTGATCCTAAGTGAGCGTGAGTTTTTATCCTCCTATTATTATCACTTTTATTCATTTTTCTTGACTTTTTGATTGTTGATGTTGGCTAGTTGTGGCTGAAGATCAAGCAGCTTTGGACAGCAGCATACCCTTGTCTCCTCAGTGGCTTTATGCTAAACCAAGTGAGAGTAAGATGGTGAGTGTTTAGGCAGTCTAGAAGTTCCTTTGTGATGCATATATAGGCATGTCTTGATGAATGTGTTATATGCTGTTGTTCGTGGCCACTCATCATTAGGAGGATTAATATGTCGAAATCTAACCTACCTTTCTGAAATGACAGCACCATCGAATGTTAATGTGTTGTTGGTATTATTATTGACCTCCGCTTTCTTGTTTCTTCTCTTTCTTATGCGTTCATCTTTATTGCTTGTCCTTCTAGGAGAGATGGATTAAAAATGTGGTGTGAAAATGAAAATCTTCAGCGTCTCTCAGTCTTCGTTTATTTTCTTTTTAATGTGTTATTAGCAGCTACGTCATCGTCATTATTGGTTGAATTGCATAAAACCCTATCAGTATTCATACCTATTAATGTTCATGCTTCCACATGTCAAATGAGGATATAAATTATGCATTTCAAGCATCTTCTGCTTTGAGAATATAAAATCATTTGACCATACAATCTTGTCCTAAAAGATAATCTCTCTCTCTAAATAATGACAGGACATACGTGCACCAAGCTCTCTTTCTGTTGGGAGTTCTGCTGATTCAAACTCAAAGGAGGTTTGGCGTTCAGATGGACTGGATGACAAGAAAGATTGGAGGAAAATCGCAAGTGAAACAGATAGTGCCCGCCGTTGGCGTGAAGAAGAAAGAGAAACAGGCTTACTTGGTCGAAGAGAGCGCAGGAAAACTGATCGTCGTGTTGATCCTGGTAGAGAAACGACTGACAGTAGGGCCCCACCTCCTTCTGATAAGTGGCATGATGCTGGTAACCGCAATTCTGGACACGAGGCTCGGCGTGATAGCAAATGGTCATCTAGGTGGGGTCCAGATGAGAAAGAAAAGGAATCTCGAACTGAAAAGAGACCTGTTGCAGAGAAGGAAGATTCCCATAGTGATACTCAAGCACATGCTAGTAGTACTAGAGTGCTTTCTGAACGTGATCCAGATTCCCGTGATAAGTGGAGGCCACGCCACAGATTTGAGGCAAATCCTAGCGCACCAGGTTCGTTTCGTGCTGCACCTGGATTTGGTCTCGAGAGAGGCCGCATTGAGGGTTCAAACATGGGTTTTGCCATTGGACGTGGGAGAGCTAGTGGAGCAGTTGGAAGACCTTCATCTGCAGGTTCGATTGAGAGGAACATAACTGTCATTGGCTCGCCAGGTGGTTCTGCTGACATGTTCTTTTATCCAAGGGGAAAGCTTCTTGATGTGTATCGCATACTGAAGCCTGACCCCTCTTTTGCTGGCATGCCTGAAAAGATTGACGAAGTACCTTCTGTAACTGTAATGACTGCAATAGAACCACTTGCTTTTGTTGCTCCTGATGCAGAAGAAGAGGTATGCTTTTATGCATATGTGTTAGGTTAAATTAGACTTTATTAAGAGCTTGTATGTTGATGAATATTACATGTTTTTTCACAGGCTATTCTTGGTGATATATGGAAGGGGAAAATCACCAGTAGTGAGGTGTCTTACAATTCATTTAGAAAAGTCAGGTCTGAAAATAGTACAGGTACTGAAGCTTGTGGTTACACAGATTCCCTTTTCTTATCCTTTCATTCCTTCCTGCTGGTGAGGGATCTAAAAATGTTTGAATTTATATGTATGTAGATGTTGATGGTCTTGGATCTACCAATGGAAAAGATGATGTTTTTTCAGTAGAGGAGAAAACTGATTCAAGCAAGGATATTAATCAAACTGATGCTCATGGCAGTCTGCACTTTGATGGTCCTGAGATGAAATTGGTGGAGGGTTAGTAACTAATCCACTCCACTCCATAAAGACTAATGGTTATTACTTATTAATAATCAAATATGAACCAAATTGTGTATTACATTTCAGGGCAAGATGGTAGTTGGAATGGAGAGCAAAGGGTCTCTGAGATGGTTACAGATATGGCTTCTGCAAGGCATCAGCTGTTTGAAGATGCCCAGTCATCTTCAACATTTGACACTAATACCAAGCATCCTAATGATTCACTCTCTCCCTTTGTTACGCCATCTTCTGAGCTACATTGGACAGGAAATATGCAGCCCTTTGACATCCCACCGGAGGACTTGAGTCTTTATTATCGTGATCCTCAAGGGGAGGTCCAAGGCCCATTTCTTGGTGTCGACCTCATTTCCTGGTTTGAGCAAGGATTTTTTGGGGCAGATTTACCTGTTCGCGTGGCAGATGCGCCGGAGGAAACTCCTTTCCAGGAATTAGGCGAAGTTATGCCGCATTTGAAAGGTAGACATGACTATGCAACCAGCAATGGTCCAAGTCCTAACATGGAACAGTCTAGTTCTTTTGAGGGGTATATGGATGCCGGTGTTAGTATGCCTGCTGATTCTGAAATGGTGTTTGCGGCTTCATCAGGTGATCCCCGATTGCAGTTATCTGGGTCTAATGATTTATCTGTGAAGCAAGAACAACCAAGAATGTTTGAGCCTGAAGGCCCTTCGCAACTTCCATATTTAGAGGGTCATGCCTTTCATGAAGAAGGTTAAATGCTTCTTCTATCTGTATTTGTAATTTATCTGATGATTTCAGTCATGTTCTAATGTGTTTTTATTTTTTATTTTATTTTTTGTTTCTGCAGAAATTGTTTTCCCTGGAGGACCTGGTAGGAGTGGTGAGCATACAGGGAACACTTTAAGGGGTGCTGGTGATTCTTCTGCAAATTTTCTGAATAACCGCACTGTTCCAACTGATGTGTCTGAACCTGGATTATTGAATTCTAAAGATTGTAAATTTCATCCTTTTGGGTTGTTATGGTCTGAGCTTGAAGGATCTAGTTTAAGGAATGATCAGGCATCTAATATACCCTTCACTGGTGGCATTCAGCAACAAGTTATGAACCCTGCTGGTCGAAGAGATGCTGCATTTAATGCAATGCATGAATCTGCTCATGCTGCTGATACATGGCCTGATGTTTACAGAAGAAATGCACTTTCTGAAACAAACTTGTATCGAGAACCAATCGATGCTCGCCAGTTGTCACATATTGATCAAGGAGCCAATCACTATGATTTGGCAGAGAAACTTAGGTCCCAACAAATTCAACAGCAGCTGCTCCAACAGCACAATCTGCTGTCTACACACTCCCGTTTGAACGAATCAATGCTGGATCAAGTTCCAAATCGAAGTACCATAAATCCACAGCAGTTAGCAGGTCAAAGTGGGCAAGATCTGGAGCACTTTTTGGCACTTCAGTTGCGACAGCAGCAGCAGCAGCAGCAGCGGCAGATTCAACTTCAACAGCTTCAAATGCAGCAGCCACAGCGGTTCCATCAACAGAAAATGCAGCAGCAATCTCGTCAGCTGCTTCTTGAACAATTGGTACAAAACCAGATGCATGATGGCCTTGGGCAATCATTTGCTGATGCTGCGGGACCCAGTAGTGCAATCGATCAGATTCTTTTGAAGCACCAGATCTTAAATGAACTACAACAGCATTCACTGCATCAGCCCAGTCATGTTGACCCATCAATGGAACGCTTGCTTCAAGCAAAATATGGTCAACCACTTCATCAAGGGCATCCAAATGATCTCTTGGAGCTAGTAGCACGTGCAAAACATGGACACATGCCATCATTAGAACAACAGATGCTTCAGCATGAGCAGTTTAACGGGAGACAGCTACCTATGGGGTTGAGGCAGAGGGTTGAAATGGAGGAAGAGAGGCAGTTAGGTTCTGGATGGCCTGTAGATGAAAGTGGTCAGTTTATCGGAAACACTGGTGGTCATCACCGAGCTAATTCTGTTGGAACTGGTCTTTTAGATTTCTATCAGGAACAACAAAGACCGTCACCTGAGGAATTGAGTCATCTTGAACGGAATCTATCAATACAAGAGCGACTTCAGCATGGTCTGTATGGCCCTAACCGGCCATTTGAACACTCATTATCTATGCCCGGTGGTGGTCGTCAAGGAATGAACCTTGATGTTCTAAATTCTATAGCTCGAGCTCAAAGTTTAGATACACAGGAGCCGAATGCTCGCATGCACCATGCTGATCAAGTAAGCGGCTTTTCTTCAGGTGTCTTCCCTCATCAATCACATCATCCTTTAGGCTTCAATCACTTACATCCCTCACATAATAATGAGCAAATGTCAAATGACTGGATGGAGTCGAAGATTCAGCAACTGCATATAAGTAACGAAAGGCAGAAAAGAGAGATGGAACACAGGAGTTCAGCCGATCCAAGTTTTTGGATGTCAGCTGAAAGCAGCAATGACACTTCAAAAAGGTTGCTTATGGATATACTCCATCAGAAACCAGGCAACCAGTCTACTGAACAGTTGGATATAAATATCCGGGTTCCTCATCCTAGGTCAAACACTTTGAATCATTCTTTTAACGTCTCTGATCAAGAAGTAGGGCTGAACCACGCATTCACTGTGGGATCTTATGACTCTAACTCAGGTGCACCACCACAGATGTTGGCTGGTTTGGAAGGCAGTGATAGATTTCTTTTAAGATCTAATTCTGGAGCAATGCATGAAGGGAGTCCATTCTTTTCTGGTGTGAATGAGTCCTCTCAGGCGGTTTATACAAACTCCAACATGGAACGAGACTTCTTAGGCATGGAGGCAAAAAGGAGATTACTTAAAAGTGAAAGTAGTCTTGTGCAGGGTCCAGCTGCCGAACGTGAAGGTGTGGTTCAACAGGATCGTGACAAAATGGCAAATAATGCTGTTGGCAGGCATGGCTCGCTTGGCAGTGCTGGTAGCTTTCTATCTGTTTTCTTGGTACCTTTATTTTTTCAAGCAGAGTATTGTTTGTGACATGGTTCCGGGTGACAATGCAGGCTTATACAACATGGTTGGTTCTTCTGATTCTATTGCAGGAGAGGCCAAGGATCGGTAAGAAATTAAAACAATATTACACATACATTAGACTTGCTAGCTGGCGCAGCAAAATATTTCCAATATGATTTGACTTTGCCCGAGAGAATTGATATGATCATCCTCTTTCATACATATGCCTATAGACATGGCATGCTCATACTGTGAATATATAAATGAATGTACATATGCGTCCACCCATATATCAATAGGAATTACATATTAATGGAATCAATCGCCTTCCTTTACTAGAATAATGTTGGTGTAGATCTTTTTTCACTTGTTCTGGCATGTTCATGTTCATTACTAGAATAATGTTGGGTATATTTGATACATGCAGTTATTTCTACTCTGATCAAATAATCAAACAATTATTAGAACAACTCATTGTATAGTCAATGGTGAGGATTCTCAAGCATATTTTATAGTGTTGGTACTGAATTTCAACTTTTTGCAGATTGGCCACTAACTCGGAAAATATTCTACTGAAACGCCCACCAGTCTCACGAGTACCGTCATCCCAGGAAGGGTTATCTGAGCTGGCGTATGATTCAGCTGTCAGACAGAAAAATGTCCCCAGTATGACTGCTACTGCTGCTGAAGGTATATTCTCTATAGCTAATGTTTTAAGCTTCATCATGCATCAACTTAGTGACATGCCAAGTTTAATATGAATGCATCCATTTTTTTCATGTTTTTGGTCACTTTATTGTTATCAAGCCTCTTCGACTCTTGATTCAGGTGGAAACACATTGAACCAAGCCTCGGAAAACATGACAAGTGGCAAGAAAGACGGGCATTTTAGGAGAGCGTCATCGTGTAGCGACACTGATGTCTCAGAGACGGCATCTTTCAGTGACATGCTTAAAAGCAATGGGAAGAAGGGGGTGCTGTTGCCAGAGAGTAACACAATAGCTTCTGCTGCAATGGAGGGTGGCGATGGACAGGGGGGTAAAAGTGGGAAAAAGAAAGGTAAAAAAGGAAGGCAAATTGACCCGGCCCTTCTTGGGTTTAAGGTTACGAGCAACCGCATCATGATGGGTGAGATTCAGCGTTTCGAAGACTGATGACCCTTGACATGTTTGTTGTTAGGATGTACAAAAATTTGTGCATAGCTTTTGTTGATTTTTTTATTCATAGTGTATTTAAGTTTACGGCTCCCATTTTGCATCCTAATTTGGCGATGTTGGGTTGGAGATACATGAGGTGGCAAATAGCAGAGTTTGTGTAAAGCTTGTACAGACAGATCTTTTGCTTTTGAGATAGATCTTAATAAAGTTGGTTATGCTTATGCATAGTGTAATTCTCATTTTGGAGTGCTTAGAAAAAAATATATTTTTGAGTAAATCAGTTATTTGAGCAAAAGAGTTATGTCATGCAGAAGGACAAATTTTGTATGAGTTATGGGCAGTTCACCAAACGTTTACCGGTTAAGTGTTTACCGGTTAGTCACTATTCACTACTATCATTTACTTCCCTGCCCGGTAAACGCTTACGGGTTAATTGTAAGAGTCACATCTCATAAGTCATAACCCTCACCAGGTAAGATTTTTGGTAAGGTAATTGAATCTGTAAGCGCTTATTAAAATAAGTGTTTAATAAATGCCACCTTAGTTATGTCGTACGGCATGGATTTTTGGACGATAAAGAAAGCACATGAGAGAATGATGGAGGTAGAAATATTTCATGTGAATTTACCGAGTTTATTTGATTTGGTTTATTGAACAATCTTCGGTTTTGATAACATGTTTTCTTAATATTAAAATTATCGAATCTCTTTCTTAGCCATTGTTTCAACTCATATTTTTCACTTTTGTTATCATCTCTCTTGGGATGGGATCTTGTGAGTTGTGAAACATCTTTTTAGTAAAGTTTCATTGCAAATTAAAGATTTGTTCAAACTTCAAACATTAATCAAAAAGGAAAATCAAGGAAGTCTACAAAAAAATTGTGGGTTTATTAGCCAATGGTGTAGTATTACCAATGGAGATGCACCGGGATTGATCCCAATTGTTCATAAAAAAGGTTCGATCCGTCACTTATACATTTTGAGTGAATCAGTCCTTATAGCTTCTTGCTTGAAATTTGGATTTGATCCCTAAAATAAACTACTATACCGATGATTTTTTTTAACTTTTTCAGTTTTATAACATTCATCGTTCTTGGAATTAACAACCGTTATGAAGAACAAATTAGTCTATAGAAAAACTATAGGGATCAGAAAGGTAATTCATTCCAAAATTAATTGTGGCTCACATTCTTTTTCAAGAATTTTATTTAAAAAATTATATATCCATCACAAATCAAAGTACATATTAACTATTCATTATAAAAAACTATTAAAAATCTTTATACTTATTTTAAAACTATTTTTGTCAATTTAATAGTTATTTAATAAAATAAATTTTTTTATAATATATACTTTAATATAAGAAATTTGATTTGTGATTGGATATATAAAATGTTAATACATAAAAGAATGTGAATTGCAATTAATTTAAGAATGATTTACACTTTTGGTTCCTATAGTTTTCGTAAAGGACGATTTGTCCCTAACAACGATTGATAATTGAGGATGTTAACTCTAGGGACCATGAGTCTTATAAAATTGAAAAATTAGAATGCATTAGCGTAGATAGTTCATTTTAGAGATCAAGTCCAAATTTTGAGCAAGCCATGGGGACCACTAGTGTAACTCACTCTATACATTACTTAGGGCATCCACAATGGTAAACCATGTGAATGACTTGATGAAAATAAAAATAATACTAAAAAAATCATGGTCCCACCAATTTAGACTTTCTCTCTCACTTGCCTCTCACAATGATAATTTCAAAGACTTGAGAAATCTCAAGCCTTTGAGAAGTAAAGTCTTGGTCAAGTTGTGTCTCCAATCATCAAGTCATGTTTCAAGTCATCATCAAGTCATGTTACAAATACCATTGGAGATGCTCTAAACTAGGACCAATATAGACTTGACAAGCTTAACTGCTCTAGGATAGGGTCTAGTTTTACTTTTGTCTTTTATGAACTTGTGCTTGTGTAGAAACAAGTCTGAACATTCGAGATTGGACAAGTCTTGTAGTCATTCCAAATCCAGATCGAGTTGTGGTGAAATACCCTAAAAAGTAAAAATCACAATAAATTTAAACCTTAATTTACAAGGTCTACAACAATCTCTTCCAAAAGCTGTCATTCATAGATGGAGAATTAGTAACAAGGTTCATAATTACAAGTGAACTATCATAAACAACCTACTAATCTAATCCATAACGTACACGATCGGATTATAAGGGTTGCCTATAATATCTCCAAAAGTATGGTTCTGGTGCTAGCACCTGATAAGAAAATTTAATTTAGAAATATTAGGCTTACGCCTAGTGAGAACATCCAATTTAAAATCAAAATATTTATAAGATTCGAAAACCAAATTTATAAACAAAGCATATAAAATAATCTTTTCGCAACATTTCAAAACGTACACATATTATCTTTCGATGACGGGAATCATACCCGGTTCCATGAATATGACGAACACCAAGTAAGTCATTGTATCATGTTTAAGAGCAACACTACGAATCACTGGGGATTCTAAATTACAGCTCATGTCCAAGAAATTACAATTAAGCGTCATACTTATTTCTTGGTGTGGAAGTAGAAATAACAATTATCCTTGCCTATTCCTCATCTCTCAATAGAAAACGGAAATAGCAATTATACCTTGTCTATTCCACGTTTTCACGTCACAATACGAAATGAGAATAACAATCATCCCTTGCCCATTCCACATTTCCAAATATAAACGGGAATAACAATCATTCCTTGCTCATTTCACATTTATCAAATATAATGGGAATAGCAATCATCCCTTAGCTATTCCACATTAATTAATCAAATATAAACGGGAATATCAATCCTCCCTTAAATAACATATAAAATAATTAAGAAATCATCTACCAAATCTACATTTTCTAAAGTTCAAAATCCAATTATAAACCAAGTCAAATAATTTATTCCAAACATTTTCTTAACTAAAAGGTTACAACCCTACATAATTCATTGTTGCATAAAGAAATTATATAAATATTTGGTTTAAATCGTAACATGAATTTTTGTTTTAATTATATAAAAAGAAAACTGTTTAATAAATAATATTTGGAACTAATATAAAATTAGAAAATATCAAAATATTTACCAAAAGAACCACTACCGGGATATCCCATTATACGGATTATACCGGAAAAATCCTTTTTGCATGAATTACCGGAAAATCCCCTTTTGCATTAATTACCGGAAAACATACCAAAAGTATTCCGGAAAACATACCAAAATATTCCGGAAAAATATCGGAAAATGTTCCGGAAAACATCAATTCCGGAGATTACCGGAAAACAATTTCATCCTGGAAATCTTATCGGAAAACATATCAATTTCGGAAAACTGCAGCTTTACCCGGATAGTTACTGTATGCACGTCGAGTTCTCAATTTAATCCTACTTACTTCAAATTTAAATTTCGGCCCCAGTAGCTAAACTATCTAATACATTTATGACTTCAAAACATTCAACTTTATGATATACATGCTTAAATAAGGGTAAAGAAAGAAGGATGACTTACTTAGTGTTAGTCATATTCATGGAATCGGGTATGTTCCCGTCATCGCAAGATGTTTATATGTACGGTAAGAATGGTGGCAAACCAGCTTTGTTTACATTGGTTTCCAAAACTTATAAGGTTTTAATTTGAAAATGGATGTTCTCACTAGGCGTAAGCCTAATCTTTTCAAATTAAATTTTCTTACCAGGTACGAGCTCGGGGAAGTAAGAACGGGAAGGGTGACGAGTGATATCTGATATTCAACTTTTGATGATGAAATGGAGAAGTTAGCATACGAGGATGTTTTGGTGAATGGTCTAAACAACTAGTATAATCTGATCTTAAGGTTTAGGATTAGATTAGCAGGTTGTTTAGATAAGTTTAAATTGTATATATGAACTCTTTTGGCTAATTCTCCATTTGTGTATAAAAGTTGGAATGAAATTATGGTTAACTTTGTTCAATTTTAAGGTTTAAATTTGTCATGATATTTGGACGTTTCATGAATGGTGTTTCTAGTTCTAGATATGAGAAAATATAAAAAAAAAATAACAAGAAAAGTATCTTGAAATCGACAAAAAACGAAAAACTATCCCGAAATCAACCCAAAAAACCAAAAAGCTCTATCGAAATCGACCAAAAAACTTAAAATTCTTTTAAATTCTCTAAAATATTTCTCGAAACAGTGGAATTCGGCTAAAAACACATTAGACGACTTTGCGAGCCTATGATCTACCTTAAATGTGCCCCCGCTCGACAAAATTCCTGGGTCCGCCACTGATCTCTAGTACCAAAAAAATTTCACTCTTGATGGATCGGTTGTATTGCTTGACATTTTGGGTTCTGTAACATCCTGAATTTTCAATAATATTATTTTAACGAGAATTGGGATCTATTTGTATTTTGGTTAAAACCTTGAATTATATAGTAAGTTTATAATTCAATAGGGTTAAAATGCAAGTGATTAGAGTTTGGTGCTATTTTGGAAATATTGGAACTTGGAGGTGTAATTGGTCATTTATGAAAGTGTGTATGGATAAAACAAATGAGATGGAAAATATCTCAGTGTTTTGTGATCTGGGTCGGTCAAGAGGCAGAGAGAAAGAGAGAAAGAGAGAAAAGGGAGAAAAGGGAGAAAGAAGGAAAACAAGGGTTTTGGTCTTCAAAATTGGTAAGGAATTGATTATGGTTTTTGATAAATCTGTATAGATATATGATAGTAAACGAATCTATTTGATGAATAGGATTTCGGAATCATTAGCAGCAGATTGGAATCAGATTGGTGAAAAGAAGTGAGTTTTGTTAAAAAGGTGAGTTCATTTGTTGTTTGCTTAAAGCAATGTTTATATGTTAAGTTAAACCTTGTAATAGCTGTATAAACTGGTTATGAACTGTATGGGATGGTCTGGAATGAGCTGAATCAAACAGACATCGAATTAGATTGGATTTTAGGCTGCAGTTCGAAGGTTTCCGGATGAAACGTCGTATCCGGAAACCCTGGTGATGAATGTTTCCGGACGCGATAAGTATCTGGTAAGTATTAAGTTTATTATAAGTATCCGGATGGAATTAGTTACCGGATGGTATCCGGATGGCTTTAGTGTCCGAATGATGTCCGGGTTTGAATAATATCCGGAAAGTAGGAATTGACCGGAAAGTAAGTATTATGCGGAAAGTTGTGAGGTCTGGATTGTTTATGTATCCGGTAAAGTATTGTTATCCGGAAAGTCCATTTATCCGGATAGTTTAGAAGTATCCGGAAACCCCTGTTGTCCGGACACTTTTGAGAAATTGAGAATGCTAGGTTCTGATGGCTGGATGCTGTTTCTAGATGTTTTGTCTGGTTAAGTTTTCTAAAAAAATTCTAGGGGCGCTGCCCCCAGACCCCGCAAGGGCGTTGCCCCTTGACCCCATCCGCTTTTCAGATATAGCGGAACCCCCGTGCTAAGTCGCCGAAGGGGGGAATTTGAGGATGAAAATACGATAGGTTATCTAGTATTCTCAGAGTTAAGAATATGATATGAGATGTGGCGTGATATGTTGTTATGCATATACGTTAGTAAAGTGTAATAGATCCATAGGCACTAATGGTTATGTACACGTGGAATAGATGAAGTTAGTCATTATTCTGATGTGTGTGGTACTAAGGGTTATGTACACGTGGAATAGATGAAGTTAGTCATTATTCTGATGTGTGTGGTACTAATGGTTATGTACACGTGGAATAGATGAAGTTAGTCATTATTCTAATGTGTGTGAGAAACTCTGGAATAAACGTAATTCCCGGTTTTTAAGGAAGAAGAGGGATTGGCATATGTAATTGTAATCTCTACTTCCTTTCCTAAGAAATGGGCATGTGTATATTGCGATTTCTTAGGTGGGAGCATTAATCTAGAATCTGAGAAAGATTCGTAGTGTGGCTCTGGAATAGGATATTAATGGAAATGGGCATGTGTATATTGCGATTTCTGGAATAAGAGTATTAATCTAGAATCAGTGAAGATTCGTAGTGTGGCTCTAAGACATGATATGATGATGGAATGTGTGTCAGTCATATTCATGGGATTGGATGAAAATCGTGTTAACGGAATAGAGTTACACGTATGGTAAGAAAAAAGGGTAATCAGGTTTGATATAACTTGTTTACATTGATTTTGCAAATATTATTGTGGAAACGAATGTTCTCGCTAGGCGTTGGCCTAATCGTTTCAAATGATGTTTTCTTACCAGGTACCGGCTCGGGAAAATAAAGGGTTGTGGGACGAGCGTTTTGGAATAGCAAGGAAGTCAATTAACAGAAGGAGATTTTGAGGGATTGCTTAGATAACTTACTTAATCTGATTATAGTGACATAATTAGATTAATAGGTTATTTGAAGAATTCTGTACTTGTAAATGTACTCCTAGTGGTTAATTCACTTGCTATATATATATGAAAGTTGAAGTTTATTTTATCATAACTTGTTGAAATTTAAGGTTCAAATTAGCCCGAATTTTGGGATGTTTGAGGTTCATTCATGATTGTACTTTTAATTTTGTGTTTCTTAAGTTATACACTCCATCATGATTTATATGGAATCAACTACTTATGTATGCTAACTTTAGGAAGCATTTGGTTGGGGTCATGTAATATAAAAAATGAGAATGATAATCAATACTATAGGTCAATTTAATATAATGAAAATGATCAAACATCAAGTTTCGACAATAGGTAACATGTTTATTTAAGAGAATGAAGAAAACATTTATGATTTACCAATATTTCCACGAGTATTTCCAACAAGTTATTCATAATTTCTCAAAGATAAAGAACCAAAAACAAAACTATGTAAAAAAATAAAACCTGACTAACAAATTCTATAATTTGTTGATTTCAACATCAACTAGAGTATCAAACATCCTATATATTCATCATCCAAATACATTATATTTTTCTTACAAAACAATAATACGTTCAATTCTACTGATAGAAAATAGTTAAATAATTAATTTTCTTTTCTCACGTTAAGTTTTTCAAAATTGTATATTATTTACAAAATTTGTTAAACTATAAATACCACACAATTTCCATTTTTACTATTTTAAAGAGCTTATTGGAGATGTTCTAAGGGTCTATTTGTTAGTAGTTTAATGATCTTAATGATTTTTGCATCTTACGTGATTGTTTGGAGTGGCTTAATGATCTAATTTTTCTTATTTAGTAAGCTTTTAAGGAAGAACTTTATGCAGAAAGTTAAGTTTCCAAACCCTTCTCTTCCAATTAAAAAAATACGCTCTTTCCATCTATGAAAAAAACTTTCCCAAACAGATTAATTTACACAGACGATTGTATCCATATATAACTTAACGAAAAACCAACCAAAGAGCTTCTAAGGGTCCGTTTACCAACTCTTACCGGGTAAGTTCTGTCCGGGTAAGAGTATTGTGTCGGGTAAGTGTGTTGTGTCGGGTAAGTGCTGTCCCAAGTAGGTGCTGTCTGGACAAGAGTGTTTACCAAGTATTTTTTGGTAAGTGCTTACCGGTAAAAAAATGACCATTATAACCCCTTTGTAATTTGATGTTAAATAAAATGTAATTATTATATTATTTTTCATACCAATAATATTTTCTATACCAAATTTCACTTATAAAAGCTTAAAAGTTAATTACAGGTATAAATCTTGCAAATAAAAAATATATATTCCCTTTTAACCTTATCAAGAGATGGATTATACATCGTTAGATCTAAAAAAATGGAGAGACCAAATTGAACAAAAAGAGGGCATCTTTTTTGAAATCATAGCCCCTACGGCAAATATTCGGAAAATCAACCCTTTCCTTCTTCAAAGCTATACTCCTTTACTTCTTCTTCTCCGTCAGACGCTATCGTCGGATAATCAACCATTTTTCTCCGGTCAACTTTCCTCGATCTATAACAACAAGCTTTTATAACAACACGAAAACGACACCAAAGAGAGATCACGCGTAAAATGCCGAACGATGTGCTGTTTATCTCTCGCAAACAGCTGCGTTTTGGTCTGCTACTGTTTGCTCTTCTCTGCAGGTGGCTCTCTGTTTTGTTTTTGTTTCCTGTTTACATGAATCTGGGTCGTGAATGGCTCTGTTTGGTTTTGTCATTTTGGTGTTGATTTGGTTGTACTCTTGGTCAATTGGTGTTTTAATAAAAGTTTGCTGCTGTTCGAAAAAAAGATATGTGTGGTGGTGCTATCCTTTCTGACATGGCTAATCGGTTGCGAAGTCTGACATGGCTAATCGGAGAACGGAGAACGGAGAAGGGACAAGGGTGTAGTGGCATGAAGAGAGCGCTGGTCTTTTGCAGTTAAGGAGGAGCGACGATGGTCTTTAGGGTGAAAAACCTAATCGCAATAGGAAGGGCAACGAGGGAAACTCAAAAACTGACCCGGGTAAGCATGATTTTGAAGCTGGCTCGGACAGATCTCGATCAGCATCACGGTCAGATCTCGATCAGATTTGGGATTTAGTAAACATGCTGCTGCTGACCGAGTCAGATTTGCTGACCGAGTCAGTGTGGTCAGCAGTTAGTAAACAGCCCCTAAGACTCTTAATTGGAACCAAGCAATAATTCCAATCTTCATAAGGACTGATCTGTTATTTCTCAAAAAAAAGGGGTCTCATAAGTAAAAAAGCCAAAAATCCAACACCTTTTCGGTAAATCGAGAGGACGAATATACCAATGATATACTGACTCGTCATCTCCGTCATCCATCTTCTCTCAGTCCCCTAGAAAACCCTTTGAAGGCATCTCTTTCAGGTTTATCCACAAAACAAATAAGCAATGGCTCTCTCCTTTACATCTCTGGTAAGCTTCGAATCTGTGTTCTACTCTCATGTTTATGTGTTTGTTGTGCTTTAATTTGCTTGAACTTGTTCTTTCAGTCAAACATTGGCTCGCTCTCAGCTCCCCGAAGTTCATCGTCGGTGAAAACCGCGAATATTTCGTGCTTAAGTTCTCAGAAGCTTGGTAAATCTACCTTATTAGCATCATCGAGCTTTCTATCTGGTTCGCTGCGGCTGTCGTCTTCAACGAACCTCTCATTTCAGAGAAAATCCGGTGGTTTATCTGGCTCCGTTAGGGCTTGCGCTCAGGTATATGGTCCGATTTTATGCATTTTTCTGATTAGAAACCTATCTGCGACAGTTTTTTTTTGGTACATTAAGGACCGGTATGTTTATTATTTCAACTCGGAAATGTGAACTGCAGTATGTTAAACGATATCGAAATATTCATAGGTACTTGACACTTTGACAGTTATAGATAATGATTTGCAGATTTGAAATTCATGAACATTGAGAACAAAAACCTAATTGAGTTTATGAAACACACAGAGGCTATTGCTTCTTTGTGTATTAGTGTATGGAGCCTAGGGCTTAGGGAGATTTATGTATGTAACTCTTGCTGGATCTGAGGATTACTGAGATTTATATTCATTTTTCTTCCACATTCAGGAGGCCGCTGTACAGGCAAAAGTAACCAGCAAAGTATTTTTTGAAATAAGCATTGGGAATCCAGTGGGAAAATCAGTAGGAAAAATTGTGATTGGACTCTTCGGTGATGATGTGCCCAAAACGGCTGAAAATTTCCGTGCACTGTGCACAGGTTAATATTACAATCATATATTTTGCTGATTTATTTTTCTGTAGTGTTACTAGGCATTTGGAATTAACTTATTGGTAATTTGGCCTTCTCTTCTTTCAGGAGAGAAAGGTTTTGGTTATAAGGGTTCTGCATTTCATCGTGTCATCAAGGAATTCATGATTCAAGGAGGGGATTTTGACAAGGGAAATGTAGGTTTTTCTGATCCTTTCTTATATTCTTTCCATCTTTCTGTGTAAAATCTGTGATTAGATGTTCATTTTAGAAAGATAAAACTATAATGTTTTTTCATTCTCTGCTGATGCTATTAGGGGCGTTTGGTTTGCAAAATGGAATTTGATGGAATTGGAATCCATCAAAGGAATTGGAATGGAATTTGATGGAATTTGACCACGCGTTTGGTTGGTAGGAATTCAATTCCTTCACTTGACCCAAGGAATGATGAATTCTTTAAAAAGTGAATTTCATTTGGAATTCAAAGGATTCCATCATTTTCATTATTTGAACCAAACATAGGATTTGGAATTTGGTCAAAGGAATTATCCATTCCAATTCCTTCAAAATCCATGAACCAAACACCCCCTGTTTCTTCCCCAAAAGATTGCAAACTGCGGGAGTGTTGTTTGAGTTGGAAGCAATTATACATTACGTTAGCTGGAACTAGAATGTCTCAATTTATATATCGTCCACAAATTTTAAGCATGATATTTACATACGGGATACTCAAGTGTATTTGGCAATGGTCTTTATACATTCTTCTTTTGGGAATTAGAATGGTATCCACAATTCCACATGCATGTTTGTGCCACACTTTCCCAGAACTTGTGATCAATGCAGTGATGTTTACAAAATAGGCATGATTCTATGCACAAGCTTCTTTTGCTTCTCTACAAGCCTGTGATTTGGCTTCGTCTTGTAAGACTGTCTTGCCATTGCCTTTTGAAATCCTTATCTTTCGGTCTCTTGTTATGGTAAAGGACTCATTGTTTTCCCCACATGCTGATGCAACCATAAATGATTATTTAAGTTTTCAGTTTCTTCTGTTGAGAAGCATCTTAGATCAATTTGTTTACTTCTCTTTGCACTTTTTATTTGTTTCAAGACTACTAAACTAGACGACTAGACGATTCTTTTGTTATAAATAACAAGATATACTATCTTTATTTCTAAACGTTATAGTTATCCGGGGTTATGGATGATTAGTGCTCATATTAGGGGCATTATAGGCATATGGATGTGTTAAAGTTTCAGGCATTTTTATGAACCCATGTTTTTATGCTACGAGTAAAGTTTGCACAAGAATTGCAGCTTTGTTTTCTGTCCTGTTGCTACTTGATTTAGTTGAGATGTGTCATGCACAAAATATGCTGCAGAACTTGCCAAGATCTATCTGAAGACATGTCAAGTAATTCTTCGTTTTTTCTTTTATATTTTGTAGGGCACTGGTGGCAAGAGCATATACGGCCGGACATTTAAGGACGAGAACTTCAATTGTGAGTTAGCCAATCCTTTACAAGGGATCCTATTTTCCAATGGAGTCAACTAACAATATCTGTTAAGGAGCAAATAAACTAAACTCAATCCACCATTTATTCTATAATGACACATCCCAATATATTTTAAAACATTGCAGTAACTCATACTGGACCAGGAATTGTTAGCATGGCAAATGCAGGACCCAATACTAATGGAAGTCAATTCTTCATATGCACAGCCAAGGTATGCTTGTTTTGGTTACTCTATATTCGTTTGAGCTTGGTATTTTATTGAACAGGACATATTCCAGAAACCTTGCTTTTATATCCGAAAACCCAGTTGGTTTTATTGAAAAACAGGCAGAGCTGAACCTATAATCACTGTTTTAGCTTTATGAAGTCATCTCACTAAACAACCAATTATTGATCAATAACCCTTTATTTGAAGGCAGGAAAAAAGTTTATCAGAATTCTCTTTAACAGAATCTTGTTCTTTTTGGTTTTTGTTTTGTGGTTGGCAGACACCATGGTTGGATCAGAAGCATGTGGTGTTCGGGCAAGTTATTGAGGGCATGGAAATAGTTAGGGAGATCGAGTCACAACAGACGGATAGAGGTGATCGCCCACTAAAGCGAGTTGTTATCAGCGATTGTGGCGAGCTTCCACTTGTCTGAGGAGGAGTTTGCGAGTGTACCAGTTACTGTAGCTTGCTTTTTCAGGCAGATATGAAGAGGTGGTTCGACAATGAGGCTTCTTTCCCTTTAGCATCGTCGATTAAACTTGTATTTTCTAAGGAATTGGCTCGGAAAATGCCCACACTTTTAAAAACCCATTTCATCGAAATAACGAGTGGTCTTTTTCTCAATTTCAGTCTTGCTATGTGCATTGCCTTCTCGTGACCCAACTTATACAAACTATTTTCTACCTCTTTAGTATGACTAAACCCGGAGTAAGCGACTGGTTTAAATGGTCTATACTATAAGTGGTGAATAAGAAGTATTTTGGAAGAAAACAAATTCAACCCACTTTTTTTTTTGCCGTATTTTCGAAGATAACAAATGGCACCCAACGAGTCTTTTGGCGTCTTAGGGGATGGTTACCGAACTCTTGTAAAAGCCTCTCCCTCACTAGGTAAGATTCTCGGTAAGGTAAGTGTCACCCATAAATAGAATGCTTGCCCAATAAGTATTTTGTAAACGCCCTCTAAAATTAGAAAAAAATTATAAAATGTAATCCATCTTAATATATTTTCAAGATTGAGAAGCATATATATAAAATGTAAGTGCAACCCATAAATGCACCCTAAACCCTAATAAATTTCCTCCAATGTTGGAAATTGACTCAAATAACTAAAGTAAACAAATAAATTGGTCTCTTAGCCATTTTTCTCTCATTTCTATCTAAATATCACTATATCCGGAATATATACATCGGTAATTTACGACCTAACTAAAAATCACAAAAAAAAACAAATTTGATCGATTTTCCAATTTTTTAATATTATGCCGACTTGGGTTCACGATTGCTGATCTGAGTCGATTTTTTTCTTTTTTTTGAAAGGCAAATCAATCATATTCTAATTTTTTTTTGTTTTTGAGTTAGGTCCGTAATTATTACTGATGTAGAGATGCAGTAACATTGGTGAAATGGTTATTTTAGTCAATTTCTCTGTAAGCATTGACATTAGAACATACTTTTTGACTTGACCTGATTCTTTTTTTTTTTTTTTTGAAAAGAACCTGATTCTTTTTAAAAATGGTGTAAATAGCATTCCAGATTTTTTGTTGAATGGGTACACGTTTATCGAGCAATACATGTTGCAGGATTTTATTCATGTGACTTCATCGTCTTCACTCTTCACGGGCCTGCCATAGCATGGCAGCTGCCACCACTTTTTACAGTGGCAGAAAGCGACGGATCATGGTGGCTACCTCCTGCTCCCACCTAACATTCTTATATGCATGCATCATGCATGTGATGCATAATTCAACTAAAATAACAAATAAATCCTATTGTCTTAATAGATACTTGAAAAAACATATTAGATTTTGCTACCATGATATATACTCTCATTCTCTTTGTTTTAGGCTACTTCAGAACAAGAACTGATTAGTCCCAAATTGTACAGAAACTTCTCTGACCTCGATCGAAACAGATGACTCAACGAAAACCTTGCCGTCTGCTGCAAATTCGGTTTCGGTTTTGGCTTTACTGTATCATCTTCCTTCACTTTGAGTACGCTTTCACCCAACGCATTTCTGATAGCTTCGATTGTTTCACTTTTAACCTGATCACCGGATGAATCCATGACATAAAACGTGTTTACGACCTTTGATCCTCTTGTTGTCACCTCTGCCCTTGTCACTGAAAGCCCGTTCTCTCTAAAGATTCGAGTCACATCTGATAAAAGTCCGGTCCTGTCTTCACCGCATAGCTCTAGCCTTAATCCCTGTGTTTCGTCCAAAACCCGTATATTTTAGTCTTGATTTTGGATCGCGAATAACTAGATTTCGCTTTTAAATCATAAAAGCATCTCCAACAGCTATGCTAAAATGGAAAAAAGTGGGATTTTAGCATGTTTGTTACTCCAACAGCTTTGCTATCGTCTATGCTAAAATACAGAAAAAAGTGAGAGATCGTAAAAATTGAATATTTTAATAATATAATTAAATAAATTGAATATTTTAATAAGTTTGTTAATACTAGAGTTGCTAAAATAGAATATATCTGTTGGAGTTGGCAGGGGCGGACCAAGAATTTTTTTCATACAAACAAAAACACGGTTTTTATCGACGTGTCTTCATCTTTTTACAGACGTTTAATGTTGTCTAATGTGCTTTTAACCTAATTCTACTGTTTTGAGAGATTTTTAAAACTTTTTGCTTGATATCGAGAGATTTTTAAGTTTCTTTATCGATTTCGAGGATTTTTTTTGGTTTTTTTAGTTGATTTCACGAGTTTTTCTGTTTTTTGGTTGATTTCAATATTTTTTTTTGGTTTATTTGGTTGATTACGAGGTATGGTTGCACCTTATTGAAGTTTCCAAAATAATACGGCAGCACTTTCCAAAACGATATGGTTGCACCTTTCACGAACCTAAATTTTTTTACCCTTCACCGGAGAAACAATACGGTGGCACGTGCCACCGTATCTTACATGCTAGGTCCGCCCACGGGAGTTGGATGCAAATTTTCTTAGAGATTTTGCTTCTTTTTACTCTATTTTAGAAAAACTTTAGTATAGCCGTTGGAGATGCTCTAAGTACCCATCAACTTACCTCCGAAATTCGTCTCTTGATGCCTGCCTCCAGGCAATCAATCACACGTTGTCTCTCGGCTTCTGAACTAATGGGGCATCCATCCGTATGCCGAATGTAGAATTCCTTAAATCAAACATTATCACGAAAATGAAAATTTCTTCTTACAATCATATACAAAACACGAAAACGTTTCAAAGAATAATACCTGAGAAGCCTCGGATCCTTCCACAATGATGGTGGCATGATAAACCACATATTGCATATCGGTTAGTGTACAAACGGTGTCAAATAATAAGTTAGGCCGATCAACACATCTCAAATTTACGACTGTATACCCTTTCTCAGAGCAGTTCTCCACTGCCACAAGTCGTTTCTCAGATCGATCATATTCTTCTGTATCATAATCCCGATCTGCATACATCAACTGGTGCAGCCGTCTTTGCGTATGAGTGGACCCCACGGAAACCGTGGTTTGGGCACCACGCCGATCTCTGTCCCCATTCAGAATGAAAATAAGCAGCTGTTTGATCTTAGTGAGTCGGTCTGCATCTTGGATTGGAGAACCACTATCTTCATCGGTTATGTAAACAATTGAAGCCATTCTTGAATTATGAGTCCAGATTTCTGCAGCGACAACATTGCATTTGAGGTCGGAAAGAACCGCAAAGATCTCAGAAAGCAAACCGGGGCGATCACCCCCGGTTAACTCAATGGTGGTGTGTTGGATAGCTGATTGGAACCCAACTGAACCCCTTAAGCTTCTGAAGCTGCATCCTCTTGGCCCAAGCGACTGCAACACGGAACAAAAGAGCAAATCAACTAAGAGCATCTCCAACAGCTTCTCCATTTTGGAGGAAAAGGAGAATATGGGGGTTTTGAATTATAATTTTGCTCCAACAGCTTCCCAAAACTATCTCCAAAATGGAGAAAGTAGGAGAGAGAAAAAGTTTTTCTCCAAATAGGGAGATAACCCAAAAAATGATCACTAAATGAGAACACCAATAGAAATCTTTAAAAAATAAATATTTAGAAAGAGAAATAATATTTTAATAGATTCATGAAATATTTTAATATTACAATCAATATTTGTTTCTCCAAAATGGAGAATCTATTGGAGATGAATGCAATCTTTTTTTTGAAGATTTTGACTTTTGGTTCTCTGTTTTGGAGAAATTTTGAGGAATATGTTGGAGATGCTCTAAAGAGCATGATGGGTGTCTTGAGATATAAAGAAAAGATTCAAGAGATTTTTGTAAATCTCTACCTGTTGAATCCGATCAGCAACATTATCCTCAGATAGCTTATTTCCATACTGATCAGTGACATGAAATACTGCAATAAAGATGATCTTTTTAATTAAAATCATCAAAATTAACACAATTTAGGCTGTTTAGCTTGTATATATATTACCATCCATGAACCATTGTCCATCTGAAGAAATGTAAGCTCGTTTAATTAGTATATTCAGATCGGTCAGAACTTGAACCACTTCTAACAAGCTCCCTCTCTTGTTCGCGCTATCAACCTACGAAAAGAATCCGAAAAATTCACATATAATTTGAGACACCAACATTGAATATATGAATTCAGTTTAGCAGGTTTTAGTGATAACTAAAACGAAAAAAAAAAGTTAAAAATTGTACTTCCTCCGGCCTCTTTACCATTCTGTATAAATAGGCTATTCTATTTGTACTGATATGGTAGAGGGGCGCATTCAATCCTTTGCTTGTCTATTAGTTTTCAGTCCCAAAATAAATGTCCACAATGAAAAAGGGACACAGTTTTAGGAGCGTGTAATTATTACACTTTTAACAAAGAGAAAAAAAAATTCTATTACACAATTGAAGGTAGAATGGAAAAGTGGAAATTTACTTATTTTAGAACAAACAAAAATAGTAATGTAGACAATTATTTTGGGACGGATGGAGTAGTTATTATACCTTAATCAAAGTTGCATTTCTGTCTGTGATGTTATCAACAGTTACCCTACAAAAGTATATAGAGAACAGAGTTATAAATTCTTGAAATTCACCAATTTCAGCTGATAATTCTACCAGTTAAGAATCACCCAATTCAGTTATCTCATAGCTTGAATCGAAACAGATTATTAATGAAGAATTAAACACAATTCCACTGATTCTAACAATTCCAATTTCCGACCACAGAATGGACAAGAAGATAAGAAACGAGTTGCAAAATCGTTCAAATTCACATTCTGATTCCCAATACGTCATAAGTAGAAGAAAAAAATAAAATGGAAAATAGATAAACCCTAAATGGAATTGAAGAAGGAAATAAGTGAATTTAACCTGGGTGGATGCATACGATTGACAAGCTTGGCAAATTCTAGATCAACATTTAAAGAAGGAGACCAGCAATCCATTGAACTTGTAAACAAACAACAACAGAATTGGAAGAAGAACAGAGTTTGATTCCAAGGGTTTTGTTTGTGGGTCTCAAGTAGATGTTACGTATGAGATTCTAGAGAAAGAAACAGAAGTGAGGGAGCAGTGATTATGATGCTGAATTGAAGAGTTTCATTTGAAGAGAGATACAGATACAGATACAGATACAGAAGAACAGACGGAGGAGACACGGCGGAGGACGGCGGTCGGAGGAGGCGGAGAGCATGGGAATTTGACAACCGCTGGTCTCTCCGTCTGCCACTGCCTCTGCTTTTTTTGTCTCTGATCTCTTTGCCAAATAACAGCTTCTATAGAAAAAGATCACTTTGGGTTTACTGCAAGCATTATCGTAATAAATGTTTTTATATAATAAATTATAAATTAAGGGAAATTAATTAAAATACCCTAAGTCAAACGTTGAGTTACCAAAATACCCTAATTTTTTTCAATTTTGCAAAAATACCCAAAATACCCGCGATGAGGTCCCGCGATCGCGGGATACGGTGACGTGACACGTACTTTGGCCCCAAATGCCCCGCAAAGCACCTCAACTTTGGCCGCGGTGCACTTTTGGTCCCTGCTCGCGATCGCGGCCCGCGATGGACCAAAATTTACACTTTTGGTCCCTGAAAATTTACACTTTTGGTCCCTGAAAATTTACACTTTCAGCCCCTGTTTTACTGTTTTTTTCCACAATTATTGCACTTTAAAGACCAATTTGTGGTTGAAATTCATTTGCATGTTTGAATCAATGTTAAATCAATGTTTTTGGAATACCAGTTTGTGGATGAAATGAGAGATTGGTTTTCTGATATGTTGGTTGTTTCATTGATAAATAGACGTAAAATGCAAGCCATAATCCCCACACAACGATTTCATTGTTGCAATATTTCTTTCTGCAATATTTTGTGTTTGAGATACTACTGAAAAAATGAGTTCATCTGATGCAAAAGCTAAGCTATATTTCTGTTTTGATGGTGAATGGGTGCAAGATAACAACGAGTGGAATTTTGCTTATAAATCTAAGCATGGTGTAAAAGTGTCAGTAAACTATACTTATCAGAAGTTTGTTGCATACGCCATGCAAAAATGTGGAATCAACTCTTCTGATATTTGCAAGTTAGTGTTTAAAAATGGCGATGGGTCATTTGTGGATTTATCCAACGATGGGGATATCTCTACTTTTCTGCACCTTGCAGTCGATTCAGAAAGACCCCCATTACTCTTTGTGTATCCCGGCGTATCCGACGGTGATGAGGAGGGTGATTCTCAACAAATAGAGCAGCTTGATTCTCAACAAATAGAGCAACCTGATTCTCAACAACAACAACCACCACAACCACACGAATGGCGTACTGCTGGAGTTGCTGATGACGAAACCCACGTTTTCAGAACGGGTAATTCTGAAATAGACAAATCAGACACCGATAATGATGATCACGAAGAATATACCCCTAGTAGAAAATCATGTAGTCAGATAAATGACTTTTTTGATATGCCCCCTATTCTTCCAGACTCCCATACCCATACACAAAGCTACGAACTTACACCTTATATTCGCAGTGAAAGTTTAACAGCAGGTCAGATATTCGATTCGAAGGATCTCTTAGCAAGTCAGATCGGACTCAAGTTCTTGGAAGAGGGTTTCCAAAGTCGCGTGCGGACATCTGACAAAAGCAAATACGTAGTTGAATGTGCTAGAGAAAAGTGTGAGTGGAGGTTGTACGCGATTCACACGGGTCCCAAAGAAGGGGCGATAATGATTAGAAAGTTGCATGACGTACACACTTGTACGAGGACGCAACTTAATCCCCACCACAAACAAGCCGGCAAAAAGACTTTGGGTGCGATCCTGAAAAACAAATTTCTTGATGTTAGCAGGTCATTGCGTCCAAAGGACATCGTCCACGACGTTCACCGGCAGTTCGGCGTCACGATTGATTACCACCAAGCGTGGCGTGCGCGCTGCCATGCACTGTTTATGGTGAGAGGCACGTTCGATGAGTCGTATGAACGACTCCCGACATATTTATATAATTTGCAGCTGCAGAACCCTGGTACTGTCACGCAGCTACGGACCGATTCACGTGGACGGTTTGAGATGTGCTTCGTGGCCCTTGGACCCGCGGTACGTATTTTAACACGTTATATGTTTACACATTATAAACTATAACATTTACACATTATAAACTATAACATTTTAACCTATGTTTTGCAGATCCGCACATTTCTGGCAAATCTACGTCGTGTCCTGATAATAGACGCGCCATTTAAAGGGCCGTTACTTGGGTATGATGTTCCTAGCGGTTGCCATGGACGGGGATAACTCCATCGTTCCAGTAGCTTTCGGCGTAGGCAAGTCTGAAACCGGGGACGAGTGGACTTGGTTTATGTCCATGTTGAGACAAGCTATCGGAGACCCGCAAGGGTTGGTGTTTATGTCTGACAGGGCTCCTTCCATAAGCGCCGCAATCTCTGCCATGTACCCAAACGCCCCTCACGCCATATGCTGTCGACATTTGGAGATGAACGCCAAATCCAAGGACAAACGTATTACCACCTACAAGGATGTCTATTGGGCGGCATGCAGAGCATATACGGATCGGGAGTTTAACAAGTACATGAATATGCTACGATACAGTGTCAAGGAAGCAGCCAAAGTCTTTGACGATGCTGGACCGGAGAGGTGGTCCGCGGCCCATTTTCCTGGACAACGGTATGACATTCTGACCTCGAATAGTGCAGAGTCTGTGAATGCACTCTCCCGTTTTGCGCGTAGATGTCCGATTGTTAATCTTATGGACTACTTTCGGGCCTTTCAACAAGAGTGGTACCAAATTCGACGCCTAAAAGGAGTTGAGATGCAAAATGCACTCACACCAACGACGGAGAATATCGTTCAGTACAGGGCGCGTCGTGCGGCGACATGGCCGGTAAGAGCAATCGGGTATGGGAAGTACGAGGTGCATGATGACTATATTCACGCGATTGTGAATATGGAAGACCACCTTTGTTCGTGTCGCGAATGGGATAAATCTGGGTTACCGTGCGGCCATGCCATCGCTGCAGCAACATATATGGGTCGTACAAATTGCAGCGACTTGGCTGTACCTTTCTTCACGTCCGAATATTACCGAAAAACATACGTGGAGGTAATAAACCCAGTTGGACCCCCTGCAGCATGGGTGTATCCACCCGACCCACTTCCACCATGCTATCCACCTTTAATGGATAAGAACAGGGCCGGGAGACCGAGAAAGAACGACCGACGTCCATCACGTGGTGAAAGTTCGATACAACGAAGATGTACTCGGTGCCAATGCGTAGGACATACTCGTGGAGAGTGTCCAAATCCCGCCCCTTCAACCGTGCCAAGGAGACATTCAGTCAGTCACACCACGGGCCCGTCACAACTTGAACCATATGGAACAAACACATATGATACTGTTGATCTAAACTCTCGAATATTCAGTTCAGTCCCGTCCCTTGCAATTGAAAATGATATTGTTGTTGATATGGAATTATCATATATATTATTATAGGGAAATTAATTAAAATGCCACAAGTCAAAGGTTGTGTTACCGAAACGCCACAAATCTCTCCCAGTTTACCGAAATGCTTATGTAGCTATATATATTCATATTATATATACACACACACATATGCTATCTAGTTTGAAAGGAATTGACCTTCCAGGGCTTCATTATAGAGATCCTCAATCTTCCTATTACTCGTTGCAAAATTCTCCGCCTCATAAAATCTTCCTATTACTCGGTAAACTGGGAGAGATTTGTGGCATTTCGGTAACACAAACTTTGACTTGTGGCATTTTCAATTAATTTCCCATTATTACATATAAGCAAAAGGAATATCTTACCCTTTAAGCACAACCAATATGGATCACAAATTAGATTACCACTCTCTTCAGTACTAATGCCAATCAAGATTTTGACACCTTAAAACATAATCCACAAGCTTGAATTCAATTAACCCACACTTGGCATACTTAAACACAAAGATTATTGATTGGAACACCTAATAAGAACAAAGATAAAACATATATAAAAAGAAACATCACCAACAGGCTCTTCATCTTCAATCTTTCTGACCCTTGGCTAGATTGTTTGAACCTTTTTTCTACGCTGACCAGCAGGCTCTTCATCTTCAATCTTTTTGACCCTTCTTCAACGGCTTCTGCTTTTGCAACCACGTATGGCCATTGTGTACCACAACCCGGACACACTTTAGCCACCACGAATGAGGTAACCTCTGACTTGACCTTGCATGATGTATCCAACCTAACCGTGGTTCAGCGGCTTAAAAACTACTTTTCAGAGAAATTAACAACAACAAAAAATACAAAACAACAACACAGTAAAAAAAATACAAACAACAACACAGTAAAAAAAATACAAAACAACTAAAACAACCACCACCTACTTAAAAATTGATTTAGTTTCATCAATCCAAGCTTGCTTCTCGTTTACCTTCGCTTGAATAATTGCGAAGTCTTGCAGAATATGGTGAATTGCTTCTTGTTCTCGACGAACACGAGCCTCCCTAGCTTTTATATCCCCTTTCATCCTTTTGATCTCCCTGTCTTCCTCTTCGATCTTTCTCAAATGGACTGCCTTCCTGTCCATAATTTTTTTCCACTCTTCTGTTAGTTCATCTATCTTCTTTTCCTTTTTTGCTATGGCGACCTCGATTTGAGGTGGCATTTTTTCAGGAGTAGCCTTAGGGTTTGATGACGATGCCATTTGTGGATTAAATGAGAGAAGAGAAATCAAGAGAGAAAACAATTCAAAGAAAGAAAGCAAGAGAGAAATCAAGAAAGAAAGCAAGATGAAGTGTGAATTGTGAATTGCATCTTACTGGTATTTATGGATGAAATCTCAAACATGCAAATGAATTTCAACCACAAATCGGTCTTCAAAGTACAATAATTGTGGAAAAAAACAGTAAAAGCATGCAAGATTCGTCTAAGTTTAGGGGCTGAAAGTGTAAATTTTCAGAGACCAAAAGTGTAAATTTTCGCCCATCGCGGGCTGCGATCGCGGGCAAGGACCAAAAGTGCACCGCGGCCAAAGTTGAGGGGCTTCGCGGGGCATTTGTACCCAAAGTACGTGCCACGTCAGCCCTAGCCCGCGATCGCGGGATCCATCGCGGGTATTTTGGGTATTTTTGCAAAATTGAAAAAATTTAGGGTATTTCGATAACAGTTGGTCAAACTTGGGGTATTTTAATTAATTTCCCTTATAAAAACATGTTTTTTTTATTAAGATAGAGGGACAAAAGTCAAAAATGATCTATTCATAATTTAATATACATCTAAATTTAACGGTTTTTTTATTTTAAGTTTTTAATATTAATACTGTTATTAAAATAGTTAATGTCTTAACAATCTTTTTTATTAAATAACCTTTTTATTATGAAAAGATAAATTCGACAAACTTTATATAAATGGTAACTTTCAATGCTGGAATATAATGGTAATTAATAAAAAAATTCGGATATTTATGTATTAACTGGATAGAGAAAATGATTTTAGAAAAATCTTATTTATCATTTATGCCTCAGTTGAAATAGAAGAATTTTTATTAATCACTTATGTCGTATTGGATAAAAAGTTAGATTTATAAATGTTGTTTTTTTTTATTTTGTTAAAGAAAGATTGTTCTTTTTGTTAATGGTAAAACTTTAAAACCTCTTACCATTCTTTTATTGGTATTTTAGTTACTGTCTATTTTTTCCTTGAAACAAAACCGAAAAAATTGCTTAAAAGAAGAGGTAACAAAATGAGCATTACGACTTGTGCCATGATAATGAAACATAGTTGAGAACATCTAAGATTTATAAGTTTCATAGCACAAAATCTAGGAGTTGATTGGTTGGTTATCCATTAAGTCGTGTATGGATAACGTTGTTTGTGTGGATTAATCTGTGTGTATAAATTGGAAAAGTTTTTGCAATAGTGGAATAAACGTGTTTAAAACTGAAAGAGACAAGTTTGGAAAAAAACTTGACTTTTTATATGAGACTCACCCCTTAAAAGATTTCTAAATAAACAGTGATGTATAGTTGACCTAATAAACTGACCATTAAACTCATTAAGCTATGGACCCTTAGTACTCTTTAAAAAATACAAACATTTTTTATTTTGATTTAGAAAAATATTTTGGGCAAGTTTTAATTAGGATTTATGTTTTTTTATTTGTTGGTAATAGTTTCTTAATATTTTTTTCTTGAACTTCCAAGGAGACTCTTCTTTCTTGCCTCGGCTAAAGAAAATTTGGCAAGCAACAGTTTGGGCAACTTGTTATCAAACCTGGGGGCATCGTAATAGCTTAGTTTTCAGGAAAAAAGTCGTCATATGTCGAAATTATGTTCATTGAGATACAAGTTCACGTTTTTGATTGGGTCTCGAGAAGATTACGGAAGGAAACCATCTCGTGGGGTCTGTGGATTGCCAAACCAAGTCACATGTCTTCCTTCTTGTAACCTTCAGTGTCTTTAGCCTTTGAGTCCAATTTTCGTTCTTTTGTGTTCGTCGCCTTCTGCCTCTCGTTTGTACATAGCCTTTGTTTTTCGTGGTTCTTGTTTCTGTGCGGTTTTTCCTTTTGTGCTTCTCTCCTGTTTTTGCATCCCGCAGCTGTGTTTGGAGGGGAGCGGTCTTGTTTTTGCATTGATAAATTAATGACTTGAAAAAACATTGTTAACTTTCATTTTTCTTACACTTCACACATTTATCTATTTGTAGGGAAAAAATCTTAATTAATTATTTTCTAAATATTATAATTGAAAAAGAAAAGGTAATAAAGACTCCAAAAGAGTTTATTTTCATTTTGGGGTTTTGTTGGAACACTTCTAATGCATACTCCAAATCAAAGAAGACCATTTTAATTCTTTATAATATCAAAGTTGACTCTAAAGGATCACCAAAACATTATTGATATGGAGAAAAACAAAAAAATATGATAAAGAATTCTCATATTGGAGAAATATGTGAATATATTTTGAAGACAGCTAGAATATGAGTTAATTGTTTTTACCTTTTTAGAAAAAAGATAAAATACATTAATAAATGTATTTATAAGTTTATTTTGTAAACTATTATTTTATAAAAAAGTTTGTTAGAAATATTAGATATATTAAAATATTTTAATAATGTAATTAATATTGTAGTATTTAATATAAAAAATAACTAGAAAAAAGATAAATGCAATGTTCTTTAAAGACTTTTGACTTTTTATTTCTTATTTATAAAAGTTATAAACAAATTACCAAATTAATCACCAAAGAGCTCCCAACCCAGTGTCTAGGTAACATCTTGGGGGGCATGGGGTGAAAGCCATGCTACCCGAGTTCGAATCCTGGGAGGGGATGTCTCTGCGGTATCCAGATCTTGGGTCTGGTCCTTCAGGGCCGGGGTCGGGGCCGGTTCGGGTGGGTCCAGTCTATGGACCCTCTACCCTGCCTGTCGGGTTCAGCCAAAGGCTGGGCCGGGTCGCAGCGGATTAGTGGGAGTGCCGTAATGAAGGCCCGATACCGCTGGAACGTGTGTGTGTTACTTGCCGTTCAAAAAAAAATTACCAAATTAATCTTCTTTATATATTATATTTTTTTAACATTAACTAAATAATATACTTATACTTTTGAAAGATAAAATGTAATATAATTATTAGAAATACTCACGTGTTATATACAAATTTTTTACTAATCTTTTAAACGGTTGTTATTTTGATATAAAATAATTTAAAAATTAATTATATAGTTTAAAAATATTATTAAAAACATTTTTATTGGGACAAGAGTACGAATAAGTTGGGACACAGCACAAAAACGATAGAAACGTTTCAAAAGCAAAACATATTAAATAGTAACATTTTCATTTTTGCTTTTAATTAGTTGATAATATAGTACAAAGTCTACAAACTTGATTGATATATAATAATACAAATTTATTTAATAATTGATTAGTTTTTGAGTGTTTTAAATATTAGATATTAAACCTTTTAATTTTAACCTTTTTATTTGAACAACTAAATATCGGCAAACTTGTTCCTTGCAATTAAAAATAGAGAAAAGTCGAAAAAAAACCAATGGACTTTAGTGTTTGAAGTGATTAAGTCCTTGGACAATTTTTTGGAACAAAAAAACCCCTTAAACATTTTTAAAATTGTTAAATAAACCATTGGACTTTTGGAAACATGTTAAATACATCCTTATTACAATTTTAAGGATGTATTTAACAGGTTTCCAAAAGTCTAACGGTTTATTTAACAAATTTTAGAATGTCTAATGACTTATTTGTTCCAAAAAATTGTTCAAATATGTTTTTCCTGTTTAAAAATTGTTTTTGGCTATAAAAAGAAATGAATTAGAAAACATTTTTTTTAGAAAAACATTACACTTCACATTTTATATATTAAAAAATACGTTTTTTACAAGTCACACTATTATAATTGTCTCGTCAATACGTTCAAATGAGCCCAATATTGGATATTTTTTATTTAATCTTATCTCATAAATAGGTACGAATTACTTGTAATACTTACACTTTATATCTTTTAAGGTCATTTATTTATTAATATAAGATTAATCTGTAATTATAGGGTATAATGTGTATGTATTAAAAAAATACTTACAATTGTTTAAAATTGTACGCAGCTTGAATAGCAGGTAAACTACAAATTAAAAAAATAATACGTACAATTGTTTAAAATGTTTATCTTGAATTGGTACTACATCTTTACAGTAATGCTTTTATTTAGTGATATCATTTTGTTTTAATTTGTAATCGTGATGAAGTCGTTATTCCTATTCACAAAATGACATCTGACTGCAGTGATGATCTTAACCATGTTATAAGCGATAATTTAAGTGAACATATGTCTGATTGTTTATTTGTAGACCTTTTGGTGCAACTGCTGACATTTCTTTGTGCAACTCTTGATATATTTTGGTTCAATTTTTGGTAAATGATGTCTAACTTTTATGTACATCTATTTATGCTTTGGATACAACTTTTATATGTTTTGGGAAGAGTAATGAAAAATGGTATATTCGTTTCGTTTTATAAATTGTATTTTTTCCGTTCAAAAAATGTATAAGGACTTAATAGTTTAAAGTATATAAGTTTGTTTGGTTTTTTCATATTTTTTTCAATTATTTTTAACACATTAACCAATTTTATAAGTCATAAGGATGTATGTAACAGGTTTTAGAAAGTCCAATGGTTTATTTAACAGGTTATGAAAAGTGCAATGGTTTATTTGTTCCAAAAAATTATCCAATGACTTAATCATTCATAATACTAAAGTCGATTGGGTTTTATTGGACTTTTCCCTTAAAAATACTTAAACATCGCATGTGATACCTAATAAATCAAATTATCACTCCAAATTTGAATAAGAGTACAACTTTAATTTTCATATATGTAACTTGAAGTTGGTATAAAATGAATATCAACCTATATTGACCAAAAAAAGGTTAGTACGAGTCAGTTGATTGGTATACAGTATAAGATTGGGAATTTAATTAAAATACCCAAAGTTTGACTTTGACTTGTCAAAATACCCATTTTTTCGAATTTGCCAAAATACCCAAAAATCCCGCGATGGGTCCCGCGATCGCGGGATAGGGCACACGTGTCCCGTTATTTTGGCCAAAATGTCCCGCGGCACCCCCAACTATGCTCGCGGTGACACTTTTGGTCCCTCCCCGCGACTGATCCCGCGACCAGACAAAATTTTTACAATTTTGGTCCTTTTTGCACGATTTTTTGCATGCTTTTACTGTTTTTTTCCACAATTATTGTACTTGGAAGACCAATTTGTGGTTGAAATTCACTGGCATGTTTGAGATTTCATCCATAGATATCAGTAAAATGCAATTCATAATTCACACCATTCCATCCTTCTTTCTTGCTTTCTTTGACTTGCTTTCTTTCTTGCTTTCTTTCTTCAGTAAACAAATGGCATCGTCATCTAACCCATCGTCTACACCTGAAAGAATGCCCGTGAAACTCCAGATCGCGATAGCAGAAAGGGAAAAAGAGATAAACCAACTGACACAAGAGTGGAAACAGATGATGGCCATGAAGGAAACCCACTTGAAAAGGATCGAAGTGGAAGAAAAGGAGATCAAAAGGATGAAAGGGGATATAAAAGATAGGGAGGCTCGTATTCGTCGAGAAAAAAAAGACATTCACCACATTATGCAAGACTTCGCAATTCTTCAAGCGAAGGTAAGCGATAAACAAAGTTGGATCGATCAAACTAAAGCAATTTTTCAGTAGGTGGTGGTACGGGTGTTGCTTTAGTACTTTGTTGTTTATGTGTTGTTGTTTTGTACTTTTCCAGTTCGACATTGTTGTTTCGTTCCTTTCCTGTTTGTATGTTGTTGTTTCCTTCCTGGAGTTTTTATGTTGATGTTTCATGTTGAAGTTTGCTCATGAATAAAGGTCTTTAATTTGTCTGAAAAGTAGTGTTTAAGTAGTCTGAAATTTGTCTGAAAAGTGGTTCATATTAAGAATACAACTCATAGATGTTATACAAGATTATTTCATAACAAACACATACTAATCAATACAGTACAAAATTATCCAAATTTTAGGCTACGGCTAGACGATGGTTTGGTTTTTGACAATCCGGGTCGACTTCTTACATGATCTGGCGAGACGAGTCTCAAAGTGTTAAGCTTCACTTTCTCGATGTACACTTCAATCACAGTATGGCCGTCAACATACTGATGTATGTTGGCTACATCTTCGTCGGTACTCAATTCTACCAGTCCAGTCAAGAAGTCTGCATTCGGCCTCTTAAAATACAACCTATTATATTTTGGTTCTTCATAGTCCAACTCTTTCATGATTTGTTCAAGCAATTGCATAGAAACATAAATTTCTAGACCACGGAAATAATGTCTTTTGGGTGGTTCCGTGAAGTACCCACCATGGTGGACTTTCATGGGGAATAGTTGTGGATATGCATCTGTTGATGAACATTAATTAACATAGTTAGTTCGTAGAACAACGGTAGTAACAAGCAAAACTCAATGAAACATGCACACTAACCATATAACTATTTGCCAGTGTCTGAAAGCGATTCAGATAAACCCCTAAAGCACCAAACATAAAGGTTTGGGGATGCCATGTAAGATTCAACGTATATGTGTTTTACGACTAATCTAGTGTGGGTTATTTATAGGCAAATGTGGATGATTTTACTGCATGTTGGCTATTTTTGGTCCCTGTCTTTGCTCTAACACAACTTAGGTCCTTGTCAACGCTATCATATGATATAGTTCTATATAACCATTACTATTCTCTCCATTTAGACTACTACCATTATGATCATCATCCCATGTTCTGTTTCAAGTACCTTTCAAAAGATAACTGGTCCCAATCAAGGGAAATCAATGTTCAGATCAACGTACATAAGTTATGTTTGATAAATTACAACGGGCCGATAAAGTAGATAAAATCATGTTATATATCAAAACAAGCGCACTAAACATACAATATTTATCGTCCCAATCAAGGAAAATCAATGTTCAGATCAACTGTATCATATGATATAGTTCCATGTGGCTCAAGCTCCGATGGGCCATGCGTGTTACTTAGTTAGCTGACTGAACGTCTACTCCTTAGCACGGTTGAAGGGGCGGGATTTGGACATTCTCCATGAGTATGTCCTACACATTGGCACCGAGTACATTTTCGCTGTATCGAACCTTCACCACGTGATGGACGTCGGTCGTTCTTTCTAGGTCTCCCGGCTCTGTTCTTAGTGTTTAACGGTGGATAGCATGGCGGAAGGGGGTCGGGTGGATACACCCATGCTTCATGAGGTCCAACTGGATTTATTACCTCTGCGTATGTTGCCCGGTAAGTGTCGGACGTGAAGAAACTTACAGCTAAGTCGCTGCAATCTCTACGATCCATATATCTTGCCGTAACGATGGCATGGCCGCACGGTAACCCAAATTTTTTCCATTGGAAACATGAACAAACATGGTCGGTCATATTGACAGTCGTGTGAAGCTGGTTATCCCGAACCTCGTACCTCCCATACCAGATTTCATGTATCCTCCATGTCAACGCGTGACGCGCCCTGAAGAGAACTATCTCCTCCGCCCCTAGTGTGAGTCTATTTTGCAGCTCAGCTCCTTTTCGGCGTCGAAGTTGGTACCACTCTTGTTGAAAGCTTCGAAAGTAGTCCATAAGAGTAACAATCGGACATCTACGCGCAAAACGGGAGAGTGCATTCACAGACTCTGCACTATTGGAGGTCAGAATGTCATACCATTGTGCAGGAAAATGGGCCGCAGACCACCTCTCCGGTCCAACATCGTCCATAACTTTGGTTGCTTTGTTGGCACTAACTCGTAGAAGATTCATGTACCGGTCAAACTCCCGAGCCGTATATGCTCTGCATGCCTTCCAGTAGACATCCTTGTAGGTGGTAATACGTTTGTCCTGGGTTTTGGCGTTCATCTCCAAATGTCGACAACATAAGGCGTGAGGGGCGTTTGGGTACATGGCAGAGATTGCAGCGCTTATGGAAGGAGCCCTGTCGGACATAAACACCAATTGTTGGTCCCAACTATGGATTAGCAATGGTAAACAAGTATTGTAGAAGGGGGGGTTGAATACAATACACAAAATTTTTCACTTAATTAATTCTTTATTGATTTAAAATCAAGAATTACACATAGAAAAGTTAAAGATTGTTGCGGAACAAAACAGATAAAATCTGCTCAAACAATCTAACACAAAGCCACACAGAGAATAAGAACAATTGTAAAACACTAAGAAAACAATGAACTTCTGAGAGAGAAAAATGCCAGCACTTGAGAGCTTGAGAGTCTGTAAAACTAGTGAGGTTGCAAGGAAGGGGATGACTTCTTTATATAGTGCCTCATGCATTAAATGCATAGACACTTGTCAAGCAGAGCTTGGAAGGCAGGATGGAAGCATGTCTTCTGAAAAGTACTGGGATGTACTTTTGTCTTTGCACATTTGTGTTGAAGCGTTGACCTGTATGTTGAAGTTGAACTTTCTTGAAAGAGATAAGAAATCCAAATAACCTTTTTCTGATCCTCGGATTATGTCTCTGTCATTGCAAGATATCCCAAATATATTTTGCATATAAAGTGGAATATACCTGTTGTAAACTATTGGCCTAGGATTTCTTCAAAGATATCTTCAAGAATTCTTTTTTAAGGAATTCTCTGCCGATCATGTCTTCAACATCTTCAAGAGATCTTGTCGATCATGTCTTCAAGTGTATCTTTGCTCTTCAAGTGTACTGGCCTAATACCTTAGGAGGTCTCAAGTAGCAGCTTAATCTTTGGTTGAGAAGTCTATCTTTAATCCGCTTTGAAGATATACTTCTACTTTGTTTCTTCGGTTGATCTTCGACTTCACCGAACATTTTTATACAATTAAGCTACTTGTAAAGAACCTAAAAATTATTCTAAGTATGAACTGTGTAAAAATGAAAGACTGAGGTCATCTTCAAATCTTATGTGACCCAACACCAACCCTTGCGGGTCTCCGATAACTTGTCTCAACATGGACAGAAACCAAGTCCACTCCTCCCTGGTTTCGGACTTGCCTACTCCGAAAGCTACTGGAACGATGGAGTTATCCCCGTCCATGGCAACCGTCAGGAACATCATACCCAAGTAAGGGCCCTTTAAATGGGCATCGTCTATTACCAGGACACGACGCAGATTTGCCAAAAATGTGCGGATCTGCAAAAACGTAGGTGGTTTCCCTTTGTAAATGTTATAGTTTATAATGTGTAAACATATGACGTGTTAAAATACGTACCGCTGGTCCAAGGGCAGTGAAGCTCATCTCAAACCGTCCATGTGAATCGATCCTTATCTGGGTGACAGTACCTGGATTCTGCAGCTGCAAATTATATAAATATGTTGAGAGTCGTTCATACGACTCCTCGAACGTGCCTCTCACCAATAGCAGTGCCTTGCATCGCGCACGCCAAGCTTGGTGGTAAAATCGTGACGCCGAACTGCTGGTGTACATCGTCCATGATGTCCTTTGGACGCAATGACTTGCTAGCATCAAGAAATTTGCCTTTCAGTATCACACCCAAAATCCTTTTGGTGGCTTGTTTGTGGTTGGGATTCAGTTGCGTCCTCGAACAAGTGTGTACGTCGTGCAACTTTCTAATAAGTAACGCCCCTTCTTTCTCTCCCACGGGCCTCGCGTACATCCTCCAATTACAGTTTTCTCTCGCACATTCAACTACGTATCTGCCTTTGTCGGATCTCGGTGTGTGACTTTCGAAACCCTCTTCCATGAACTTAAGTCCGACATGACTTGCCAAGTGATCCTTCGAATCAAATATTTGAGCTACTTCTAACCTTAAACTGCGATTATAAGGTGCAAGTTCGTAGGTTTGTGTATGAGTATTCTGGTCTGGAAGAATAGGGGGCGTATCAAAATAGTCATTTAATTGACAAATTGATTTATTACTAGGGGTATATTCTTCGTCCTCATCACTATCGGTATCTGATCTGTCTATATCAGCATTACCCATTATGAAAACTGTAACACCCTCAAATTTGGAACGAGCAACTAAAAAAAATTTCGATAAAATACCCAACAAGATAAAATCATTTCTACAATTCATTCCTTAAATTACCTCGGAATTTAAAACATTATAATTCCCTCAATAAATTAACTTAAACGGGTGTTACTTAACCCGACACAAGTTGCTAATTCCAAGTACGTGCGGAAGACTTCACTAATTCAAATCACCTCGCGAGCACTCTACTAGCACACGACCTTTCACACGTGTCTCTAGAATTACTCCCAACATGAGACCTGTTGCACATGCCGACAAATAAAAAGGGTTAGGCTAACGCCTAGTGAGTTCAAGCATTTTATCATGACTATATAAAATCATAAATCGGAGGTTAGTAGTTATAGTCATGATTTAAATAAATCTTTAAATGAAAGCTTGCGACAAAGACTATCATTTCCAAAAAAAATTCCTAAACGACATAAACGACTCGTTTTCCCAATACACTCAAATCCATGAAAACCATACCCGAAAAGTGTGATGCGTTTTCCAAAATGAATTACATTTCTTACACACTCAAATACGTGAATAAGTTTAGTTTAGGCAAAACCTTCAAATACGGTTGACAATACATACTCAACCCATAAAACATGGAAACCATCCATTAAATATAACTCTTTATTAAACACAATACGAAGCGACACTAATGCGACCGTAAAAGGTAATAAAGATCAAATACCATAAACGGGAAAGACCCGTATCTGTCGAAGGTGGAGGTAACACAAATACCCAAAACATCATACACGGATGAGATATAAACCACAACTTACGTACTATGGAAAACAATCCATATAAATAGAACACGTCACCGAAAACATAAGTAGTAACAAATACCCAAAACATCTTTCGGTGACGGGGGAGACCCGTATACATCGCACGTGACGGAACACCAAAGTGGGTCACTTACTATGTACTAAAAACACCCACGTGGATTACTCTCGTAAAACTGAGCTCAATCACTCCAGATCTATTGCTCACGAGACTAGGGTGCCCCCCAACTTCAACCACTCCAGGTCTATACATTGGGTCACCAAATCCACAACAGCACATTAGGGATTACACCTTACTGCCCATGAGACGACGCCCGACCATCTAGGTCCACGCCTTACTTATCATGGATCCCGATGCCTATCCCGTGCTAAGCACATATATGGAATTACACCTTACTGCCCATGAGACGACGCCCGACCATCTAGGTCCACGCCTTACTTATCATGGATCCCGATGCCTATCCCGTGCTACAAAATAAACTAACGTCTCGTAAAACTGAGCTCAATCAATTCCGACCTATTGCCCGCGAGACTAAGAGAAACTCAAATGCCTATGGATCCATGGCTAACAAGGTCTAAATATTACACGACCCCAAGTGAATTAATAGATGTATTCAAAACATGCATTTCCCCCAATAACATAATTCGTTAACAAAACTCAACCTTGAGATTACCAAAACTGGACCAATGTCCCCAACACTTAATAAAATTCAATACCGAGCCACAAGCTCAACTAACTTCAAAAAGGTAGTTTATGAAAGTCATAAAATGACATCAAATATGACAACACACACCGTTTGCCGGTAAATACTTCAATTCCATGAAAACCCGAAATAAAACTTTGGATCGGGTAAACCCTCATTTCCAAGGACTCACGCTTTTACGTTTTCAAAACATCACCTGATGTACTATATGCATATTTCCAAAACATCCACAATGCATTTTTATAATAAATAGACTCCATTTATTACCTAAAATCAACAACTCATTTCATGTATGATTTATTATCACATTTTTCCAAAATATCCAAAAATCCCAAATATGGGTGTTTTACACATTTATGAAGATAAACACTTCAAAAGAGTTAAATCAACCAAATAACTCAACCATATACATTTTCAAGTAAAACACATACATATTTGTAAAATACTCATTTTGGCATGTACAAAGTTTTCGCAAAGTAACTTGAACTCACTTTGCTAGATTTAGTTAAATCTAGGGTTTCTCCAACGTATGCTCCTCTGATGAAGTTTGCATCTTCAAGCCAAAACTTCCAAAACCTAGATTTATGAAATCCCAACCATCAATATCACAATCCAACCATAAGGAATCATTCACTAACCATAAAACATCAAAACCCCCAACTTACCAAACCCTAGTTCTTGTAGATGAATAAAACCATATTTCCTTAACCCATTATCACCAAAATTGTTCAACATCACCACAAGATGGAAGGAAGATGAAATTACCTACAATAACATCTTTAGGGTAGGGAAAGATTACCTTAACCATTTGAAGCTTCCAAAAACAACTCTTAATCTTCACAAAAGCTCCAAGCTCTCCAATATGTTCATCAATGGAGGAAGAGGGTTTGATTTGGTGAATAAATGAGAAAGGAGAGGGGAGGGGATGGTGTTTTTGAGAGAAATCGACTGAGAGAGAGTGAGGAAGATGAAGAGAGTCGAGGGTGAGAATGAAATGAGAAGAGAAAGAGGTTAAAATGGTTTTAATCACTTCAGCTCCCGACCGCGACAATGCCACCGCGACTATGCCCTGGGCAATGTCGCGGGGCATAGTCGCCCTCCACTGTCCCCTTTCTGTTTGTTTTCGTCCAGTTTCCCCACAAGCGCGACAATGACACCGCGACAATGACCAGGTCATAGTCGCTGGTCATAGTCGCGACCCGTGTACCACATTCTGCCCGATTTTTCGTTTTATTTCCTAATCGCTATTTTGGTCATAACTTCTTCGTTATAGTTCTGTTTTCGCTCCGGAAAGAACCGTTGGACTCGTATTCGAATTTCCCATCCAACAAGACCATAAAATCTAGGATTTACACCAATATCCTATTTTTCATATTTTCCTTCGAATATCGATTCCGCATTGATTCGAAGTTGTACTTATCCCAAAAATTTACGGGTGTTACAAAAACATAGGTTTCGTCATCAGCAACTTCAGCACGGTGTCTTTCTTGTGGTTGTTGTTGTTGCGTCTCCGGAACATAATCAGAAATACAGTCGTTAAGACCATATGCATGAAATTGAGAATCAGGCTGCTCCATTTGGAGTTCTTCGTCATCAGCGTCGTCATCACCTTCGTCGTCACCGTCGTCGTCACCGTCGTCATCACCGTCGTCGTCACCTTCGTCATCGTCTTCGTTGCACACCGAGGATTCAACATACACATAAAGTAATGTAGGTCTTTCTGATTCGGCTGCAAAGTGCATAAAATCAGAGATGTCCCCATCGTTAGATAACTCCACAAATGACCCATCATCATTCTTGAACACTAACTTGCAAACAACCGAATGGTCGATTTCACATTTTTGCATGGCGTATGCAACAAACTTCTGATAAGAAAAGTTTACTGGCAATTTTACACCATGCTTAGATTTATAAGCAAAATTCCACTCATTGTGTTCTTCCACCCATTCACCATCGTAACAGAAATATAGCCTAACTTTTGCAACAGATGAACTCATTTTTTCAGTGGTATCTCAAAAACAAAATACTGAAGAAAGAAAGCAAGAAAGCAAGAAAGAATGATGGAATGAGTGTGAGTTGTGAATTGCATTCTAGTGATATTTATGGATGAAATCTCATTGAGGAAGATGAATTGCAACCACAAATTGGTCTTCCAAGAACAATGATTCAACATTGATGAAACATGTCAGTGAATTTCAACCACAATTTGGTTTTCAAAGTACAATAATTGTGGAAAAAAACAGTAAAAACATGCAAAGATTCGTGCAAAAAGGACCAAAATTGCAATTTTTTGTCTGATCGCGGGATCAGTCACTGGGAGGGACCAAAAGTGTCACCACGGGACGTTTTGGCCAAAATAGCGGGACACGTGTGCCCTATCCCGCGATCGCGGGACCCATCGCGGGATTTCAAAAAAATGGGTATATTGGCAAGTCAAAGTCAAACTTTGGGTATTTTAATTAAATTCCCTATAAGATTTTACATATCATTTATTTATTGGCATACAATATTAATTTTTTTAAGCGTATCAAGTCTACCCTAGTTTTTATTCTCAAAAAATTTGGACTGAATACAAACGACGGTTTATCAGTTCCATATATTTTGGCAAACTGAAATTAATTATGAAGTTTATAAGCTAAGATTATAAATTTACTAATAAATAATTAATTTATAAATTTTGTTGTCTTTCAAAAAGTAGAATAATTATTCAACTGTTATAAAATAATTGAACAAAAAACTTTAAAAGGTCGTAAACTAACAAAAATAAAAATAAAAAGAAATCCAGTTTTTGTCCATCTTTAATTTCAGGAAGGAACACTTCTATGGGCAAGTGTTACATCCCGAACAAAGAAAATTTATATTTTTATTGAATTAATTATATTTTCATAAGATAAATAAAAGTGCTTTAAATATGTATTTTGAGTAATTTTTACGTATTTTACGTTTAACCCCTTCTTTAACAGGTGTAAATTGTGATTTTCAATACGATAACCAACATTTTGAGACCAATTTTATATTATTTAGGGTCTTTCATCAACAGTTGTAAAAGTATAGTCTATTTAAGTACTTTTATACTTTCTATCAGAATACAAATATATATTATTATCGTATCTGTATCTGTATCTGTATCTGTAATTTGTTTATATATTTGATATTTTACAATGTAATAAATAACTTTAGCAGGTGTAATATGGCTTAAAAAATAACTGGAACATCCCACATAACGTTTTTCGTCCCTGTGGTTTGCTAAAAATTGTAGATTTCGTCCTTGTGGTTTTGAAATTTTGATTTCATCCTTATAATTTGCAATTCATTTCTATTTTCGTCCCTGAGGCTAAAGCACTACTTTTAAGTATGAAGGATTAAAATAGAAATAAATTGTAAACCATAAGAATGAAAATAACAATAACCTTTAAACCATAAAGACAAAAATGGTGATGCATTATAAACTATAAGGATGAAAATCATAATTTCCAAACTATAAGGACTAAACTAGAAACTTTCAACAAACCACAGGGACAAAAAATGTAATTTACTCAAAAAACCCAGACAAAGGAGGATGTGGGGGTTTCATAACCACAAAAAGAGACATTTCTGATGTTGATTGATTCTTAATAATCATAAATAAGGAAACACAAACAAATCCACCATCATTTTCCTTTTCTTTTCAGGTATATCCCCTGCACAGACAGTGTGTGTGCACACAGTACACCTTATGTGTGTGGGTCTGTGTGTAGGGGGTGTGAATAGTAACACCCTTTAATTTATTTTTCATTGCACGTATAATTCGGTCTTTTTTTTTCATTTTATTAACGAATATTAAAATAAAATCCATTACCAACATAGTCAACCACTTGAAGTACATATTTATGAAATAATAAATAAATAAGTATAAATAATATTGTTTTCATTTACGTTTTATTAAAACGTCGTAGTCTCTGGATATGTAGCATCTAACACGCTAATCATGTGACAAGAGGCATATTTGAGATAGGTATATCACGTTGATGGTCGACATTACTAACTAAAAACGAGCTAACACTATACACGCTTTTTGTAAAGGTGTCGTGTGTTTGTTTTATGAGAAGAGCATGATTGTCGGATCGTTTCGTATGTTATGAGTCTAAATCATTATGTGTTACAAAAAAGTAATTAATGATATCTGAAGTTCAAACATAAACACATAGCGTGCACATACTTTGGGTGAGATGTTGGATTAGACCCGACATAATTAAGCATTATAGTTTGCTTGACGACTAGTTGCTTTTTTGTTGATTGGATTAGACGTAACAAGATAATGAATAGCTATAATACATATTCGTATATATGATGGTCTTCTTTTAAGAACTTGTTAATTTGTGAGATCCGTAAGATCCAATATAAACAATATAAATTATTGATATAGAAAAATCTCTCCCTCTCTCTCTCTCTCTCTCCTCTATCCACTATCCTATTTTTTCTCTCATATCTACTATTTTCTGTCTCATCTCTCATATTTTCATAAGATATACATATATACACATAATTGAAAATGAAATCAAGGTGAACATATTGTGAACACTTTTTAAAATTACTATTATATTTTGTGAACAACACCTTTCTAAAATTTCTATTGTAGTTTTTGAACACATTGTGAACACATAAATCTACAAAATCTGCTATAACTTTTGAACCTATTGTGAACACAAACTAAACTTAAGCATATCACTTGTGAATACAATGTGAACATCCTATATGTTTATTTATTAAAGTTGTTTACCTTATGTTCGAAATGCGTTCACTTTGTGAACAATGTGTATGTTAATATAAAGACGGGAGACAGAAGAGGAGAGAGAGGGAGAGAGAGACAGACAGAGAATATGACGTTTCATAAGAAAAATACAGATAATTATCTCATTAATATAATATTAATTATTTTAAGTTAGTGATTTAAAATAGATCTCATTGGTCTCACGTATTTTGAAGTTCTCAAATGATTAAGCCCATGTGTATTAAGCGTCACATATGACATAATATAGAAATAAGGTCAAGTGGTCAAGTTGGGGTGTTAGAGCATCTCCAAGCTAAAAATAGAGAAAAATTAGATTTTAGTAAAAAAAAATCTTACAATTATGCTATATTGTATGTTAAAATAGAAAAAAAAAGAGAAGATAAAAAATTTATAAATTTGGGTAAATCTATAAAAACTCACTTTTTAAGAAAGATCAATAATATTTTAATTTTTTCACAAATAAGATGCATTGCGATAAAATGCTTAGGAGAGACAAATAATATTTCATCAATGTCTTAATTATTTTAATAATATAATCAATGTCACAATCTATCTAAAATAGAATAACTGTTGGCGTTGGAAGTAATTTTTATAAAGATTTTGAGTTTTGATACTCTATTTAAAAAAAAATTAGCATAATTGTTAAAAATGCTCTTACATCTTACAAATGAATTGATTTTTCTCTTTATAACTTTATTTGGTATAGTTTTATTATAATGTAGGAGTCCCAAATTCGAATTCGTACATACAATTATCGTGAATAAATTATTACAACTTTGAATATGGTGTTTAAAAAAAATTAGAGTAAATTACATGATTGGTCCCTGTGGTTTAGTGATTTTAACACTCTGAGTCCCTAAAATGAAATAATTATGACTTGCATCCTTGTGGTTTACAGTTTATAACGTGTCGAGTCCCTAAAACTAACTCCGTCCAATTTTGCTCCGTTAAAGTACCCATGTGCACGACACATAATGGGTAGTTTGGTCATTTTATGTATTTTCCTCAACTTTACATTTAAAAATTAAAACAAGCACCAATAGCATATTGCCATGTGTTACTCTTCATCTCCTTCTTCCTTTAATTATCATCCTAAAAATCAAGAACACTGTGAACTCAAACTCAAACTCAAACTCAAAATCAAAATCAAAAAATCAAATTCAAACTCAAATAAATCCATATTATCAGATCAAACCCATGAACCAAATCAAATGCAATAAAATCAAAAACAAACTCAAATTCTGAAGACTAAATAAACAACAAAAAATCAAAATCAAAACCCTGTTGAGTCAAGAACACCAAGAAATAAGATTGAATCAAGAACATTACATAACCCACAAACTCAAATAAGTGTATATTAGTTTATTGTTAAAAACATTGTACAAAACACGATAAACATACAAATTTTTACAAGAAAATCCAAAAACCCTAAACACAACTTCCCTTGGTGTGGAGAGATCTCTGGCATAAAAGAACAGAGAGAGCTCGTAGATCTGTGTTCCCCGTGAAGAGTGGAAGTCGTCCCTGTCCAATCTGGTTGTGAACGAGAAGAAAAATCGCAAAAGGGTGGAATCGTCCTTATGGTGCACGATAAAGGCAGATCGAGAGAACGAGATTTGGAGGAGCAGATTGAGATCTTGAAGGGCATATCTGGAGAAGAAATCGATCTTGTATCTGGAGAAGAAGTCGAGCGAGAGAACGAGATTCGAAACCCCAAGAGATCGAAGAATGGTGGCTACATACTGGAACACGAAGACGATGGTCGGTATGAGGGTTGATGTTATTCTTGAAGGGCAGGTCTGGAGAAGATGATGGTACGCGGAGTGGGGAGGGATACGCCAGAGGGAGGAGCAGAAGGAGGAAGGGGTACGTCGGAAAGGGAAGGGATACGCCGGAGGAAGGAGGGATACGCCTGGGGGAGGAGGGAGAGCTACAGAAGATGAAGATAAAGATAAATGGAGGCTAGGGATGGTGATGAAGATGAACATGAGATATTTTGGGGTTTTTTTTTCTTTTATTAAATGATTTTTTTTTTCTGATTTTCTGATTAAAGGGTAAAAATTAGAGAGTAATTTGGTCCATGTAGTTTTTATTAGAGAAATTAAACGAAATGCCCAAGTTCACATCGCTTTCATCCATTTGCCCTATCTCCTTCCCAATTTGTCAAAATACCCTGAAAATTCGTGAGCTAACCCGTGGCCCACGGATTTGTGTCAAAAAATCTTGCCCACGGATGTTTTGTGAAGACCCACGGATTTTTGGTCCGTGGCCCACGAATTTTCTACATGCCCACGGTTTTTTTGGCTTGTCCACGGATGCCCACAGATTTTCAGGGTATTTTGGTAAATTGGGAGAGAGAGAGGGCAAATGGATGAAAGGGTTGGTGAACTTGGGGCATTTTAATGAATCACTCTTACATATTTGGTTCTTATGATTAAAATGACTAAAATGCCTTCTTACATAACCTACTTAACAACAAAAATTTAACAGAGTTTGTTTTAGGGACCCAATACGTTATAAAATGCAAACCACGATGATGCAATTCATAATAATTTCATTTTAGGTACTCGGAGTGTTAAAACCACTAAATCAAAGGGACCAATCATGTAACTACTAAATCTGTTGAGCCCGAATGATGGGATTTAATCCACCATTAAGTAATTTCAGATTGTTTTTATTTTAAATTGTATTTTTGTTACTGATTATAATGGGGTTGTTACACACACACACACACACATATATATATATATATATATATATATATATATATATATATATAGAGAGAGAGAGAGAGAGAGAGAGAGAGAGAGAGAGAGAGAGAGGGAGGATCATACGAGAATAACAACTATTTAAAGGAATAAAGGAACAATTATTAACCAATCAAAATTAATAAATAAATAATTTAATTATTTATTAAATTAGTCTTTTTAAAAGGTTAGTTAGGTCAATTTACAGCCCTGAATATTTTAGGATAATATTTATCTACTAAAATTAAGGGATATATTCTATGGAAATTGATCAAATCAGTTTGGCATTCTTCTTCTTCAAGCTTTCAAGCATTTCAATATTTTCTGGAGAAGACGACTCTTATTTTTTGATATCGATCAAATCAGTTTGGCATTCTTCTTCTTCAAGCTTTCAAGCATTTCAATATTTTCTGGACAAGACGACGCTTATTTTTTGATAATTGTTGATTTAATTGATCGATTGCTTGGAACATACATTCACATATTGTTCGACTTCCATGAAGGATTCAATTAATCCGATTATAAACCTGGGAAGCATCGACTCGGTGAATGTTGTTGGTTTCGATCAGGCAAATGATGTTGACATCAGTGATAAGCAAGACAAATCAGAGATGAATGTCGAGCACCTTCCCGATACTGTATTAGAAGATGTTCAAGGTATTTTTTTTATGTTTTTGTGTTAAACCATGGTATCAGTTGTTGTTCATTTGTGATAAACCTTTCCGATACTGTCGATCACCTTCCCGTTAACGTATTTGATTTTCAGAAATAAATGTTGAACCTTTTGTGTTGGATTTAATTTAAGTGGGTTTTCATTTTTCAGAAATAGATGTCGAACCAGTGTGATTTCATTTGTTGATTGTTAATTTTTGATTTCCACATCTTCTGGGTTGATTTCATTTGTTGCAGACAATTCATATTTTACAGAATATAAAGTTGTTATCCATATGATTGTTAATTGGATCACAGATGATGTTGTACTAGATACATCCTTGATAAGTAAGCATTTTAGTTTGTCTTCAATAGTGTGTTGTAATTTGTTGTATGCTCATCTTTAAATTTAACATATTCTAGGTTGATTGAAGTTTTTGAATACAATTCATATATAGTTCCAAAATTTCAAATGGTTATACATATAACTGTTAATAGGATCACATGTGATGTTCTTTGGTACATTCTTGATAAGTAAGCATTTTAGTTTGTCTTCAATAGTGTGTTGTAATTTGTTGTATGTTCATATTTAAATTTCATGTATTATGGGTTGATTGAAGTTTTTTAATACAATTCATATATTTCCAGAATTTCAAATGGTTCGGTCAATAAAGTCAGATATTGCACCCGATGTTCCTTCGAAGAATGGTTAGTAAAGATGCTGATCGGCGGTGGTGGTGAGTGAGCTTTGTAGAATGCGCGACACAAGAGGAAGTGTAGAAGATGCAATAAATTCACAAACCACGATTCTCGGAATTGTCAAGTGAAGAAAGGCATGTCCTATAAGTACGATGGAATGTTTTTTGGATTTAGCAGGTGGTTGATTAAGTTAGACAATTGCAATTTTGTTACCGTTTATTCGAATGTTTTGTTTTTGTGTGAACTATTTGGATTCATTGAAGTTTAATTATTTGGAATGATCAATATTTCATCATTGTTTGGATTTTCGTATGTTCCTTTTTTGGTGGTTGTTATTTTTTATTATCTTTGTAACCCTAAATGGACAGAATGATAATTTATGATATTGTCCATGTAACATTGGTGATTTTATAAGCATGTTGAATTGTCAACAAATTATTAATCACCAAAATCACTTGTGATTATAGCGAATAATACTATACAATAGCTTACCTGCATGTGTTGTATAATATTATAATGTATAATATCATCAAATCACTTATGATTATGATATATAATATTCTAGATCATTTATGATTATGTATACAGAAGTGTGCAAAATGATAAGTTATATGATTATGGATAAGAATCATACGTGATTTCATATGTATGTTGATTGGTCTAGGAATTATTACTCATTAAATCACTTATGATTATGGATAAGAGTCATATGTGATTACAACATATGTTACATAGTTGAAGTGCAGAATCATAAGTGTTGGTTGAGTTTTTTGTTTAGTTTGTGTTGTGCAATATTTAAAGGAATTTAGAAAAAACTGTAAGCACAATACCCATCATATTATCATAGTTGATTTTAAGAATATTGGATTACATTGACTGCTTTTATTTCTTATCATATCTATATCATATGTGATCACATATATCTGAATCATATGTGATGACATATGACCAAACTTACTCCTGCTTACAAACCAATACACATATTCATTAAAAGTAATATATTTCTCATTGATTCATCCATATATCAATTAACCCCACCAAGTTCATCATACCTAATTAAACTTGGAGGTATTAAGAAACATTTTAATTGCAAAGCTTCCTAGACAAAAAAAAAACAGAAAAACAAAACTGGTTTTATCTTCTACTTGGAAGTTTAACCCAAAAAACCATATCGACAATGAACACGTAACCAAGTTGTGGCTTTTCAATTTTGCTTGTATAACTATATTGTTATCCTTTCATCCACTCGTTCGAAATTTGTTGCTTGTTTCATGACTCTGGACTTCCAAATGTTGTGTGTTGAGAGCAATATCTTCCATAAGTACTTCATACGGAGTTTGTTGAGACCGTTGATTCCTTCACAAACCCAGAATCATACCTGAAGGAGTATACAATAACATCATAAATGATTCAATAGCCCAATTATGTTTCTACCACAACCAGATGGATGTATTTATCAAATAGGTATAAATCACAATTGATCAAAGCTACAAATCGTATATGATCACATCTGTAAGTAAGATGTATAAATTAGAGGTACATATCACATCTGATCATTTCTATCAGATTCCAAATATAAATAACAATGTAATATTTTTCAATTGTCTATGGCCTTGATCACATATGATCTCATCTATAAATGGCATATGCTTATATGTGCTAATCACATATGATCACATGTATAAATTACATTCAAGCATCATGGGTAAAATCATATATGACATTTTAATTCCTCCATACTAAATCATATATGATACTAGAAATACCATGTATAATTACAAATCATAGATGTTACATCACTTCTATGAACAATCTCGAATAAAGGATTTCAACCATTAATCAGTAAAAGATCATTTGTACCATATTCAAGAAGCAATTGGCTCGTTTGAAGTCGATTCAAGAAATTAGTTTGAAGCAGATTCAAGAAGTGCTTGATGTAAATACCAAAGTTTTAACCATATATTAGTTTTTACGTTAAGTTTTTGCTTACCAGCACATTCAGTAGTTCACCATACTTGTCATCAATATTCATAGTCGATGGACTATTATCAATTATCACAAAAGCTTGGAGTCTTTAGATTGTATACAATCACATAGAAGTGACTTGCCAATTGGATCAGGAAGAAGATTTGTACACAAGAAAGATTAAGAAATAGAATGTTCAATCATATGGTGATTTACATAAACAGAATGTTCAATCATATGGTGATTTACATAAACAGAATGTTCAATCATTTATGGCCATCTACATAAACAGATTGTGCAATCATGTGGTGATTTACATAAACAGAATGTCCAATCATATATGGTGATTAACATAAACAGAGTGTTCAATCATATGGTGATTTACATACACAGAATGTTCAATCATAAATGATGTTTTACATAAACAAAAATGTTCAACCATCCATTATATCATAATCATAGGTGATTCAAATAAACAGAATGTTTAATCATATGGTAATATGTTCAATCATATAAGATCTCGAATGATATTCCACAAAACCCATTGGATACTAAGTAATGTGATTCATAATTCAAATCTATCTAAAATTTACATGCTATAAATTTTAGTATTTGTTGATCACATATGCAATTTCATCATATAAACAACCATACCATTAGGATTTTCAATAATAGATACTTCAAGCAAACTTATCATATGAAGCCTCAAATCTCCTAATACAATATCACCCATATTACATGATTATCAATAATAAACACTTCATACCTGATTCCAGCATCAATGGTGATTTTGGTAGATTTTGCACATGATCCTCAACTGTTCACCTTCATCAAGATCAACATGGTCTTCGATGGTGTTACTGAAATTCCCATCACTTTTTCCTTTCTTAGCGAGTCCGCTACTTTTTCAAGCCCCTTTTATCGTAAAAACACAAATGTTGTTAACACAATGTTAGGGTTTAGCTCCGAAAAACCAGAATCAAAGTAGAAAAACTTCAAAATACCTTGATTATCCATGATTATTCTTTGATATCTTCTTCAATGAGTTTGGAGTGAGATACGGTTTTTGCCAAGATGTAAACCCTATGTAGTTGATTCTTGAGATCTTTGTGATTTCTGTAAATATCTTCAAGATTTCAACATGAAGAAAGTGACGATTGAGAGTTTTTTTTTGGAAATGATTGGTTTGAATGATTTAAAAGGGATAATCAAATCCCTTGTTTCTCGCCCGCATAAACATATGTCAGTTAAGTTTCTTTTTTTTCCAATTTTACCCCTAAATTCTTTTTGGAAATTGCCACTATTATTTTAAGCCATTGATAGCATCCGATTAGTGGTTGAGATTTGTCCCTTTATTCTTTTAAATAGACTACATTCTCGTTTGAACCCACCTCTCTCTATATATATATATATATGAAAACTCAAATTCAATTGTGAACGTGAGGATGAATTTTGGCCATTCCATCTCTATTGATCCAATGACTCATATTAAATAGAGTTTTTAATTGAAATTATTAATTAAGGTGATTAGGGATAAAAAGGGAAGATAATTTAAACTCACGCTTACCATATTTGACTTTTTATTTTCCTTTTTAATTAAAATTTTTACCCCCTTAAAGTTTAAAATAAATTATCTTAAAAATTACTAATATTTTAATCAAACAAATTACATCAAAAAAACGAGAATTCCGTACTCTTCGATATGACATCCATCTCGATATAGTTTTTTTTTGTTGTTTTAACCGTTTTTAGGTGAAATGTCATATATGTGTTATATTCATTATGAATATTTATATATTCAAGTGTTTATAACATCTCGACACCGTAAGTACGTAAGTCGACATCGCCTTCTACAACACTTTCTTCAACGTCCTAAGGCATCGTGTTCTTCATTACCGTAACCCAACACCATCGAGATGAATCGGGAACCTATCGAGTTTCGATTGTGAACCGAGGAACGAAAGAGAGTGCGTCACGTCTCCACACCTTCACGGGTCACTCATGTATTATTTTCCATGAAGAATGTATCATTCAGTATAAATAATACATCATTTAGCGTGAATAATACACGGTTCATGAATCGTGTATTATTCACCCTGAAGGATGAATTATTCATACTGAATACTGTATTATTCATCCTGAATATTGTATTATTCATCATGAATAGTGAATGAACGTTCACCTTTGTTATTCATACTGAATGTGGACACCTAGAGATGTGCATACATGTTCATAAAGAATAAAACCAAGTCGCGGTTGTGAAACGGAAAACAAAAGAGAGCGCGTCATGTGTTCACACCTTCACGAGTCATTCATATATTATTCATCATGAATAATGTATCATTCAGGATGAATAATACAACATTCAAGGTGAATAATACATGATTCATGTTTAATAATACATGAATCAGGAATTCGTGTATTATTCATCCTGAATGTTGTATTATTCATTTTGAATATTGTGTTATTCGTGATGAATAGTGAATGAACGTTCCCCTTTGTTATTCATAATGAATATGGACAGCAGGAAACGTGCATACATATTCATACTAAATATAACACATACATAGCATTTCACGTAAAAACGGTTAAAATGAAGAAAAAACTATATCGAGATGGATGTCATATCGAAGAGCACGAAATTCTCGTTTGTTTGATGTAATTTATTTGATTAAAATATTAGTAATTTTTAAGATAATTTATTTTAAACTTTAAGGGGGTAAAAGTTTTTTAATTAAAAAAGAAAATAAAAAGTCAAAGATGGTAGGCGCTGATTCAAATTTCCATATTTGACCCTAATCATTTCTCAATTGGTTTCATTAAGTTTTAACCATTGATTAGTTTACCAAATCTTGATCAATGGTTGTGACTTGTCCTCATGTTCACAATTGAAAATGAGTTTTCATTTGAACACATCCCTATATATATATATATATATATATATATATATATATATATATATATATATGGAGAAGTTCATTTGAGAAGTAGTAAATAGATGAGAAATATAGAAGTAATCTTGGTCATTCATTCGGTCAACATTTGCGGATTTGACCGAGAAGCAGCGGATAATTCCTCGCATGGTCTGCACAAGATAGAGGGGTAGTTTCGTAAAATACGCAGAACGAATTCATATATGAACTATACGTTCATATATGAACCTTTGTGATTCACATATGAACTCTTTTTAACTAATTCATATATAAATCAGTTAATTAGTTCATATAAAAATTAGTTAAAAAAGTGTTCATATATAAAATATATTCTATCAAGTTAAAAAAGAGACTTAAAGGTCCACTAGGGATTTTAAAGAGGAATTTCTCCTCTTTTCCTGCAGATCGAGAATTATGGTGGGAATAAGGGTTTTAGAAAAAGTAGGTGGGTGAAATGAGAGGTATTATGGACATTGGACATTATATGTTTTCTTGAATTTTATATTAAAACTAAAAGAAGGATTTATTACATAAATAATATATACGAGAATTGTGAGAAATTGTTATCAAGCGATGAATTAAAAATAGATGCATTGATGCACATTAAGATGAGATGCGCCGATATAAGATGCACTAGATTAATTCTTTTTTAAACCACGATTTATTGGAGAACATTTGATTAAAAGTGATCAACGGTTCAGATGCATTTCTTATGATTCTCACGTTAACTTCAACTTCTTACACGATCCTTACCTATATGGCTATATATACATACATATATAAAGTACTCTTCTTTTGTTAACCAATTATATAGTGTTAACCTTGTTAAATTTTTTAGACCAATAAGAATCAAGATAATTGTTTGGTTTTAGTAGTAGGAGGGCGCCATTTTCAGGGGTAGTGTACGAAGTTTGATATTTTAATTATTTTAAGTAATTGTACTTTCCTAATTCCATGCCTATCAATTTTGGTAGTTGTTATTATATAATTTTTTAATATTAATGCTAATATTCATCTTAATCTCTCTTGATCTTATCATATCAGTCTTTTTTTACAATTTTTGTTCTTGTAATCGATTATGCATTTCACTCAAGACGAACATGTTGCCTCAATGTTTTCGTCTTCCGTTGTCGATCAAAATCATTATTCCGAAGATATCGAAGAACAAACTGTGGTGGAGGATAGTATTCAACCTTTTGAGGATGTTTTTACGCATGTTAGTACCCATGTGCAGTCCCGTAGGGGTTGAAGATGTTTCTTTTTAGTTTGTGGATGATTGTAACCCGACATGATGAACGATGAAGTTTCTGTAAGTTTTTTTTGATATTGTAATTCGAATTATTGGTTTTGTTAGGTGTTTTTTGAGTTAGGGTTTCGTGTTTTAGTGTACGTTTTTGTTAGTTATGATGTGCGGTATATTGCATGTGCATATATGCATCTGAAAAAGTGCATATATGCACATGTTTGTTACCAAACGTGCATATATGCACATCTATTCATGTACACATATTCAGATCAAGTGCATGTTTTGTTACCAAACTGCATATACGCACATCTATTCATGTACACATGTTTTGTTACCAAACTGCATATATGCACATCTATTCATGTACACATATTCAAACCATTGGCATGTATACGATTCAAGCAATTTATTTTTAAAGATTTTTTGTTGATAGTGGTTGCAGACTTGCAGTGATAGTAGGAATAGGGAATAGAAGGTGACTTGATTTTGTTTTAGAAGTTCCGTGAGATAAAAGATTGTCCTTATCTATTAATTACAAGAGATTTGGCAATTGACATATTTACCCCTGTGCGTATATGCATTTATATTAATCAAACGTGTTTATTATTTAATTAATGACTAAAAATGAGTTTCAATCTTAGCCATTGATTTTCAGATTTAATGGTCCTAATTGGTTAACACGGTTAACACCAATTTGAAGGTTAACAAAAGAAAGGGACCATATATATATATATAGGGGTTAAATCATGTGTGAACCAAAAAAAGATTGAGAACCATGAGAACCGATCTAAGGCATAATTTGGTTTTGATCCCATGGTTATAATTAAACTTTTGATCACATGGTTATAATTAAAAGATTGAGAACCGTGAGAACCCATCTAAGCCGTAATAGATTAAATCAATTAATGGTTTAGATCGGTTTTCATGGTTCTCAACCTTTTTACGGTTCTCATTTGATTACCGTCATATATATATATAGGGGTTAAATCATGTGAGAATCAAAAATAGGTTGAGAACCGTGGGAACCGATCTAAGCCGTCATTTAGTTTGGATCCTATGGTATTAAAAACATAAAAATTCATTCATAGGTTCTCACGGTTTTAACCTATTTTTGTCTATAATAATGTCGATAGATTAAAATCAATTAACGACTTAGATTGATTTTCATACTTCTCAACCTATTTTAAGTTCTCATTTAATTATCGTCCTATATATATATATATATATATATATATAAGTTGTACATTTATAAAAAAGAAAAAAATAAACTGAACCCCACTCCTTTTCTTTCTTCTTCCCCACGACCTACCACCCCTTTTATCTCTTCTCCCAAGTCCCCAGTAGCGGATAGGGGTGTACAGAAATCCGCCAACCTGCGAAACCCGATCAATCCAACCCGCTTTCAACCCAATTAAACCCAACCTGCCGGACCGCCGAACCGCCAAACCGCTAATTATAAAGGTTGAAATTGGGTTAGGAAAACGCAACCCAACCCAACCCGCCGCTAATATTATTTTTTTATAAAATTAAATATATATATAATTATATGTGTAGTGCAGCCCAAAATAAAAAATACAAATTATATATATAATATGATATGTGAACTGTGAAGTGTAGCCCGAAATTTAAAATACAACTTATAATAAAACTAATATTAAGAAAGGCCCTAATTTAACCCAAATTAACTAAGATGTAAGGCCCAATATTTCACAAGACACAATTGAGACTGTTCTCTCTCGATTCAATTCAACTCCTGAAGGCTGAAAACGTGAATATTGAAAGTGTGAAACCCTTCTGGCCTTCTCTCTCAATAGAACTAGGGTTGGAGACTTGGAGTGACTTGAACCACGCTGCTGCCGGCCACGCTGCTGCGGCTGTCGACCACGCTTGTTGTTGCTGCCGACCTGTTCGAAACCCCCATCTGGCCCTCTCTCATTATATCGAACAGGTACTGAAGTTTATTGCTTTCTGATTTAGCAACTAGTTCTGTTTAATTTTCTTACAGCTTACTGTTTAAGTAATTTTGTAATAATGCTTATTCCTTACTGTTTTAGTAATTTTGTAGATTGCTTACTGTTTTATTAGTTTTGTAAATAGGTATTATTTAGCAAATAAGTTTGCTTACTGTTAGTAACCTTATATTTTGTAACATTTGTATTTTTTAACAATGTATAGGAGCAATGGAAGATACTCCTAAATCTCCAAAAATTGAAGACAATGATGAACTAAATGGTCCAAACACGTATAAAAAAGGGGTGGTAGAACTTCAAATGTTTGGGATCATTTTACAAAAAAGGACTCTAGATGTGTGTGTAATCATTGTGGAAAAGACTATGCTTATCATAGTAAACGAATTGGTACAAGCTCTTTGTGGAATCACTTAAGAGAGATGCCGAAAAGCAATAGTTAGGTTTGTGGTTAAGGATGAACAACCCTTTAGTGTTGTAGAGGGTGAAGGATTTAGGGAGCTTGTGAAAGAGTTGGAACCCAGATTTGGTGTCCCTAGTAGAGTGACCGTTGCAAGAGATGTTTATCAGTTGTTTTGTGAGAGGATTAAATTGAAAAAAGAGTTAACAAAGGTTGGGCAAAGAATATGTTTAACAACCGACTGTTGGACATCTTCCACACAAATGGCTTATATGTGTCTCACTGCACATTACATTGATAGTGATTGGCGTTTACATAAAAGAATTATAAATTTTTGCCAAATTTCAAATCGTAAGGGTGAGACGATTGGTAAGGTTATTGAAGCTTGTTTGCTTGGGTGGGGAATTGAGAATGTTTTTACTATTACTGTTGATAATGCGTCCGCAAATGATGTTGATGTTGATGTTGCTTTTGTTAAAAGAAGGGTTAACACATGGAATGGATCTGTTCTTGATGGTGAGTACATGCATTTAAGGTGTTGTGCTCACATAGTAAACCTAATTGTATGGTGGAGGCCCTTGTATGCACATAAAGTTGGTTGAAAGGGAATAATGAAGGCATTCAAATAGGTGAATTTTTGGATGAAATTGCATCTTATAACTTTCTTGAAGAAGGTAAATTTAACAATGCTTCTTTTCATTCTTATATATATTCTTTATAAATTGTTTAATTTTTATTTTTGAATTGTAGACAAACTCAAGGAGAATGCAACAATGGATTCGGAGACGGTTGTACTTGATTGAGGAATGGAATTCGATGCTACAATTTACTCTTTTGATGTTTAAGATTTAAGGATTTAATATATTTGAATGATTGTAATAACTAATAACTTCGTTGGGAATATTTTTTGTTTTATTTGTCGTATTTTAATCGTGAATTATATATATATTACCAAACCGCTCAACCCGCCCAACCCGCCACAACCCGCAAGGGTTGGGTTATACTTTTGAATGGGTTGGGTTGGGTTGAAAATTTTCAAACCGTCATAATTGGATTGGATTGTAAAATTGTCAAAAACCGCCCAACTCAACCCGCGTACACCCTCTAGTAGCGGATGTAGTGCATGGGGGAGGACCCCATTAAAAAGAAATTTTTAGGTTAAAATATAGATTTTTCAACTTTCTATCCTAATGTCTCTTAGTAATTTTTCGTCTGGGACCCATCAATAAACAAAAAAAGGTTTAAAATCAACCAAGAAACATAATTACTCACGAAATCGAGTAAAAAACAAAAAAAAACTCGAAATCGACAAAAAGAACTTAAAAATGTTTTAAATCTATCAAAAAAAACTTTAAAAAACTCTCAAAACGTTGGATTTAGGTTAAAAATATATCGGACAATTTTACGGGCATTTAAGCTACCTTAAAGGGGACCCTAGTAAGAAAATATCCTGGATCCGCCACTGCTTCTCCCACATGTGTATATAGAGATGGCCATATGGGCAGGTCGGGCCGACCCAGACCGGGCTTTTTTGGGACCGAGCCTAAACACTATTAAAAAAACCGGGCTTTTTTTGGGCCCGGGCCAGGCTTGGGGGTTGAAGGTCCGGCCCGTTTAGGCTTTTCAAAGACCGGACTTTAGGGACCGGGCCGAGACCGGGCCTAAAACCGGGCCTAAATGGGGCTTTTAAAAAATATATATATAGATGAACACAACCTTCATCATCACCAATCCTCCGGCCAGATCTAAAATCCCACTCCATCTGGTTCTAAAACCTCATTTCATGCTAAATCTAAGGGGTCGTTTACCTAATCACTTATCTGGTAAGTGCTTACCGGTAAAATTCAACACTATCGCTTACTTCCTGGGTAAGATTTTATTCCACCAAAATGGCATCGTATGCAACAATTTAGCCGGTAAGCGCTAACCGTGGTAAGAGTCGTCGCACTCACTTACCGGATAAGACTCTCGGTCCTTGCTTTCGACTCTCGGTTCTTGCTTCCGCTCTTACCGGGTAAGATTCTTGGTCATTGCCATATTCATCCGGTAAGCTAATGTGACTTGATAAACACTTACCTGGGTAAGCGTTTTGTAAACGACCCTAAATCACAGGTAAAATCAGTAGGAGGGGTTTCTAGTTATAAAAAGCACAGGGGAGGGGTTTATAGGTCTGGTTATATTATCGACATTGATCATATTTAATCAAATACTCTCGGATGAATTGCGGCTTAAAAGGGATATGATTCGGTGCATCTTATCTCGGTGTATCTCATCCTAGTGTCCGTCCATTTCTCATCCAACGGTTGATAACCACTTCTCACGCTTCTCATTAAATTTGACACTTTTCACCGGAACCCAACATTATATATATACACACACCACTACACCAGGTATAACAAACAAGTTTGAATCATGTATATAAATAAAGCCTAGTCGTTTCAATCTTTGTGGATGTCAAATTAACCTTATTAGGCCCAAACTTTTGAATGAGTTGGGTTGGGTTGAAAATTTTCAAACCGTCATAATTGGATTGGATTGTAAAATTGTCAAAAACCGTCCAACCCAACCCGTGTACACCCTCTAGTAGCGGATGTAGTGCATGGGGGAGGACCCCAATAAAAAGAAATTTTTAGGTTAAAATATAGATTTTTCAACTTTCTATCATAATGTCTCTTAGTAATTTTTCGTCTGGAACCCATCAATAAACAAAAAAAGGTTTAAAATCAACCAAGAAACCATAATTACTCACGAAATCGACTAAAAAACAAAAAAAAACTCGAAATCGACAAAAAGAACTTAAAAATGTTTTAAATCTATCAAAAAAAAACTTTAAAACTCTCTCAAAACGTTGGATTTAGGTTAAAAATATATCGGACAATTTTACGGGCATTTAAGCTACCTTAAAGGGGACCCTAGTAAGAAAATATCCTGGATCCGCCACTGCTTCTCCCACATGTGTATATAGAGATGGCCATATGGACGGGTCGGGCCGACCCAGACCAGGCTTTTTTGGGACCGAGCCTAAACACTATTCAAAAGCCCGGGCTTTTTTTGGGTCCGGGCCAGGCTTGGGGGTTGAAAGTCCGACCCGTTTAGGCTTTTCAAAGACCGGGCTTTAGGGACCGGGCCTAAAACCGGGCCTAAATGGGGCTTTTTAATATATATATATATATATATATATACAATTTTTTAATAAATATTATTCATATCCACTATAAAATACTTAATTGGGTCATTAAAACATACTTAAAATACGTTTTATTAGAATTTCGATTGAATTGTAAAGAATTACATTTATTGAATTATAAAGAAAAATACATTTAAATAACTACATTTATTGAATTATAAAGAAAAATACATTTAATTATAAAGAAAAATACATTTAAATAACTACATTTATTGAATTATAAAGAAAAATACTCTTAACTCTTAAGCGAGAAATCGAGAATTGTAAGCGAGAATTGCGTTTTTTGCGTTTTTGTAACTTGGTATCAAACCTACCCACTACCTATTTATAGTGTTTAGGAGGCAAAAAAACAAAAAAAACGGCTAGAAATCGAAAAAAAAACGGTCATATTATAGGCTATATTTTTTAATTGGGCGGTCGGGCCTAAACCGGGCTTTGGACCGGGTCAGGATCGGGCCCGGACCGGGCCGGGCTGAGAAAAACACTGAAAACAGGGCCCGATAAAGCCTATCGGGCTAGGACCGGGCTTGGAATGGGCCGGGCCAGGACCGGGCTTTCATCGGGCTAGGGCCGAGCCGGGCCCATTTGGCCATGTCTTGTCCGTGTATATGAGTAGAACACCCCCCAAAATAATGTAACGCATGTCGATGAACACAACCACCACCATATAGATGAACACAACCTTCATCATCACCAATCCTCCAGCCAGATCTAAAATCCCACTCCATCTGGTTCTAAAACCTCATTTCATGCTAAATCTAAGAGGCCGTTTACCTAATCACTTATCTGGTAAGTGCTTACCGGTAAAATTCAACACTATCGCTTACTTCCTGGGTAAGATTTTATTCCACCAAAATGGCATCGTATGCAACAATTTAGCCGGTAAGCGCTAACCGTGGTAAGAGTCGTCGCACTCACTTACCGGATAAGACTCTCGGTCCTTGCTTTCGACTCTCGGTTCTTGCTTCCGCTCTTACCGGGTAAGATTCTTGGTCCTTGCCATATTCATCCGGTAAGCTAATGTGACTTGGTAAACACTTACCTAGGTAAGCGTTTTGTAAACGGCCCTAAATCACATGTAAAATCAGTAGGAGGGGTTTCTAGTTATAAAAAGCACAGGGGAGGGGTTTATAGGTCTGGTTATATTATCGACATTGATCATATTTAATCAAATACTCTAGTATGAATTGCGGCTTAAAAGGGATATGATTCGGTGCATCTTTTCTCGGTGTATCTCATCTTAATGTTCGTCAATTTCTCATCCAACGGTTGATAACCACTTCTCACGCTTTCTCATTAAATTTGACACTTCTCACCGGAACCCATCATTGTATATATATACACACACCAGGTATAACAAACAAGTTTCAATCATGTATATAAATGAAGTGTCTTAAATCGAGAGAGGACATCCTTTATTTGCCAATACAGAATAGCAATTAAAGAGAAAAACACATACAATTGGAATCAGACTCTATAATAGAATCAACCATGCATCTTTCAAATGTTAAGTTATCGATCCTTTTTAAGAAGTGCTCGAGACTTTGCAAAAAAGATACCGATATAGAAGCTGTGTAGCTCTGGGAACAAGAACTTGATGAAGAAGAGAGACTTAAGGAACCTTGGTTCTGTAATGGAGGTTGCTCCTTTGCATACTCCATCGACGATGGCTTTGGCGCATGGCTCCGCCCCCATTGATGGGACTACATCTCCAAAATCCTGTCGAAAGTAATTGGATCGATTCGTTAAATTTAATAATTATGCTATTCGTTATTAGGGTTGATCGTTTGATATGTTTAAACCTAAAAGGAGATTATTACTTACTTTTTTTAGATGAACACCAACCCCGTTGGTTGAATACTTGGCTGTTATGATGTTTGTTTGTATGAACCCAAGTGTCAAGATTGTTATCGTTATTGTTGGAGATACTTCGAATCTAAGGGACTCATAGAAGCTGATCAATGCTGCTTTACTTGCCTGAATGAAAATGAATCCACAAGATCGATCGATGGATGTGAATTATTATCATAAAGTATATATAATTACGGTTGGGGTTTGTTACATTGTAGAAGCCGCCTCGTGGTGGGTGTAACACTCCGGCCGATGAGGCATTGACAATGATCTTGCCTTTGGTTTCCTTGAGGTGTGGGATGGCAAAATGAGTTGGATAAATCGATCCCCAGAAGTTTATGTCCTACACATGTATATATTCATGTGTTACAATTCATTGATTTTATGTAAATCCTAGTTCAATTGGTTGTTTCGTGGAGTAAGTAATTTTGTAATACATAATTTTTTTAATGGAACACTAATACTGCTCTCAAAGACTATGTTTGGCAAGCTAACTTACCAGTTAACTGTTGACTTATAAGCTAGTTAACGGGCTGATAAGTCCGTTGGTAGCTTATAAGCTAACTAATGAACATATCATGTTTGACAAAAACTAGCCAATAAGCTAGATAAAAAAATGTAAACCGATCAAAAAGAACATTTTAAAAAATTAGTCAATTACAATATTTTATATTATAATTAAAGCAAATCCTTAATAATATCATATTGTAATAACCGTGTTTCTTTTTATAATAATCAATATATATATATATATATATATGTATGGAGAGAGGATTAAGGGGAGGCCTTCATGGCTCTTTATCTTTTTTGTTATAATTTTGATTTACTTTTAATTGATTTCAACACATTAAATGCTTAAACTTTTCATTTTCATTTTCATTTTTAATTTAAATTAAAATCCATTAACCAATATATATTTATTATTATATAAAATATTATTTAGCTATCATTTTTAAATATACAATGAAGCCAACATTTTTTATTTAAATTTATAAACTTATTATTATTTTTATTTAATCAATAAGGTATATATACTTTTATTAAATAATTTTTTTTTAAATTTTTATATTTTTTTGTAAGCTAACAATACTTATAAATAAAAAAATTATTTAAATTTATAAACTTATTATTATTTTTATGTAATTAATAAGATACAAAATTTTTAGTAAGCTAACATGTTTATAAATCAATATACTTTTATTAAATGAATTTATTTTTATATAACCGTTTGTATTTCTTTATAAACTAACAATCAAATTTTTTTATTTAAATTTATAAAGATATTATTTTTTTATTTAATTATTAAGATACAATTTTTTTAGTAAGCTAACAATGCTTATAAATCAATATACTTTTATTAAATGAATTTATTTTTATTTAATTTATTATATTTTTTATAAGTTAACAATGCTTATAAATCAATATTTCTATAAAACTGATTAATTTTATAATCTTTTAAAACTAACAATGCTTATATTTTAAAACTTCTATTAAATTTCTTTATATTTTTTAGTAAAGCAAGAATGTTACTACGATTGTTAATATATATATATATATATATATATATATATAAAAGCAATTCTTTTATTTTTTAAAAACATATTACATTATATATTGATTATTTTCAACAATTAAATCTACTTATGAATTCAAAAAACATTTTATTTTTCCAATTATGAATCATTAATATATACAAATGAATAATTGTTACAATCAATATCAATTAATATATAGAGGGCATAAGAATTGTGTTGTCATTTTAGGATTGCTTGGGACATGAGTTTTTCTTTTCATAACTTTTTAAAAAATTTAAAACAAATTCTTATTTTTTATGAAAAATTTATATTTCATTATACTGTCCAACTCCGTTCATCTCTTATAAATATTCTTTATCCATCTCATTTCAGGTTTACTTTTTAAAGGTGTATATCATACTTGTTTTGTTTTCTCTCCGTTTCTACTTATCTTGAAAGTGTGTCTGATGACAACAACTTGAATGATGAACCGTTGAAAATTTATAAATTTATAAAGGGAAATTAATTAAAATACCCTAAGTTTGAAAGTGACTTACCAAAATACCCCAAAAAATAAAAAGTTTACCAAAATGCCATTTTTCCCGCGTTATGGAGCCCGTGATCGCGGTCAGGGACCAATTGTGAAATTTTTTGCAAGATATATTTACACTTTCAGTCCCTGACGGCCCGCGATGGCCCACGGTGGGGACTGGAAGTGTAAATAATCTTGCAAAAATTTTCACTTTCAGTCCCTGCCCGCTATAGAGGGCTCTCACCGTGGAAATTTATGGCATTTTGGTAAACTTTTCAAATTTTGGGGTATTTTGGTAAGTCACTTTCAAACTTAGGGATTTTAATTAATTTCTCATTTATAAATGCAAAATTTTTTATTATTGTTTTTAATTTTTAATTCCTATTTTTATTTCTTTATCATTTATATTTGATTGGAAATGTAATAGGTAAATGCGTATTATGGTGAACTTTGTGTTATTTTCCTAGCAAGGAAATCATGAGTGACGAAGGAGAAAATAATTGTCTGTTGTCCACTTTCTTCAAAAGAAATAGATTAACATATAAACTCTTGCAAGTGTGGCTATGAGGACCATTTTCATATACAACAAATCTACATGTAACAGTTAGTGGAGTTTTTTTAGGTAATTTTGCATACATTTTGTATGTATCTGGTTAATCTACAACATATCCATCTTCTCTTGGTATTTTCTCTAGAGTTCTTGCTTTATCCATTTCTCAACTTCTTTTTCTCTATTGGGTTTTACTTTCTATGTTCACGATATGTTTTTTTTAATTTTTTGTTGGAATCTTAGTGGGTTATCTATTGGTTGCTCAAAAATTCACAACTAATTAACGGTAGACAATAGTTGTTTGAATAACTTATTTTCTTTCGATTTTCAAACAGTTAGTAGTCAAACATTTTTCAGTATTGTTGTGGATTTCATGAAAATTCCATTTAAAACAACCATATATCGTAATTATTTTATGTTGCTTTTTTGCAGGTTAAACTCAATTGCTACGAGCTTTGGCTGTATTTCATTATCTCCATTATCTTCATATTAACATGTACCTAAAGTTCTTAATGGACATTTTCCTTAAGGACATTTTACTTATGTTGTGATCTTTTCGGAATTATTATTGTAACAATACAAAAAATATATGAAGATCTCTTTGTTAATCAAAAAAATATAAATTAAATTGTAAATAAGAAATAATTTGCGTTCAAAAGTAGATCTCTTATTGAGAAAAAAGAATAGCACAATAACTATTTGACTAGAGAATGTTAGTTGTTTGAACCACACCGGGTCACAGGAGATTGCGTTTTATTATTTGACAGTTAACGAATGACGTTTCATCTTAATTTGGTTATGTATTTCCTAACATAACTTCGTCACCGCGTATGTTGCTTTATTTTCATAAAAAAATACTCTAATACATTTATCGTCTTATATTACATTTTATTATCAAATTACGTTTCATCTTAAATTGATTACGCATTTCCTAACATAAATTTTGTCACCGCGCATCGTACGATACCAAATACTAGTTATAACAAAAGTGCAAATGGCTGTTCGGGAAGAACCTCAAATACTAAAGGATAATTTGTTTATGAAGACCCTACTACATCTAAAACTTTTGATCTATATTGCATAATGACACAACATAGATATATATATATATATATATATATATATATATATGTTAAGCACAAAAGGAGGCTAAACCTAAACTATTAACAATATGAATCTAAACTTAAATAACTAACAATTTGAATCTAAATAATTAACACTTTGAATCTAAACACATGTAAAATTGGTCCCTAAAATATTGGGAGTTTTATTCAAAATCTCACTTTAACATATCAAGGAACGATCCTGATAAGAAAAACAATGATAAACCGCACATATTTAAATCTATAAAAAAAGTTCAGTTCAATCATTGAGGTTTGGTGCTCATATAATAAATCTAATCGTGAACAAAGGATTCAAAGACATGAATGATTCTATTGCTGTCATATGTAACCGTGTGAGATATATGTTGTGATCTCCATAAACGTTGCGAATGTGCCTAAAATATAAAATTGCATCTTTTGGGATAATCGTGAATTTTCGGGTCAGTTTACATACACCAACTAATCCCTCGGACGATTATGAATGTGTTGGAGTCATCGCAGGTGAACCTGTATGGTCACAAGGGTTTTGGCAGCGCCTAGTTTTAAACTTGTGGTAGATAAGATCTTCCACTATATCCCCCTCATGCTTAACCACTTCGTCACAACCCAAAGAAGACGGTGATTTTTTTTCTTTAGTTTTCCAAAAAATTTGAAAATAGGAAAAAGGTTGGACTACAAAACAAAGAGGATTTATTAACGGAAAACCGTTGGTGATTTGTCAGAAAAAGCTATCGTTGGTGGATTACCATCAGATCTCATCGTCGGAAAAAATATATCCTCTCTCATATCTCATTTTTCAATGTATGCTAATAGTAAATTTGCGTTTATATAAGTTTTATAATAAACGATTGGTTTATATATAGGATAAAAAAAAGTAAAAAATTTCTATATATAAATATTTTAGTAGTTATTTTTGGACATCTAGCTTAACAAAATTCTTAAGATTTTTATTAAAATAAAAAATCGTATTAGCTATAATTAATAAATAATTAAAAAAACATCTTATAAATACAAATGTCTAACAAAATTTATGTTTACAAAAAACTTTTTAAAAGTGTCATATAAAATAATTGATACGACGTTTAATTTTAAAAATGTTCTAAAATCCTTGTCAAGACGTCCAAAAACGTTTTAAAAAACTTATTACAACACTTTTAGATATAAGTATATAACGTTTTATTGTTTAGTCTTATAAATTTAAGTCCTGTCTATCATGACACTTAGACATTATTGACGTTTTATGAACCCGATTTTATTACCGTAAGACGTAAAAAGGATTCATCGGTCACATGAATATTGTAGAAATGTCATACCTAAGGTTATTTGATTTAACATTTTTCTGCATATGTTTTGCCAATTAGTCAGATTATTTTTTTAATCTACCTTTGGTTTTAGTGGATGTACCTGGTCCTATTCTATTGAATGAATATTAAATCACGGTAATTATATTGAATGAGTTATTAGAGTTGTGGCAGCAGATCCAATCCAACCCATGTGCATCTTTATCATCATTTATTTCGTATATAAGGCCATGCGTAGCGGCCGGCGGGTAAGGCATGGGTAAGAAGAGGGTTCGAACGGGTTCCGATACGGGGGCCCCGGGTAGCAGCCGGGTTCAGCTATCGGGTTCCCCAACCCGATATACCCGTTCCATTTTTTTTATTTTTTTATTTTTTTTTAAATTTTTTTTAAAAAAAATGCCGTTGAACGGCTAGTTTGTTTAAAAAATATATTTTTTTATTTTTTTTTTCAAATTAATCACACTATATATATTAATCCAAACATCTTATTTTTTCACACAAAATTCTCTCAAATTCTCTCAAATTCAATACCTTCTTACATTTTCTCAAATTCAATACCTTCTTCCATGGATAACTGATCCTAACGGGTCTGTGATACAATATTCAAATTTCAAAATATAACACGGAAGGATTTTACAACCTCGCTCTAACCTTGAGTTTGTGATGTCTATGTGTGAATCAATGACTCTAAGAGTATGGTAACTACGTAAATATGTAAAAGTATTAAATATAAAGTTAAAAGTCTATAAAACACGGAAAGTAAAAAAAAAGAATCACGTCTTGTAAAAAATTGTATGCGTGAGCCATGGTGGCATGGCATGAACCATGCCTTACACAAACACTATAGATCTTAGTGTGACATGACACTGGACACACATTTTAGAACCATGATGTTGTTAGATGTTTGCTATGAAAGATGTTAAAGACGGTTTAAAAGAACGTACCATAACAGGTACGAATTTGGTGACATCAATCCTCGTCGAATAAAGGGGTCCGATTCCCGCATTACAAACAAGATGATCCACTGCAATAGAAAATGACCAATGTTGATTCGCGAAAGTGTAAAAAAATAATTGATTTGGGGATCATCGGTTACTCACGTTGACCAAAACGTTTAATGGTGTCATCAACAAACATCCTACACTCGTCAACATTCGAGACATCTGCAAACTCAAAAAGGACATCTGGAGAGCCGAGTTCACGGGCTCTTTCTGCTACTTTCTCGAGTCGAGATTCTGGCTCTTTTATCGCTATAATAGCTAGATATGCACCTCTTTTGGCGTATTCATAAGTCATGAGCTGCCATTTATATATAGAGTAAATTAATTAAAGAAAGTTGTCATTGTTTCTATCAATTAAGAATTAAAGATATGATGCACGTACGAGTTTAGGGTTTATAGTTTACGAACCTCTCCAAGTCCGGATGAAGCACCGGTGATCAAAACGACTTTTCCGGCCATATTTTCCGTAGGCCGGAAACATGATCGGAGGGTGTTGATGAGCTCCCAAATGAAAAGAAATGGGGAAAAGAGAAGCAGAAGTAGCATGCAAAAGTAGAAGAAATATACATTTGTGAACTTGTTATTGAAGATGGCTTCATACATGGCTACACACACTAACGCACACACACACAAGAATGGAGTGCTGATTTAGTAATATTTATGCTTTTTGCTTCATAATAATTAGTTAAATAGTGCATTTAATTAGGTCATAAATATATAACCTACCAAAAAAATGGACGAACAACGGCCCCTCTATCATCTATCAGTTATATTATGGGATGTTTGGTCCCCGACAAAGAAAATTCATCCCTGAAAGGTCGGAATTGAAATTCTTGAACTTTTTTTTTAAAGAAGGAAATTCTTGATTTTTTTTAACCCTTGAACTCCTCCTAGGTGGCAAAGGGCCTGTGACTTAGCGGTATCAGAGCAATTGTTCTCATAAGAGGTCAATGTTTCAAATCTCACTAAAAGTAAGGAAAGTATGTTAGTTTATTTATTATATTTACTGTATATAAATATTGGGTAAGGTTCAAGAGAAAACCTTAAAAAAACGGAAAACTAAAAAACACCCTATGAGCCCTTCATCTGGACGGTATGCACTTGTGCATATAGGTTATTTGTAACATGCATTTGTGCATATATGCACTTGTGCATAAAACCAAAAAGTTAACTATTTACCAGTATGCACACAAGTGTATACCGTCCAGACAAAGGGCTCTTAAGATGTCCTTCAGTTTTCCGTTTTTTTTAGGTTTTCCCTTGAACCTCCTTCTATAAATATTATATACTAAAAAATGTCTTGAATTTATATACTGGAGATTAAGTTTTGGGATGGGGATACCTTTGGTCCTTGATTCGGAACCTGACCTTGAATATTAGAAATATATAGTAATAATAAAATCAAAACATAATGAGTATAAATAATATAAGTATAATGTATATAATCCATTTTCCATAGTAAAAGCTTGTAGAAAAATTACTTCATTCATTTGATTGTTTGAGGAGACATTCCTGGTCAGGGTTGTGCCAGGAGGAGAGCGGCCAGGTACGTCCAGGCCTACAAAAAAGTAGGAGTCTAAACTTTTTTTAGTATATATTATATAATAGCAGTTCAAAAAAATTAGTCAATAAAATAGCACAGTTTTTTTAGTATCTATAGCACCAAAAAAAATTAACATTATATTAAAGACCCACAAAAAAGTGGAGGCGCAATTGTTTTTAGTAAATACTATATAGTATGTAGTACTAGTTAAAAAAATAGTCAATAAAAGAGACAATTTTTTTAGTATCTAATATGACCCAATTTTTTTTTAATATTATATCAAAGACCCACAAAAAGTAGGATCACTTTTTTAGTATAGATGGTAGTAGCTCAAATAAGTTAGTCAATAACGGAGACAGTTTTTTTTAGTATCTAATAAGACCCAAAAAAAATTTAACATTATATTAAGGGCTCAAACATTTATGTTAGAATATAGATGAGTTCTATTGTTAACTAAGAAAGTTCGTTCCTTTTGAAAAAACTACCAACGATATGGGACTATCCATCATATATTTATATTTATGATTTCAAAACTAACATTGTTTTTCCATACATATGGACTTCTTTATTACCTAATATTGAGTTGCATAATTTAAGTATTCTCCTATATCTACAACAAGAATAAGATCTCAAGTTATAACCAACATGGACTTTTGATTCTAAGATTGATAGTTCGTAAAAATATGTATTAACCCTAAAATTTAAAATGGTGAAAACATTAATATGAGGTGATATGGATACCCAACCGATTTATATTAATTTGCATATTGTTTGGGCAAAATTTCACCAGTCTCGACCACGACTAAGGTAAGGAAAACACCTATTTCCCTTTTCTTTGGTAAGATAAAATCATGACCATTTTTTAAAGTTGAGATCGAAAAGTTATTTACCTCACGACACTCGACCAAGATGTCGCATATTTCACACGACCATCGTATAGAACCATGCGACCTCGACCGACTAACGTACACTGTGACTGTTACGTTCGTTCATTGTTTTAATGCAGGAGTCAAGATCATTAATGATCAACGGTTATAACCGACGAGGTTAGTTATGAGCATTCAAGTCAGCAAACCGTTACGACAGTTACAGGGAACATTCAACAAATCAATTAAAGCACCCGAATGTTATAAATACCAAGCTCAATCATCATTTCAAGGGACAAGACAACAGAGAGCAAACACAACATAATCATCTGAGCTCCGAAGAACAATAGCATAGAACTCTCTCTTGAAGAATCGTTCTCAACGCACGACATTCGCACACAACACTTTACTTTTACACACGACTCACATTGTTTTTACCTTCGAAACACTTGTTACTTTACATTTCGAAGTATTTCTTTCATTTGTATTGTAATCTCTGTACGATCGACACCTGAAACAAATGATATCGCCCCTGTTTGGCGACCATAGTACAGGGACGACTTCCACAGTCGTCCGCGGGTTTTTTCCTCGTTGAGGTTTTTCCCGCGTCACCAAAATCTCTGTCTCATTTACATTTTTGTCTTTGTCGCACGCTTTGTCGAGAGATTTCTTTATTTAGTTGTTAAGTTCCACAATCAACCTCAAGTTGTACTTTTGTGCGATTTTTGGCATTAACACATATAGTGTTACTCTGAATAGTCAATATTGTGACATAAAATGATGTCGGTCTATATATTAAATGTACATCATAAAATTTTTTTGACGGTGAAGCAACTTTATGATGCTAGGTAAAAATGATACGATAGATAATATTAATTTATATAAATTATTAATATTTCTTGAACTCAATGTTATTTCTGATGATAAAAACAACATATTGAAAAAAAATTGTATTTATCGATGACTCATTTTTATATCTCGCCCAGGGCTTACAATATGTCAGGAACGACCCTGTTTATGGTGATATAATATTGTGGTTGTATAAAATTTCAACTAGAGTTTTTACGGACTTGTTCCACGTGGTGGTTGGGTGGGTTTTACAAAAACATGTTGGTCTCTGTAACACCCCATATTTTAATTTCTTATGGTTGGTGAGAATAATCAAGAATTTGGGGGCTAATGTCTGAAACTTGAAACTTGTGTGGCTAAGGAGTGAAAGGATGAAGTTGTGTATATGAAAACCCTCCTAAAACCCTTATCTTTTGGATAGTGTCGGCTGAGATCAAGGAGAGAAGAAAGGGGTCTCAAGAATTCAGCAAAATTGGAGGTTGAAGAAGAAGATTTCAGCAAGAAACTGAAGAAATTGTTGGCAAGGTATATCTTCCTCTTCATCTCTTTGCTTTGATTTCTAGAATGGAGATTTTGAGTGTGTGTTCCTTAAGGGATTCTTTTCTTCTAAGTGTATTGGGAAAGAAATCAATTGGAAGAGTGAGATTAGTGAACTCTTTGGAAAAATGAGGAGTTCTTGTTGAAATCTCACCTTTCCAATGGAAGTTTCTTAGTTTTGCTTAACTTTAGGGTTTTGTCCTTAAGGTAGCGTTTGGTACGCAGACTAGATGGGACGGGACAAAACAGGACAGGACGGGACAGGACGGGACGGGACAAAACTAATTATCTGTCCTACGTTTGGTACGACTAAAACAGGACGGGACAAAACTGTTTAAATGACTAAATTACCCCTAATTATTTATATATTAAATAATATTATTTAACCAAAAAATTAGGTAATTTATATTACAAAAGTTACAGCGTTTTTATCTGGTAAAAAAAAAAGTTACAACATTTTATTTATAAAAATTAATAACTGTATATTATAAATAATATTACTTATAAAAAGTTCATTTTATATTCTATATTCCATATTTTAATTTATATTCCTATATATATAGAGGAGGATGAGTGTTTATTTAGGGTAAAATTGTAATTTGAGTTTTTGTCCCACCTTGTTCCACCTTTTTTGGTGGAACAAAAAAACTCTAATTTTGTCCCATCAAAATGAGTTTTTGTCCCATCTAGTCCAACCTTGTTCTTGTCCCATGTCATGCCAAACATAGGACTATTTTTTTGTCCCGTCCCGTCCCATGTAGTCTGCATACCAAACGCACCCTAAAGGAGTGATTCATGAAGTTTTTGGATGAGGAATTGAAGGTTTTGAGGGTAGGAGTTGTTTCCTTAATGCATGTATAGTTTTAATCTTCGATTGGAGAAGTTACCAATTAATTGGAATCGATTTTAGGAGTTTTTGGATGAGTTTTCGGACTGAGATTTTGTGCAGAAATGAGGATGCTCGACCAGGGACATACGCGGCTTGCTGCGCGGTTTGTAAACCGCGGCACAAACCGCGTATCCCCCTGTTGGGAGTTTTTCGATTCCTGTTTCGTTCGTCGTTTGGGGCTGGAATCGAGGAGATATTTAAGGGATTGTCTTAAGAGTTTTTGAGGGATGTATTAGGGCATAATTAGGTGTTAGACAACCTAGGGGGGGGAAGGTTGTATTTAAAATCTTTTACTTTCAAAAATTCTTTTATAAATAAATACAGTACTGAAACAGTAAAAGTAAATCAGAGTATACAAATAATAACGAAGAGTGTAAATATAAACAAATACACAGAGATTATATAAATAAATATAAATGCAAAGCAGTTTATATAAATAAATATAATAAAGCACAGCGGAATAAATAAAGAGATAAAGGTTAGAGATACTTGACACAGAGATTTACTGATTTACCACCAACTGTGATAAACCAGCAGCCGAGACACTTCTCGACACGATCCAAATAAATGTATTCTTTACGGTAGAACACAAACCAAATACAAAGGAATTTGTAATAGTTTCTCAAGCCTCTGCTATGAGATAAACAGGATCACACACCCGTTATTCAAATACTTACAAGAGGAGTATAACTCACAATGGGTAATCACTCTTGTATAATATCTCACACTTGGATATTTTATAAAAAATGTTTTATAAAATATATATATTATAAATGAGAGAGCTGAGAGTGTGGTTGCTGCTTGTTGTTACTGTTATGTGGTCTGCTTTTCTTCATCACCAGCAAGCATTATTTATATATAGCAACCCACTTCCAACGGATACATGAGGTGGCGGTATACCGCCAAATGCACGCGGTATACCGTGCAGATACTGACACACCAACGGCTACAAGAGGTGGCGGTATACCGCCTTGCACACCGCGGTATACCGCGGTCAGAAAGTACAAAGGGCAGGCTGCACGCAGGTCCTTCTTTCGGCTGAAGACACTTCTTCAATAAATGCAAACAGTAAAATAGCATAGGAAACTGATTTTTGAGTTGACAAAAAAAGGTTTAAAGATTATTTTAATAAAAATTAATAAAACTTTAGTTTTAAATAATTTTAAATATCTTTAATTAAAAACAGTTTAGGGTTTTATAAATATCCAAGTGGTATATTATTTTAGGGTGCTTATCATTATAAGGTATAAACAATAATGACGACGTAGAAACTTCCGTCTTGAATTCTTCAGATAAAATCTTCGTGTTCTTCAAGAACTGTACACTTGGATAGGATTGTTAGATAAACAATAATACGGTGTGTTTGTAATCATCAAAATAAATATATATAAATATATAGAGATGTGGTACACTTGCACCAACATTAGGGAGTCTAATACCTCCTTTGTTAACCCCAATGCAGGTGTGCGGTTGGTGTTTAAGTGAGCTCCGGTTAGTGTGTCATTAAGCCGAGTATCAGGTGAGTTCCCTTAACCCTTTTTGATGCAAATGAAATGTTTTGCTAAAGTTTTCATATCTGAATTTGGTTTGAGCATGATGACATGAATGAACGTTTTGGTAAAGGTTTCTTAACTAATTATGTCTACGAACATGATGATGTGATTAAACGTTTTGAAAGGTTTTGACATGGAAATGTTTACAATTGCATGCAAGTTGTTTATACGTTCGTGTATACGTAAATGTTGATTGCATATGCTTGTGATGAGGTTGTTATGTGTGGAGTTGGGTTGCACAGTGGGGGACTTCTTGAGTTGTCGTGCCTGTCTTTGTAAGGTGTCGAGTTGCCGTGCCTGGCTTTGTAAGGTGTCGAGTTGCCGTGCCTGGCTTTATAAGGTGTTGAGTTGCCGTGCCTGGCTTTGTAAGGTGATGATAGTCTAGGCCACTGTGTACACCCTTAATGAGTAAATGATTGATATGTTACTATTTTTATAAGAGTACATTTTCTTAAATGGCTTGTGAACTCGTTTTTAGAGGGAATTCACTAGACCTCATGGTCTAACCCTCGCTTTCCAAAAATTAAAACCATTTTCAGGTGATAGTCGTGTTGGGATTCCATTGAGCGTTGCTGGAAAAGTTGTGGCATTGTAGAAGAGCTTGAGTTCAATGAAGACTCGTAGATTACAGTCGGACTTCCTGTAGCATCTCAGTTGTGAGTGTGTTATCCACTGCGAACTTAGAGTAGAAAGTGTCGTATATTGTAATCTTTGGGACCGTCTATGGTTGTAATGTTATAAATTTCAGTTTATTAAAATTGGGTTGTTACAGTCTCACATGATCCCAAGTCTCTCTCACTCTCTCTCTCTCTATATATATATCTATATCTATACTACATATATAAGCATATACAACTAATATCTTAAATACAAGTCACAATGCACAAGGTATTGCTATTTCATGCACAAAAGTTGAAAAACTCTTAAAGACAAGTCATGAAGCATGGAGTACTGCTGTTTTATGCTTCAGTTCTTAAAAACTATGAATTACAAGTATTTATGCACCGGGTACAAGTCAACAAAGCTTACACCCTTCCCTCATATTTGTTTCAAACTAACTCCCGCTTTTCTCTCCTTCTGTCTCTTTTCAGAGTTTTGGACAGGCTATGCTCAGGCTTCAAAGCTCAAAGGAATTCAAAAATTCAAAAATTCAAAAAACTTCCTTCTTCATCATGAATCGTTCTCTTCTTTTCTCTCGCTTTTTTTTTTGACCTTGCTCTCTGTCTACTGTAGGTTTTGTTGTTGCTTTCTTCCCTGTCGATCTTCAACCGAGGTAATAGTTTTGCTCTCAATTTTCTTTTCATTTTAGCACTTAGTTGTATATTTCTTTGCATTTTCCTCAAAGCCCTATCCAGGAAAACCATTGTCTCCTAATTTCGTGCGACTGTTTCTTCTCTTCTTCTCTCAAAGACCAACAGGTTTTTGTTTCTTCAGAATTAGGGAATTCGGTGCTCTTTACGATTCACATGGTAACAAGTTTTCATACGATTCAAAGCAGGTATATGTTCTGGATAAAATTGATTTCTAAATTGTAGTATGTGGTTTGTTGCTTTTTAGGGTTTTGAAATCGGTAATCAGTTTGTAGCGTTCGATTATTTCTATGGGAACAAATTTATCTTACAGATTTCGAATTCAAATTTCACACTCAGGGTTTATCTCATCAAACAAGCTCTACCGCTATTTGCCTCCTCGATTCTGTCTGATGCTCCCAAGAGATGAATTCCATCGTTGTTCCTCCCTCTGTGGCAAATCAGGTAAATATTATTGTGTTTTATTTTAATATGATTAAATTTTACAATCTCTGATTACGTCTTGCTCATTTGCCATCCCACAAGCTCTCACCGATTATAGAATGAGAAAAGATTGATTATTTGTAGGATCCATCTAGCTTCTTCTCTAACCCAATATTATACGTGCACACATTCACTTCTTATTCACCCCTGAAGTTTTTTTTATGACTTATTTACAGGTGTCAATAGAAAACATAATCGTTTTCAAGATTTTATGAAAAAAGAGCAATTTTGAAAGCCCAACAATTGCTTGTCAAACAGAAACTGCTCTGTAGGGTACAATGAGATGATCTTCAATACTTTGCCTATATTTACAAGACACTAATATCTCACTTTTTGATTTACACGAGAAGATAGAAAAGGTGATTTATGGAGCTCAAGAATTACAAACATTGTTAGAGGAAAAAATTCAGGTAACACTTTAAAATTTTCTTTTGAGGACGGTTCTCATAACAGGTTACAAAAAAGGTTAGCCGGCCCTTGGGTATTTGGATGAGTTGGATGAGTTATTTTACTAACTTTCTTTCTTTTGCCATAAAATCTTGATGTTTTGGTGTTTATGTCTGCTTCTTACTTCATCTGTTGTGTTCAGTCTTTTGTGCTTATAATACAAATATATGATTCGAGATTTGGATCATATGGTTTGATTCATGAAGCAAACAATGCAAATCCCATTGGAGTTGTATGTAAGTTTATTAATACGAAGCGTATTCATTGCCACGTAAATGAATAGGGTTGAATTCCTTCATACAGAAACAAGACATGGTTGCTGCAACCAGCAGTGTCAGTGTCAAGTGGTTGCAGGGAAGGTGTAGTTGAATAGAAATGTGTGTTCTACTCTCTTCTATGATATATCTAATTACCCCCAAGAACCATCCATGTGTGTCCTACTTGACCATATTGAGACTCAACCACAAAAAAGCAATTGTCGGTTACCGAAGGTCAGATTCGTTATATATTTGTCAGTTACTATTTTACATAGACAACTATAAATATGTAATTATCCTAATGAAATAGTGTTCATTTTTCTTCTTCTAATCTGGTTTGATATTTGGGAATACAGTTTTCGCACGTGCGTATTGGAATTGGACTTGATATTGATTCGAGTGGTTAGATCAATCTAATGCGATGGGTTTTATCTGTACAACTCTGATTTTCATTGTTATCGGAATGATTGCGTGCCTATGCACCCGAATCTGCTATAACGAAGGCCTTTCTATAACAAAGACCTCTCTGCTAACTTGTATGCTTCAATCTTACTTCACTTGTCTCATATTTGACGAATGTTTGCTTTTGTTAACATATATACACATGCTAATGTAAATTGTTCCTTTTGTGGCTGGGTAGTTGCTAAAAAGGTGTTGCATTTATTAGAATCGGGTCACTGAAATTGTGATTATTGTCTTGTATGTTCAATTGATTGCATACACATTTGATTAGATATTTCCTTTTAAAAACTTTGCTTGGAATATTAGTAATTGGCAGAAAGCTCTTGCGGTCTAGGAACCAGTCAGCTCTCAGTGCACCATTTATGTTATGAATATCTTGTTGAAACAGGTTTTGCTGCAGCCATATGATTGCTATTGTATAAATATCCAGGACATATTTGTTGTGATCGATTCCAATTTCCATAAGAATTTTTGCTCGGTGCTTTGAAAATTGCTCACCCGGTGCATTGCACGGGCACACTACCATTTTATGCACGGGCACAGATATCAACAGCATGAGCGATTGTTCTTCTGGATACTTGAACAAGTTGTATCCATTCCTCATTGCTTTTGAAGACTTGGCCACTACCTCTAGGTCTCTCTTCTCTCTTGGTATGCATTTTTTCTCTGATTTTGGGTCTTTATCAATTCCAAAACTTGAGGTTTTGATTTGGAGTTTTATGGGTTTGTTTTAAAGCTTTATAAGTTTTGGTTTTAGGGACTCAACTTGATTTGGATTTTTATGTTCCCAAGATTTTTAGCTTTTCATACGTTTAAAAGTCTCTACCTATTTCAAATATCTAATTTAAATCCTCAAAGTGATCCTTAACCCAAACTCACAGCGATATGTAGATGCAGATTCAGGCGATGGGGAGGGATGCAGATGCAAAAACCAGCCGAGAGTGAAGGTATGTAGATGCTTGTGGATTCACGAACCCATATTTTTTTTTCTTTCACCCTGCTTATTCTTTCTATGTGTTTGTTTTTGGTTTCTGCCGCCTGTAACCAACATCATATCCAGATCTGGTTTTTGTTTGTTTTTTAGATTCATGTTTTGGATTTGTATTATATATCTTTTGGATGAATTTTAATCTGCTCCCTCTCATTGTAAAATGGGAATAAATTTCATTTCAAAATGTGATGAAACCTTTAAACTCTTGGTCAGTTGTGTTTGTTGTTTCAGATTTTAAAAATCACTAATATAGGGTTTGCTCTTGCAGAAAAAGAAGCGGCCATTTGTTCTACCAAAAGTGTGCCGGAGAGATCCATGTAGCCATCTGCATATACATTTGGTATGTCAATGTTTTTTGTGGAAGTGTACTTTTTTTGGAACACTTGGTAATGAGTTATTTGGTTGTTCTTTCAATGTATTCTCTGAAATTTAAAGTTGATCCTTCTTGATTAGGGTAGAAAGTATGATGATTGGAAGGCTAATGGACAATGATCATTCTAAGCCAAATGTTAAAGCATTTGTGGCAAATCAGATCTTATTTGTTTGATCATAATTGTGTTTGATAAGCATTATAGGGTAGGGATGGATTGAAGCTTAGATTCTCCAAGATCCACCACATATGAAATGCAGTCTGTAAACATTTTCAGAATGAGAGACACTTGATTCATGTATTTTATGAACATATTGTGTCCTATTCACAAGATATTTCCACCATAAAGGAGATATAAGAGCATTAGAGTTTAAAGTTTCGTTAAAATCTTATTATGTGTCTGATTCAAAGGATATTTCAACCAGAAAAAGGTTCTCACGTAAGCTTGGAGGATTTTGTTGGAGTTTCCAATTCTGGACGTATAAATAAAAACATGTTTCTCGCCAACTATGTTTCCAATTTTTTTGTAGGCTGCTGTATTTTTTATTAATTGGATAAATTGTTTGCTCTAGATGATGGCATTTTTGGGTCGTCAAAATGGCGTATGAATTATTCAGCATAGGCCCTGCTGCTATGGAGGTTGTTGAGCTCTTCTTTTCAGGTAAGTGGTACAGCTTTGGCATCAAATGTATTGAAAGTGAGTCATCTGTTAGAGCTTATGGATACATAATCTGTTAGGATTGCATAAATGAACAATCAGATGTTGATAATCATTATTCAGATGATGTCCTTTTTGTATCAGATTAGGAAGGTGAGAAGTTGTATTGTTGCTGCTTTTAATGATGGGGTTCTGAAGTTCGTAGGGTTGTTTAGATTATGCTACTTTCTTTCTGCTGTTTTGATCTTGTATGGGACTGTTTTGGCTACCGGTTTTATTATTGGGATGTCAAGGATTGCATGTTGCTTGTTAGGCATTATTATACGTTTAATCGTTGTCTCCTTGGTATTCCAAATTCAGTCTTTTTAATTTATATTTTTGCAGATGGGGAAAGACGTCGTGTCAATTTTAACTTGGGCTGCAGAACCAGAAATAGAGAGGAAACTAAACTGGTAAACAACCTCTAAATCCTTCAAAAATATAAGACCAACTAACCAACCTTTACTAGCAAAAAAACATATGCATCTTGTCTTTGAGGTGCAAGATTTTTTTTTGCAATTTGCTCTTAACTTGGTCACAAATTGTAGAGCTAGAAAAATGTTAATAGATTTTGTTATAAAAATCGTAACATGCTCTGATAAGCAAGTATCCTTTTGTTATCAAACTTTAGGGATATAACGGACTACTAAATATGCATGAAGAAGACATACGAGTGGCCTTTGGGCTATAAGGGTATGTTTGTTAGCAGCTTAATAGTCTCGCAACTTATTCAGTCAACTATACATGACTGTTTGGTAGTGGCTTAATGATATATAAAGTGGCTTATTCGTACTTTCATTGGTCTACTTCAAGCAGGATACTACAGGCGTATGAGGTGTCCATTCTCAAGTCTCGTAAGCTGGTTCTTGACGTGATCAACTAGAGATACGTCCAGGTCAAAGGTTTGTCACAAGACTTGGAATGAGAAAGAATTTAATTTCTGTAAAAGAATATCATGCATATCGTTTTCTTAATAAGTATTCAAATGTGCTTCTTGTCTCACATAGTTGGATGATAATGAGGTTTACTAAGGGTTTTATTGTCCATTTACAATAACTTTCACACCTTACTCATCCGGTGCAACAATTTAGCCGTAAGCGCTAACCGTGGTAAGAGTCGTCGCACTCACTTACCAGGTAAGACTCTCGGTCTTTGCTTTCGCTCTTATCGGGTAAGATGCTTGGTCTTTGCCATATTCATCCGGTAAGCTAATGTGACTTGGTAAACACTTACCCGAGTAAGCGTTTTGTAAACGACCCCTAAGTTATTGCTTTAGAGTTGTGATTCACCCGCGCAACATCGCGCGGGTAAACTGCTAGTATATATATATATATATATATTTGGTTTTAGAGAGAAAAGAAGATGATAAGAAACTAATAAGAGCATCTCCAATGGTTGAGAAAATGACTTGGAGAATGACTTGAACATGGGTTGATGATTGAAGTCATGACTTGATGATGGGTTTACTTATCAAAGGGTTGAGAAACCTCAAGTGGTTTGAAGAATTGTTGTGAGAGGCAACTTCAAGTCTTTCAAGTCTTTGGTGGGATCCACTATTTTTTTTAATATAATTTTTTTTGATCAAGTCTTTGGAATGGGTTTACCATTGTGGATGCCCTGGATATGAATTAATTAATTTTGTCTAAGAAGGAAGACAAGAAAGGGGTGTTTATTTTGTTGGATTGGATTTTATGGAAAGACGTGAAATTAGGAGTTAGAATTTTTTTGTGTTTTGTTTGTAAAATTTAGAATGGAATAGGTTTTTTTTATAAATAATTTATAGAAACACAATATAAATAATGATAAAAGATAGTAACTTATCCTTTTATTAATTGAATAGGATAAAACAAATATTTTCAACATATTTTAAAAAAATAATTACATATAAATTCCACAAATTACAAACATAAAATTGAAATAAAAACAAATTCCAAATAATTCAAAATCCTAGAAAAAGGTTGGAATTAGAGATTAAGAGTTTCTAGGCTTTTATATATCATAAGAAACCGATTCATACAATATTCAAATAAGTAAGAAAAAAACCCAAATTAAACCATAAATTAGAGATTAAGATTTGAATCAGACTCCGAACCCGATAGATAATAACATAGCATCTAACAATGGTTTAATTATCTGTCATTTTGAAGTAATTGCATGTCCTCCTATCAAAGATAAAACGGTGTAGTTCTGGGAACAAGAACTTGATGAAGAAGAGACACTTAATAAACCTTGGTTCTGTAATGGAGGTTGCCCCTTTGCATACTCCCTCCACAATGACTTTGGCGCATGCATCCGCCCCCATTGCCGGGAATACATCTCCAAAATCCTGCCCAAAATCGATCCTCCATTTAATTTAATTTATAAGACCATCTCCAACATTTTAGAGAAAATGAAGAATATGAGGATTTTGAGCTATAATTTTGCTCAAACAATTTCCCCAAAAGTATCCCAAAATGAAGAAAGTAGGAGATAGAAGAAGTTTTTCTCCAAATATGGAGATAACTCCAAATGATTACTATAATGAGAGCACCAATAAAAATCTTTGAAAAATAAATATTTAATGAGAAATAATATTTTAATAGATGAATGAAATATTTTAATATTATAATCAATGATTGTTTATCTAAAATGAGTAATCTGTTGGTGATGAACGGATTTTTTCCTTTTGAGATTTTGAGATTTGGTTCTTCGTTTTGGAAATTTTTTGGGGAATCTGTTGTAAATGCTCTAAACTTTTACTTATTATGGTTCATAGATCGATATGTTTAAAGATTAAAAGGCAATAAATTATAATTTACTTCTCTTAGATGAACACCAACCCCATTGGTTGAATACTTGGCTGTTATGAGGTTTGTATTTATGTACCCTAGTGTCAAGATTGTTATCGAGACCGTCGGAGATACTTCGAATCTAAGGGACTCGTAAAAGCTGATCAATGCTGCTTTACTTGCCTGAAACAAAATGAATCCACAAAAGATCGATCCATGCAATAAAAAGTGTGTGTATATATATATATATAATTAGGGTCAGGGTTACGGAAAACCTCAAAATAGGGAAAACTGAGGAACACCCTCGTATCCCTTCATCTGCACGGTATACACTTATATATACAAGTAATTTATAACATTCATAAGTGCATAGTGCACATGTGCATAAAAAACAAAAAACAACTTAAATTACTTGTATACACAAGTGAATACGGTCCAGATGAAGGGCCATTGGGGTGTTCCTCAGTTTTTCATTTTTTTGAGGTTTTCCTCTGAACCCCGCTCTATATGGTTAAATACATATAATTAATAAGAAACAAAATGAAACAAAAAGATTAGGTTTGAATCAGGTTTGTTACAGCATAGAAGCCGCTTTGCGGTGTATTCAACACTCCAGACGATGAGGCATTGACGATGATCTTCCCTCGGGTTTTCTGGAGGTGCGGGATCGCAAAATGAGTTGGATAAATCGATCCCCAAAAGTTTACGTCCTGCTACATATTCGTACGTAAATATCGCATTGAAATTATGTTTTAATTAGTACAGTTTTTGAGGAACATACCATCACAGGTGCGAATTTGGTGACATCAATGTTTATTGAATAAAGGGGTGCGATTCCTGCATTCGTTACCAGATGATCCACTGCAAACGGATCAAGTTGCATCTTAATTCATAAAAGTTTAGGTGGAAAAAAGAAAACAGTTGATTTGGAGATTATTGGTAACCCACAACGACCAAAATGTCGAACAGTGTGATCCACAAACATCCTACACTCGTCGACCTTTGACACGTCTGCAAACATGACAAGAACGTCAGGAGAGCCGAGTTCACGAGCTCTATCTGCTACTTGCTCGAGTCGACTCTCTGGTTTTTTTGTGGCTATAATCGCTAGAAATGCACCTTTTTTCGCGTATTCATATGCCATGAGCTGTGATTTTTAAAATGAATTAAAGAAAGAAAAGATAAATAGGTTTAGGGTTTACTGCTACGAACTAACCTCTCCAAGTCCAGATGAAGCACCGGTGATCAAAACGACCTTTTGGGACATGTTCTCGGTACATCGGAAAAATGATCGGGTGGTGTTGATGAGGTCCCAAATGAAAAGAAACGGTGAAATGAGGAACAAAAGTAAGATGCAAAGGTAGAAAACAAGTGCATTTGTGAAGTTGTTATTGAAAAATGCTTCGTACATGGCTGCATACGCAAGAGAGAAGTATTCGGATTTATTTTGTGATTATAAATAACGGGAAAGAGTGTGTTTATGGATAAAGATATATTGTTCCAAATTCTAACGTCACATACTCCAAATTCTACGCTACCGTTAACCGGCGCCTTTCTCAACCACCACCATCGTCGTCGAAAAACCATACGAAGAAATTCAACAACCACCTTTCGGGAGAAATTAAATCATGTTTACTGGATTAGTTCTCGGTGGGTTAATCATCGATTTGACTCTGGTTTTGGTTTATGAATTTAGATTAAGAGGGTTTGAAAAACAAAATATCAGTTTAGATTTGGATTTTGATTTTGAGGTTTTATTTTAGGGGTTTTGCTTGATTTTGGTTTAGATATTGAGGTTTAATTTTGGGGGTTTTGCTTGATTTTGGTTCGGATTGGGATTTTTTGTTTGATTTTGAGCTCTTTTAGTGTGTGTGAGATTTAAGGGTCCATCGGAGAAGACAATTGGAAGGGGTTAACGAACGGGAAGGTTTAAGGGAGTGGTTCACCGTCTAGAAGTGTTGGGAGAAGATTGGGGCAGATTAAAAGGAGTTTTAGTTTTTAATGAAAAATAAGACAAAAGCTTAAAAGGACAAAAATGTCCCTCACTTAACGGTTAATAGCTAACGACCGTTAAAGAGATGGACCAAATCTGATTGTTTTTTTGCAAAACACGATGGTTATCTTGTAAATTTAAACTGTAGGGGACCAAAAGTGTTATAAACAACAAATCACAAAGACCAAATTTGTAGTTTACTCTAAAAATATTGATATACATTAAAATATGATTTGTCTTAAATTTATTGCATTGCTAGATAAAGGGTATCAGCAACAGAATTTGGCGACGGCAAAAACCCATCGATATAGTGATAGATTGACCACGAACACTTTCCCTCGCGAATATGTCGCTAATTAGCGACAGTGAAGTCTTTGTCATAATTAGCGATGGAATATCGATGGAATCGCAGGTCCGTCACTTAGGACCCTTCGCTAATAATATTTGTATCCATTGTTGAATTGCGTCCCTAGTCCGTCATTGATGGCATCACACATCACCCATCACCCAAAGGTTTATCGACGGTATTATCAATCACTGATAGTCTTAGAGCATCTCCAACAACTTTCCCAAAATGGGAAAAATGGAGAAAATGGGGATTTTGGGCTAAAAATGTGCTCCAACAGCTTTCCCAAAGCTATCCCCAAAATGGAGAAAGTTGGAGAGAGAGTGTTTTTTCTCCAAATATGGAGATTACTCCAAAAATAATTACCAAGTGAGAGGACCAATAGAAAGCTTTGAAAATAAATATGTAGAGAGAGAAATAATATTTTAATATTTTAATTAATGTTGGATTCTCCAAAATGGAGAAGCTGTTGGAGATGAATGTATATTTTTTTGGGGATTTGCAGGTATACCAAGAAGAGGCTCATGGGTGTGAGCTTGTCGGGATGTACAAGGTTGTCCTGGTGTCAAGTTGTCAGTAAGTGAGTTTTCCTAGTGGAAGATCCTCGTTGCTGTGGCAGGAATTTCTGCCAAGTCCTTTTTCTTAAGGAAGTGTAAATGTATGAGAGACCTTAATTAGACGTGTTTAAAACTGTGAGTCCCGATGTGTGGACGGAGGCACGGTTGGCCTTGGTTTTATCAGGTAGTTTTAAGCGAGTATAGTGATCGAATGGGGTACAAGTAAATAGTGCAAGATGGCACGTTTTAGCAAGTGATGACTCGCCGAGGGCGGTTTCATGTATGAAGTGCGGTTATGTTTCCCATCTGAACGATTTGGGGCAGCCGAGTAGAACTGAGTGGTTGAATTGAAGACTGTGGAACCTCGAGAATTGAGAGATAGGTAAAGTGAACTACGTCTGTGGATCCGTCGGAGTTATGAAAGTTGAATAGATAGTGCGCGATCTTGAGGTACTAGATGAAATTTTGGGGGATTTCGTGGTGTGATGTGCGCCTCTGTTACGAGGAACAGATGAGGGAAGCTGTAGTAATGTCGATCTTGCGAGAATTGCTGGCGATAAGAAGTTGACCTTGTCACTAGTGAGCGAGTTAGAGCAGCAGCATACAAGTTAGACTGGTCAGAAGAATTAAAGAGTGTTCATCCGACATTTCATGTCTTAGACTTAAAGAAGTGTTTGTCAGAGGTCGTTGTGGCTGTTCCTTTGAGGGGACATCAGTATAGATGAGAGGTTGGCTTACGTAGAAGGACCGATATAAATCGTGAGCGGTAAGGTTTGCTAAACGAGGAACATAGAAGTTTGGCTAGTAAAAGTTCAGTGGAGTTATCATAAGGGACGAGAGGCAACGTGGGAATTAAAATCAGATATGATGTTCGGTTACCCTCACCTTTTCGAAAATGGAATTCCGGGGACGTAATTCTTTTGAGGGGGGAGTGTTGTAACGACCCAGACCTTTTTCGAAGAGTTTTGCGGTTGGTGTGGAGTTTTAAATAAAAGTAGAAGTTGAGGGGCCAATTGATAAATAAGAGAGGAAGTATAAAAGGGCACAAAACCCTAGCCAACCTTCCCATTTCCTGATTTTAGTGTGTGTGTCGGCTGGATTTGTGAGGGGAAAGAAGAGGAGAAGTTCTTGAAGGTTTTTGGTGCATTTGGAAGAAAGGAGCCATCAAACCTTGGGATTTGAAGGAGAAATAGCATTTGGATTTCGTTTATCGCAAGCAATCAACCAGGTAACACCCTCTTGTTTCATCGATTTATCTTTGATTAGGGAGCAGAATGGTTAGTCTTGGGGTTTTTGTTCAAAAGTGAAGTTTGAAGCTAAAATGAGAGAAATCGGGTCTTAGAGTGTGTTTCGATTGCTAATAACTCAGTAATTGTTAAGTTTAGTGATGTTGTTGCTATTGCTAATCTTTACTTCGAGAGAATCGAGCTAACCAGTAGATTTCAGCCTTAAAAAGGGTCCAGGTCGTCGTCCGGAAACCGCCCTGGACGTCCGGAAACCTTCTTGGGCGTCCGGACTCCTTGCTTGGGAGAAGGTCCCCGGACGAGGAAGTTTACCGGATAGGTTGGGTTTTTCCGGGTAAGAGTTGTGCCCGGTAAGTTCGGTACCCGGAAAGGGGTATCGTCCGGAGAGTAGTAGTTATCCGGATAAGGGTGTTGTCCGGACTAGGTTGTCGACCGGTTAGTTGGGTGTCCAGACTCTTTAGCGTCCGGAAAAGTAGGGTTGTCCGGAAAACCTGAGTTGTCCGGATACTTTTGCTGAGTTGTTGTTTTATGCCCGTTTATTCAGGGAAGTCGATTTGGAAGTTTGGAACTGTTTAGGAACGAGAAGTAAGAGCCTCAGGTGAGTTTTCTAACTAAAATACGTGCCTTTTAACGTGTTTTTCTAAAGTGAATACATGATGAGAAATGCCATGTTTTGTTCTTATGCTTTTATTGCATGAAAGTTGTTTAAAGTTTTATGTGAGATGTATGCATACATTGTGTAGACGTAAATTGGCTAAGTCGGGGGGAGGTTCCGCCAGTACTCACGTCGGGGGGAGGTTCCGTTGATGCCATGGGAAGTGATACCCAGTAAGGCAGCGTGATACTGACTCGTTGTCACTTTCGGGTGACTTCAGGGTGCCATTTACGGGAGCGGATTTATCCGTGGAAGTTTTTAATGTCCAGTTATGTGAAAGTTTATTATTGAAAGATTTATATATGAAAGTTATGCGAAGTTTTTAAAATGATTTTGAGAACTGTCAGGAGGGACTCACTAGACCTCATGGTCTAACCCTCGCTTTTCCAAACTAAACCTTTTCAGGTAAGCAGATAGTAGGAGGCTCAGGTAAGTGAGCAAGAGCATGATAAAGGACAGATGCAGATAGAGACAGTGCCACTTATACTTGTAGTAGCTAGTTCATTCTCAGTTGTGTATAGGTTGTTTCCGTCAACCTATTTTGAGACTTATGTAAGAATTTTGGGACCCATTTTTGGGATGTTCTAATTTATATGATTTGCATGCTTATTTTAGACTGGGTTGTTACAATTGGTTGGTTTCCTATTATGGAGATATTATGGGAAAGCTGTTGGACATAGAACTAATGTTGTAGTGTTGGTGGGACACAAATGAAAAGTGGAATTTGGATACAAATATTTTTATCTGCATTTTTACTTGGAAGAAAATTTAAAATTTTAGGTTGTTAATTAATATAAGATTTAAATAATTTAAAATTCTGGAGATTAAGAGGAACACAAAAAAAAACATTGATTGATTTAGCGTTTTTTTGGATCAAGTCTGCACATGCCTTCCAATGTAATTTTCAAGACAAAACTTTTGTGATACATGTACCGAGAAACTTTCCGATTTTCCGATCATTAGTTCTCTTTTTACTCTGATAAATGGATATTATTTTTATGAACATAATTGAAAATTTTAGCATCTAGTAATACATGTTGTCCGAACGTTCAGTGAACTGTTCGGTGGAAAGTTCATTTATTTAATAAATGAACGAACATGATCACATTTTTTTGTTCGTTTAGTTAAATGAACGAACTTGAACAATGGTCTTGTTCGTTCATTTATGTTCGTAAACGTTCGTTCATTAATGTTCGTTTGTTTATGCTTATATATATATAAACATATTTATATAATATGAAATTAATATGTGAAATCATCAAATAAATTGATCTTTTAGAATTTCATTTTTTATACCTCCTATGTTAACCAGTTTTTCATTTTGTTAAATTATTTTTTACGAGCGAAATGATGAGTACGGTAGTTGTGTTTTGTTCATTTAAGTTCGTCCGTTTATGTTCATTTAAGTTCGTCCGTTTACGTTCGTTTATGTTCATTTAAGTTCGTTCCTTTACGTTCGTTTATGTTCATTTAAGTTCGTTCGTTTAGCTCTTAATGAACGAACATAAACGAACACGAACAAACAAATATTCTTAACGAACGAACATGAACACAAAAAATTCCGTTCGTTTACCGTTCATGTTCGTTTGTTTGGTTAAGTTAAACGAACGAACATGAACAAGTCCCCGTTGGTGTTCGTTCGGTTCGTTTACAGCCCTAGTAATATGTTAGGTTCCATTTATTATCATAAATACTTAATGAGATTGTCAGATACTCAATTGTGTCAAGACTACATTCCATTTGTCTCGATTGGGATGGATTTGAGCGTATACACATCCCAATACACACTTGTGAGCATAGAGTGACGCCGTGAGCCTCCATCCGTATAGGTCACTATCCTTTTCCTTAGCGGTTATGGTATGTTTGCGAAATCTTCTTAGGTTGCGATGTTTTGCGATATTCTTGATTGGTGTTTGTTGGTTTGACACTTTGATACTCATAGGTTCCTAATTGCTTTTATTCTAATCAACGTGTGGGTTTGGTTGTTTGTTTGTGATACGTGATCTTAATGCTTAATTATGTTAGTGAGATTGTGGGATAACTCGTCTTGACATCTTCAAGGGTCTTCGTTCATATTCTTTTCTTTTCTTTGTTTTTACCCGAATAAATTCTATTTCTTTCTTGGGAACAAGAAAGTTTAGCCTGTGGGTAGTTTGTTAAGTGCATTTTATGCACCTAACTTTGTATTTAATAGTTGCATTTTCTTCATATTCTAGTGTTTAGTTTAGCCTTTTCATGAATTATTATTCATTTCTTCTTACTTTCTTTAATCATGGTTGGAAATTCTTTTGGGAATGGTTTTTATGCTTTTGGTATATATTTTGTGCAGATTATGTGTCGCTTTAAATGTGGGATGGGCGGAGGCATGCTCGTGAAGAAGAAGGAAGGAAAAGATGAAGTGTATGTGGGCGAGGAAGCGGAGAGCGGGGGAAAGAAGATGGTTGGAAGCGAAGAAAAACACTTGAATTGATGCTTAAAGTTTATGCGGTACTTTCACGGGCATGAAGGAAACTACCCGGCCGTGAAAGTCATTTGAACTTTTAATTTTCTAGGCTTTTTCTTTTGGGCTTTTTGGGCCTGTGTCTTTAAACCCTTTTAGGTTTGTGTCTTTAATATATTAGACCGTTTCCTTTTTGAATTAGAAAGACTATTACACGACATTTCAGCTTCTAAGGGGTGGTTTCTATAGTGAACGAGTTTTTTAAGAAATTGGGGTAAGAAAGATGAATCTGCAACAAGCTTAGGCCATTAGAATCCGACTTGCTACCGGTTTTCATACTAGTATCTTCTTCCCTTTCTTCTTAAAGTTACTTGGTTGTAGAATTCTTGTTTTTCATTTGGTTGAATACAATGTTTTGTTCATCAATTCATCTATGTCCTTAATTGAAGTATTAGGTTTACTTTCTCTTCATTTCTCTTGTGTTTGTTGTATTTCTTTCACTCTCTTGCATCTCTATCCTAATTTTTTGCACTTTAATTTTCTGCACAAAAATAGGTTAGGTTGTTTAAATTTCATCAATTGACTAGTTTTATACAATTAGAGTAATTTCCTGCACATGTTTATTTATAACTTAATGTTCATCTTTCATTGTTAGTGTTAATTGTTGTTAGATTGAGTCTAATGTAGGTTCTTTGTTAGTCTAGGTTTAATTTTGGTTTTAATTTCGTTAGAGTCTAATTAAGTAACTTGTGTTTGGTCTCGTTTAAATAGTTTGTGTTATTGGGTAATCATTGCCTTAGGACCGAGGTTTTGGTATTGATCAATTATTTCTAAAACGGATGTTAGGTTTTAATCCATTTTGATTTTAACGAAAGTTGAATTGATTTAACTGGGTTTTAACAAATCATCTAGTTAATTCAATGGGTTTTTGATGGAACGAAAGTTTGATCTTTTACTTGAGTCAAATTGATCAATGACAACGGTCCTAACATGTAAATAGTTAGGGACGTTGATTGGGAAATATATTCATTTTAAGTCTTAGGTGGCGTTTGTTTTTTAAGAGGTGCTGAAGTTTGAAGTCTGATTTCACTCCTGATTTTTAATAGGTGTTGCTGAAGTCTGAAGTCTGAAATCTGAAACAATAAGACTGTTTGTTTTTGTAAACTGGCAAATGTCTGAAGTCTGAAATCACAAAAAAACACAGATGATCGTTACATAATCGGTTTGTATTAAACTTCTACTTCAACAAGAATCCATTTACATCTAGATTGGAAATGATCCTGCTCTCCAATAACGTTAAAAACTCAGGGCCTGTTTGGTTTAAAAAATTGATTTGCTTAAAATTCATTCATCCCCAAATTCATTGCTTAAAATTCATTCATTCCCAAAAACTCAGGCCTATTTGGCAAATCAAATCTGGAAACAAAGCCACTCATGAAATCTTCTCCAAAAACAATAGAAGACATTGCAAATAGAAATCGAAAAAGAAATCATCAAGAAACACGTTTGTGGACTTCATCCTCATCCAGTTCGTCATGTTCCAGAAAGTATCAAGAAATCAAGAAAGAAATCGAGAAATAAAGCATCAGAAATATGCATCTTCATCTTCGATAAAGCATCAGCAAATCCTTCTTCTTCTTCATAAATCAAAACCCATAAATCAAATCATTCTTCTTCTCCATAAATCAAAACCCATCTAGAAGCCTTTTCAATACTAACCACGGGAACGAACAAACTTGAATCGAACCACAAGACAAAATCAAAATAGCAGGGACGAAGAACGAACCACATGAAGAAATCAAACAAAAATCAATCGACTCGATTTGGAATCGACTGAAATCAAAACCACAAAGACGAAGGAAAATCGATTTGGAATCAACTGAATCGACTCAATTTGGATTTTGGAATCCACATACCATGGAATCAGCTGAAATCGCAGGGAGAAGATTTGGCTTTGGGTCGGAGACGTCTTCAGATGACGATGGACGAACCAGTGATTTACAGATCGACTTAATGTGGAGATTATTTGCAGAAATCAAAAGATGAAGGACGAACCACTCGATTATTGACAGAAATCGGCTGGACGAACGAACCACTAGATTTGGAGATTATTGACGAACCAGTGATTTGGAGTTAGACATAAATCAAAGGAGGAAGGAGAACTGGAAACCGACTATTTGGGTTAGAGATAGGAGAGAATGGGTCAGAAAAGAAAATAAGAGAACAAGTTATCACTTTTGTCTCCAGATGATTTTAAGTGATAAGTGGCACTGAAAAAACAAAAAAAATCAAACAGTCTGAATTTGAAAATGTCTGGCCGAATAAGTGATAAGTGGTTATTAAGTGCTGAAACTGAAAAAACAAACAACCCCTTAATGTTTCTTCCCAGTGTATATGTATGGCGAAAGTAAATACGTATCTCGGTTAGAAAAGCTTCCCCGCCTCGAGAGAGGGTTGAAGTATTTTTGAAAAATGAATTCCTACCATTACCAAAATCCAAGGTTGATATTACCCAATGTTCTTAGTTTTAGCCGTCTTTTATCTTATTTAATTTTAGTACTAATTGCTTCTTTTTGTGTCTCGTCCCTTCAACCCCTTTTAGTTTAAGTTCATCTAGAATAAAAATCAAACCAAATATCTGATTCGCATAAATAGCTGTGATTATTAAGTAGTTAATGTTTAGACCGTCATCTCCCCGTGATCGACCCGTATGCTACATAACCCGTACGCTTGCGGTATAAATTTAAAACACATCATCAGACACAAGGTAACATGTTATTTCATTTTTTTAAAGTATATAGTATTTATATATGCCAAATTCAATAAATAAACTCACACATATTTTTAACATTTGGTGAAATCTGAACCCATGATCTTCTAGAAAGTCAAAGACTCAGATATTGCTAGGCCAAAAGTCCTCTAATCGTACTATTTCATTTTAGGAATGACTTAATATATACATGTAGTCCAAAAGTTTTGATCATCAATGCCAATCTCAAATTATTTATTATAATCATTTTTCCGTATTTTGTTTGTGAGTAAATTACATGATTGGTCCTTGTCGTTAGGTCCAAATCTGGATTGGGCCCTTTAAATAAAATAAATACACCAGATGTCACTGTGGTTGTCATTTTATTTCATGATGGGTCCGTGTCACTAGCTCTGTTAAATACAGTCCGTTAAATCAAAGGTAAAATGGTCAATTTACCTTTTGGTTTATTTTTATTAAAAGTAAAAGTATTTAAATATTATTTATAGATATACATATAGATACACACATACACTCTTTCTTCCTTCCTAAGCCCACCATAGCCTTCCTCTGGCCATCTTCTCTATCTCCGACAATATTCTCCGGTGAAGGCATGTGTGTGCGTGTGTGTATGGTGTGCTTTGCGTGGGTTTGCATCTGTGTTTTCAGCCTCAAAATAAAGATGAAGATGGGCGTTCGAATAGATTGCCGGAGCCATTAATGGCTACCATAGAGAGAGAAAGATCAAGAAAGAGACAAAGAGAGAGAGAGAGAGAGAGGATTCTTTTGATGCACAACAGATTTTCCTTGCTTCTTTCGGTGCCAGGATCAGATCATCGACGTGTCTGCCATCTGTTTCCATTACATCGACAAGAAGAATTTCTTCAAGAACGGGTCCATCGATGGCCACCCATAGATATTGTTACCGAAAATTCCGATATCGTAACCGAAAATGAGCCCACCCATGGCTGCTATAATGCAAGCAACTGTGATGTAGGGGGTAAGCTCTATTGGCTCCAGGAGAAGTAGGAATTCCACCGCCAGCCATGGCAATTTGAGAAGAACTCTGATGAGCAATGTAGTGAAAAAGCAAAAGTACGAGAAGTTTGTAATATTATCCAATTTGCAGGTACGGTTGCTTTCCCAGTGTTGGAATCAAAGAGAACAAGAACAAAAACAGGAGAGAATTGCTGATCTTTTTTATTAATAACTTTTCTAATAAACAAGGAAGCGGATGACTTATTTATAGCTAGAAAATAAAACAAACTTTGCAAGAAATAAGGAACCACTACTGTCATCCTAATCTCCTAGAATCTCGTTCAGCTTCCTTCAAACCAGGTCCTCATTTGACTCCTTCATCTTCAACAGGTGACTTTGAATCAACAACTTTAACACTCCCCCTTGATTCAAATGTACATACACCAAGCACTTCTCGAAAGTGGATAAACTTATCAACAGGTAACGCCTTGGTAAGAATATCAGCGAGTTGTACATGAGTACTGCAATACTTGACAGCAATTTCTCCTTCCATGATCAACTCACGAATGAAGTGAAAACGGGTGTCGATATGTTTTGTGCGGCTATGAAGAGCTGGATTTTTTGACATAAAAATTGCAGACTTATTGTCACAATAAATGTCTGTTGCTTCGTGTTGTTCTTGTTGCAATTCTTTGAGTAATCTTCTTAACCAGAGTCCTTGACATGCTGCAGATGTTACAGCTATGTATTCAGCTTCAGTGCTTGAGAGAGCTGTACAATTTTGTTTTTTTGAACTCCAGGTCACAGCTCCTGTCCCAATAGAAAATACATTTGCAGAGACGTTTCTTCTGTCATCAACGCAACCTGCCCAGTCACTATCAGAGAATCCACGTAACTAGACTTTGGCCGATCTTGCATACCATATTCCATATTCCGATGTACCGGCAACATACTTCAAAATCCTTTTTGCTGCACCAAAGTGATTTTTCGACGGTTGATGCATGAATCGAGATACAACACCAACCGCAAAAGAGATGTCAGGTCGTGTATGTGTCAAGTAGATCAATCCTCCAACCAAACTTCTAAACCTCGTACCATCGACTTTATTTTCACCGTCTCCGAGCATTAGCTTCTCATTTGCATTCATCGGTGTCATGGCTGGTGTACAGTTTGCCATACCCATTCTGCTGAGCAACTCCTTTGCATATCGTGCTTGATTGATGAAGACTCCATCAGCAGCTTGATGTACTTCTAGTCCCAAAAAATAGTGCAGCAGTCCCATATCACTCATTTCAAATTTCTCCATCATTTGAGACTTGAACTCAGCAATCATTTCTTTCGAGGAGCTGGTGTAAATAATGTCATCGACATACATGCACACAATAATAAAATCGGTCATACCTGCCTTTTTTACGTAAAGTGTAGGCTCATTTTCACTTCTCTTGAATCCTTGTTGTTGGTAGTGATCGTCAATCTTACTATACCAAGCATGCGGTGCCTGCTTCAATCCATAGAGAGCCTTTCGTAACTTGTACACCTTACTTTCTTTTTCTGCTGTAACAAAGCCCTCTGGCTGTTCGACATACACTTCTTCCAGCAGGTCACCGTTAAGGAACGCCGATTTCACGTCAAATTGGTAGACCGGCCATTGTTGTTGTGCTGCTAGGGCAAGTACCATTCTAACCGTTTCAAATCTGGCCACCGGTGCAAATGTTTCTTCAAAGTCGACTCCATATTGTTGCGCGTACCCTTTAGCGACAAGTCTCGCTTTATATTTGTGTATCTTACCATCTGCTCCGTACTTCGTCTTGAACACCCACTTCAAGCCCAAGGCATTTTTACCTTCAGGCAAGTCTGTGAGGTGCCATGTTTCATTCTTAGTTATCGCGTTAATTTCTTCTGCCATAGCTCTTTTCCATTCTTCTTTAACTGCTGCTTCTTTATAGGAAACCGGATCGGCTGCAACAAAAGCAAATTGAGCAGATGCATAAATATCAGCTAAGGACCTGAATTTTCTCGGAGGAGTATAGCTGTCTGGTGATTCTTCTCCAGATAAGTCTTCTCCAGAAGATGAACTCTGATGAGGTTGCACAACGGGTATAACTGGAGCGGGTGTTGGAGGAGTGATAGATAACTCTTCTTGTTGTGAATTTAACGTTTCTTCTTGAATAACATCCAAGGGTACAACTCCGTCTTGCTCCACTGCGTTCCAATTCCACTGCTCATTCTCATTAAACACAACATCCCTTCTTGTTACTATATCGCCATTATTTGGATTGTATAATCGGTATGCCTTGGCATTTGGTGAGTATCCAATAAAGATCAACTTTATGGATTTCTCATCTAATTTTTTACGAGAATGAGGAGGAATCAAGGCATAAGCAACAGATCCAAAAATACGAAGATGACTTACCGAAGGTTTGATACCGTTCCATGCCTCAAATGGGGTTTGGTTCATCACCGCTTTGGTTGGAGAGATATTCAACAAATACACCGACGTTGCTACCGCCTCAGCCCAGAACTTATTTGGTAAGTCCTTTTCCTTCAACATACTTCGAGTCATTTCAACAACCGTCCTGTTCTTCCTTTCAGCAACCCCGTTCTGCTCCGGTGTGTAAGGCGTGGTCAGCTCTCTATGTATTCCACTTTGGTTACAAAACAGGTTGAATTCCTTTGACACGAACTCGCCACCGTTATCTGTCCTCAAGGTTTTGATGGTGAGACCACTTTGATTTTCTACTTTGGCCTTGAACATTTTAAACAGGGAAAAAACTTCTCCTTTGTTTACCAAAAAGTACACCCACGACATTCGACTGTAATCGTCGGTTAGCAACAAAAAATATTTGCTCCCACCAAGTGATTTTGTTTGCATAGGGCCACAAACATCTGCATGAACCAACTCAAGCGGATATGATGCTCGCCAAGCTTGGTTTATAGGAAATGGCTTCCTATGTTGTTTACCATAAATACAACCTTCACACAGGTCTATCGGTCCAATTTCCGGTAAGCCGTACACCATCTCTTTTGAACCGAGCAACTTTAAACCTTGCTGATTTAGATGCCCGTATCGTAGGTGCCACAACCGTGACTCGTTCTTTTCTTCCGTAACCAGTGCAACGCTTTCAATCATGGAAATGTCGAGAGGAAACAGCTTACTTTGGGTCATCTTGATGGTTGTCACATCTTGTTGTGCCTTGCTAATAACACAGACTTCTTGTTTAAATGCATCTTGTCGAAAAGTGACGGAATAGCCGGCTTGTATCATTTGCCCTACACTTAGCATATTATAACCCAAGGAAGGTATGTATTGAACATCGTGCAAAAAACGCACCTTTCCATTTATCATCTCGATTTTCACGGTGCCTTTTCCTTCTACTTGTAATGCCTTACCATTTCCAATGTGAACGGTCATCGGTTGTGTCTCCTCTAGGCTGGAAAAAAGATGTTTGTTACCGGTCATGTGGTTTGAGCAACCACTGTCAACAAACCAGATGTCATTTTGTCTTGGAGCATTGTCAAGACACACCATAAACAGCCTCTGGTCATCTTCTGATTCACCTTCGTCAGCTACATAGTTTACCTGTTGATCTTTGAACCAACACTCATTCTTCGTATGCCCAAACCGCTTGCAGTGATTGCATTGTACATTACTTCTACCACGTCCTCGGCCAAAACCTCTTCCACGGAACCGACCTCTAAATCCGGATCCACGTCCACGTCCGCTGTTGGGTGAATAGCCATGAACTTGGAAAGCTCCTTCTTCTGCCTTTTCAACAGATCTCTTGATTCTGGCCTCATGAGACTGCAACGATCCCATTAATTGGTTGAAGGACAATTCTGACAAGTCCTTAGATTCCTCTATTGATGCCACAACGTGATCAAACTTTTGTGGCAGACTTCGCAACACCTTCTCGACAATAGTTTGATCGCTTATATCTTCACCATATGCTCTCATCTTACTGACCGTATCCATACTTCTCGACAGAAAATCAGCGACGGCTTCATCGTCCTTCGTTGCCAAGTTTTCGAATTCCCGTCTCAGAGATTGAAGTCTAACTACGGCCACTTTGGAGTCGCCATGAAATTCTTTACGGAGTACCGACCATGCCTCTTTAGCGGTACTTGCTGCTGCGATTCGGGAAAACATGCTGTCATGTACAGCTTGCTGGATGATGGCCAATGCTTTGGCATCTCTCTTTCTATTCTCTTTTACTTTTGCTTCTTCTTCTTCACTGGAGTAGCCTTGATCAACTAGCTCCCATAAATCTTGTGATCTGAGCAACGTCTGCAGCCTTATGCTCCAATATTGATAGCCTTCTCCTTTGAACATTGGGATTAACGGTTGTGCCGAACTCATTGCGTTTGTATTGCTAGCCATATGCAATACTCTTATGTAAGATACAGAACCTGTGCGCTCTGATACCACAATGTTGGAATCAAAGAGAACAAGAACAAAAACAGGAGAGAATTGCTGATCTTTTTTTATTAATAACTTTTCTAATAAACAAGGAAGCGGATGACTTATTTATAGCTAGAAAATAAAACAAACTTTGCAAGAAATAAGGAACCACTACTGTCATCCTAATCTCCTAGAATCTCGTTCAGCTTCCTTCAAACCAGGTCCTCATTTGACTCCTTCATCTTCAACAGGTGACTTTGAATCAACAACTTTAACACCCAGCAATGGTACTAGTAACCACCATTCTTCCTCCCCTTCCATTACGAGCACCACCCATCCGACACCCCGTTCGTTTTCCCTCCCCATTTCCTCCAGCTTCCTTGCTCAGTCGAAAATGGTGAGGTGTGTTTTCTGTGTGTGTTTTATGTTGTGTGTATGTGTATATAAGTATGTGTGTATATATATATATATCTATGTGTATATATGTAGATGTGTTTTTAGAAAGGGTGGGAGAGAAACGATATATATGTATGTGTATACTATAAATGTTTGCAGGTCAAGGTGAATGTGAAGGTGAATGTGAAGAATGGGGTGAGGGGTGTAGGCGGGTAGCAGGTGAAGGGAAGAGAAAGGTGACATGTGCCATCATCTGAATAGTGTTTTAAAGGGTTATTTTAATTAATTACTGAAATGACCTATGTACCCTTGACTTAACGGATGGTCTTTTAACGGTGTTAGGCCATCAGTACCCCATCCACAGCATCTTTCAAAGATTCCCCTCCACCTCAGCGCCACATCAGCTTTTCTCTCATCCCTCACTCCATCCCTCACGATCCCCAAACATCCGTACCCCATTCCCTCAAACCCTTTTGTCACCTCATTTATTTTAATTCTTTTATTTATACATTTAATTATTTAACAAAATAAAAATATTTATATATTTTTTAATAAATAAAAATAAGATAAATAATAAAAATTAAAATTCATATCATTCATTAAAATAAAAATTACAAAATAAATTTAAAAATCTACTCGTCGTCATTGTTGGGAACTTGGATACGCCAAATATGTTCGACCAAATCCGACCGAAGGTTATTATGAGTGTCCCGGTTTATGACTTCTCGAACATTTGCCGCGCGTTGTGTCTCACTGATTTGGCTTTCGATATCATTCGTGAAAAAGTCGTTTTCCACGTCACCACAAATAGCATGGTTTTCGTCTTCGAGTATCATATTGTGTAATATGACACAAGCGTACATAATGTTTCTCAATATTGTCGGTTCCCATCCGCGTGCCGGGTTATGAAGTATATGCCAACATTGTTTAAGCACGCCAAAAGCTCGTTCAACATCTTTACGTGCGGATTCTTGCGCGGACTTGAACTTTTGTCGGTGTCTACGGATGATGATGATGCGGTTGGTGAACCGGGTTGTGACGAATCCATATTGTTTAATATATAGAGGTTGAGAGAATTTGAGAGAGTTGAGAGGTGTGAGAAATAAGAGGTGTGAGAAATAAGAGGTTGAGAGGTGTGAGAAATAAGAGGTTGAGGGTTAAATATATAGTGGGATTAAATTGAGAATTTTTTTTTAAGAAAGAGCCGTTCAACGGTTATTTTTTAAAAAATTTAATTAAATTTTTTTTTTAAAAAAAACCCTCGGGATGGATCGGGATCCCATCCCCGAAAACCATCCCTTCCCGCATGCCCATCCCGCCCCGTACCCCATCCAGCAGCCATCCCGCTGCCACATCCCCCATCCCGCTGCCCACCCCGAATGGGCTACGGAAGGCCTTAGCGGTAGGGACTCGTCATGAAACAAAATGACAACCACAGTGACGTCTGGTGTACTTATTTTGTTTAAGAGACCCAATCCAGATTTGAACCTAACGATAGTGACCAATCATGTAATTTACTCTTTGTTTGTTAATATGCTATGCATATAACTTTTTTTACATCGATTGACGATTGTACTCATTTTTTTAGTAAACCTCATTTTTGGTCCCTGTGGTTTGTAAAAAATAACGAAAATCATCCCTACTTCCTAGAATTCATTTATTACAAATTAGCCACTATTGTTTGGTCCCTCTCACTAACGAGGCTAACATCCATCCATTTAATGAATTGTATTTTGGTCTTTTCTATATATCTCCAATATAATATTAAATGTTTTGACTTTTTTGAGTTTTGACCTTTTTATAATTTTTGGTTTTTTCACTTTTTTACTTTTATATTTTTTTTTATCACCAACCCCTACCCCACCCATGACCCACTCCTACTTTCTCATCTCTTCTTCTTCCCAATCACATTATGCATTACCTGCAGTCCTGCACTAAAAAACCACATTTAAATTACACACAAACATATATATACATATATATATATACACACACATACATACACACATTAAATATAAAAACACACACACACATCCAAGAAGAATTGCAAGCCCACTTCTATGTTTGAAAATTGAAAGCTCTCATGGATTTTTGATAACATCTACGTGGGTTTTGTATTTCGACTGTAATAAAACACACACAAACATATGTATATATATATATATAGGTGAGGTCTCCGTTGCAAACCAGTCAGTTTGTGCAAACCCCGTGCAAACCAATCTACAATCATGAATCTGCAATTTTTTATGTTGATGCTTCATGAATCTATATTTTGGCTTCATGAATATATAATTTGGCTTCATGAATCTATATTTTCCGATAGAGCCCTAAAATACCCTTATGGATATAAAAAAGAAGTTATGGATATAAAAAAATAAGTTACGTGATTGGTGGAGATGGAAAAATATGCTAAAAGCCCTAACATACTCTTATGGATATAAAAAAAAGTTACGTGATTGGTAGATTGGTTTGCACGGGGTTTGCACAAACTGACTGGTTTGCAACGGAGACCTCCCCTATATATATATATATATATATATATATATATATATATATATATATATATATATATATATATATATATCCTTTCTTCTTCTTCCCCATCCATTCCTTGCAAAAAAACACGCACATGCGTCCGTCTTCCCATGGTTTCAGTTACGCTAGCTTTGAGGAAGTTGGGTACGATCTAAAAGCAGTGAGCCTGGAGCAGATGGTTCAAAGTGGTTGTTATTGGTGTTCTTCAAAACCTATCTCATTTTTTTCCCAAGATCTTTATGGTTTTTTGGTTTCAACTGTTTTTATCATCACCATCTTTATGTGTGTGCTTCTTAATAACAACTGTATGCAGGTTGTTTTGGGTCTCGGGCTGTTTGGTTTCTTTTTTTTGCTATCTCTCGTCTCTGTATCGTGTTCTGCAGCTCTCGCTTAATTGTTTGTGTGGACGCGGTCAGGTTTGCGTCTTGTAAACCTGTCGACTGTTTGGCACTTTGCTTTGGTGAACCTTGGTTGTAAGGCCATCGGTACCGCAGCGGGGATGGGCTCGGGATGGAGGGCGGGATGGTGCGGGGTCGGCTACGGCCCTTGCGGGATGCGGGGGGCGGGATGGATTCCGGGTTCGGGATCCCGATTCATCCCGAAGGTTTATTAAAAAAAGTTATTTATTTTTTAAAAATAATGCCGTTGAACGGCTCTTTTTAAACAAAAATAAATAAATTTTTTTCTCAATTTAATCCCACTATATATTTAACCCTCAACCTCTTATTTCTCACACCTCTTAAACTCTCTAAAATTCTCTCAACCTCTTATTTTTCACACCTCTCAAACTCTCTCAAATTCTCTCAACCTCTTATTTCTCACACCTCTCAAACTCTCTAAAATTCTCTCAACCTCTTATTTTTCACACCTCTCAAACTCTCTCAAATTCTCTCAACCTCTTATTTTTCACACCTCTCAAACTCTCTCAAATTCTCTCAACCTCTTATTTTTCACACCTCTCAAACTCTCTCAAATTCTCTCAACCTCTTATTTTTCACACCTCTCTCATCATGAATCCAAACAGAACACCTACATCCCGTCGTAACCGACCGAATACACCACAATCGCAAGAATAGGTTGGAACAAGAACTCGAAATTGAACGCTCAAAACGATAACGACATAGGTTGGAACAAGAACTCGAAATCGAACGCTCAAAACGATTTGAGAAAGACTTCGTGTTTTTCATGACCCCGCATGATCACCTTACGGGAAACGCTTTGAGGGTTACTGTAATACCCCGGGTAAATCCGTTAGTTAAAAATCTAATTCCGTTAAGTTTATTTAACTTTAAAGTTTCTATTTAGGGAAAGTTTGGATAAGTTTATAAGTTAAGGGTGTTTGGGTCATTGTTGAATAGTTTAAGGGCTAAAAGGTAAATAGGGTTAGATATTATCTCTTTAGACTTCAGATATTTTCATTATTCAGATTTCAAGTGTGTGTTTGTGTGTGTTTTGAGAGAATAGAGAGAAAAAGGAAGAAAGCTAGGTTAAGGCATCATTTGGTGAGTTTGGAAGAGATTACAGGTATGTTTCCTTTGCAATTTATGTTTGTAATGGTTGGTAAATGGTTTATGTCGGATTAGAATCAATAGAATCGAACTGGTATGAATTTCTGTCGATTTCTGGGTAAAATAGGAAGAACCGACAGAGGTGTCCTGACACAGTATGAATGTGTCCGGATAGTTCTGTTGGGGGTGTCCGGGTGGTTATGTCGATGGTGTCCGGACGAGTGTTTGTCCGGGTAAGTCTCTCTTTTCTTATGTTTTCCGGATGAGGTAAGATGCCGGGTGGTGTCCGGGTTACTTTGGTATCCGGATGTTGTCCGGATAGTTGTGGTGTCCGGAAACGTCAGATTGTCCGGATTAGTCATGCTGTCCGAAAAGTTGTGTTGTCCGGATAGTTCTGTTTTGTCCGAATACTTTAGCTGTTTTGGTCACTTTTGAGGATTTGAGTTATCTAGAGTCCTTGGTCTTCTAGTATGTTTTATGTGATCAGTTGGTAAGGGGATATTTGTATTTAATCTATTTGCAGACTCTGTGGATTGGGATTGATAGACTGAATCTTTGGAAAAGGCTTGGAAGAGTTGTAATAAGCATTCAGGTGAGTTTTGCTTTAAAACGTTTTTGAACTGGGATACATATATATGTGTATATATATATGAGATGATTATGTGGTAGGAATATGATTATGTGTATATAAATGACAATATGATGTAATGAGATATATATTGTATTTAAATAAGCTTTGCACTACACGAGTGCACTTGTTGCCGGGTTCCGGTGAGCGGACCGGTGTGTAGCCGGGTTCCGGTGTGCGGACCGGTGAGTAGTCGGGTTCCGGTGTGCGGACCGACGGGTAGCCGGGTTCCGGTGAGCGGACCGGTTGTTGATTTATTAGTTGGCTTGCTACCAACTAATATGGCCATTTGTGGAGGAATAAGGTGAATGAGATGTACACGATGCACGAGTCTGGATTGGTATTTAAATACGTGTGGTATGTTTATATTTTACGAAAGAATTACCAAAGGTTTATCTAAACTATTTTGATACAAAGGATTTACATAAAAGGTTTTATAATGATTTTGGAAAGGACCGGGATTAACTCACTAGACCCGTTTGGTCTAACCCTCATTTTGTTTTCAAAAATATGTTTTCCAGGTTAAGGATCGGCAAAGGAAAGGATTAAGTGTAAGGAGCTTTTGATGGGCGTTGATTAGGAAGCTTAATGTATTTTGTAGTTTCGAGACCGAAGGGACCGTTTGTGGTTTATTATGTATCTTTTATTATGAATGTAATGAAGTTATGCAATGTATGTTATTTGAAGCATGTTTGGGAAACCGGGTCGTTACAGTTACTTTAGCGAAAAAAGAGCAAATTCAAAAATTTCATAATTGGTAGTGTTTTGTATTTTGTAATTTTTTTTAATGAATGGTATGAATTTTTATTTTTATTATTTATCTTATTTTTATTTATTAAAAAATATATAAATATTTTTATTTTGTTAAATAATTAAATGTATAAATAAAAGAATTAAAATAAATGAGGTGGCAAAAGGGTTTGAGGGAATGGGGTAAGGGTGTTTAGGGATTGAGTGAGGGTTAAGAGAAAAGCTGATGTGGCGCTGATGTGGAGCTGGAATCTTTGAAAGATGGGGTCATGGGGTACTGATGACCTAAGTAATATGTTGGTTTGGTATGAATGGTAAAGTTGCTTTTCAAAAAAAAACTATATGTAGGTTGTGGATTATGTGGGGAACAAGAGAGGTTGTGTGGGGAAGAATAAGTAGGAGAGATGAGGGTTAGGGATTGGATGGGTAGGAAGTGGGACTATATTTTTTTTCAAATGAGTAAATTACAGAAATGGTCCCTCGACTATGCCTCGATTTTAGTGCTGTTCCCTCCAAAGCTGAAACTACACTTACAGTCCCTAAAACACAGTTTCGGATCCCAAGTTGGTCCCTCTCACTGATGCCGTCCATTTTTTTCTGTTAGAGCTCCCATGTACCCCTCACGTGAGGGGCGTTTCAGTCATTCTACCCTTTCATCTTCATCGTCACCTTCATTTCAAACCTCCACCCACCATCACCAACCACCATCATCCCAAACCTCCACCCACCACCACTATCACCACCCACCCACCACCACCATCACCACCCACCTTCATCCCAAACCTCCACCCACCACCACCACCATCACCAACCACCGTCGGTTTCCAGATTTGCAGATCTGAGCTTCTTAAAAAACTACGATGTGTTCTTTTGTTTAGGGTTTTGGTGGTGGTGTTAATATGTTGATGGTGGTGGTGTTGCAGGTAATCAGGTATGGTGGTGGTGTTAATACTCGAGGGACCATTTTTGTAATTTACTTTTTTTATTATATAATGTTCGAATATTAAATTATTAAGAAAATAAAAAAAATAGAATGACTGAAATGCCCCTCACGTGAGGGGTACATGGGAGCTCTAACGGAAAAAAATGGACGACGTCAGTGAGAGGGACCAACTTGGGATCCGAAACTGTGTTTTAGGGACTGTAAGTGTAGTTTCAGCTTTGGAGGGACCAACACTGAAATCGAGGCATAGTCGAGGGACCATTTCTGTAATTTACTCTTTCAAAAATAAAAAAACAAATATAAGTTGAGGAAAAGACAAAAAAACAAGAGATAAAAAGACCAAACTACCCTTTGGGTAACGGATTCTTTTAACATCCGTTAGTGAGAGGGACCAAAACCGGTCCAAAATGCAAACAGTAGTGACTAATTTGTAATAAATGAACTCTATGGACGGTTTTCGTTATTTTTTGCAAACCACAGGGACCAAAAGTGAGGTTTACTCTTTTTTTTGCAACTTTTCATTTAATTTTGGTACACAAACACCATTTCTCCATCTAATTTCATTCATCGACATTTCTCTTAATTTAATATTGCAACATGTCTTTTTCCATTTTAGGCGTAAATTGATAGATAATAGACGCTAGAAAATAAATGACTTTTATCCACAAAATTCATATAGAAATTTCTGTCGGTGGTTATTCAGGGATCACCAGAAAATATTAACGGTTCGGTAGAATCCGATGTTTTTCGAGAAAATACCCATGGATCACCCAGAAAATCCTTGAGTAATTTGTCACCGATTTGCATTACCCACTAACTTTTGTGACGGTTTTGTGACGAATCACATTTTCGACAGATTTTTCAGAGAAAAGTTTGTAGGTAAAAGTCTTTCGTTTAGTAGTGAAAAAAATACAGTTTTTGTCTATATGTATATTTTGTCCAAAAGTTTGGATTAAATCAATATCAGTCTCAAATAGTTAATTTATAACGATTTAACATTTATTTTGTAACATGGCTACTTTTTTTTCTATTGAGTCCCATCATTTGCTATTCACGTGACATATTTCAAATGTATTCTGTGTTCGTCTACTTATGTCTGGCAATAAATAAAAGTAAAAACGAATCTATTATGTTTCGACCCGTTAGATAATGATATAGATACAAAACTTTTATCCATTTTATTTATATATGCACACATGCATATATTTCTTTCGTATTATCAAGGAAAATAGTTTGCGACAGTCAAATGTGAAACAAAACAGGGTTAAATTCACATTACAACAAAATTGGATTTATAGGACGTCAAAATTGTGTAAATCTCTTGATAGACTGTTTTATAGAACATAAGTTTTTAGGACCAAACATTACAATGTCCTACCTAAAGGTGTTGTAATAGGATTATAGAACGATTTTGGACGTCCTAACAAGTTTTTTAGAACACTTTAAAATAAAACATCCTATTAGTTATTTTATATGACATTTGTGAAAAGTGTCCAATAAACACATCTTAGTTTTGAGTCTATAAACTAATGTCCTAAAAAACAGTCTATTGCGAAACTAACACAATTTTGGCATCCTATCAATCCAATGTTGTTGTAATGACAACAAATAGAAATTGTCTTTGGAAATTTTATATGGTTGTTTAAAGGCTACATTATAATTACCTTTAGATTAACAGTACAATGTTATTGGAACAAATCTATGTTTTATTTATATGTTTGATGTTTACGATTTAATTTGTAATTCAAAAATATTGATTGGCCAAATTATTCAAAAAATATATAAGTTCAAAATCAATTTTTAAAAAAAAAGTGGGACCGGTTTGGGCCAAACCCGGGACCAGGATCGGTTCACATAACCAAGTTTTATAAAACTTAATTGGGCTTTTATTTGGTTGGCACCGAGACCAATTACGGGATCACTATTTGAGACTGTGACCGATTTGGGCCCGACCAAGGACCAATTATTAACCATCTCTAGTCACAAATGCATATCTTCTGCAGAGCCACCAATTAACATGTTAAAATCGTGGCTTTTGAACATGATTTCAAAATTTGGGAGCCCAACTTTAGTTGGGCTTTGACCTCTTATATAAATAGTTTCAATTTGTGAACTCATCTCAATAAAGATCTATCTGATTTTTATCAAAATCAAAAACGGCTATTTAATTTCAGAATTTACTGATAAAAAACAAAAACAATTTTTGACTGTTCCAATTTTAAACATTTCTATTTCTAAAAAAAGTTATATGCTAGAAGATTTTATATTATACTAGTTGTGTACCCGCGCAATGCGACGGGAGTCACAAATGTAAATGATTTTGAACATGGAAAGAGCCAAGAATGTTACTTGATAAATATGATGATAGTGATGCTCTTATCGAATAAGGAAGGATAACTACTCTTGCCATTTCCAAAAGTGAATTCCAAACATCAAACGATTTGATATCCAAAACTTGACTTCCAAAACTTGACCTCCTTATATGCCTAAAATCTTTTCCAAACCTGAATTCCAAACCCTAGTAGGGTACCCGTGCAATGCATCAGGATACTCAAATGGCAAAGGGGTAAAACAACATTACTCAAGTTCAAATCCTCCATACTTCTTAAACCCAATGTAACTTTGTATCATCAACTATCCATGGGATCCATTGTGATTATTTGACTAACTCAGAATTCTGCCTTCATACGTAGGTTGAACAAAATTACCAAGAAACAAACGGATGTTCATGTTGTAAAAAAAACATATCAATTAAAGCTCATGATATAATAACATTACAATTTGAAAATGTCTAATAGACAACTTGAAAATGTCTTAAACCCAATTCTGACAACCGTGTGGATCCAGACCAGCGGGCTAACCCTGATATTTTCAGCCATTTGTATGTATAAGTTTTGCAGCATTCTTCAAGATCCCTTCAGACACTTCTTCCAACCGGAAGTCAAAAATGAAGACAAAACCTTAGAAAACATATGCAGCCATTGCTAGATTGTTGTACAAAGAACATAAAAAAGGCCACCAGCTTTCTTGATCTTTAAACCAAATGGAACCATAAAGTTTGCATACAGTCGAACGATAAAAACATTGATACATAAATTAGTCCCAAACAGAATCAAGTTCGAAGTTCTGAATCACAACACAAGCTCTTAAGATGTTCTTGAAAAAATATAGCATCCCTTGATAAAGAAGATGTAATCCCAGTACAATTAAGAAATAAAAATCATTGCCCCTTAATTCAAAACCAAGAAAATCCCATGAATAATAACTTAGAAACTGAAAAGAAAAAAAATTAAGATTTAATTCAGCTTATATGGAAGATAACTTTGAGACATCTACAGGGACTGATCAATCTCACCGATCCAAGGGCTCTTCACTTTCGCTGGATTGACAGTCTTTAAAGCTTTCCAAACAGCACTGTTGCACTTAAATCCAGATCCAAAAGCTATTTGCCAAGCTCTATCTCCTTTCTTGATCCTCCCTATTTGCCAAGCTCTATCTCCTTTCTTGATCCTCCCTTTTGCTTCCGAATAAGCCAATCCGTACCAAGGTGAACTACTTGAAGTGTTGTCAAATCGATTAAGTGTCATTCCTGATGGCTGCAAATTCTTCTCAATTTCATCCAAAACAGCTCTCCCACCGGCATGAATGCAAAAATGCTCAAAAGCTAGCTTAAAATATGGGATATACGGCTTAATTACATGTTTTGACAAAAACTACAGTAAGAAAGAAAGATATAAAAACTATAAAAACTATACATATATACTTTGGCAAGAAAGAACCTGGTAGAGCAAAAATAAACAACCCATACACACTCTAAAAATACATATATACTTTGACCCTCAAGCTTCCTGTTTCATTCCTGATACACAAAATATAAAGCTAAAACCGATTTGTTATGAGTATTTAGGAGAGGCTAGAGCCTTCCAGCTGAAAAATTAACTTTGGGTAAAAAAGTTTATAAAATGTCCCATCCAAACATGTTGAAACTCTTACCCAAACCCAATAAACTAATAAATACAAGTCTTGTTGATTATTTAATACCTGTAATAAAAATAAAGTTCACCACCAAGCAGAAGATGTCTATTTTGCAATGCATGCATTCTTGCCCAAAACAAATCAACCCTTTTAGAGTTTTAGGTAATGACTGGTTTTAGATGCAGCCAATATTTGGTAAAATAGATGTTTTATGTTTATATGTTTATTTTTCTATATGGCTGCAAGAAATCGATATCTTCTCATCCCATTTATCTTGAATTATCTTCTCATCACAAAAGGAAGGAAAAAAACGCCTGGAGGCCTGATTCTTCTTTTTAAAACCTTGGGTGTATAGTGATCAACTTATTCGAATAAACATTTACATTTAAGTCTTCATTGAAATTTCTTTTCTTATTGCTCATTGGACCGTTTTGCCATTATTTATTCCGGTTTTTCTAACAAAATTTGGGTACTTTTTTGAGTCCTATATTTTCATATGCATGCCCAGATATGTACAGAGAGCGTTCATACATACATAGGTATTGCTCTGCTGAAAGTACAATTCGCTTTCCGTAGTTCATGTTAAAAAGATTCTTAAGACCTTTCATAGAGTGCGTTAAAAGGTACTTATAAAATAACAGCCGTGCATAGTGTGTATTAAGACAATGAGTGCAACACATGTAGTTGGCATATCTATCTATTACTGAAGTTGGACAATTTTTGACATCTTAAGACCCTTCATAAAAGCCTTAATGTGAAAGATAATTTGATGTGGTTGATGTATCTACCAATAATTGAAGTTGGACAATTTAACATCTTAAGACCCTTAATAAAATCCTTGATGTGAAAGATCTCACAAGCCAATTTGAATATGGAGGATAGGAAATTTGAAGTATTCATTTTATGATCATGAAATGATACGATATTTAACATTACCTGGTGAGCAAGAGCATATGCCATGGCTCTCTCACGTTTGGCAGCAGCCTCCTGCCTCTTTATCAACTTTGCTTGAATTTCTTCAACAGAACCAACACTGTCACACCATCCTTCCTGTCAAAGAAGAACGAATGAGAGGCAAAAACAAAACAAAAAAGAAATAGAAGTTAGAAAACATAGATATTAGCACAATATAGCTGTGTGTCGTTGGACTTATTCATAGAGAATGCAATATCCAGTTATACAACAAAGGCATTGCAATATTCAAAAAATTCACTCTTAACATGAAGCTAATACAGATCTATTTAGATGAGATGAGATGAGATTCAGTGGTACATAATCCAGAACACATTTGGATCTTGCTAATTTGATTGAAATCATCTTTTATATTGTATGATAACTATTGTCAATACTATATGTCGCCAAAAATCACATAGAAGCAATATTCAACAGTTTTTTTATCAGATTTTGGACAAAAGGATGTATGCATTATGTTTGTATCATCCAAGATTTCTTTCAAATGTCCAAGTTTTTTGTGATGTCATTAAAAGAAGCACATATGGTTGATTGAGATTGTAGATTTGCATGGTTACCTCTATTTCTCGAACACGAGCCTCATGTTGAAGCTGGTCTTGTTCGGATTGGCCTTGTTCGGATTGGCCTTCCAATGCTAAGCGAACACGCCTAGCTCTAACACGATCCTGAACCCTCACTAATGCTTGCATACAACGAAGAGTTATTGCAGCCTGCTTTCTCACAGCATGTCCCCTAACAAGAGCTTGTAGTCTGACCAATCCTTTCAGAGCTCATAGGGCCCGCCTAGCCTGAATATAACAATTAACAAGTATACTTTAAGGTTACCTATCATGTCAAGTAATGAACTAACCAAATGGTTGGTAGGAGGTGAATGCATGATGATGAAAAAGCATTTATAATGTGCCTCACTCAACCAATACTTCACAAAATAATATTTAAAACATATGAAATAAAAACAAGGGGAACATTTGACCAGTCTATCAATTTGTAGGATATAATTATCAGATTTACTTTAAGAGTATTCTCTTGTTGCACAAATCTTAGAGAAACGCCCCCATTTTATTTAGCCTAACTAACAACTCAAGGATCATTTGTAATAAGAGGCTCTAACCAAATAAGATCTTATGTTATTAATAGCTCAACTAATAACAAAAAACAATGCCTAACTAACTTAACTAACAGATTTTGAAGCTAGAGATTTTTTTGTTTTCGTTAAAAACAACCAAGACATCTTTAATGAATGGTGTTTGAAAATAATTTGGGATAATAATACAGGAACATAAAAAGAACACTGCATAGCGGTTTAGCATTTGGTACCCTAGAACACTAAGCAGTATAAAAATGATCTTCCAAATAAACCTCCAAGTAAGCTAGAACACAAAAAAACCCCATAAGAAACGGCACAAGATACCCAAAAACGGTACTTTGGTCGTAAGATGAAGTTAGGAATGTCGTCCCAATCGTTCATGCATGGCCATCTTGGAGAATCTGGGCTTCCAAAAATTGGGGAACTTTGTCCACTGTATTGACGAGGTCGATCTTCTATTGTCGGAATGGGACTCTCCTCCATCCCAAAGAGCATGATGGGATCTTCATCCTGGGTTTATACATAAAAATAAGTCATTCACTCTGAATACACAAATTACTAAGGAAATATGTGATTTTGGAAACCATATCAGCAAGCTTACCATTGATTTTCTTGGTGAAGTATTGCATGCAGACATAGATTGACAAGAAACATCTATGGTTGAATAATAGAAATGGTTAAGTTATTTACAATCAAAGGAGTAAAAGATAACAATTAAATAAAAAAGATCGAATATGTTACCTTCATCTGACCCAACGGTTTTTAAGAAGTGATGCAAAACCATTGAAGTCTTCTGTGATTTGATACATTCTTCATGATTGTGAAGGAAGCCGATATCGATTGAGAAACCCCCCAAAAAAATTGAAACCAAGAGGGTTCCTTAGTTATTCAACAAGGGATGGTTTTCATTGACGCATTTCATCGAACACATAATATGCACATGTTAAATCAAAACATAATATACACATCGCATATGAATGGTGATCTGAAAATACCCATAAAAGCAGGAAACATGAGAAGGAAATGCACTACCATAAGAAACGAAAATAAAAACTAACCATTGGAATGAAAAAACCCATTTAGATGGAACTGGTCGAGAGTCAGAGACACACCATTTACATAAACCAACACCAAACTGAACTTGAAATCGATGAACACAAACCGTGAAATCGAAAATTGAAATCGATGAACACAAACAAGACTTGAAATCGACGAGGGTAAACCGTGAAATAAAAATGTGTGCAAAGAACTTGAAATTGTGAACCCAAATCGTTGTGAAATCGATATGAAATCGTGAAACATACCTGAAATAACTATTACCGGATTTGGGACAAAAAATGAGGAACAGCACCGGAGGGAGGAGAGCGAGACGGTGAAGAGAGCATCCAAGGAGAATTTGAGGATTATGGATTAGGGTGTGAAAAGCTCTTTTAAAATTTGAATTCAAACTGATATGGTAAACTGTGGATGAGTTCTTGGGAGGTTGAATACTCATTGTCTTGGAGAAGGAAGAGGCGTGAGTGCATTTCTTGGAAAGATAAATATTTTGAACCGGTAATAAAAGATTACACGCGCGCGCTATCTCCCTCTCTCTCTCTCTCAAATTTAAGTAACCATGCTTTAAATGATGGTACCAATAGCTTTAAAGGTTGTTTTTAAGAGTTAGGTTACTTGATGCTTTATAATATAGTATAGATTATATTTCATTTTATTTTATTACTCATTTAAGATGATCTATAATTTTAGTATTAATATAACATAACCTCTAACAATATTGTGTCGTTACTTAAATCGAGATATCATCATTCGATACATGACATTGTGTTAAAATGTAAACTGAAAAATGCAATATTGGCGTATGGTATTATTTTTATTCTTATTTTATTATAGTTTGGGTTAGAAAAGTTAGAATTTTTTTTAAGTGTGACAAAGATGAGAAAATCTTAACTACTGTGGCGGAAGTGTAAAGTTTCAGAATATATGGAGTGTCGGTCAGTTTTGGTGGACTTGAGGGATACGGCTGCAAATAAGAAAATGGGTTGCACACTTGCACTAGCACCTCGACTTTTGTCAAAACATGGAGGGTACCTAGGCAATATTTTAAGGGCCATCATGCAATTATCGAGTTTAGAGTAAGAGCATCTCCTACAGCTTCTTCAAAAATTATCCAAAATGAAGAACCAAAAGTCAATTCCTAAAAAAATTACATTCATCTCCAACTGATTCCTCATTTTGGAGAAAAAAACAATGATTATAATATTAAAATATTATTTCTTTTTTTAAATATTTTTTTTCAAATATTTCTATTGATGCTCTCACTAAGTAATCATTTTTAGGGCTAACTCCGTATTTGGAGAAAAACTCATTCTATCTTCTATTTTCTCCATTTTGAAGATAGTTTTGGAGGAGCTGTTGGAACAAAAAAACAACCCAAAATCCTTATATTCTCCATTTTCTCCAAAATAAGAAAGTTGTTGAAGATGTTCTAACATTTTTGCCAATTTACCCGTTTTCTCAATTTTATATTAAAAAAATAATTATATATTAAATATAACAGGGAGGATCACGTGAAAAATAATTGTGAGAATCCAAAAGGAAATATGGGTCAAATACCTTGTTTAATAAATGAATGAAATAAAACATTATTGAATTGAACTATAAATTGTACGTTACCTATAAGTCTATAATCGTAGCGATAATTCCTAATAAATCGAGATTTAGTTTGTATTTCAAATTAATTTCTTATAATCCTTAATAAATCGATTTCATCACAAATATAAATTTGTAACAGCCTGATCATAAGGTTTTATGACTTTTATCACATACGACGTTTTATTCGATTATTGTCTCAATCATATGTGATAATCGTAGATATTTTTTCTAATAATATGTTATTATGTATATTTAATTCATATTTATATATCTTTTTGGGATGCAAATATTATTAAATATGATAATACATCACTTATATTCAAACGCATATGGCCACACATGATAGTTCGTAACTTATGATATGGACAAAAATACACAAAGTGGATTATATTTTATACGTAATAGATCATATGTTAAACAAAAATAATCACATGTGATCCAAAACGTGGATCCAAAAATAGTGAAAAAAATAATGAATTGATTCTGAATATGACACGTGATATTTGATGAAAATTGTGTTTTTTTTTTTATCAAAAGTATATCTAATGAAGTTATGATGAAAAAGATAATGAATTAATTTTGAATATTTGATTTGACTAGACTTTACCAAAAAAACACTAAGGCCTTCGGTACCCGGCTCGGGATGAAGGCGGGATGGGGCTCGGGATGGTGCGGGATGGGCTACGGTTGATGCGGGGTTGGCGGGGCGGGATGGATTCCGGGGATGGGATCCCGATTCATCCCGAAGCTTTATTAAAAAAAATTATTTAATTTTTAAAAATAATGCCGTTGAACGGCTATTTTTAAACAAAAATAAATAAATTTTTTTCTCAATTTAATCCCACTATATATTTAACCCTCAACCTCTTATTTCTCACACCTCTCAAACTCTCTAAAATTCTCTCAACCTCTTATTTTTCACACCTCTCAAACTCTCTCAAATTCTCTCAACCTCTTATTTCTCACACCTCTCAAACTCTCTCAAATTCTCTCAACCTCTTATTTTTCACACCTCTCAAACTCTCTCAAATTCTCTCAACCTCTTATTTTTCACACCTCTCTCATCATGAATTCAAACAGAACACCTACATCCCGTCGTAACCGACCGAATACACCACAATCGCAAGAAGATCAAGAGCTTGGTTTCCAAGCGTTTACACAACAAGGTTATCGTCCGCAATGGTCGCAACAAATTCCGCCACAATGGTCGCAACAAAATCCGCCACAATATCCGCAACAATTTCCCCAACAATTTCACCAACAATTTCCTTACCAATTTACACGTCCCGGTTTGATTGAACAAGGTTTTACTTCGGCCAACTACAATCTTCCTTCACCCGCAATCAATCTCGACGACGACATTGTTCCGGAAACCCAACCTTCTACCCCGAACACACCACAATCTATCCCGACACAACAATCTAACCCGAAACCATCAAATCCGAGACCAACAAAAGCCGCCAAACAAACGTGGAGTAAAGCCGAGGAACTCGCGTTAGTGTCGGCGTGGGTTGACGTTTCGGAGGACCCCGTTATCGGTAACGCACAAAGCGGTGGTAATTATTTTTATTGTTATTATTATTATTATTATTATTTTTATTATTATTATTATTATTATTATACTTAATTTTACATAAATGTAGGAAGTTTTTTGGGCCGAATCGGGCATGTGTTCTTTACTCGCTTGGGTCGTCAACCAGGTTATAGATCAACCCATCAACTCAATAGCAAGTTCAACGACCTCAATAAAAGAGTTAATTCGTTTGGCGGCATCTACAACAACTTGCTCAATAATAGATCAAGCGGGATGAGTGAGGCCGATATATCCCGAACGGCACACGAACGGTATCTAGCACGCCATAAAGTTGCTTTCACTCACGAACAAGCTTGGGACGTCCTAAAAAATGTCCAAAATGGGGAGCCGTTTCAACGATGACGACAACTTCATCGCGGGGTTCAAAACGTACCCAACCTTCCGATGATGACGATGACGAGCAAATTCAACGACCCATCGGGAGAAACAAGGCAAAAAAAACATCAACGAGTAATACGTCCGGGACGAATACGGACGAAAGTGTTACTCAGTTGTTGACGACGTTCAACGACAAGATTGATGATACAATGGAATACAAAATGAAAAAACTCGATCTCGAAATCGAACGCTCAAAACTCGAACGACATAGGTTGGAACAAGAACTCGAAATCGAACGCTCAAAACGATTTGAGAAAGACTTCGAGTTTTTCATGACCCCGCATGATCACCTTACGGGAAACGCTTTGAGGGTTACTTTAGCGAGAAAAGAACAAATTCAAAAATTTCATAATTGGTAGTGTTTTGTATTTTGTAATTTTTATTTTTAATGAATGGTATGAATTTTTATTTTTATTATTTATCTTATTTTTATTTATTAAAAAATATATAAATATTTTTATTTTGTTAAATAATTAAATGTATAAATAAAAGAATTAAAATAAATGAGGTGGCAAAAGGGTTTGAGGGAATGGGGTAAGGGTGTTTAGGGATTGTTAGGCCTTCCGTAGCCATAGCGGGAAGGGGCTCGGGATGGGGGATGTGGCAGCGGGATGGCTGCGGGATGGGGTACGGGGCGGGATGGGCATGCGGGAAGGGATGGTTTTCGGGGATGGGATCCCGATCCATCCCGAGGGTTTTTTTAAAAAAAAAAATTTAATTAATTTTTTTAAAAAATAACCGTTGAACGGCTCTTTCTTAAAAAAAAAATTCTCAATTTAATCCCACTATATATTTAACCCTCAACCTCTTATTTCTCACACCTCTCAACCTCTTATTTCTCACACCTCTTATTTCTCACACCTCTCAACCTCTTATTTTTCACACTATCAAATTCTCTCAATCTCACACCTCTCAAACTCTCTCAAATTCTCTCAACCTCTTATTTTTCACACCTCTCTCATCATGAATCCAAACAGAACTCGATCTCGAAATCGAAATGGAATACAAAATGAAAAAACTCGATCTCGAAATCGAAATCGAACGCTCAAACCGATTTGAGAAAGACTTCGAGTTTTTCATAACCCCGCATGATCACCTTACGGGAAACGCTTTGAGGGCTACTTTAGCGAGAAAAAAGCAACTCCAAAAATTTCATAATTGGTAGTGTTTTGTATTTTGTAATTTTTATTTTTAATGAATGATATGAATTTTAATTTTAATTATTTATCTTATTTTTATTTATTAAAAAATATATAAATATTTTTATTTTGTTAAATAATTAAATGTATAAATAAAAGAATTAAAATAAATGAGGTGGCAAAAAGGTTTGAGGGAATGGGGTACGGATGTTTAGGGATCGTGAGGGATGGAGTGAGGGATGGGAGAAAAGCTGATGTGGCGCTGAGGTGGAGGGGAATCTTTGAAAGATAGGGTTTATGGGGTACTGATGGCCTTAGGGATTGAGTGAGGGATGGGAGAAAAGCTGATGTGGAGCTGGAATCTTTGAAAGATTCATGGATGGGGTACTAATGGCCTAACAACTATTAAAGTATTAATAGAGAGGTCCCCTCAAAAATAAATAAAAAATAGAGAGGACATAAATCGAATAATTTGAAAAGGACAGATGTGAAATAAATAACAGTTAAGAATGAATTTATTAAAAGTGACAAACGTAGGTCATGGACCAGATCGAAATCTAGGCTAAGGGGCCGTTTACCTAATCACTTACCTGGATAAGTGCTTACCGGTAAAACTCAACACTATCACCTACTTCCCGGGTGAAATTTTAGTCCACCAAAATGGCATCGTATGCTACAATTTAGTTGGTAAGCGCTAACCGTGGTAAGAGTCGTCGCACTCACTTACCGGGTAAGACTTGTTAGAAATTTTGTAATTGTATGATGGTGTCGAGACCGGATAATCTTAAGAATCGTGTCGGAAAGGCACTTTCCGAATACAACAATTCGACCCTATAAGCCTTGGGTTCACGAACTTTGTATTGGGATAATTCTTAAGATTTTCTCACACCAAAGGCTATGATATGAAAACTATATGTGTCGTTATCCAAATTCTCGATCACATATTTATAGAAAGAAATCGACGGTTACAAACGACGGTTACAAGCGGTTACAAGCGGTTGAGCGGTTGAGAAACAGTTACAACCGCTTATGGATAAGATCAAAAAACCGACAACACTTTTAGCGACAGCTGATGGCTTTCAGCGACAATTTTCAGCATTTCAGCGACAGCTTTCAGCTTTTCAGCGACAGCCCTTAGAAAATTCCAGTTTTTTCGAACTTCGACACCGCTTTAAGGCGATCTAAGATGATAATGGAAACTTGTAAGTGTGCACTCCGCACCTCCTAACTTACGTATGTTTGCCTTATGTAAGATCCCACATTGGTTGGGGAGGAGAACTAAGGTTGCCTTATAAGAGGGACTTGATACCTCCCCTATCAGACGCGTTTTAAAACCGTGAGTCCAGGTGTGTGGACAAAGCGGACAATATCTGGTACGGTTGGTCTGGGATGTTACACCTTATCGTCTTAATCGATCTCAATTAAATCACAATTACACCAAAATGATTGATGACACTAAAATCACCAACATTCCTCCCCCATTTTAGTGTAATCCTTTGATTTACAACGTACTATAAATATGTGAAATTCAAACAGACACATAAATGAAAATGTCACGAAGATTGAATTTCCATTTTAGTATATTACACATTCCAAATATTCGAGAATCGGGGTGTTCTAAGAATTGAACCCTTCAACCCATTTGAATACATGAAGATAATACACACATATGTTCGTACAAATCTAGATAACATAACTTGACACATTTGTAGAGGCCTTGTGTCCTTATCCATTCATGAACGTATAGAAAGCCAAGTCGAAAACTTTCTTGAAGCGGCCACACTTCACGTCCACTTAGGTGATTCTTTTATATCTTGCACCTGCATATGCAATTTTTCAAAAGAATCATTAAGAAATAAAATTTTCAGCCTTACAACACTTGCAGGTCTAAGCACATACCTTGGGATGATAATATTATGTGCTTCAATTTTATTAATAAGTCTTCCTCATTGAATTCAACCTTTAACGTTATATTAAAGGGGAATTGGGTATCTTATTAATAAAGATCTATATGGACTTTAGACCCATCCCGATCACGGACTTGTGCACTAAGTCCCTAGCCAATGCCTTTGTTAAGTGGTCGGCTAAATTGTTATGAGTTCTAACGAACTCTACGGATATCACCCCATGCATGATTAATTCTCTAACCATGCTATGTCTCACTCCCAAGTGCCTCGACTTTCCATTGTATACTTGGCTATATGCTTTAGCCAAAGTCGCAGAACTATCACAATGAATACTTATAGGTGATATCGGCTTCGGCCACAAAGGAATCTCATAAATTAAATTCTTTAGCCACTCTGCCTCTTTACCGGCGGCTGCCAAAGCTACAAATTCAGATTCCATGGTGGAATTTGTGATGCAAGTTTGTTTCTTTGAGGCCCAAGAGATGGCGCCTCCACCGAGCAAGAATGCCCATCCACTAGTAGAAGAATGATCCTCTACATTGGATATCCAACTCGCATCCGTGTAGCCTTCGATCACCGAAGGAAACCCAATATATGTTATACCATAACTCATGGTTCCCTTTAAATATTTGAATACCCTTCTTACCGCTTGCCAATGATGAGTACTCGGTCTACTAGTAAACCGACTCAACCTACCAACGGCATAGGCAATGTCCGGACGTGTACTTGTCATGGCATACATCAAGCACCCGATTGCCTTAGAGTATTCTAAATGTGAAACGGCTTCACCCTCGTTAGGCATAAGCCTTTCACTTGGATCCATCAGAGTACTCACGGGCGAACAATTTAACATATTAAACTTCTTTAACACTTTCTCGACATAGTGAGATTGCGTTATGGCCAAACCTTTGTTCTCCCGTTTAATCCTTATCCCGAGGATCACTTCGGCCTCCCCCAAATCCTTCATCGAGAATTGGGATGACAAGAACTCTTTAGTCAAGTCGACTTGTCTTTGGTCCGTGCCAAAGATTAACATGTCGTCAACATATAAACAAATTATGACGCCTCTACCGGAATCGTCAAATTTGCTATACACACATTTGTCCGATTGGTTTAAACGAAAACCATTAGACAAAACCACTTCATCAAACTTTTGATGCCACTGTTTTGGGGCTTGCTTCAAACCATAAAGTGATTTAATTAATTTACATACTTTATGTTCATTCCCCGACATCACAAAGCCTTTCGGTTGCTTCATGTAAACCTCCTCCTTTAAATCACCATTAAGAAATGCCGTCTTGACATCCATTTGGTGAATTACCAAATTATTAATAGCTGCCAACGCTATTAATAATCGAATGGTGGAAATTCGAGCGACCGGTGCATAGGTATCGAAATAATCAATACCTTCTTTTTGCCGAAATCCTTGAATTACCAACCGGGCTTTAAACTTATCGATGGTACCATCGACTTTCATTTTCTTCTTGAAAATCCACTTGCAACCCAAAGGTTTGCAACCCGGTGGTAAGTCGGCCAACACCCATGTGTTATTCCCCATGATAGACTTCATCTCATCATTTATTGCCTCTTTCCAAAAGGCGACGTCTTGAGACTTCATAGCCTCATCATAGGTTCTTGGATCTTCCTCTATGCTATAACAATAAGCATATTGAGATTCAATTTCATCTCGTGAACCTTCAACTAAGTATAGTTGAAAGACAGAACCAAAAGATTTCTCAACCCTTCCTCGTTTACTTCTTCGAGGTTCAGGAATTTCTAAAGAAATTTCTTTTTCTTTTCCACTATCTTTGATTCCACTCGTACTTGGAATCACATCTTTCGGTCTTGGAATCGAGGTGAATCGATTCTCATCGAATATTGCATCCCTTGATTCTATAACGGTGTTAACCGAAATAGAGTCGTTGGGTTCAATAACATAGAACCGATATGCCTTTGAATGCTCGACATATCCGATGAATATACAATCGATTTCTCTTTCTCCCAAAGTTTTTCTTTTGGGATCCGTTAACCTTACCACAGCTCGGCAACCCTAAACTCGTAAATAATTTAAGTTTGGTTTCTTCTTGAACCAAAGTTCATAAGGAGTATCCTTACTCCTTTTGTTTGGTACCCGGTTCAAAACATAGCAAGCCGTCAACATGGCTTCACCCCAAAATCCGTCACTAAGACCGGAGTAGGATAACATCGAGTTAACCATTTCTTTTAAAACTCGATTCTTTCGTTCCGCAACACCATTTTGTTGAGGTGTATACGGTGCCGTGGTCTCGTGTATAATTCCAACAGATTGGAAATATAGAGGATCAAAGTATTCACCGCCTCTATCGGTTCTCAACTTTTTAATTAAAATATTTTGCTGCAATTCCACTTCGGTTTTATAAATCTTAAATTTTTCTAAAACTTCGTCTTTCGAATGGAGTAGAAAAATATAACAAAATCTCGAAGCGTCGTCTATAAATGTAGCAAAATACTTTTTATTTCCAAGTGAAGGAGTCGCATGCAAGTCACACAGATCACTATGGATTAAATCCAAAACCATAGATGATCTTTTAATTTTAGGGAAAGGTTGACGTGTGATTTTTGTAAGCATGCCGGTCTTACACTTTTCCAAATTTAAATTAAAGGAAGGTATCATGCCATCCTTGGACATTTCATGCATTCTTTTGTAATGCACGTGTCCAAGTCTAGCATGCCAAAGAAAGGACAAATTGCTATTATCTACCATGCAAACAGAATTTTCACAACCAAATTCATTTATTATATTTAACATAAACATCCCAGAATTGTAGTAACCAAATCCAACAAACATACCACACCGCGATAGTACATACTTATCGCTTTCATATACTTGTTTAAAACCTAATTTGTTCAACACACTTCCGGAGACTAGATTCTTCCGGATATTAGGTACAAATAAAACATTGTTTAATTTCAACAAATTCCCAGAGCTAAACTTCAAATCCACACAACCACGACCCAAGATTGGAGCACTAGACTCGTTGCCCATATGAAAGACCGATCCATCTTCCACCGGTTTGAACTTCTTGAACCATCTTCGATCCCTGCACACGTGACTTGTGGCACCCGAGTCTACCCACCACGCAATATTATCATCCTGTACATAAAATGCATAGGAAATTAGTGGTACATAATTCTTACTTGAATTATTAGAAATGATCGAGTTTTGACCTTGATTTGGGGGTTGATCGTTCGACCCTTGTCCCGCACCACTTGTACTCGCTCCATTCTTGTTACCTTTACCAACTCGACAATCTCGTTTGAAATGTCCTGTTCGACCACAGATCCAACAAGTCATTTTTGACTTTTTGTTGGGTCCATGTTTGGGATTGTCGAACATCCGTTTTTTACCTTTGTCGAATTTCTTCTTGGTCGTGTTCTTACGCTCCTCAACCATGTTGACATTGGATGAACTTGGGATACCCTTATCCTTGGTCTTACCACTTTCTTGCACACGTAGTGATTCCTCAATACGTAAGTGGCTCCCAAGTTGCACCAAAGAAAGTTCTTCCTTTTTGTGTTTAAGTGTGTGTTTGAAGTCTTTCCATGATGGTGGCAACTTGTCAATTATGCTCGAAACCGATATGGATTCATCCATATGCATATGGTGTTGAGTATATTGACCAAGGATCCGGAGCAATTCGTTGTATTGCTCCATTACGGGCCTGGAATCGATCATATTGTAATTATTAAAATTACTTACAAGGAACTTCTTACTCGAAGCATCCTCGGCCATGTATTTCGATTCCAAGACATCCCACAATTCTTTTGATGATTCTACATTTTGGTAAACATCAAATAAAGCATCAGACATACCGTTAAGAATATGCCCACGACATATGTAGTCGTCGTTCTCCCATTTGTTTTTACGTCGGATTGCCTCCAAAGGTGAATCTTCATCGATCTCCGGCATGGGGGTGCTAAGAACATACGCAACCTTCAAAGTGGTGAGAAGAAAGTGAATCTTCTTTTGCCATCGACGAAAATCGTTTCCTAGAAACTTCTCTAGTTTCCCGAATTTCGAAGTCATATCACGAACGGATTCCTCTCGATTTGCCATCGTTAATCAAACAGAAATTGTTGTATTCGAATGTTAGAAATTTTGTAATTGTATGATGGTGTCGAGACCGGATAATCTTAAGAATCGTGTCGGAAAGGCACTTTCCGAATACAACAATTCGACCCTATAAGCCTTGGGTTCACGAACTTTGTATTGGGATAATTCTTAAGATTTTCTCACACCAAAGGCTGTGATATGAAAACTATATGTGTCGTTATCCAAATTCTCGATCACATATTTATAGAAAGAAATCGACGGTTACAAACGACGGTTACAAGCGGTTACAAGCGGTTGAGAAACAGTTACAACCGCTTATGGATAAGATCAAAAAACCGACAGCACTTTTAGCGACAGCTGATGGCTTTCAGCGACAATTTTCAGCATTTCAGCGACAGCTTTCAGCTTTTCAGCGACAGCCCTTAGAAAATTCCAGTTTTTTCGAACTTCGACACCGCTTTAAGGCGATCTAAGATGATAATGGAAACTTGTAAGTGTGCACTCCGCACCTCCTAACTTACGTATGTTTGCCTTATCGTCTTAATCGATCTCAATTAAATCACAATTACACCAAAATGATTGATGACACTAAAATCACCATCAAGACTCTCGGTCCTTGCTTTCGACTCTCGGCCTTGCTTCCTCTCTTACCGGGTAAGATTCTCGGTCCTTGCCATATTCATCCACTAAGCTAATATCGCTTGGTAAGCACTTACCCGGGTAAGCGTTTTATAAACGGCACCGAACATGACCCCCTGCTTCCTCCGGGAACAATTTAAATTGACATCCTCTTGTTAGTCAAAGTTTCTATGAAGATGTTTCTAAGAAATTGTATCGAAATTCTAGTGAGCAAAGACCTTGATTGTTATAAAGAAAATTAGAAAATGATAGACGAATCCCTTTTTATATAAACCCAATCATTCATATAAACTTATAAACCAATTTTTATGTATTATACGTAATTGTTTCATATATAAAAACGGGTGTGTAAGTTTACTTTAAAGTTTTGTAAATGATTATATGTCTAGGATGGTATTACGTGTGATATTCAAATAATAAAGCTAAATATTATAAGAAGACAAAAGAGAACGATTAAGAGAATGCTCATATGTGTATTATCTAAAAAATTGGAAATATATCTATCTAAAGTGTAACAACCCAGTCTAAAATAAAGCATGCAATTCATATAAAATGAAACATCCCAAAAACGGGCCCCCAAAATTCCTTACATAATATCAAAATCAGGTTGGCGGAAACAACCTATACAACTGAGAATAAATTCTATATTCTAAAGTGCTGCTTGTTCTAGCCACATCTGCACTCCTGATCTGCTCTATTCACTTATTAGAGCCTCCTACCGCTTGCTTACCTGAAAAGGTTTAATTTGGAAAAATGCAAGGGTTAGACTGTGGGGTCTAGTGAGTCCCTCCTGACAGTTCTCAAAAACATTTAAAAACAGTTTATAACTTTCAGATATAAAACTTTCACAGAACTTTTCATAAAACTATCGCGGATGAATCCGCACTCGTAAACGGCACCCTGAAGTCACCCGAAGGTGCCAACGAGTCAGTCTCACACTGCCTTACTGGATACTCCCTTCCATGGCATAAACGGGTCACCTTCCCGGCATGAGCACTGGCGGGTCTACCTCCCATCTTAGCCGGTTTACGTCTAACACAATGTATGCATACATCTTACATAAATCTTTATACAAACTTTCATGCAGTTAAAAGCATATAAATAAAGCATGACATTTCTCATCATGTACTTACTTTATAAAACACGTTGTAAAGTCACGTATTTTAGTTAGAAAACTCACCTGGTACGCTTACTTCCCTTTCCTAATCTGTTCCGGACTTTCAATCGATTTACCTGAATGAATGGATAAAACATATAAGCTGACTATTCAACTTTCCGGATACTAACGTACCGGACAACTCAACTTTCCGGACAGCTTACCGGGTGAACTACACGGATACCTTACACTTACCGGACACTTCGCACTTACCGGATAATTTACACTTACCGAATACTTTCCTACTTACCGGATACTTTCCTACCCGGACAGTCATCCCATCCGGATACCTTTCTCATTCAGTCACCGTATCCGGACACCCACAGGGACTTTCCGGACGACGACCCTGAACCCATTTGGAACCGAAAATCACAGATAATCTCTTATTCCAACAAATCTTAGATTAACAACAGTATTTTGACTTAGTTCATTTAGTTACCAATTCTTAGCTGCAAAAAAACATAATATGACACTTAACAACTTCCATTAAGCTTCAAACTCAACTTTCAATTAAGAACCCCAAATATAACTAGTCGAGCAGCAAAAATCAAAGGCTAGGGATGGTAGAGGAGAGATTACCTGACACTCGATGATGCTGCAAATCTTTCTCTTCCTTCAACTAAAATTGAAGAACCCTTTTCTTCCTTCTTGCTCTCTCTTTCTCTTGCTCTTTTTGCTCAGCCGCTACCCACACCAAAATGATTGGAAACTAGGGGTTTTGTGCCAATCATTGGCTTCTTATACCCTATCTTATATTAACAATTTAGTCCCTTAACTTTCAGCTTTATTAATTTTTCCACAAGACTTAAAACTCTTCCAATTTGGTCTCGGTTATTACAACACCCCCCCCCCCCCCTCAAAAGAATTCCGTCCCCGAAATTCCATTCTTGAAAAGATGAGGGTAATTGGACTTCATGTCCGCTTCCACTTCCCAAGTAGCCTCTCGTCCCTTATGATACCTCCACTGAACTTTTACTAGTCGAACTTCTCTATTCCTTGATTTCCGGACCTTACTGTCCACAATCTCTATTGGTTCTTCTTCGTACGACAGTCTCTCATTGATACTAACATCTCCTAATGGAATGGCCACATCGGTCTCGGCCAGACATTTCTTCAGATTTGACATGTGAAACGTCGGATGAACTCCTCGTAACTCTTCTGGCAATTCCAACTTGTAGGCTACGGCCCCAACTCGTTCAATAATAACGAAAGGTCCTACATATCTCGGCCTCAACTTTCCTTTCTTCCCTAAGCGCACTACTCATTTCCAAGGCGAGACCTTTAGCATTACTTTGTCTCCCACTTGAAATTCAATAGGCTTCCTCCTTCTATTCACATACTTCTTCTGTCGATCTTGCGCGATCCTCATCCGTTCACGGATCACTTCAATCTTATCTGCCGTTATTTGTACAATCTCTGGACCCGCCAACTGTCTTTCTCCTACTTCGTTCCAACACAACGGCGAACGACACTTCCGTCCGTACAATGCTTCAAATGGCGCCGCTTGGATGCTTGCGTGGTAACTGTTATTATAGGAGAATTCTATCAACGGTAAATGTACTTCCCACGACCCCTTGAAATCTATTACACACGCTCGGAGCATATCTTCAAGTGTCTGAATAGTTCTGTCACTCTGACCATCCGTTTGAGGATGATAAGCCGTGCTTAGCTTCAGTTGCGAACCTAACTCTCGTTGTAGACTCCTCCAAAATGCTGACGTGAATCGACTATCACGACCAGACACTATGGATCGCGGCACCCCGTGCCTAGACACTATCTCATTAATGTACAGTCGGGCTAATTTCTCCAACGAATCTGATTCCTTAATAGGTAAGAAATGCGCGGACTTGGTGAGAATATCCACGATCACCCAAATTGCATCGTTACCCTTCGGAGTCCTCGGTAACTTTGTAACGAAATCCATGGTGATGTTGTCCTATTTCCACACTGGTATCACTGTAGACTGAAGTTCTCCATACGGTCGTTGATGTTCTGCCTTAACCTTCAAACATGTCACGCATCGCTCCACAAGGTAAGCGATATCCTTCTTCATTTCCGGCCACCAGTTAAACTGTCTCAAGTCTCGATACATCTTATTCGTCCCCGGCTGCATGGAATATCGCGACTTATGCGCTTCTTCTAAGATGCTCACTCTCAAGTTGCCTAACTTGGGAACCCACACCCGGTCTTTCATACACTTCAAACCACCACTGTTGACTTCGAACAATGATGTAACTCCGACAACTCTTTCGCTCTTCATGTTTTCTTCTAGTAACGCTTCCTCCTGTAACCTCTTAATTTCTTCAAGGAGATTCGAGGTTGTCTCGACTCTCGAGGCCACTACTTTAGTCTGTTCTCCTCGCTCCTTCCGACTCAATGTGTCGGCCACCACATTAGCTTTACCCGGGTGATAAAGAATCTCGTAGTCATAGTCATTCAACAACTCCATCCATCTCCTTTGTCTCATATTCAATTCCTTCTGGTCAAATAGGTGCCTCAGACTCTGGTGGTCGGTGTAAATCTGACACTTTACTCCATATAAGTAATGTCGCCAAATCTTTAAAGCGAACACCACCGCTGCTAACTCCATATCATGAGTAGGGTAGTTCTTCTCGTGATCCTTCAACTGTTGGGAAGCGTAGGCAATCACCTTCCCCTTCTGCATCAATACACATCCCAGCCCAAGCTTAGATGCGTCACTGTATATTACAAATCCCTCCGATCCATCAGGTAATGAAAAAATCGGAGCACTGCTTAATCTTTCTTTCAACTTTTCAAACACAGATTCTTGCGCTTCGGTCCACACGAATTTGACGTTCTTCCTTGTCAATGAGGTCAGTGGTGAAGCTGTCCGAGAGAAGTCTTGAATAAACTTCCGGTAATAACCCGCTAATCCGAGAAAGCTTCTCACTTCCGATGGGGTTCTTGGCGCCTCCCAACCTTTAATGGCTTCAATCTTAGCATGATCCACTTTGATGCCGTCCACCGACACCACGTGGCCAAAAAACTGCACTTCCCGCAACCAAAACTCGCACTTCGAAAACTTCACGTATAACTTCTCACGCTTTAGCAATTCCAGCGCTGCTCGAAGATGTCTCTCGTGATCCTCTCGGGTACGAGAATAAATTAAGATATCGTCAATGAAGACGATCACACATTTATCCAACAACGAGATACACACTCTGTTCATCAAATCCATGAACACCGCCGGCGCATTAGTCAACCCGAAGGGCATGACTAAGAACTCATAATGTCCATATCTCGTACGGAAATCCGTCTTCGGCACGTCCTCTTCTCTCACCTTCAACTGATGGTAACCTGACCTCAAGTCTATCTTCGAGAAATAACTCGCACCTTGCAACTGGTCGAAGAGGTCATCGATCCTCGAAAGCGGGTACTTGTTCTTCACGGTTACCTTATTGAGCTCACGGTAATCTATGCACATTCGCATAGATCCGTCCTTCTTCTTAACAAACAGTACCGGTGCTCCCCAAGGCGATGAGCTCGGACGAATAAAACCCTTATCGAGCAATTCTTGCAACTGAGTCATCATCTCTTTCATCTCTGCCGGTGCTAAACGATACGGCGCACGCGCAATCGGTGCCGCCCCAGGCAACAGTTCTATTCTGAACTCTACTTGACGATCTGGAGGCAGACTCGTCAAATCATCCGGAAATACCTCCGGGTACTCACTTACTACTGGTACATCCTCTACACTCTTCTTCTCTTTCTTAGCATCTAGCACATAAGCTAAATATCCCATACATCCCTTCCCCAGACATCGCCTAGCTTTCATCATCGATATGAAACACGACTTCCTATTCCGTTGGTCTCCGTAAATCACTATTTCTTTCTTATCGGGCAAGGCGATTCGAATTAGCTTCTTATTACATACTATACTAGCATCATTCTCCGCTAACCAGTCCATTCCTAGGACTACATCAAACTCCCCCATTCCCATCGGGTACAACCTTAAAGGAAACAAGTGACCATCCACGTCTATGCTACACCCTTCATAGACCTCTTTTACCCAGACTCGACTATCATCCGCTGCCTCTACCTCAAAACCAAAGTTCAACCTCTTGGGTTTTACTCGCAATTTATGAATAAAGTTGGGTGACACAAAAGAACGGTTGGCCCCCGAATCGAATAACACTTTAGCATAATTCGAGTCTATAGGGAAAGTACCTGTCACCATATCCGGCGTGTTCACCGCCTCCTCCGCAGACATGTGGAAATCCCTGGCCCTCGCGCGAGCCGGTTCCACCTTTCTCTCACCACCTATTCCTCCGCTACTGGCACCGTCACCTCTAGCATTCTCTCTCTTTAACTGTGGGCAGTCCCACTTGACATGATCTAACAAACCACACTGATAGCAAGTTTTCGGACCGCGACAGTCTCGAGCCATTTGCCCTGATTTCCCGCATTTGAAGCATCCGCTCTTATCTGCCAAACATTCCCTTTTGTGCATCCGGTTGCACTTACTACATGGCCTCTCACCTGATCTAAGCCCCACCCGCAGCTCAGGTCTAGGCGCACTCGACCTCTTCCCATCTCTGGTTGGTCCTTCCCACTTTCTCTTGTCTCCGACTCTCTCGGTCATCTTCCTGGTCTTTTCCTTCTCAGTAAGCTTAGCAGTGTCTACCGCGGTCTGGAAAGTAGTTGGTCCTTTCACTTGTACCAACTCTCTTACACTGCTCTTTAACCCCCAAATGTACCTCTCTATTCGCCTTTCCTCAGTAGGCACGTACAACTCAGCAAACCGGGCCTTCTCGATAAACTTAGACGTGTATTCTTGAACTGACATTGATCCTTGTTCCAATCCCAGAAATTCCTCTTCAAGTTTCTTAACTGTCGCCAATGGGCAAAATTGTGCTCTGAACCTCTTAACAAACGATTCCCACGACGTGCCCTTAGCTACCTCCGATCCCCTACCTCCGGTCTCAACATCCCACCAATAGATGGCCTCAGACTTCATCATTGACATTGCAAATAGTACCTTATCTTCCTCGGCGCACTTGCTAGTATCAAATGCTAACTCCATCTCACGAACCCATTTCAAAGCCAGAACGGGATTATGCTCCCTGATGAATGTCGGAGGCTTGCACGAAGCGAAGGTCTTAAACGAGCACCCTTTCACTGTCTTTGGTTCAATAGCAACAATCGGAGTCGTCACCGAGTTGTTTCCTATCTCAGTCTGTGGTAAACTGCCTTCCTCAGTCCTCTTCTCAGTACTGCTCTTGGTTCCTCCCTCAGACGTAGTCTTATTCTGGTTGTCTAGCACTGCCTGTAAAGTCTTTTGTAGTTTATCCATCTCTATTGTGAACTTCTCCTCAGTTACCAAAGCCGGTGCGGCTTCAGGATGACGTCCTTTCTTAGCTTTCGTCTTCTTCGCAGGTGTTGAACTCTCTTGTTCTGATATTTCTTGCACTTCCGGTTCCTCTACACTCTTTGCCTTGCGCCTAACCGGCGCTTTCCTTTTCTTACCCTTGCCTTTAGTGGTTGCTGTTAATGCCAAAAATCACACCAAAGGGACAACTTAAGGTCGATGTGGACTTAATCAACTAAAGAAAGGATCTTTCGACGAGACATGCGATGAGGGAAAAAATAAACGAGACAAGGGATTTGATGACGCAGGAAAAACCTCAATCGAGGAAAAAACCTGCGGACGACAAGGGATGCCGTCGCTGCACTATGGTCGCCAATCAGGGGCGACGTCCTTGGTACTGGCGTCGATCGTACGATGATTACAATACAAATGAAGGAAATACTTCGAAATGTAAAATACAAGTGTTTGAATGTAAAAACAGGTGTTTGTCGTGTGTGAATACAAAGTGTGAACTTCTGGTCGAGGGCTGTTTGTCGTGCGTCGAGAGTGATACTTGAACTTTCCCTCGAGTGTTCTTGAGTTCGCAGTAGGGTTCTGGCTTTCAGTACTTGATATCCAGAGTTTGAATGTTCTTTGCTATGAGTTTGGATGATTTTCTCTGCTGTTTGGTGATGTTCGCTGATGTATATTCGATGTTAACTGATGTTTTTTGAAATAAAGCTTTCGCTTGTCTTTTATAGTCTTCGCGTCATTAATTAGTTCCATTAATGATTTGATCAACGGCTACAACGGCTGGAAACGGTCGCCGAGATGAATGTTCATAATACTCTTCGTCCGTTACGGCTATCGATCATTAATGGTTGCGTTGGTTATGTCCGTTGCTCTTTAATGACTTTGACTCCTGCATTAAACACTTAACAAACGTAACAATCAAGCTTAACGTTAGTTCGGTCGAAGGTACAACGATCTTACGCGATGGTCGTACGGGACGGGCGATGTTATGGTCGTGCGTCATGGTAGACGTACGACTTACCTTTTACGGGAGACGACGGATGTTTTCTGGGTTCTTGTCGAGACCTTATCTTAACACAAGATTTAGTTCATAATCGTGCGTCTTACCTGTTCTGGTCGTGGTCGTACGACGTGATTTTTTGCCCAAACAGTTTGCCCCCAAAATTTGAAAATTGAATGTCAAATTTAAGTTTTAAATTTTGTCAATCAGACGCGTAGGAAATAAGACAAGAGTTAGAAATTACCTCAATCGCCTTGGAGCTAGACTGGTTTGTTTCTAACTGAACGAGAAGTTGAAAAGGGAACAAGGTCGTGACGTCATACTGACACAAGATGATGCTTACCAGCTGTCGATGACAAGTGTCGAAGATCCTTGTGGTCATACGAAAGGACGGGGATGCGCGGCGGTTATCCAGGGATTCGATCGACCCAGTTTTTCGGTCTAAATAGGGATTTTGACGGATCATTTCCTTATTTCGCCCTTGAAGAGTTTGTGCTGCGATTTCCTTGCCATCTTTGGTCTGATATCTTCCGAATTTGTGAAAATCTCTGACTTGGTTAGGTTTCTTCGAGGGTTAACGCGCCTATAAGTAAGGTACGATTTCTCTGACTTCTGCAAATTTTGTTTAGAAATGTCGAGGGATCCTGAGAGTGTTATTCAAGAGTCATCGGACCTCCGGGACTTTAGAAAGTTAGCGAAAATTCCTGCGTGGGTCGAATTGATCCGTCCAGGCCAGATCCGATCAAACGAGTGTCCCGAGGGGTACATCGTAATCTATGAATACCCTTTTAAGATAGGTTTCGAATGGCCTTTTTCTCCTTTGGCCAAGGCGTTTATGTTAGAGTTTGACTTGGCACCGAGTCAGTTGATGCCCCAGTTCTGGCGAGTCGTACGAGTGATCGAGCGTGCTACTAAGAAATGGGATTCTCCTATGAATATACAGGACCTCCTCTCGGCTTATCAAGCCAAGATGGACGGATGTCATCGATGTAGTTTACATTCTAGATTCAAGGGCGATCGCGTTTTGGTCTTGGGAACGGGTGTGAACGACCGTGGGTGGAAGTCTCGATATGTTTTCGTGCGTAAGTTGTCCCTTGACTCTGAGAGTGAGTGGATTAGGACGAGCCAGAATACGTCGGGTGAGCCTCGTCATTTCATCTGTCGTGCGCTGTAGATGAATTACCTATGACTTTTAACTTGTTTTTTGTATGTTGACAGCCATAAAATTCGAGGTCGTGAAGCCAGACGCTAGCTCTCAAGCGAAGATCAATTCGTTTTTAGAATTTAGCGTCGCGGAGAGGTCTTTCGTCGTGCGACACTCGGCGGATGACGACGAATTAGAATCTTCAGGAGAGAATCAGGGGGAGAAGTGTGATGAGAAAGGAAGAGAAGAGGAAGAAGATAAGTCGAGAAGAAGGAGAGGGATGACGGGTAAGTTTTACTTTCCTTTTCTTCCTATGTTATCTCGAGTCTTTTTCTTTTGCGTGCTTTATGACATCCCATTTTTCCAGGAGAGTCTCAACCTAAAGTGTTGAAGGTTTCTACTAAGAGAGCAGCTGAGCTGGAGTATGCTCGTCAGGGCAGGGAGAGGAGGCTAAAAGACATGTCTGCTGGCCCTGAAATTCCGAAAAAGACGAGGACGACGACTCTGAGGGAGTCGTCGGTTGGGGTTAATGACTCATCGAGAGTCGCTTCACATGAGAAGGTAGGGGTCGGATCACCTAAGAAGGTGATTGCAGCGACACCCATCAATTCTGCGCCTCCGGCGGAAACGATGAAGTCCCCGTCTGCCGCGTCGAATCCTTTGTCAGCCGACAAGGGCGAGGATCACTCGACGGGAGGGGAGAAGGTCACGACGGTCAACTTTTCGCTGCCATCGGACTTTATGACAGGTGATGTCCTAGACGGGACGAACCTGTTCCCTCACCTGGATAAATTCCTGCTTCCATCTTTCAGGGAGCGTTTTGAGGGGTTTCCTATCGAGGAGACGGGTGCCCATGTAGCCGGCTTGTGGTTCATGGTAAGTCTTTCTTTCAAGACTTAGTTTGTCTAGGCCCAGATTTCGTTGTCGTTGTCGTTGTCCACTGATGATGTTTTCGCAGGCACTTTAGGCTTCTTTGGCCTCGTGAAGTGGAGCGGCGAAGGTAAAAGATCTCTTGTCTGCTGCTCGTGAAAGAGAGAAAGCGGCGCTGGACAGAGCGAGTGCCTCTACAAGTCGTGCTGAGGAGTTTTCGAAGCGGCTTGTCGATGCTTTAGAACATTTGAAGATCGTTCATCTTGCCAAGGAAGATCTTAGTCATCGTCTGACGCAATCTTTGTCCATGAATGCTGAACAAAGGGAGGAGATGGAAAAAATTAAGGAATCCTTGGTTGCTGTTTCGAAAGAGGCTGAGGATTATAAATCCAAGGTGGAGATTTTGGAGAAGGAAGTGCAAGCTGTAAAGGACGAGGGTAAGTCGGTTTTTGCCATAGCTCGTCTGACTGCTCGGGCGGAGATCATGCGACGACATTTGCTGGGGAAAGACCCTCTTGCTTCGGCGAAGGAGGAGCTGGACATCTATCTGAATGTTGTTGGGACCGAGAGGGATCTTGACTCGGATGATGAGAAGGATGCCGAGGAGGAGGTGGCAGGCGAAAGCCTTTAGGACGGGACTTCGGGCGTGAATGCGACGGATGTTCCTCCTTTAATTTAAGAATTTTATTTTGTTTGCTTTGCTGCTCGATCGTTGGTGGTCGAACGTATACCTGACGATCTTTTTTAAATGCACTTTTTGTTTGAACTTTCAAATCACATTGGTTATGAATTTGATCATAAAATACATATGAAATCATGCGACTAAGGTATTCATTGTAATACGATGATAAGAACGTAAAACCAATATAAAAACACGCGATTAAAGCACTCATTCAGTGTATGAAAGTTAAGAAACTTAGGGGTAAAGTCGTTTAGACTCTGTGATCGTGCGACCAGATCGTACAGTAAATTTGTGGCGTATGCCCCTGCGGAGGAATGATTAAGTTAGAGACCTGATCGTCTATGATGTTCGACCTTGCGATATTAAAGTCATATAGTAGACTTAATGACTACTGTCGTGCGATTCTGCGATAATCTGTCGTGCGATTCGTTTCAGACTCTCTCTATTTGCCCCCTGTCATTTATTACCGTATCCTTTTTGGGAGGAAAAGATAGGTTGTAAATGACAGAATGACACGGAGACATATTGTCCTGCGATCGACTATGTTGTCGTGCGACTAGGCACCATAGTAGATTTATCCCTGTGGAGAAGATATTAATTTAGGGATAGAAGAACGAACCTGTCGAGAGCCTAATCTTGTGATTTTAGTTTATTTTCACGGCTTCAAGGTAGACCTGTATCACTCACGAGCGACTCCTGGATTCCCCATGGCGTAGGAAATTTCAATTGACAACTTTTGCATACTTGGGAGTCGACGGTTGATGGCAATCAGCTAGAACAGCGACATCGCCGATGATGTTCTTGAGATTTCCTTTCGGGAAATGATATGCTAGTTCCTTCTTCAATGCGATACAGTCGTCTGTCGCATGACCATGATCGGTATGGAAGTCGCACCACTTTGATTTGTCTTTCTTAGCATCGTCCAGGTCGGACTTCTTTGGCCATCGAATGGTAGCTTGGGAACTTCTCAGAGCTTCGACTAGGTCCTTTGTAGATCCTTTGAATCCGTAAGAGGATATATTGGGGTACTGAGTGAACTTAGTCGTGGTCTTGGCCTCTGCTTTCGTCTTGAAACGAACATTTGAAATTTGGCGCGCTGGCTCTATTCTGGAGATAGCCTTTGTTTTGAATTCCGACTTTCTGACGCCTAACGACTTCTTGTCGTCAGTGTGCTTGCGACGAAAGGCTGCATCGTCTTCGACCCTCATATATGCTAAGGTTCGAGCTCGGACGTCTTCGAAATTCTCCGGGGGATATTTGGTCAGGTCGGTGTATAAACCCGAACTATCGTCCAAACCACACTTATAGGCTTCGATCGCGGTTTTGACGTCGCAATTGCCGATGCTGATCATTTCGGCATTGAATCTATTGAAATAATTTCGAATAGATTCATTAGCTTTCTGCACGATGTAATATAGGTCGCTGGTCTGCTTCTCCATCTTACGACTGCTGGCGAATTGCTGGGAGAACTGGTTAACCAACTCAGCAAACGACCCGATGGACTTGGGTTTGAGATTGATTAACCATTGGAGAGTTGGACCAGTGAGAGTTGCTCCAAAACTCTTACACATGCATACTTCCTGGTACATGTGTGGAATCGAGATCGTCCACATGAGCTGCTTGTACTGTGCGACGTGCTCAGTCGGATCAGTCACACCAGAATATTTGGGAGTAAAGGCAGGAATGTTATACTTCTTTGGGACCTCGACGGTGGAAATCTCGTCGATGAAAGGCGACGCCTGATATCCCGAGCGAGGCTCGACGTCGACAGGCGCGGCTGCCCCAGGCAACTTGGCGAGCAAGGACAGGACGCGCTCATTTTGGTCTTCCAACATCTTCAAACGCTGGGCGACGGGATCGTTAAGATCAGGATTTGCCCCTGTCGAGGGATTGGTCCCTGGACTAGTGCCATTACCATGCGACGAACCATTGGTGTCCCCGTTGAAAGGAACAGAATATGGCTGCGACCCATATTGGAATTGCTGCGGTCCGTTCTGAAACGATTGTGGTCCCTGCTGGAAAGGTTGCGATCCACCGTAGAATGGCTGAGATCCACCTTGAGGTCCATTTTGAAATGGCTGCTGAAATGGTTGCGACCCCTGCTGGAAAGGCTGCGACCCTTGTAATGGCTGAGACCCATTATTCATGGGTGGTGGCCTTATGTGCTGAGGAGGAACTGTCCTAAACTGAGGATTTGAGTTGAACGGCCCTGGCTGTTGATTCTGCATGAATGGGCCTGGATGCTGATTCTGCGCGGATGAACCTGGATTCGGGACAAATGGTCTAGGGCCATTCTGGTCGAACGATCTTGGAATTGGGTTCTGCACGAACGGCCTAGGACCATTTTGAGGCCCAAGAGGATTTCTTAACCGCACGATCTCCTCAGCTGCTCTGCGATTCTGCTCTGCCATTGCATTGAGCTGATTCCTGGCGACTTCGAGCTCCTGGTGCATCTGAGCAACAGCTTGCTGCGGATTTCCAGAGGCTGCCATTTTCCTGCAACAGAAAATAGAAGAAACTCCAAGAAACTATTAGTAGGGTGCACGTTCGTCAAGGATTTTTTCTAGATGAGGTCCCACGGATGGCGCCAAACTGTTAATGCCAAAAATTGCACCAAAGGGACAACTTAAGGTCGATGTGGACTTAATCAACTAAAGAAATGATCTTTCGACGAGACGTGCGATGAGGGAAAAAATAAACGAGACAAGGGATTTGATGACGCAGGAAAAACCTCAATCGAGGAAAAAACTTGCGGACGACAAGGGATACCGTCGCTGCACTATGGTCGCCAATCAGGGGCGACGTCCTTGGTACTGGCGTCGATCATACGATGATTACAATACAAATGAAGGAAATACTTCGAAATGTAAAATACAAGTGTTTGAATGTAAAAACAGGTGTTTGTCGTGTCTGAATACAAAGTGTGAACTTCTGGTCGAGGGCTGTTTGTCGTGCGTCGAGAGTGATACTTGAACTTTCCCTCGAGTGTTCTTGAGTTCGCAGTAGGGTTCTGGCTTTCAGTACTTGATCTCCAGAGTTTGAATGTTCTTTGCTATGAGTTTGGATGATTTTCTCTGCTGTTTGGTGATGTTCGCTGATGTATATTCGATGTTAACTGATGTTTTTTGAAATGAAGCTTTTGCTTGTCTTTTATAGTCTTCGCGTCATTAATTAGTTCCATTAATGATTTGATCAACGGCTACAACGGCTGGAAACGGTCGCCGAGATGAATGTTCATAATACTCTTCGTCCGTTACGGCTATCGATCGTTAATGGTTGCGTCGGTTATGTCCGTTGCTCTTTAATGACTTTGACTCCTGCATTAAACACTTAACAAACGTAACGGTCAAGGTTAACGTTAGTTCGGTCGAAGGTACAACGATCTTATGCGATGGTCGTACGGGACGAGCGATGTTATGGTCGTGCGTCATGGTAGACGTACGACTTACCTTTTACGGGAGACGACGGATGTTTTTTGGGTTCTTGTCGAGACCTTATCTTAACACAAGATTTAGTTCATAATCGTGTGTCTTACCTGTTCTGGTCGTGGTCGTACGACGTGATTTTTTGCCCAAACAGTTGCCGCCCCCACTTCAGTAACGGCCTTTCTCGGTACTGTTCCTCTGCCTCTCCCACGGCCTCTACCTCTCCCACGAGTGGCCGCCGCTCTCGGAGAATTCACTGGTCCATCCTCCGCTAATTTCTCAACCCGCACCGCCTCTTCATGTGGCGTAGTACTCTCATTCAGCATTTCCTCCACGATGGGCATCGACCTACTTTTCAAGACTCTTGCAGACATTCTTGATTACTGGTACACAACAATTAAACTAACTTAATACTACACATAGAAATAATAAGGCAGTTAAAGCACATACATGTACCTGTAAGTTCACAATTACACTGACCAGGTGAAATCCCAAACTTACCTTACATGACTGTCCTCGGTACCCTATCAATCCTATATCTATAATAGTGTCATCCTAACGCAATTTCTGATTCTCAGTTGTGATTTCTACTCCTAAAGTTTAACTCTAGGCCCGTCCGGTCACCTAAATCCCTTAAACTATGGCTCTGATACCAATTGTAACAACCCAGTCTAAAATAAAGCATGCAATTCATATAAAATGAAACATCCCAAAAACGGGTCCCCAAAATTCCTTACATAATATCAAAATCAGGTTGGCGGAAACAACCTATACAACTGAGAATAAATTCTATATTCTAAAGTGCTGCTTGTTCTAGCCACATCTGCACTCCTGATCTGCTCTATTCACTTATTAGACCCTCCTACCGCTTGCTTACCTGAGAAGGTTTAATTTGGAAAAATACGAGGGTTAGACCGTGGGGTCTAGTGAGTCCCTCCTGACAGTTCTCAAAAACATTTAAAAACAGTTTATAACTTTCAGATATAAAACTTTCACAAAACTTTTCATAAAACTATCGCGGATGAATCCGCACTTGTAAACGGCACCCTGAAGTCACCCGAAGGTGCCAACGAGTCAGTCTCACACTGCCTTACTGGATACTCCCTTCCATGGCATAAACGGGTCACCTTCCCGGCATGAGCACTGGCGGGTCTACCTCCCGTCTTAGGCGGTTTACGTCTAACACAATGTATGCATACATCTTACATAAATCTTTATACAAACTTTCATGCAGTTAAAAGCATATAAATAAAGCATGACATTTCTCATCATGTACTTACTTTAGAAAACACGTTGTAAAGTCACGTATTTTAGTTAGAAAACTCACCTGGTACGCTTACTTCCCTTTCCTAATCTGTTCCGGACTTTCAATCGATTTACCTAAATGAATGGATAAAACATATAAGCTGACTATTCAACTTTCCGGATACTAACGTACCGGACAACTCTACTTTCCGGACAGCTTATCGGGTGAACTACACGGATACCTTACACTTACCGGACACTTCGCACTTACCGGATAATTTACACTTACCGGATACTTTCCTACTTACCGGATAATTTACACTTACCGGATACTTTCCTACCCGGACAGTTATCCCATCCGGATACCTTTCTCATTCAGTCACCGTGTCCGGACACCCACAGGGACATTCCGGACGACGACCCTGAACCCATTTGGAACCGAAAATCACAAATAATCTCTTATTCCAACAAATCTTAGATTAACAACAGTATTCTGACTTACTTAGTTCATTTAGTTACCAATTCTTAGCTGCAAAAAAACATAATATGACACTTAACAACTTCCATTAATCTTCAAACTCAACTTTCAATTAAGAACCCCAAATATAACTAGTCCAGCAGCAAAAATCAAAGGCTAGAGATGGTAGAGGAGAGATTACCTGACACTCGGTGATGCTGCAAATCTTTTTCTTCCTTCAACTAAAATTGAAGAACCCTTTTCTTCCTTCTTGCTCTCTCTTTCTCTTGCTCTTTTTGCTCAGCCGCTACCCACACCAAAATGATTGGAAACTAGGGTTTTTGTGCCAATCATTGGGTTTTTATACCCTATCTTATATTAACAATTTAGCCCCTCAACTTTCAGCTTTATTAAATTTTCCACAAGACTTAAAACTCTTCCAATTTGGTCTCGGTTATTACATAAAGATACATATGTGAATGATGGCACGGATTATTTCATATTGATTACATATGAACCTTCTTTTCTTCTCTGCTCACGGTATTTAATCTTGTTCAAGCAATAGCTTTTGTGTGACTATATACGCCTTGATTTTGAATTCAATAAGAACATATCCAAAATGGAGAAACCAATGATTTTGGGCAATTTTTTTGCTCCAAAATATTCTACAAAATTTACTCCAAAATAGAGAAAGTAGGAGAGAGAAAACAAATTTATCCAGATTTAGAGAACTGTCAAAAAATATTACCGTGAGAGAGATATATTATTTTTATTATATTCCATCTATAAATTTTTTTGAAATAAAATGTTTAGAAGAGAAAATTAATTATTAGATTTATGTAATATTTTAATAATATAAATAATAGTAATTTTTAGTTAAAAATCTGCTAAAGTTGGATTTTTTTTATAAAAGTTTTGAACTTTGATTTTTTATTTTAAAATATTTTTAGATAATACGTTAGAAACTGTCCAAGTACATCTATATGGCTCTAGAACGGGTCGACGAGTTGAAACCGATGTCTTTTTAAATTTTCTTTTTCAACTTTAATCAATTAGATAATTTGTAACATAATGACATAAGGGAATTTAATTAAAATACCCAAAGTTTGACCCTGAGTTACCAAAATACCCAAAATCTCGACGACTTTATCAAAATAACCAAATTTTCCGCAGTAGGCCCCGCGATCGCAGGCCCACGCCCACGTGTCACAACCCTTTGGCCAAAAGTCCCGCGAAGGCCCCTCAAGAATGCCCGCGGTACACTTTTGCCCCCTGCCCGCAGAGGTATCCCGCGATCGCGGGATGGACTTGCCACGCGTCGACATAGGGTTGAAACCCTAATTTCTTTAATGTCTCAACCACTCCAACCCTAATTTCGGCCGCTATAAGAGAGACGTTGGTGGACCTTCTTTGGCCAAAACATTAAAAAAAATCTCTCCCAAACTCTCTCAATTTGTCGTGTGAAATACGCGCTCGATTTGTTTGAAGATGGCTCGTGTTACTCATTTGGTAAGTTTTTCTTAAGTTTCTTGTACTTTTCTTGTATGTTGTTATTTTAAATTTTAAAATATATGATATGTATGTTGTTAGAGTGTTTATAAGTTTGTTGTATGTTTGAATGTGATATTTGTATGTTATAATGTTGTCTCTATTATAGATGTTAGAGTGTTTTTTTATAAAAATAATTGTTAAGAGTGTGTTTTTTTATAAAAAGTTGAGTGTTTTTTATAAAAATAAATGTTTAGAGTGTTTTTTATAAAAAAAGATGTTAAGAGTGTTTTTTATAAAAAAAAGATGTTAAGAGTGTGTTTTTTATAAAAAAAAATGTTAAGAGTGTGTTTTTTATAAAAAAAAGATGTTAAAGTGTTTTTTATAAAAATAAATGTTAGAGTGTTTTTTATAAAAATAATTGTTAAGAGTGTTTTTTTTATAAAAAAGATGAGTGTTTTTTATAAAAATAAATGTTGAGAGTGTTTTTTATAAAAAAAAAGATGTTAAGTGTGTTTTTATAAAAAAAAGATTTTAAGAGTGTGTTTTTTTATAAAAAAAATGTTAAAGTGTTTTTTATACAAATAAATGTTAGAGTGTGTTTTATAAAAATAATTGTTAAGAGTGTTTTTTTATAAAAAGATGAGTGTTTTTTTATAAAAAGATGAGTGTTTTTTTATAAAAATAAATGTTGAGAGTGTTTTTTTATAAAAAAAGATGTTAAGTGTGTTTTTATAAAAAAAAATGTTAAGAGTGTGTTTTTTATAAAAAAAGATGTTAAAGTGTTTTTTATAAAAAAAATGTTATAGTGTGTTTTATAAAAATAATTGTTAAGAGTCTGTTTTTTTTATAAAAAAATGAGTGTTTTTTATAAAAATAAATGTTGAAAGTGTTTTTTATAAAAAAAGATGTTAAGAGTGTTTTTTATAAAAAAAAATGTTAAGAGTGTGTTTTTTTATAAAAAAAAAATGTTAGAGTGTTTTTTATAAAAATAAATGTTAAGAGTGTTTTTTTATAAAAAGATGAGTGTTTTTTATAAAAATAAATGTTGAGAGTGTTTTTTATAAAAAAGATGTTAAGAGTGTTTTTTTATAAAAAAAAAAATGTTAAGAGTGTGTTTTTTATATAAAAAAGATGTTAAAGTGTTTTTTATAAAAATAATTATTAAGAGTGTTTTTTTATAAAAATAATTGTTAAGAGTGTTTTTTTATAAAAAGATGAGTGTTTTTTATAAAAATAAATGTTGAGAGTGTTTTTTATAAAAAAAGATGTTAAAAATGTTTTTTATAAAAAAAAAAGATGTTAAGAGTGACAACTTAGGTCCCTAAACTTTGGTGAATGACAACTTAGGTCCCCTAACTTTTGTGAATGACAACTTAGGTCCCCTAATTTGGTGAATGACAACTTAGGTCCCTAAACTTTGGTGGATGACAACTTAGGTCCCTAAACTTTTGTGAATGACAACTTAGGTCCCCTAACTTTTGCGAATGACAACTTAGGTCCCCTAACTTTGGTGAATGACAACTTAGGTCCCTAAACTTTGGTGAATGACAACTTAGGTCCCTAAACTTTGGTGAATGACAACTTAGGTCCCCTAACTTCTTTTGATAAATAAATTTCCGTAAATAAATGGTATGAATATTAAATTGGCTTCACATGCCACACTCAAATTCATTTTGGCGTCTTGCCAAAAGCATCTATATATAACACTATTATATATTGGAATAAAATAAACCGCAACATATCTATTTGGATTTTGTCAAACGGGTGTAAATAGCCCTAAGGTATGTGGGGATTTAAGCAATCCTTGTGATTCCCCTGCTACCTGGAAGTCCAATAGATTGAGTGGTTTCTTTTCTAAAACTAAAAGAAATGAATAATTATCAACACAATAAACCAAACAAGCAAAAACATCTATATATAACACCAACTATAACATACGTGAATGACTATGTAGAGGGATTCTTTCACATCGACTTGACGTTAAAGTTCCGCGTTGGCTACATGGTGGAGTTGAGAGACCGCTTCGTGGAATTAGGTGATCGCGCAGCTACCCTTGAGGACATCTTTAGAGGGACACCTTTAGGTCCATGGATGGATCTGACTTACCCTGGTGGCGACCCTACGCTAGTCCACATGTTTCTACAGTTGGAGGTCGAGGTCTCCAATGGTGATCCGGAGGAGATGTATTTTGATTTCTTCGGGCATCAATTGCGGTTTGGGCGTCGTGAGTTCTGTCTAATTACAGGACTACTTTTTGGAGAGGCTCCCCCATTCCTCCCTTAGCAGACATTTCCTTCGTTCGTAGGGTTTGGGGTGTGTCAGCATCTCGTTTGAAGTTGAAGACAGTTGTAACACCCTAAAATTCAGGACCAATTTAAACCTCAAAATACACGTGTTATGATCATCAAAATATCAGACTTTTATAAACCAAAGGATCAAAAGTATGTTTCTATATACATAAGATCATCTAACTTAAATAATCTGATCAATCTAATTATACATCACAACAAGATCAACTAGATTATCTAAGGTTTGTCCCAAAAGTCATCAAAATATCCTGATCCTTCGATATCGCCAAGTCTGATTGTTCTTCAACTGTCATCTCACTTCCCCACTATTTCCCAGAGCCTGTACCTGGTAAGACAATTTAATTTGAAACATTAGGCTTTCGCCTAGTGAGATTATCCAAATAAAATTAAAATTAATCAACAAAATATTAACAGATATATCAACCATCTTACCACACCAAGCTCGTATCTACCATTGGAATCCACTTATCCCTTTACTTATGACTAATTCACCTAGTCATTTTACTACCAACGAGAATTACTATAAATCCCACCGGACTTATAAATAACTCTAATTCCCAGAAATTGCAGTTTCCAAACCTGCTTCTTTCTGAATTAAGATTACAATTTCTCAACAATGAAGATATCCCATCTCCCGATTGAAATGGGAATTACAACTCCAAGTCTGCCATTCCTCATTTCATTTCCTCCCCATCTTGAATCACTGGTCTCCCAAATGAGATTTTATCGCGATCAACAACCACCAGAGACCCTCACAGATGATTCAAGATTCACTCCAACAACTAGAAATACATCTCAACAGTCCCCTGGCTAGTAAACGGTTCTCATTATACCGTACTATATGCCCACTAGACCAGATATAGATTTCTAGCCAACGCCATACAATAACTGTGTATCATCACTCATTCTATTGTATACTAAATCTATACAATTCAACATATATTCTATATCTCTATGTACAGAATATTAAATTCAACGATTTTTCCCACTTTGCCATTTAGCATCGGGGATCAACACCTCAACAATTAATTACGGCTCCGGACTCATAAATAAGTCATTACAATTCAACATAACATGGTTTTTACATCAACAACAGAGTTATAAACATATAACAATTAGCATATTCATATCAGATTGCATATCACATAACAGTCTCAAAATGCTACTGAAAGTCAAAACTTTTCGTAAGCTACTGTAGCGAAAAGCTACACTTTTCGCAAGCCAAAGCTGCGAAAAGTCCACTTCTCGCAACCCACTATTGCGAAACTCTACTTTTCGCAACCCTCTATTACGAAAAGTCTAGAATTCGCAACCCTTGGTTGCGAAAACTTCACTTTTCGCAATACACTGTTGCGCAAAGTCACTGTTCATCGTCACTTTCATTTCGATTCAGTTCTTCCTTTGACTCATTAAGCTTACCAATTCTTAATCAAATCATACCACTGATATCATATACAAGTATAGCATATCTATAACACTTTTAATTGCTTAATTTTAACAAGAATGAATAACTCACCTGGATATTCTTGAACACAGTATTCTTCCAAAATCAATGTCTTAATCAACAGCTTAATCAAATCTGGACAGAATACTATAATTAAAATCTGTGGAGATGAATGATACTAACAGAGAAATTAAACTCTTACCACAAAATCACCAAACGATTTCTCCTTCTCAATATCTATCTCTCTCTGCTTCGTTCTATCTCTCTCTCGATATTTCTCTGATTTCCTTTTCTTTTCTTTTTAGAATACTAAACTCAGAAAATCAGTATTATCAAATACTGATTTACTCCTAAGGTGACACCTGACATAAAGCATGAGTCATTACCCATTTTCCACCAACAACCCCAAACTTCCAATTAATGGCAAATCAACCCTCCAAGTTAACTTTTTCTCATAACTAAATTGTACTAAAATACAATTTATATCTTATTAATTTACAATGGAAATTTCGGGATGTTACAATACTCCCCAACTTGAAAAGGATTTCGTCCCCGAAATCAAACTAATCAAACAATTGAGGGTATCGTTTCTTCATTTCTTCCTCCGACTCTAAAGTCACGTTACTGCCCCGGTGATGTTTCCATTGTACCTTCAACATAGGCACCTCTTTGCCGTTCCTTAATTTTCGAACCGATCTTTCTAGAATCGCTTCCGGTTCTTCAACACATTGACTCTTCTCGTCCACCTTGACATCAGTTATCGGAATCACATCTTGTTCTTCGGCTAAACACCTCCGAAGATAACATACATGAAACACATTGTGAATTCCTTCCAATTCAGACGGAAGATCTAGCTGATAAGCTTGTTGACCAATTCTTTTGATGATGACAAAAGGTCCTAGAAAACGAGGACTTAACTTCCCACGCTTTCCAAAACGAATTACACCTTTCCACGGAGATACTTTTAGCATAACGCGCTCCCCAACTTGGAATTCTATTGGCCTTCTTTTTAAATCAACATAACTCTTTTGTCTGTCCTGAGCCGCTTTCCTGTGTTGTCGGATTTCTTTGATTTTATCAGCCGTTTGTTGCACCATTTCCGGTCCAGCAAACTGTTTCTCTCCAGCTTCTAGCCAACACACTGGAGTTCTACACTTCCTACCATACAAGGCTTCGAACGGTGCTCTCCCGATACTAGAATGATAACTATTGTTATACGCAAATTCCACTAATGGCAAGTGCGTATCCCAGTTACCTCCAAAATCTAGTATACATGCTCTAAGCATATCTTCTAATGTCTGAATAGTTCTTTCACTTTGACCGTCGGTTTGCGGATGATACGCGGTACTCAAATTCAATTTCGTACCCAACTCTTCTTGAAGTGACCGCCAAAATCTTGACGTAAACCGACTATCACGATCTGAAACAATAGACACTGGAATACCATGTCTTGACACCACTTCGTCAATATACAATTTCGCTAACTTTTCTATCGGTGAAGCTTCTTTCATTGCCAAGAAATGAGCACTCTTTGTCAACCTGTCAACTATTACCCATATTGTGTCGTTACCTTTTTGTGTTTTTGGTAACTTCGTTACGAAATCCATGGTAATCTTATCCCATTTCCATTCCGGAATTTCCAAAGATTGAAAACTTCCGTATGGCTTTTGATGTTCAGCTTTAACTAAAGAACAGGTTCCACACATTTCTAAACATCGAGCCACATCTAACTTCATGGTTGGCCACCAATAATGTAGCTTCAAGTCTCTATACATTTTAGTACTTCCAGGGTGAATGGAATACTTAGATTTGTGAGCATCTTCCATAATCAACTCTCTATTCCCACCTTTTCTTGGTACCCAAACACGGCCTCGGAACAACTTTACCCTACGACTATCTTCCGTCAGTTGAAACCGTTGTTTGACCATAACTTCATCTTTTAAGTTTTCTTCCAAAAGAGCTTCCATCTGAGCAGTCTTTATTCGTTCAATCAAACTTGACATCACATCAATTCGAGCATTTGTTGACTTCAGACAGCCACTATACTCCTTTCTGCTTAAAGCATCAGCCACTACATTTGCTTTACCAGGATGGTAATGCAATTCACAATCGTAGTCTTTAAGTAGTTCCAACCACCTTCTCTGTCTCATATTTAATTCCTTCTGATCAAAGACATGCTTTAAACTCTTATGATCAGTATAAAGAGTACACCTCGTACCGTACAGATAATGACGCCATAGCTTCAAAGCAAAAACCACCGCTGCTAACTCCAAATCATGGGTAGGATAATTCTTCTCATGCTCTTTCAATTGCCTTGATGCATAAGCAATCACCTTGCCTCTTTGCATCAATACACATCCTAGTCCCATCTTTGAAGTATCACTATACACTACAAAATCATCTGTACCTTCAGGCAGAGCTAAAATAAGAGCTTCACACAACTTTTGTCTTAAGGTCTTGAAAGCTGATTCCTGCTTTTCAGTCCAAACAAACTTTACATTTTTACGAGTTAATACAGTCAAAGCAGAAGCAATCTTTGAGAAATCTTGAATAAATCTCCGATAATACCCGGCCAAACCCAAGAAACTTCTGATTTCAGATGCATTCTTTGGAGTTTCCCAATTCATCATTGCTTCTATTTTGGCTGGATCCACTTTCACCCCTTCAGCTAAAATTACATGACCCAGAAATTGTACTTCTTCTAGCCAAAATTCACATTTCGAGAATTTTGCATACAACTTCTCCTTTCTTAGTACTTCCAAAACTTCCTGAAGATGACACTCGTGATCATTTTCATTCTTTGAATAGACTAGTATGTCATCAATAAAGACAATGACAAACTTGTCTAGAAATGACCGACACACTCTATTCATCAGATCCATGAATATAGCTGGAGCGTTAGTCAATCCAAATGGCATCACCAGAAATTCATAATGCCCATATCTCGTTCTGAAAGCAGTCTTCGGAATATCTTCATCCCTTACTCGTATTTGATGATACCCCGACCTCAGATCAATCTTAGAAAAACATCATGCACCTTGCAATTGATCAAACAAGTCATCAATTCGTGGCAACGGATACTTGTTCTTGATTGTCACCTTATTCAATTCTCGATAATCTATGCACATCCTCATACTTCCATCTTTCTTCTTAACAAACAGCACCGGAGCTCCCCAAGGTGAAGAACTCGGTCTGATATAACCTTTGTCTAATAACTCCTGCAATTGTGACATCATCTCTTTCATTTCTGCTGGTGCTAAACGATACGGCGCACGAGCTATTGGTGCTGCTCCAGGAATTAGATCAATACGGAACTCTACTTGCCTTTCCAAAGGTAAACCTGGAAGGTCATCCGGGAATACATCTGGAAAATCACGTACTACTTTAATGTCTTGTATCTGCTTCTTTTCTGACTTAGCGTCCAGAACATATGCCAAATATGACAAACATCCTTTTGCTAAACACTTACGTGCCTTTATGACTAAAATCAACTGTACTTCTCCCTTCTGCTTCTCCCCATAAATTATTACATCATCTTGATCAACCATCGGAATTCGGATCAACTTCTTAGCACACATTATTTCGGCTTGGTTATCAGACAACAAATCCATTCCCAAAATAACATCAAATCCTCCAATTTCCATTAACAACATGCTAATTGGAAATTTCGTATCCTCTATCTGAATCATACAACCATCTATTCTTTCATCAACCAAGGCTAGACCCCCATTAGCTATTTCAACTACTAAGGCATCTCCTAGAGTAGTGACAGGCATAGCTAATTTTCCATAGAACACTTTGGATACAAACAAATAATTTGCACCACAATCAAATAACACACGAGCAGGTATAGAGTTTATAAGGAATGTACCAGAGACAACATCCTTGGATCCCTTCGCTTCTTCAACAGTCATATTAAACGCTCGTCCTGTTGGTTTTGGTATAACTGCCTTCTTTCCTTGTTCTCCCTCCTTTTTCAGCTTCGGACAATCCCGTCGAATATGCCCTGGTTGTTTACATTCAAAACACACTGCACCCGGTAGTAAACAATTATATGCAAAGTGCCCCGTCTTTCCACATTTATAACACTCTGGCCCGCTTGTTCGACATGGCCCAAAGTGCTTATTCTTACACTTCGGACACCAGTTGGGTTCCCTTCGTGAATCTGAACGTATATTTTTACCAAACAGCCTGAGTTTCTGAGAAGAATCAGAGCGACCTTCCCACTTTCTATTATCTCCAACCTGAGCTTTCTCTTCCCTATCTCTGGCATACATCTCCTCTATTAACTTGGCCTCTTCAATCATTTCCCTGAGCGTTACAACCTTTGAATTCCGCACTCGGGACATCATTTCGGCCGGTAACCCTTTCAAATAGGCTTTAACTTTATCTTTTTCAGTAGGAGCCACGTGCCCTACCAAATTCAGTTTCTCCATAAATAATTCCGTATATCTTCTCACCGACATGTTACCCTTTTTGAGATTTCTAAACTGTTCTTCTATCCGATCCATCTCATGTTCGTTACAATATTCTTTCAGTATCTTCTCTTTAAATGATCCCCATGTCATAGCATCTAACACAGTTGTCGTCAACGAAGCTGTCAAAACATTCCACCAATTCAAAGCATTACTTCTTAACATCTGAGAAGCAAATCTGACTTTTGATCCTTCCTGACATTCACAGGCTCGGAAAGCTTGCTCTATCTCCCGCAGCCAATTCATACACGCAACTGGGTTGTCTTCCCCTTTAAATTCAGGCGGCTTGCAGCTTAGAAATGTTTTGTAAGAACAAATTCTGTCTACCCTTCGTTCCGCCTCTATTACTGGATTACCTATCGGATTTATCACTCCAGTATCAATCACTTGACGTCTTGGTTCTATATTCCTGTCATTGAACAACTTTGTAAACATTTCTGTTTGTCTTTCCATGGAGGCGTTAATCAAATCAGCTTGTCTTTCTACCGAAGCATTCATCATTCTTGACACGTTCTCCATTATTCTTGCCTCCATATTAGAATCTGTTGTCTGACTAACATTGCTAGTACCCACCCTCGGAGCTGAAGTATGCATACCTCCCAAAGAAAGAAAATCTCTTGGTGCATTATGCATGTTACTCACTTCTGCCTCCTCAGTTCCAACTCTTTCTCTAGGTGGCGTATTCACCATTGCTCTGATCAAACACAAATAACCATATAAATGGTTAAGCAGAATTCTAACATACTAAACGTACTTTATCACTAATTAGCCCTTGCAACAATTGAGAAACAAGCATGCTTATGTAACAATATATCCATAATAACAGTAGCTAATTGAAATTGCGAACATATCATACATGAGAATTCTTGTTACCATTGTTACAATACTAATTTAGTGTATTTCCGTCCATCCTAAGACTACCCGGTCTTAGCAATTTTACCCATCTCTCGTAGATCATAACTTAATTTCATCACAGCTTAAGTCTAGGCATATCAAATTCATACCTAGTTCGCTTAAACTAAAGCTCTGATACCATACTGTAACACCCTAAAATTCAGGACCAATTTAAACCTCAAAATACACGTGTTATGATCATCAAAATATCAGACTTTTATAAACCAAAGGATCAAAAGTATGTTTCTATATACATAAGATCATCTAACTTAAATAATCTGATCAATCTAATTATACATCACAACAAGATCAACTAGATTATCTAAGGTTTGTCCCAAAAGTCATCAAAATATCCTGATCCTTCGATATCGCCAAGTCTGATTGTTCTTCAACTGTCATCTCACTTCCCCACTATTTCCCAGAGCCTGTACCTGGTAAGACAATTTAATTTGAAACATTAGGCTTTCGCCTAGTGAGATTATCCAAATCAAATTAAAATTAATCAACAAAATATTAGCAGATATATCAACCATCTTACCACACCAAGCTCGTATCTACCATTGGAATCCACTTATCCCTTTACTTATGACTAATTCACCTAGTCATTTTACTACCAACGAGAATTACTATAAATCCCACCGGACTTATAAATAACTCTAATTCCCAGAAATTGCAGTTTCCAAACCTGCTTCTTTCTGAATTAAGATTACAATTTCTCAACAATGAAGATATCCCATCTCCCGATTGAAATGGGAATTACAACTCTAAGTCTGCCATTCCTCATTTCATTTCCTCCCCATCTTGAATAATTGGTCTCCCAAATGAGATTTTATCGCGATCAACAACCACCAGAGACCCTCACAGATGATTCAAGATTCACTCCAACAACTAGAAATACATCTCAACAGTCCCCTGGCTGGTAAACGGTTCTCATTATACCGTACTATATGCCCACTAGACCAGATATAGATTTCTAGCCAACGCCACACAATAACTGTGTATCATCACTCATTCTATTGTATACTAAATCTTTACAATTCAACATATATTCTATATCTCTATGTACAGAATATTAAATTCAACGATTTTTCCCACTTTGCCATTTAGCATCGGGGATCAACACCTCAACAATTAATTACGGCTCCGGACTCATAAATAAGTCATTACAATTCAACATAACATGGTTTTTACATCAACAACAGAGTTATAATCATATAACAATTAGCATATTCATATCAGATTGCATATCACATAATAGTCTCAAAATGCTACTGAAAGTCAAAACTTTTCGTAAGCTACTGTAGCGAAAAGCTACACTTTTCGCAAGCCAAAGCTGTGAAAAGTCCACTTCTCGCAACCCACTATTGCGAAACTCTACTTTTCGCAACCCTCTATTACGAAAAGTCTAGAATTCGCAACCCTTGGTTGCGAAAACTTCACTTTTCGCAATACACTGTTGCGCAAAGTCACTGTTCATCGTCACTTTCATTTCGATTCAGTTCTTCCTTTGACTCATTAAGCTTACCAATTCTTAATCAAATCATACCACTGATATCATATACAAGTATAGCATATCTATAACACTTTTAATTGCTTAATTTTAACAAGAATGAATAACTCACCTGGATATTCTTGAACACAGTATTCTTCCAAAATCAATGTCTTTATCAACAGCTTAATCAAATCTGGACAGAATACTATAATTAAAATCTGTGGAGATGAATGATACTAACAGAGAAATTAAACTCTTACCACAAAATCACCAAACGATTTCTCCTTCTCAATATCTATCTCTCTCTGCTTCGTTCTATCTCTCTCTCGATATTTCTCTGATTTCCTTTTCTTTTCTTTTTAGAATACTAAACTCAGAAAATCAGTATTATCAAATACTGATTTACTCCTAAGGTGACACCTGACATAAAGCATGAGTCATTACCCATTTTCCACCAACAACCCCAAACTTCCAATTAATGGCAAATCAACCCTCCAAGTTAACTTTTTCTCATAACTAAATTGTACTAAAATACAATTTATATCTTATTAATTTACAATGGAAATTTCGGGATGTTACAATACTCCCCAACTTGAAAAGGATTTCGTCCCCGAAATCAAACTAAGCAAACAATTGAGGGTATCGTTTCTTCATTTCTTCCTCCGACTCTAAAGTCACGTTACTGCCCCGGTGATGTTTCCATTGTACCTTCAACATAGGCACCTCTTTGCCGTTCCTTAATTTCCGAACCGATCTTTCTAGAATCGCTTCCGGTTCTTCAACACATTGACTCTTCTCGTCCACCTTGACATCAGTTATCGGAATCACATCTTGTTCTTCGGCTAAACACCTCCGAAGATAACATACATGAAACACATTGTGAATTCCTTCCAATTCAGACGGAAGATCTAGCTGATAAGCTTGTTGACCTTTTCTTTTGATGATGACAAAAGGTCCTAGAAAACGAGGACTTAACTTCCCACGCTTTCCAAAACGAATTACACCTTTCCACGGAGATACTTTTAGCATAACGCGCTCCCCAACTTGGAATTCTATTGGCCTTCTTTTTAAATCAGCATAACTCTTTTGTCTGTCCTGAGCCGCTTTCATGTGTTGTCGGATTTCTTTGATTTTATTAGCCGTTTGTTGCACCATTTCCGGTCCAGCAAACTGTTTCTCTCCAGCTTCTAGCCAACACACTGGAGTTCTACACTTCCTACCATACAAGGCTTCGAACGGTGCTCTCCCGATACTAGAATGATAACTATTGTTATACGCAAATTCCACTAATGGCAAGTGCGTATCCCAGTTACCTCCAAAATCTAGTATACATGCTCTAAGCATATCTTCTAATGTCTGAATAGTTCTTTCACTTTGACCGTCGGTTTGCGGATGATACGCGGTACTCAAATTCAATTTCGTACCCAACTCTTCTTGAAGTGACCGCCAAAATCTTGACGTAAACCGACTATCACGATCTGAAACAATAGACACTGGAATACCATGTCTTGACACCACTTCGTCAATATACAATTTCGCTAACTTTTCTATCGGTGAAGCTTCTTTCATTGCCAAGAAATGAGCACTCTTTGTCAACCTGTCAACTATTACCCATATTGTGTCGTTACCTTTTTGTGTTTTTGGTAACTTCGTTACGAAATCCATGGTAATCTTATCCCATTTCCATTCCGGAATTTCCAAAGATTGAAAACTTCCGTATGGCTTTTGATGTTCAGCTTTAACTAAAGAACAGGTTCCACACATTTCTACACATCGAGCCACATCTAACTTCATGGTTGGCCACCAATAATGTAGCTTCAAGTCTCTATACATTTTAGTACTTCCAGGGTGAATGGAATACTTAGATTTGTGAGCATCTTCCATAATCAACTCTCTATTCCCACCTTTTCTTGGTACCCAAACACGGCCTCAGGACAACTTCACCCCACGACTATCTTCCGTCAGTTGAAACCGTTGTTTGACCATAACTTCATCTTTTAAGTTTTCTTCCAAAAGAGCTTCCATCTGAGCAGTCTTTATTCGTTCAATCAAACTTGACATCACATCAATTCGAGCATTTGTTGACTTCAGACAGCCACTATACTCCTTTCTGCTTAAAGCATCAGCCACTACATTTGCTTTACCAGGATGGTAATGCAATTCACAATCGTAGTCTTTAAGTAGTTCCAACCACCTTCTCTGTCTCATATTTAATTCCTTCTGATCAAAGACATGCTTTAAACTCTTATGATCAGTATAAAGAGTACACCTCGTACCGTACAGATAATGACGCCATAGCTTCAAAGCAAAAACCACCGCTGCTAACTCCAAATCATGGGTAGGATAATTCTTCTCATGCTCTTTCAATTGCCTTGATGCATAAGCAATCACCTTGCCTCTTTGCATCAATACACATCCTAGTCCCATCTTTGAAGCATCACTATACACTACAAAATCATCTGTACCTTCAGGCAGAGCTAAAATAAGAGCTTCACACAACTTTTGTCTTAAGGTCTTGAAAGCTGATTCCTGCTTTTCAGTCCAAACAAACTTTACATTTTTACGAGTTAATACAGTCAAAGCAGAAGCAATCTTTGAGAAATCTTGAATAAATCTCCGATAATACCCGGCCAAACCCAAGAAACTTCTGATTTCAGATGCATTCTTTGGAGTTTCCCAATTCATCATTGCTTCTATTTTGGCTGGATCCACTTTCACCCCTTCAGCTAAAATTACATGACCCAGAAATTGTACTTCTTCTAGCCAAAATTCACATTTCGAGAATTTTGCATACAACTTCTCCTTTCTTAGTACTTCCAAAACTTCCTGAAGATGACACTCGTGATCATTTTCATTCTTTGAATAGAGTAGTATGTCATCAATAAAGACAATGACAAACTTGTCTAGAAATGACCGACACACTTTATTCATCAGATCCATGAATATAGCTGGAGCGTTAGTCAATCCAAATGGCATCACCAGAAATTCATAATGCCCATATCTCGTTCTGAAAGCAGTCTTCGGAATATCTTCATCCCTTACTCGTATTTGATGATACCCCGACCTCAGATCAATCTTAGAAAAACATCCTGCACCTTGCAATTGATCAAACAAGTCATCAATTCGTGGCAACGGATACTTGTTCTTGATTGTCACCTTATTCAATTCTCGATAATCTATGCACATCCTCATACTTCCATCTTTCTTCTTAACAAACAGCACCGGAGCTCCCCAAGGTGAAGAACTCGGTCTGATATAACCTTTGTCTAATAACTCCTGCAATTGTGACATCATCTCTTTCATTTCTGCTGGTGCTAAACGATACGGCGCACGAGCTATTGGTGCTGCTCCAGGAATTAGATCAATACGGAACTCTACTTGCCTTTCCAAAGGTAAACCTGGAAGGTCATCCGGGAATACATCTGGAAAATCACGTACTACTTTAATGTCTTGTATCTGCTTCTTTTCTGACTTAGCGTCCAGAACATATGCCAAATATGACAAACATCCTTTTGCTAAACACTTACGTGCCTTTATGACTGAAATCAACTGTACTTCTCCCTTCTGCTTCTCCCCATAAATTATTACATCATCTTGATCAACCATCGGAATTCGGATCAACTTCTTAGCACACATTATTTCGGCTTGGTTATCAGACAACCAATCCATTCCCAAAATAACATCAAATCCTCCAATTTCCATTAACAACATGCTAATTGGAAATTTCGTATCCTCTATCTGAATCATACAACCATCTATTCTTTCATCAACCAAGGCTAGACCCCCATTAGCTATTTCAACTACTAAGGCATCTCCTAGAGTAGTGACAGGCATAGCTAATTTTCCATAGAACACTTTGGATACAAACGAATAATTTGCACCACAATCAAATAACACACGAGCAGGTATAGAGTTTATAAGGAATGTACCAGAGACAACATCCTTGGATCCCTTCGCTTCTTCAACTTTCATATTAAACGCTCGTCCTGTTGGTTTTGGTATAACTGCCTTCTTTCCTTGTTCTCCCTCCTTTTTCAGCTTCGGACAATCCCGTCGAATATGCCCTGGTTGTTTACATTCAAAACACACTGCACCCGGTAGTAAACAATTATATGCAAAGTGCCCCATCTTTCCACATTTATAACACTCTGGCCCGATTGTTCGACATGGCCCAAAGTGCTTATTCTTACACTTCGGACACCAGTTGGGTTCCCTTCGTGAATCTGAACGTATATTTTTACCAAACAGCCTGAGTTTCTGAGAAGAATCAGAGTGACCTTCCCACTTTCTATTATCTCCAACCTGAGCTTTCTCTTCCCTATCTCTGGCATACATCTCCTCTATTAACTTGGCCTCTTCAATCATTTCCCTGAGCGTTACAGCCTTTGAATTCCGCACTCGGGACATCATTTCGGCCGGTAACCCTTTCAGATAGGCTTTAACTTTATCTTTTTCAGTAGGAGCCACGTGCCCTACCAAATTCAGTTCTCCATAAATAATTCCGTATATCTTCTCACCGACATGTTACCCTTTTTGAGATTTCTAAACTGTTCTTCTATCCGATCCATCTCATGTTCGTTACAATATTCTTTCAGTATCTTCTCTTTAAATGATCCCCATGTCATAGCATCTAACACAGTTGTCGTCAACGAAGCTGTCAAAACATTCCACCAATTCAAAGCATTACCTCTTAACATCTGAGAAGCAAATCTGACTTTTGATCCTTCCTGACATTCACAGGCTCGGAAAGCTTGCTCTATCTCCCGCAGCCAATTCATACACGCAACTGGGCTGTCTTCCCCTTTAAATTCAGGCGGCTTGCAGCTTAGAAATGTTTTGTAAGAACAAATTCTGTCTACCCTTCGTTCCGCCTCTATTACTGGATTACCTATCGGATTTATCACTCCAGTATCAATCACTTGACGTCTTGGTTCTATATTCCTGTCATTGAACAACTTTGTAAACATTTCTGTTTGTCTTTCCATGGAGGCGTTAATCAAATCAGCTTGTCTTTCTACCGAAGCATTCATCATTCTTGACACGTTCTCCATTATTCTTGCCTCCATATTAGACTCTGTTGTCTGACTAACATTGCTAGTACCCACCCTCGGAGCTGAAGTATGCATACCTCCCAAAGAAAGAAAATCTCTTGGTGCATTATGCATGTTACTCACTTCTGCCTCCTCAGTTCCAACTCTTTCTCTAGGTGGCGTATTCACCATTGCTCTGATCAAACACAAATAACCATATAAATGGTTAAGCAGAATTCTAACATACTAAACGTACTTTATCACTAATTAGCCCTTGCAACAATTGAGAAACAAGCATGCTTATGTAACAATATATCCATAATAACAGTAGCTAATTGAAATTGCGAACATATCATACATGAGAATTCTCGTTACCATTGTTACAATACTAATTTAGTGTATTTCCGTCCATCCTAAGACTACCCGGTCTTAGCAATTTTACCCATCTCTCGTAGATCATAACTTAATTTCATTACAGCTTAAGTCTAGGCATATCAAATTCATACCTAGTTCGCTTAAACTAAAGCTCTGATACCATACAGTAACACCCTAAAATTCAGGACCAATTTAAACCTCAAAATACACGTGTTATGATCATCAAAATATCAGACTTTTATAAAACAAAGGATCAAAAGTATGTTTCTATATACATAAGATCATCTAACTTAAATAATCTGATCAATCTAATTATACATCACAACAAGATCAACTAGATTATCTAAGGTTTGTCCCAAAAGTCATCAAAATATCCTGATCCTTTGATATCGCCAAGTCTGATTGTTCTTTAACTGTCATCTCACTTCCCCACTATTTCCCAGAGCCTGTACCTGGTAAGACAATTTAATTTGAAACATTAGGCTTTCGCCTAGTGAGATTATCCAAATCAAATTAAAATTAATCAACAAAATATTAACAGATATATCAACCATCTTACCACACCAAGCTCGTATCTACCATTGGAATCCACTTATCCCTTTACTTATGACTAATTCACCTAGTCATTTTACTACCAACGAGAATTACTATAAATCCCACCGGACTTATAAATAACTCTAATTCCCAGAAATTGCAGTTTCCAAACCTGCTTCTTTCTGAATTAAGATTACAATTTCTCAACAATGAAGATATCCCATCTCCCGATTGAAATGGGAATTACAACTCCAAGTCTGCCATTCCTCATTTCATTTCCTCCCCATCTTGAATCATTGGTCTCCCAAATGAGATTTTATCGCGATCAACAACCACCAGAGACCCTCACAGATGATTCAAGATTCACTCCAACAACTAGAAATACATCTCAACAGTCCCCTGGCTAGTAAAGGGTTCTCGTTATACCGTACTATATGCCCACTAGCCCAGATGTAGATTTCTAGCCAACGCCACACAATAACTGTGTATCATCACTCATTCTATTGTATACTAAATCTATACAATTCAACATATATTCTATATCTCTATGTACAGAATATTAAATTCAACGATTTTTCCCACTTTGCCATTTAGCATCGGGGATCAACACCTCAACAATTAATTACGGCTCCGGACTCATAAATAAGTCATTACAATTCAACATAACATGGTTTTTACATCAACAACAGAGTTATAAACATATAACAATTAGCATATTCATATCAGATTGCATATCACATAACAGTCTCAAAACGCTACTGAAAGTCAAAACTTTTCGTAAGCTACTGTAGCGAAAAGCTACACTTTTCGCAAGCCAAAGCTGCGAAAAGTCCACTTCTCGCAACCCACTATTGCGAAACTCTACTTTTCGCAACCCTCTATTACGAAAAGTCTAGAATTCGCAACCCTTGGTTGCGAAAACTTCACTTTTCGCAATACACTGTTGCGCAAAGTCGCTGTTCATCGTCACTTTCATTTCGATTCAGTTCTTCCTTTGACTCATTAAGCTTACCAATTCTTAATCAAATCATACCACTGATATCATATACAAGTATAGCATATCTATAACACTTTTAATTGCTTAATTTTAACAAGAATGAATAACTCACCTGGATATTCTTGAACACAGTATTCTTCCAAAATCAATGTCTTTATCAACAGCTTAATCAAATCTGGACAGAATACTATAATTAAAATCTGTGGAGATGAATGATACTAACAGAGAAATTAAACTCTTACCACAAAATCACCAAACGATTTCTCCTTCTCAATATCTATCTCTCTCTGCTTCGTTCTATCTCTCTCTCGATATTTCTCTGATTTCCTTTTCTTTTCTTTTTAGAATACTAAACTCAGAAAATCAGTATTATCAAATACTGATTTACTCCTAAGGTGACACCTGACATAAAGCATGAGTCATTACCCATTTTCCACCAACAACCCCAAACTTCCAATTAATGGCAAATCAACCCTCCAAGTTAACTTTTTCTCATAACTAAATTGTACTAAAATACAATTTATATCTTATTAATTTACAATGGAAATTTCGGGATGTTACAACAGTCGTGGAGACGATGAAACAGGGCCTTAGGGCCCTAAGCGACCAGGATGCTGTCCGTGTATGCTTGGTGGGGATCGTGGATATGGGCTTCATGGGCCGTGAGTTGAGCCAGACTGCTTCCGAGACGGTCCTTAGGGCCGTCGAGGACTTGGATTTGTTTAACAGGTACCCGTGGGGTAGCCACATCTGGACACATAGCTACACTATTTTGTACCGAGCCATTGCCAGACGCCCCGATCGACTTGCCAAGATGAATCTGTTGGTGATTATGTAAAGAAACACAAATATATAAACATATATAAGAACGCAGTGGAACAATCACCAAACAGGATCAACGTATTGCCAATATGATTAAACGAAGAATACAAATAACGATATACCTTTGTAGCGTGATTTGTACACTAATCCGGATCCACTTGTGTGCTCTTTTGAAACCAAGTATTCAATGGAGAATACCTCTAGAGTAGTCCACACTACACCTCCTTGATCACCACGGGATGCTAGTTCTCCTTAGTAACGGATCTTATAGCTTCGATTAGACGAGAAACAAGCTAGAAGATCAAAGCGGAAAAACCCTAGAGAGGCCTAGGGGAGGGGCGCCGATTTTGGGAGAGAAGGAGTATTAGGTTAAGCTTAATTAGGCCATTAACATCTCTATATATTAATGAACCCTAAAGCTTCCTTGGGCTTCTTAAAGGTTCTCCCTTCTAAATCTTTATGGGCCTAGGATTTAATTAAACGTAATAGTCTTGCTATTAACTTAAATCCAATACAAACCCATTAAGCCAAACTTAATGATTTGTGCCCATTTAATTACCCACGTTACTTAGGTTATTTATATAATGTAAATACAATAATTACATTATATTAAATGGTATCTCAGTGTATTGTGTGTGACCCTATAGGCCCACGTGTATCTAGCCATATAATTATCTATTATGACTTGAGCATATTCCAACAGCTCCCACTTGCGCACGTCATAATGACAAGTAATCATACAAGCAAAGGTTAGCGTCTAGCAACACGCCAATGCCCCTAGAGACACATGAGGCTAGTTTCTTAAACGTCTCATTTTAAATGGTTTATTAAATCAGTCATCCCTTTGTTACCGATACCTTGTTGAATACTAGACATGGATAATATGTCATTCTAATTGTTCAACGATTCTGTTTCTCGATCTGTTTGTTGAATTAGATTACCAAATTAATCAAGCATCATCTTAATTACATTTGAGTACGGTCGTACAAACATCTATTCAATTCATCGAGGGGCCCAGTAGTATCTAACTCCATTACCTGTAGAGGAACAAATCCTATTTTTGACTGCACGTGCCTGTCATGTGCTTCACATCACTCCTGAAGATGATTTTTATAGCAGCCTTATTCAGGACAACGTTTAACCATATCAAAGACCGACATTCCCCCCATACAAAACCTGCTTGCATCTCAAGTCTAAGGACGAGTGACATAACCATTTGCGATATTCACTGGTGACGCCGATCCATGCAGTGAACTCTCGTAGGTTGGGTCAGTCCAATGTTCATCACCAATGAACAACATGTGAGTTTGGTGGCATCATCATTAATATTCATTCACCAATGAATATCACCAATACGCTCACATTTGCCTTAACTCGATGATACTCCCGTATCATCAACTGACAATGGACAATTTAGAACAAATAATTCATTCATGGATTAAACATGCAAATATAGAACACAGTTGATATAAATGAAAACGATCATACTAAGTACATCAATTCAATGTGAAAATAATAACTGTTCAACGTTCCAATTATTCAATTACTAAAAACAGATCTACATGAGACTACTAGCTGGTCGAAGTCCAATGTTCCTAGCATGCTTGATATGTTTGGTACAAGACATTGGTTTCGTAAAGGGATCAGCTAAGTTGTCATCTGTGTGAACTTTGAGAAGACGAATATCACCCATCTCGATAGCCTCTCGAATGTAGTGAGTCTTCCTGCGGAAGTGTCTGGCACCCTTTTGAACTCCAGGTTCGTTGGCTATGATAATGGCACCAGAATTATCGCAGTACATATCCATGGGTCTTTCATTACTGGGGACAACGCCAAGCCCAGAAATGAATTTCCGTATCCAAACAGCCTCCATTGCAGCTTCGGAAGCAGCTATGTATTCAGCTTATGTAGAAGACATCGCAATAGTGCTTTGCTTAGCACTCTTCCAGTCAACAGCGCCTCCGTTCATGACGAAAACGTATCCAGTCTGAGATCGAGTGTCATCTCGATCTGTTTCGAAACCAGCATCAGTGTAGCAAGTAACACTGAGCTCTCTTTCTACATCACCACCATAAACAAAGAACATATCTCTAGTATTTCGAAGATACTTCAGTATGTTCTTAACAGCAGTCCAGTGACTCTCTCCTGGATTCTGTTGGTATCTACTCGTAAGGTTCTGAGAGAACGCTACATCAGGTCTAGTGCACCTCACTGCATACATGATGGATCCCACAACCGAAGCATAGGGGATTCCCTTCATCCGCTTCACCTCATCAAGTGTGGAGGGTCCCTGAGTCTTACTCAAGTTTACATTGTGTTGCATTGGAAGACTTCCATGTTTGGAAGCATCCATTCTAAACCGTTTTAGAATTTTGTCAATGTACGCACTTTGACTTAAACCAATTAATCGCTTCGATCTATCCCGATAGATCTTGATTCCTAGGATATACGCCGCTTCGCCTAAATCTTTCATGGCAAAACATTTTCCAAGCCAGGATTTGACATCTTGTAGCATTGGAACGTTGTTCCCCATGAGCAATATGTCATCAACATATAAGATTAGAAAAACGACGATGCTCCCACTAGCTCTCATATACACACATGGCTCATCAAGGTTTTGAGTGAAACCATACGTTTTGATTTCCTCATCGAACCTTTTATTCCAACTTTTGGATGCTTGCTTCAGTCCATAAATGGATCTTTGAAGCTTGCATACTTTCTCGAGATGTTTCGGATTCACAAAACCCTCAGGTTGCACCATGTAAACATCTTCATCAAGGTGCCCGTTCAAGAAAGCGGTTTTGACATCCATTTGCCAAATCTCATAGTCATGGTACACTGCTATGGCTATAAGAATCCTAATAGCTTTAATGTCAGCAACAGGCGAGAAGGTTTCTTCATAGTCAACCCCGTAGGTTTGAGTGTAACCTTTTGCTACTAGACGAGCTTTATAGGTGTGTACATTGCCATACGTACGGACCATGGACGAGAATTCGATAATGATGTACAATTTGGTGCCTTTTGTGATAAACATGGTATAACTCATAACTTTTCGGCTCCTCGAACTCCTCAGTCAAACGGGGTTGTTGAAAGGAAAAATCGAACGTTGCAAGAAATGAGTAGAACTATGCTAAACGAACATCAAGTTCCCCAAAAGTTTTGGTGTGATGCCGTTGCTACCGCGACCTATGTGCTTAACCGTGTCCTAATTAGAGGTATCCTAAATAAGACACCCTATGAACTTTACCGAGGTAGAAAACCTTCCCTAGCTCACCTAAAAGTTTTTGGTTGTAAATGTTACATTTTAAACACCAAATCCTACCTAACAAAATTTGACCCCAAAGCCTATGAGGGAGTTTTCCTAGGTTATTCTTGGAATAGCAAAGCCTATAGAATCCTAAATAAGGAGACCATGGTAGTAGAAGAATCCTTAAATGTTAGCTTTGACGAGAGTCCTCCCAAACCGAGTGCACCCTTAGCAAATGACAATGTTTGTGAAGGAGATGTCTTAGCCCAACAACTTAGTACCTTGGATTTAGGTACCCAACCTTCCACAAATAATATTGAATCTAGTGATGCCCCTCCGTGTTTTATTCCACAAGGTGTAGATGATCCTAACCTTAGAACCGCTCGAGGCCATCCCGTAGACCAAATTATAGGTGACCTAAACCAAAGGACAACTAGATCACAAATCCATACCCATTGTGCTTTCCATGCCTTTATCTCAACCATAGAACCTAAAACCATAGATGAAGCTTTAGGTGATGAGGATTGGATATTGGCCATGCAAGAAGAGTTAAACCAATTTACTAGGAATGATGTGTGGGACTTAGTGCCTAGCCCTAGTAGTCAAACCATTATTGGCACAAGATGGGTCTTCCGTAACAAGGTAGACGAGAACGGTGGAGTCACACGGAACAAGGCACGTTTAGTTGCCAAGGGGTACAGTCAACAAGAAGGTATAGATTATGACGAAACCTTTGCACCAGTTGCAAGGTTGGAGTCTATTCGAATGCTTCTCGCTTTTGCAAATGCTAAAGATTTTAAATTATTTCAAATGGATGTCAAAAGTGCTTTCTTAAATGGTATTATAAATGAGGAGGTATACGTTTCTCAACCTCCCGGTTTTGAAAGTTTTGAAAACCCGACACATGTTTATAAATTAAAAAAAGCGCTTTATGGTTTAAAGCAAGCTCCGCGTGCGTGGTATGATAGATTAAAAACCTTTTTAATTGTTAGTGGTTATATTATGGATAAAATAGATAATACTTTATTTGTGAAATATGTTCAAAATGATATTGTGGTTGTGCAAGTATATGTTGATGATATTATTTTTGGTTCCACTAATGAAAAACTGTGTAATGAATTTTCTGCGAAAATGACAAGCGAGTTTGAAATGAGCATGATGGGAGAGTTAAAATACTTCTTAGGATTGCAAATCAAACAATGTGAAACTGGTATTTTTATTAGTCAATCTAAATATTGTAAAGATATGTTGAAAAAGTTTAACTTTGAAAATGTCAAACCCGTTGAAACTCCAATGACCACAAACTTACAATTATCTCGTGACGAGGAGGGAAACGATTTTAATGAAAAGATTTATCGTGGTATGATTGGTAGTTTATTATATTTAACTGCTAGTAGACCTGATATTATGTTTAGTGTATGTCTATGTGCTCGTTTTCAATCTTCACCTAAACAAACTCATTATGAAGCTGTCAAGCGTATTTTTCGATATTTACGAGGTACTACTAATCTTGGCTTATGGTATGCAAAGCAACCCGAGTTAGAAGTAACGTGTTTCGCCGATTCCGATCTTGGTGGATCTATTGTTGACCGAAAAAGTACAAGTGGGGTATGTGCCTTTATAGGACTCTCACTTGTATCTTGGTTCTCTAAGAAACAACAATCCGTAGCGTTATCTACTACCGAAGCGGAATATGTAGCCGCCGCAAGAGCGTGTGCTCAAGTCCTTTGGATGAAACACACACTTACCGATTTTGAGGTACACCTAACCAAAATTCCAATTATGTGTGATAACTCAAGTGCCATAAACTTAAGTAAAAATCCCGTTTTACACTCTCGTACAAAACATATTGAATTGAGACATCACTTTTTACGAGATAATGTTCAAAAAGGCAAAATCGTGCTTGAAAAGGTTGATTCGGAAGATAATTTGGCCGATATTTTTACAAAAGCCCTTAACAAAAAAGCGTTCTTTAAATTAAGACTTGGTTTAGGCATGCTTGAGTATAACCCTTAAAAATACTAACTCTCAAATATTTCATATTTTGAGGGGGAGCATCTTTCGAGGGGGAGCATAAGCGACTTTCTTAAACCCTTTTTGCTTCGACAAAAGGGGGAGAGAAACCGAGTATGCTCTCGTGTTTAGCGTTGTGTTTGTCATCATCAAAAAGGGGGAGATTGTTGGTGCAAGTGTACCCAGCCTTAAATATTGTGATATATTTTTGGTACACATAAAATCACATCTCCATATTTATTTTGATGATTACAAAACACACCGCATTATTTGTTATCTAATATTTTATCTGAGTGTGCAGATATTTAAATGATCTCGATAAATTTTATCTGAAGAATCCAAGTCTGAAGAGTTTCGTCATTTTATTTTAAAATGATAAACACCCTAAAATATTTTATCACTTGGATATTTCGTATCTATATAAATATATTTGAATCAAATATATATATAATACATATATTTTTTTCTATATTAAATATATATATAAATAGCATGATATATATATATATATATGTTATTTTATTAAATCACATCATATTGCTACTATTCATCATTAAATGCAAAAGAGTGTTCAGCCGAAAGAAGCCATCCAGCGCCACTGCCCTTTTGTACGACTGTCAGGCGGTATACCGCCGTGTGCAACGCGGTATACCGCGGGTACCATTACCGTTTGTTCTTTGCAGGGTTGACCTTCTCTCTGACAACTGACAAGTACTTTTTACTCTGCACGGTATACCGCGGGAGATAGCCGGTATACCGCGAATGCTTCTGCCCTGTTGCTCATCCAGTATAAATATCTTGCAACCTCCAGCATTCAAGATCACCAATTCACAATAACTCTCCCTGCATTTGATAAAGACTCTGCAGCATCTTCTCTTGATATTTAAACTGTTAAAATTATAAAACTCGTTTTTGAGTAAGAAATCTTGAGTTGATAGCAGATTAAAATCTCTCGATTAGTTGAATCAGCAACACAACTCAAGTGATCAAACTCTCTAAAAATATCCAAGTGATAAACCTTATTCAAGAGTGATTATTCATATTAAAATTATACCCTCTTGTAAGTGTTTGAATAGAGTGAGTGATCCACATAAATCTCTCAAAGTAGAGTGATTCGCGTTTGTTGTACTAAGGTTTGTGTTTCTACCGTAAAGAACACGTTTTCGTATTGGATCTCCGAGAAGTGTTATTTTCTCGAGGTAGACTAGCCAACTTTGTGTTTGGTGAACCACTTTAAAAATATCGTTGTCAAGTATTCTCTTTCCCTTATCTATTTACATTTCCGCTGTGCATTTAAATTATATCTGTTTATATAATTGTTGTTTATTTATTATTTCTATACTCTGATTTATTTATACTGTTTCTGTACTGTATTTATTTATAAAAGAATTTTTGAAAGTAAAAGATTTAAATTACAACCTTACCCCCCCCTTAGGTTGTCTAACATTTGGTATCAGAGCAGGTCTTTCAAAATTTTCTGCATAAATTTCTCTTATTCTTCTAAATGGCTCAACAAACTAATATTGTGTTTTCAAAACCTCCTTTGATAGATACTGAAAAGTTTGGCATTTGGGCCGAGCTATTTGAATGTCACGTGCGTGGCAAAAATCAAAAGATTTGGAATATTATAGAAAAAGGGAATTTTAAACCCACCATTGTGAAAGATGATGTTTATATTGATAAACCTATAGATGAATGGACTACTTCTGATGAAACTCATTTTTGTTTAAACTTTGAAGCTAAGAATATATTATATGCTGCTTTAACAACTGATGAAATTGAAAGAGTATATACATATAAAACTGCAAATCAAATATGGGAAAGTTTAAATAATACTCATCGTGGAAACACGGAGGTTAAATCTAGTAAAGTGAATATTTTAGTTCACGATTATGAACTATTCGAAATGAAACAAGATGAGTCAATTGACTCAATGTTTAAAAGATTTAACCTTATTGTGACTACTTTGAAAGGTTTGGATCGCACTTATCCTAACGAGGACTATATAAGGAAAATCCTACGAGCCCTTCCTTCGGAGTGGATGCAAAAGATAACATCTTTAGAAGACTCCCGTGACCTTTCCATAATGAAGATAGATGACTTGATCGGTAATCTTAAAGTGCATGAAATTGCACTTAAAAGAAACAAAGATCGGGAGCAAGTTAAAAAGAAGTCAATCGCTCTCAATGCCTCAACACCAAAAGTCGAGAAGAAAAAGGAGAAAGCTAGCTCCTCGAAAGATCCATCCGAAACTCTCGATGAAGTCGCCATGTTGGTAAGAAACTTTTCCAAATTTCTTAATAATAATAATAAATTTTCTAACAATGGCAGATTTCAAAGAAACGGTAACTACCGTCGTGGTGGTGAAAATCGAAGTCGTAAGTTCCATAAACGAGACGAAAAAGTTAAGAAAAATGGCGACTCGAGTGAAGACGATAAAGCTAAGCCAAAGAGAGGCTTTTGCTACTCATGTGGTGACAAAGACCACTACGCCAATGAATGTCCGAAAAAGAACAAGTTCCAAAAGAAGAAGGAGAAAGCTTTCATTGGAGGCGCGTGGAGCGAGAGTGAAGAAGAAGATGACTATCAAGCCATTTGTCTTATGGCCGAAAGCGACGACGAGGTAAAATCTTCTTACTCGAATTACGATAGTGATTATGAAAGTGATAATGAAAATAATCTTGAAGAATTATATGAATCTTTTCATAAAATGGCCGCTCTTGCAAATCGTTACCAAGATGAGAATGCTATGTTAAAAGAAACTGTAAATGCATGTAAAAAGGAAATAAATAATGTTAAACAAAAATCTGAAAATGATATGGATATAATTGCTAAATTAGAAACTAAATTAGGAGAAAAAGATTTTTGTAAATCTTGTGATGCTTTAAATAAAGAAATTGCATGCTTAAATAAAAAATCACATGAAAATATTATTTGTACAAAATGTGATATTCTTGAGAATGAGATTGCATGTTTAAAAGCAAAATGTGATGCGTATGAAAAGGATGATTTATTAGCAAAAGCTTTTCAAAGTAGTAATGAGAAAGTCTTTAACATGCTAAATATGCCTAACCGTATAAAATGTAGAAAAGGCATTGGTTCCAATACTTGTGTTGATAAATGTTCATGTAAACCCATCAAAAGATTTTATGAATCACCTAAAGTAAATACAAGAAATCAATATGTGCAAAAACCTCCGTATGTGCGTAAAATGAATAATGCAAATTATATACCGAGAAAACCGTATGCTCGCATGTATCATGATAAATATTCTAAACCCAATAATAATGCGAATGTAAATGCTTGTTTTTATGTGTATGATAAATATAATCGCAAAATTAAAATGGTAAATAAATGGATTCCAAAAGGAATGTTTAGTAATGATAATCCCGGTGGTATGCGTTTATGGTTTTAAATGTGTTATGTATATATGTTATATATATATAGTTTAAAATATAATTTGTTGTATATATTATATATATAAGTAATATATATTACTATGTACTGTTTGTTTATATACATATACGTATTACATATATATATATATATATATATGGTGTTTGTTTAATATATTATATATATTTTGTCTTACCTGATATGTGTTATATATATATATTAATATGGTTTAATGTATTATATATATTCTGTTTGACTTTATATATATGCATGTTGGTTGACATTGAAACTAATTGTCAAGGACCCACGAGAAATGGGGACCATAAAAGTTACATCTTCATTATTGTAGATTGACCTTGATATGGACTGGATACTCGATAGTGGTTGCACACGTCACATGACCGGAAACAATAATCTCTTTTCATCATATAAGTCATGTGATGGTGGACAGGTAATTTTTGGAGGAAACTCCAAAGGAAATATAATTGGTAGAGGTACAGTTTCTTGCAATAATGTTCAATTTCTTAATGTTAATCATGTTGATAATTTACATTTTAATTTGTTAAGTGTTCGCCAATTGTGTAAAAATAATACAACTGTTGTCTTCGAAGAAGATTCTTGTAAAATCATAAAAAATGGCAAAGTTCTTTTAAATGGTTTTGTAAAAGGAAATTTATATATTTGTAAAACTGTTGTATCTGAAAATGTATGCTTATCTTCTATTAATGATGTTTCTACTTTATGGCATAGGCGTTTAGGTCACGCTAATCTAAGATTAATGCAAAACTTAAAAAATAAGGAGCTTGTGAGTGACCTGCCAAAATTAAAGTTTGATAATCATTTTTGTGATGCTTGTCGTGTCGGCAAACAACATCACGTTTCTCATAAATCAAAAAATGTTATTTCTACTCAAAGAGTTTTAGAACTTTTACATATGGATCTTTTTGGCCCGATGGCTATTCAAAGTTTTGGAGGAAATTTTTATACTTTGGTTATTGTGGATGATTATTCCCGTTATTCTTGGACTTTATTTTTGAGACATAAAAATGAGGCTTTTGAAAAGTTTAAAATTTTGGGAAAACGAATTCAAAACCAACAAGGTTGTACGATTGTTTCCATACGTACGGACCATGGACGAGAATTCGATAATGATGTACAATTTGGTGCCTTTTGTGATAAACATGGTATAACTCATAACTTTTCGGCTCCTCGAACTCCTCAGTCAAACGGGGTTGTTGAAAGGAAAAATCGAACGTTGCAAGAAATGAGTAGAACTATGCTAAACGAACATCAAGTTCCCCAAAAGTTTTGGTGTGATGCCGTTGCTACCGCGACCTATGTGCTTAACCGTGTCCTAATTAGAGGTATCCTAAATAAGACACCCTATGAACTTTACCGAGGTAGAAAACCTTCCCTAGCTCACCTAAAAGTTTTTGGTTGTAAATGTTACATTTTAAACACCAAATCCTACCTAACAAAATTTGACCCCAAAGCCTATGAGGGAGTTTTCCTAGGTTATTCTTGGAATAGCAAAGCCTATAGAATCCTAAATAAGGAGACCATGGTAGTAGAAGAATCCTTAAATGTTAGCTTTGACGAGAGTCCTCCCAAACCGAGTGCACCCTTAGCAAATGACAATGTTTGTGAAGGAGATGTCTTAGCCCAACAACTTAGTACCTTGGATTTAGGTACCCAACCTTCCACAAATAATATTGAATCTAGTGATGCCCCTCCGTGTTTTATTCCACAAGGTGTAGATGATCCTAACCTTAGAACCGCTCGAGGCCATCCCGTAGACCAAATTATAGGTGACCTAAACCAAAGGACAACTAGATCACAAATCCATACCCATTGTGCTTTCCATGCCTTTATCTCAACCATAGAACCTAAAACCATAGATGAAGCTTTAGGTGATGAGGATTGGATATTGGCCATGCAAGAAGAGTTAAACCAATTTACTAGGAATGATGTGTGGGACTTAGTGCCTAGCCCTAGTAGTCAAACCATTATTGGCACAAGATGGGTCTTCCGTAACAAGGTAGACGAGAACGGTGGAGTCACACGGAACAAGGCACGTTTAGTTGCCAAGGGGTACAGTCAACAAGAAGGTATAGATTATGACGAAACCTTTGCACCAGTTGCAAGGTTGGAGTCTATTCGAATGCTTCTCGCTTTTGCAAATGCTAAAGATTTTAAATTATTTCAAATGGATGTCAAAAGTGCTTTCTTAAATGGTATTATAAATGAGGAGGTATACGTTTCTCAACCTCCCGGTTTTGAAAGTTTTGAAAACCCGACACATGTTTATAAATTAAAAAAAGCGCTTTATGGTTTAAAGCAAGCTCCGCGTGCGTGGTATGATAGATTAAAAACCTTTTTAATTGTTAGTGGTTATATTATGGGTAAAATAGATAATACTTTATTTGTGAAATATGTTCAAAATGATATTGTGGTTGTGCAAGTATATGTTGATGATATTATTTTTGGTTCCACTAATGAAAAACTGTGTAATGAATTTTCTGCGAAAATGACAAGCGAGTTTGAAATGAGCATGATGGGAGAGTTAAAATACTTCTTAGGATTGCAAATCAAACAATGTGAAACTGATATTTTTATTAGTCAATCTAAATATTGTAAAGATATGTTGAAAAAGTTTAACTTTGAAAATGTCAAACCCGTTGAAACTCCAATGACCACAAACTTACAATTATCTCGTGACGAGGAGGGAAACGATTTTAATGAAAAGATTTATCGTGGTATGATTGGTAGTTTATTATATTTAACTGCTAGTAGACCTGATATTATGTTTAGTGTATGTCTATGTGCTCGTTTTCAATCTTCACCTAAACAAACTCATTATGAAGCTGTCAAGCGTATTTTTCGATATTTACGAGGTACTACTAATCTTGGCTTATGGTATGCAAAGCAACCCGAGTTAGAAGTAACGTGTTTCGCCGATTCCGATCTTGGTGGATCTATTGTTGACCGAAAAAGTACAAGTGGGGTATGTGCCTTTATAGGACTCTCACTTGTATCTTGGTTCTCTAAGAAACAACAATCCGTAGCGTTATCTACTACCGAAGCGGAATATGTAGCCGCCGCAAGAGCGTGTGCTCAAGTCCTTTGGATGAAACACACACTTACCGATTTTGAGGTACACCTAACCAAAATTCCAATTATGTGTGATAACTCAAGTGCCATAAACTTAAGTAAAAATCCCGTTTTACACTCTCGTACAAAACATATTGAATTGAGACATCACTTTTTACGAGATAATGTTCAAAAAGGCAAAATCGTGCTTGAAAAGGTTGATTCGGAAGATAATTTGGCCGATATTTTTACAAAAGCCCTTAACAAAAAAGCGTTCTTTAAATTAAGACTTGGTTTAGGCATGCTTGAGTATAACCCTTAAAAATACTAACTCTCAAATATTTCATATTTTGAGGGGGAGCATCTTTCGAGGGGGAGCATAAGCGACTTTCTTAAACCCTTTTTGCTTCGACAAAAGGGGGAGAGAAACCGAGTATGCTCTCGTGTTTAGCGTTGTGTTTGTCATCATCAAAAAGGGGGAGATTGTTGGTGCAAGTGTACCCAGCCTTAAATATTGTGATATATTTTTGGTACACATAAAATCACATCTCCATATTTATTTTGATGATTACAAAACACACCGCATTATTTGTTATCTAATATTTTATCTGAGTGTGCAGATATTTAAATGATCTCGATAAATTTTATCTGAAGAATCCAAGTCTGAAGAGTTTCGTCATTTTATTTTAAAATGATAAACACCCTAAAATATTTTATCACTTGGATATTTCGTATCTATATAAATATATTTGAATCAAATATATATATAATACATATATTTTTTTCTATATTAAATATATATATAAATCGCATGATATATATATATATGTTATTTTATTAAATCACATCATATTGCTACTATTCATCATTAAATGCAAAAGAGTGTTCAGCCGAAAGAAGCCATCCAGCGCCACTGCCCTTTTGTACGACTGTCAGGCGGTATACCGCCGTGTGCAACGCGGTATACCGCGGGTACCATTACCGTTTGTTCTTTGCAGGGTTGACCTTCTCTCTGACAACTGACAAGTACTTTTTACTCTGCACGGTATACCGCGGGAGATAGCCGGTATACCGCGAATGCTTCTGCCCTGTTGCTCATCCAGTATAAATATCTTGCAACCTCCAGCATTCAAGATCACCAATTCACAATAACTCTCCCTGCATTTGATAAAGACTCTGCAGCATCTTCTCTTGATATTTAAACTGTTAAAATTATAAAACTCGTTTTTGAGTAAGAAATCTTGAGTTGATAGCAGATTAAAATCTCTCGATTAGTTGAATCAGCAACACAACTCAAGTGATCAAACTCTCTAAAAATATCCAAGTGATAAACCTTATTCAAGAGTGATTATTCATATTAAAATTATACCCTCTTGTAAGTGTTTGAATAGAGTGAGTGATCCACATAAATCTCTCAAAGTAGAGTGATTCGCGTTTGTTGTACTAAGGTTTGTGTTTCTACCGTAAAGAACACGTTTTCGTATTGGATCTCCGAGAAGTGTTATTTTCTCGAGGTGGACTAGCCAACTTTGTGTTTGGTGAACCACTTTAAAAATATCGTTGTCAAGTATTCTCTTTCCCTTATCTATTTACATTTCCGCTGTGCATTTAAATTATATCTGTTTATATAATTGTTGTTTATTTATTATTTCTATACTCTGATTTATTTATATTGTTTCTGTACTGTATTTATTTATAAAAGAATTTTTGAAAGTAAAAGATTTAAATTACAACCTTACCCCCCCCTTAGGTTGTCTAACATACTCGTAAGGTTCTGAGAGAACGCTACATCAGGTCTAGTGCACCTCACTGCATACATGATGGATCCCACAACCGAAGCATAGGGGATTCCCTTCATCCGCTTCACCTCATCAAGTGTGGAGGGTCCCTGAGTCTTACTCAAGTTTACATTGTGTTGCATTGGAAGACTTCCATGTTTGGAAGCATCCATTCTAAACCGTTTTAGAATTTTGTCAATGTACGCACTTTGACTTAAACCAATTAACCGCTTCGATCTATCCCGATAGATCTTGATTCCTAGGATATACGCCGCTTCGCCTAAATCTTTCATGGCAAAACATTTTCCAAGCCAGGATTTGACATCTTGTAGCATTGGAACGTTGTTCCCCATGAGCAATATGTCATCAACATATAAGATTAGAAAAACGACGATGCTCCCACTAGCTCTCATATACACACATGGCTCATCAAGGTTTTGAGTGAAACCATACGTTTTGATTTCCTCATCGAACCTTTTATTCCAACTTCTGGATGCTTGCTTCAGTCCATAAATGGATCTTTGAAGCTTGCATACTTTCTCGAGATGTTTCGGATTCACAAAACCCTCAGGTTGCACCATGTAAACATCTTCATCAAGGTGCCCGTTCAAGAAAGCGGTTTTGACATCCATTTGCCAAATCTCATAGTCATGGTACACTGCTATGGCTATAAGAATCCTAATAGCTTTAATGTCAGCAACAGGCGAGAAGGTTTCTTCATAGTCAACCCCGTAGGTTTGAGTGTAACCTTTTGCTACTAGACGAGCTTTATAGGTGTGTACATTGCCATCCATGTAGGTCTTCTTCTTGAAGATCCACTAGCTTCCGACAGTCTTGCTGTTCGGAGGTAGATCAACCAAGTTCCAGACTTGATTGTCTTTCATGGATTGCATTTCATCATTCATAGCTTCAAGCCATTTATCAGATTCTAGATCCAACAATGCAGCTTGATAGTTAGAGGGTTCACCATGATCCCCCAAATTCTGCTCCTCAGCATCGATATAATAACTATATCGTTTAGGTGCTTGAGGTGTCCTTGCGGATCTACGAATGGGAATTACATCATTCTGTGGTTCAACATCTGCATGTTCAGCCTCAGTGTGATGTTCGCTAGTGTCACCAGGAGGTTGCGCATCTTCGCTTTGAATCTCGTCAAGTTCTACCGTGCTCCCACTTGCTTCTTGTAAAATGAGACTGTTCTCAAGAAACTCAGCATACCGAGCAACAAATATTTTGTTTTCGGGTTGGTAGTAGAAATAGTAACCCATCGTTTTCTTTGGGTACCCTACGAAGATACACTTGATAGATCTAGGCTCAAGTTTGTTCAGTGTGTCTCGTTTCACGAGAGCCTCACAACCCCAGACCTTCAAGTAAGACAGATTAGGGACTTTCCCGTGCCATATTTCATATGGTGTCTTATCAACCTTCTTGGTCGGAACCATATTGAGTATGCGAGCAGCAGACTCTAGAGAACAACCCCAAAAGGACAGTGGCAAAGTAGTTAGACTCATCATGGATCGAACCATGTCTAGCAAAGTTCGATTTCTCCTTTCAGATACACCATTGTGTTGTGGAGTGTATGGAGGAGTGAATTGTGAGACAATCCCACACTTAGTCAGATGGTTTAAAAACTCTTGACTCATGAACTCTCCTCCTCGATCAGATCGGATAGCCTTAATAGTCTTGCCGAGTTGATTTTCTACTTCACTTTGAAAGGCTTTGAACGTTTCAAAGGCTTCATGTTTATGTTTAATCAAGTACACATAACCATAGCGACTGAAATCATCAGTGAAAGTGATGAAGTAGTTAGCACCTTCCCTAGACACAGTTCTAAATGGACCACATACATCAGTATGTATGAGTCTAAGTAGATATTTGGCTCTTTCACCTATATGGGAGAAAGGTTTTCTTGTCATTTTCCCAGATATGCAAGAGAGGCATTTATCAAACGACTCATCATCGGTTGACTTTAGAAGCCCATCGTGTTGCAGCTTCATAATGCGCTTCTTGCTTATGTGGCAAAGACGGCAGTGCCATAGGTAAGTTGAATCCAAATTCCGTTTGGATTTCTTAGTGCTACATGTGTATATAGAACTATCGTTTGAAACAAGATTATGCATGTCAATTTCAAAAATATCATCACGAGGAATAGCATTAAAATAAAATATATTATCCTTAGAAACCGAAATACCATAATCCATAAAAACATGGATAAAACCATTTTTCTTCAAACGAGAAAGCGAAACAATACCCCTAGTAATAGTAGGTGCATAATGACAATTGTCTAAAACAATAATCAATCCATTAGGGAGGATAAGATCAAAGCTCCATATAGCTTTAACAGCTGCACGCATTCCATTGCCTACGTACAGGTCCAAAGCTCCGTCGTTTAGCTTTCTACTTCCCCTTAGTCCCTGCACATTAGTACAAATGTGAGTTCCACAACCGGTGTCATAGACCCAGGATTTACTAGGAAAAGCATAGAGTTCTATAGTGAAGATACCTGATATGCTAGCCGGGGTAGCTTTGTTCTTCTTCAACTCTGCCAGGTAAGCAGGACAACTCCTCTTCCAGTGGCCTATCACTCCACAGTGATGGCAGGTGGCGTCCTTTGCAGGGTGCTCCTTCTTAGCAGGTGGGGGGATCTTAGGTTTGGGTTTATAAACATGTTTACCCTTGCCACGACCCTTGCCCAGTGCTTGCGGTTTGGATTTCTGGATTTTTCCTTCCCAGATTGCTAGAACAGCAGGAGCTTTCTTGGGCATCCCCTGCTCTGCAAGCTTTAGCATAGCATGCAGTTCAGAGATAGTCTTCCCCATGCTATGCATGTTATAGTTCATAACAAACTGGTCATAGTCCTTGGATAATGAGGTAAGAATCAAGCTCACTCCAAGAACTTGTGGCATGGGGTAACCAAGACGCTCCATACGGTCAAGATAGCCTTTCATCTTCAAGACGTAAGAGCTAACTGACTGGCCATCCTCCTGTTTACAAGCGTGGAATGCTTTGACTGTTTCAAACAGTTCCTGTTCTGCCTGTTGTTGAAACATAGTTTTCAACTCTCGTAGCATCTCAAAAGCTGTGAGTTCCTCCAAGTTCTTTTGGATCTCGGGGTTCATGCTCACCAGCATGATAGCAGCTACTTCTTGTTGTTCGTTAAACCTACGGGTGTAGGCTGCGCGAACTGCAACAGAAGCAGTGGCAGGAGGTGCCTTAGGTAAGGCCTCTTCCAGATGGATCAACTTATTTTCAGCTCTGAGGACGATCCTCAGATTTCGATACCAGTCGATAAAGTTGATTCCTGTTAGTTTCTCTTTTTCAAGAACTGACCTGATAGTTGAGTGCTTAGGGTTTGATTTGTTGTTGACATCTACAAACATACAAAGTTCAAGATTAGTAATTTCAATAATTAATCCTTTTTAAATTAACTACCCAAGTTTTACTTTTAAAACAATTAATTTTGTACGAAAAAGGCTAAGATCCTCATTGAGGTTCTATCATCACATCAGTTGATCTGCTAGCAATGATGGATTCAATAGGTAGGTGACGTTTACCAATTGCATTACAAGTGCAATTCTTAGATCCTTATGGGACCCATGGCATCTAGTGGCCGAGCAACTAGTGTCAAGCTGACATGTTTAGTCCCATCCTTGCCTCGGGTTAAGGTCTTACCTGCTTAACTCGATTAAGTCATCCAATTTGAAATCATGTGAAAATAGATCTAGGTCTCACGCATAGACAATAATCACCTCGGGATTACAATTCAACCTAGGTCTCACGCATAGGCAAAAAGTAATGGCGAGGGATTTCAATCCGATTAGACGGCATGACTTAAAATTGTGACAGGTATAGTATTTTGATAAAGCGTGTCAAAAAATGTATGAAAGAAGCATGCATTCTTCATTCGTAGCATAAGTTAAAACATTTCTTAACTTATAGTCTAATTTGTTTTATTTTATGTGTGTCGAGATGTCCATTTAGAGACTAATATATTACCTACATGAGATATCAATTAGCTTGGACATTACATAAATCAAATAACCGATAAAACCCTTTTAAGCGTTATTTATATAAAACAATAGTTTTAAGTTTCAAATCCAATTTAAACTTATATTAACTAAATCTAAGGATTTAGTTTCAAAAGTGGTATGTGTTTAATTTTAGGTTTTAAAAACCCATTTGCAAGTTATAACAATGCAACATACAAGAAAAATTAAAACACACAACCAAAATGTGCAAAACCTCAACCGATGAAAAACCTATGCTTGATCCCGTGAGCCATCACACGGACCAAGAGGGCAACTAAGGACGGGCCAACATAAACCCTTTACGGGCTCCCACTTTCTCCAAGACCATCAAGAGCAAGTAGAACCCACAAGAACATTCGAACACAAATCTGTCCGGAAAAACGCAGCAGCTTCGGGGCCCGAAACGTCATGGAAGGATTCTTCCCTAATCGAAACATCCTTCTGCAAAGTTGTGCCCCTACGTCTTATGGAACTTCAGCAACAACAATCAGCACAATCCGATGTGCCAAACTCCGGGAAATCCATTTTTCGTGCCTGCTGTCCAGCAGCTCCGAAAATGTCTTCTCGTCTTTAACTTTGTCGCCATTCGATTCCGAGCAATGGTTACAATTTTTGATAAAATACATTTATTTACAACTAAAGAAAGTAAAAATAATTGCCTAAACTATTACAACCCAAAAACTCGACAAATAATATAACAAGGCACACAAACGGTCAAGGTTTTCATCGGTTTTGCACATCAACATAATAATACAATATCATTAAGAGTGTTGGCTTGGTCCATGGTAAAAATGCATGTTTTACCATGGATCTAAAACACTTACAATAAGAAATAAAACAAGCCAACGAAAACGAAGAAAAACTACAATAATTAATCTACGATAAGTATATGTAACTTGTGGCTATAGGATCTTAAAATACATTATTCAAGACCCCAACGATGGTTAAAATTTTCAGAAAAAAACTTTAGTTTTAGCCACTTTTACATATACATGTTAATCATATGGCACATACGATGGCTCTGATACCACTGTTGGTGATTATGTAAAGAAACACAAATATATAAACATGTATAAGAACGCAGCGGAACAATCACCAAACAGGATCAACGTATTGCCAATATGATTAAACGAAGAATACAAATAACGATATACCTTTGTAGCGTGATTTGTACACTAATCCGGATCCACTTGTGTGCTCTTTTGAAACCAAGTATTCAATGGAGAATACCTCTAGAGTAGTCAACACTACACCTCCTTGATCACCACGGGATGCTAGTCCTCCTTAGTAACGGATCTTATAGCTTCGATTAGACGAGAAACAAGCTAGAAGATCAAAACGGAAAAACCCTAGAGAGGCCTAGGGGAGGGGCGCCGATTTTGGGAGAGAAGAAGGAGTATTAGGTTAAGCTTAATTAGGTCATTAACATCTCTATATATTAATGAACCCTAAAGCTTCCTTGGGCTTCTTAAAGGTTCTCCCTTCTAAATCTTTATGGGCGTAGGATTTAATTAAACGTAATACTCTTACTATTAACTTAAATCCAATACAAACCCATTAAGCCAAACTTAATGATTTGTGCCCATTTAATTACCCACGTTACTTAGGTTATTTATATAATGTAAATACAATAATTACATTATATTAAATGGTATCTCAGTGTATTGTGTGTGACCCTATAGGCCCACGTGTATCTAGCCATATAATTATCTATTATGACTTGAGCATATTCCAACAGAATCTTTGTGGATTTACATACGCTTTCAAGGTTAGATACGTAGTATAACATAAATAATAATACATACAAACTGTTTGGCTTTCCTTTTTACGTACTTGCTCTTCTTGTGTAATTCCAGATATGGATCTTGGAGATGTTTCCCGCAGCCGTTCAATATTTCAACAAGCGCACCGACAGATTACATAGGGGAACCTGTTGGGACCGGGGTCTTTCCCTAAATAGGCAGACTTGGATTGAGTTCTTTAGTCAATCTAGACATGTAAGTTCTTTTACTATGTTTACAATGTTGCATACGTTAGTCCCGCTTATTAATTTTTTTGTGTTTTATCATATATTTAGCCGTCGCTTGCGCCTTTCGAGGTCCTTGTTCTTACTGCCTACGAGAGGGACACGGCTTGGTACAGAAACAGCGTGGCCTTTATTGACAGAGAGGCGGCAAGGGTTCGACGTCCCTCTCCTTCCCCATCTGGGTCTAGTTCCTCATCTGACGAAGATGAGGAAGACGACGCGAGGCCCCCTTCCGATCGATATCAGCCGCCCCCTTCCGATCGATATCAGCCGCCCCCTTCCGATCCATATGAGGCGGCCCCTTCCTACTCCCATCAAGATCCGACACACGTCTACGGGCCAGTTCGGGGCAGTCATGAGGAGCTGTGGGACTACGTCCACGGGCCCCAAGACACACGTTTAAACAATCTGGAGGCATTCGTCAGACAGTTTCGCGCTGTTCATGTTAGTGTTTAACTTAATTTGTCGGCCACGATCTTTTAGTTTGCATATTAATATTACGTTCTAAATTTGTTTTAGCTGTCGAGTACGACGCCGATCCCCGCTCCGTTCGGACAGGGGGCACATGCAACGTTTGGCACCACATCCTATTCGTCAATCCCGGAGAGTGTAAGTCACACTGAGTAACCATTATAGTTATATGTTAGTTCCTAAATTTGTGGGACTAATAATGATCAATGTCACGCAGGTCGGGATGTCGGGGGCAGGGGGATATACATCCCAAATGCCGCCGTTTGGCACATCCTATTCGTCAATCCTGGAGAGTGTAAGTCACACTGAGTAACCATTCTAGTTATATGTTAGTTCCTAAATTTGTAACTCTTATAATGATCAATGTCATGCAGGTCGGGATGTCGGGTGCAGGGGGGGTACATAGCCCCATTTTCGACGTTCGGCACACCCTATTCGTCAATCCCGGAGAGTGTAAGTCACACTGAGTAGCCATTATAGTTATATGTTAGTTCCTAAGTTTGTAACTCTTATAATGATCAATGTCACGCAGGTCGGGATGTCGGGTGCAGGGGGGTACACAGCCCCATTTTCGACGTTCGGCACCACATCATTGACGGACCTCCTTGGCCTATTGGACGCAGACTATTACAGGCCGGAAATCCCGGGGTCGTCGTACGTCACACCGCCAGCTTCCACGCATACTGTAAGTTATTTTGGTCGTTTTGGTTTAATTGTGAACATGATGAAATTGTACTTAAAACATCTAATAACTTAATTTTCAGTCGATGGGGTCGGGACAACACTTTCGTCAGCCGTAAATTGTCGAGGACCACTTCTCGGAGCCGGAAGATGACCCGATGGATGTTGTAGATCCACAAGCGGAGGTGGCAGACCCGTCTAGGTCGGTTCGGGAGACTAAACGTTCACGCTTTTGGGGTTCCCCATGGACACGGCAAAAAAAAGACCACACCGCAACCTCAAAAGAAAGCAAAGGAAGTAGGAAAGAAAGCGGGAAAGAAGGGGGGAAAGAAAGCGGGAAAGGGAAAGATGGCTTCACAGGAGCATCTTCCGGCCTCAGATATATTGAACATGTGCCTGACTGGTGACCTCCCCAGCCTGGTATTCGTCCCTCTCCTCAACATGGACATCACCCCCTCGTTTTTCAAAGTATTGCTGGCAGATGACCCTTTGGAGTCTGAATTAGAGGATGTGGTTAGTATTGAAGTTTAACTATAGTCATATAATCAAATATTGTAATATTACATGTCTAACCATCTATTTTTTGTGTATAGCACATCGATTGTTGGTTCACCGTTCTCCAATGTTCCCGTCTACCAGACACGAGGTGGACCGTCATGCTCAGTAGTTTCTTTGCGTTCATGGTCCTTCAACATCAAGGTCCCGCCTCCGTGGCTAACTCATGCAATGGCATGGAAGGGGTGAATTGGCGGTATCTCGATACTGTATGTAAATCGTTTTACTCTTATTTTATTTAAGTTGTTTGGTTGCTAACTAAGTTGTCTAATATTGTAATATTTCAGGTGTACATCCCTATCTGCATCCATCCTAAACATTGGTTGCTCGGAGTGTTTGAACTTCCGCGTATGGTGATGACCATTTATGACAGCGACGCTGCCAATCTCTACACAGACGGTTTGAATGAGCGTCTTGCAATATTTAAAGCTGTGCTGCCGGAGTTCTTTCGCCGGATCGGGGATGTGGACCGTCGCGAAAAGTCAGTGCACTTGCGTCACAGGTTAGCCAATAATGCACCACAACAGCAAGGGATGAATGCGGATTGCGGTGTCTGGGTATGCCGTAATGCCAACATCTTGATTTCAGACGATGTGGTAGATTTACACCCTTCCCGCACCGAAGATGAGGCCAGGGAGTTTCGCGTACATATGGCGGAGACCATTTATGCGCATTGTCAAACACAACAACATTAGGTTGTTTATGTAACATTAAATAATTGTTATTTTTATTGTTAACTTATTTTGTTAAAGTATTGTGATTGAAGTTATAATTTTGTTTATTATTTTGTTAAAGTATTTAACTTGGAGCCTAAAAAGTGTGACAAAAACAGTAAAAACATGCAACAACACTTTACTCTCTCTTCTTATGTGGGACACGTTTCCACACCCATTTGGTTTTTGCTAATTTCATCCAATTACTCAACTTTGAGTATCGATATCTCATTCACACATACTCCGTTTTGGACGCATTATATATCGTTTCGAAGCTCTCATATAGGAGAACATAAACCTACTAAGAGTTAGTTATATATAACACACATATATATATATATATATATATATATATATATATATATATTTAAATGTGTCCAAAGTTTAGTAAAACCCATATTTTTACTAAAATTTTCCAACACCTAGTAAGTAGGTTTATGAAACTTGCGGTAATCCTAATACAGAGATTATTGGATGAACAAGCATTTATTTCTTGATTCACATGTGCATTAATCCTTAGACTACTTAAAGACTAATTCTCAGCCTAATGAAAGACCTTTATTCAAGAGCTGACTTCGTTTTGCAGACGAATCTTGCAATTACTTTTTCAGTCGAATCTTACAGGCTCTTTTGCAGACGAATATTGCAGTTACTTTTTCAGTCGAATCTTACAGGCTCTTTTCAGACGAATCTTGCAGTGAACTATTCAGACGAATCATGCAAGCAACTTTTCAGACGAAATCTTTGACCATATCCACATCCCTGATGAAGAACATACATTTTCACGGCTATAAGTAGATGGCATGATGAAGTAGTAATTCACAACTTGCTATCTATCTTTTATACATTCTCTTTACACCGTTTACAAACATTCTCTCGCTTTTCTTAACACTATGGCTGGAGGTTCAAGATCAAGGTGGAACAGGTCGGCGAATGGGGCTGGAACTTCACGTTCGGCAACCTACCAACCACTGAACGATGGAGCTCGCCGGAGTACCTGGAAGGTACCGGAAACAGACGAGGAGTGGAGAAACCATAGGCGAACTGCGGCCGATTATCCATTCACGGCTAAGGAGGCAGAAGACTGGGAGATGGCATGGGAGAATTACCACTTCGATAATGACAGGAAAAGCCCACCAATGTATCATTGTACCCAGCCGACGGGTCTTCCACAAAGTCAACGAATTACTCCCTTAGTGCAAAAATCCATTGATAAGGCGAACGCCGATATCGAAAAGGTAAAAGGTATGTGGAACCATAACAGGGGGATTCAGCAGGGGAAAATGGAGTATCTAACGGAGAAGAAACGGGAACTGGCCATGACTAGGGCTCACGTTCGAGAGCTGCAACGACAGATTAAGGGAGTAGAAGAGGAACTACAAGAAAGCGAAGACGACTACACGGGAATAGAGGACGTCATCAAGGAAAATGTTGACTTCATCACCGGAATCCAGGACGCATTCCAGTCATAGATTTCTTTGTTTACCTGCACTGTATCCGTTTCGGTTGGGAATATGATTTGCAATAACTGATCTTTTAATTAATTTCCTTATTAAATAACTTAAAATGGGGAAAACATTTTCTTTAATGAATTTCTATATTAAATACATTAAAATGGAAAGGAAACAATACATTAAAAACCTCAACTACATAAAATGATAACCTAAAAACTACAGGGACCAAAAATGTAATTTTTTGGCCCCAAACTTGAGGGGCCAAAAATGTAATTTCGGCTTACCGCGAGACCACCGCGGGGCACCTCCGCGGGCAGGGGCCAAAAGTGTACCGCAGACATTCTTGAAGGGCCTCCGCGGGACTTTTGGCCAAAGAGTCGTGACATACCAAAACCAAAATAAAATCAATCTAATCTAAAAAAAAGTTTAGCGTTACATACCAAAACATATCGAGACGTAATATCTAAAATTAGGCTTGTAAACGAACTGAACGTTCACCGAACCGTTCGTGAACCGTTCGGCGGGAAGTTCGTTTATGTTCGTTTATTTAATAAATGAACGAACATGAACATGTTTTTTTGTTCGTTTAGTTAAACGAACGAACATGAACAAATGTCTCGTTCGTTCATTTATGTTCGTTTATTTATGTTCGTTTATTTATGTTCGTTTATATTTTATATTATAAAATTTATATATAAATATTCATATGTGTAATTAAAATAAAACAAATGTATATTAGATGTTGGGCTTTCTTAACGTAATTTGGGAATTCTATTTTGGACCTTCATTACTTAAATTAGGACTTATATGTGGGCATTTTTAACCTAGTTTACATCCCTACCATTGTTCGTTTGTTTATGCTTGTTCATTTAAGGCTGTTCATTTATGTTTATTCGTTTAAGGTTGTTCATATATGTTCGTCCGTTCGTTTATGTGCGTTTACGTTCGTTTAGCACTTAAACGAACGAACACAAACGAACACGAACACACCCATTTCTTAAACAAACGAACACGAACACCTAAGATTTTGTTCGTTTACCGTTCGTGTTCGTTCATTTGTTCGGCTAAGTTAAACGAACGAACACGAACAAGTCTCCGTTCGTGTTCGTTCGGTTCGTTTACAAGCCTATCTAAAACCATCTCGAGTAATATCAAACTCATATCGAGTAATTGTATTTAAATTTGAAATCCAAAATACATACTAACATCCCAAAAATATTAATTTTAGATTTTAAACCTAGTTAGAAAATAGGAATTACAAATTAGTGGAAGAGTCCGAGGGAAGAGAAACATCGAAAATCAAACGATGCAGTTGTGGGAACAAGAACTTAACGTAAATGAGAGCCTTAATGAATCTTGGTTCGGTAATAGAGGTTGCCCCCTTGCATACTCCATCCACAATGGCTTTCGCACATGCCTCCGCCCCCATTGAAGGATATACATCCTCCAGATCCTATCAATATAATAAAATATTTTATTTCATCAATTAATCCCTATATTAATATTTATGACAAAAAAAAATCCTGATTAATATCGTAGCAGATATTGGTATTTATCAAAAATATTTATAAAATATATTTTATTAAATAATTTAATTATAAAAGGAAATTAAATGAATTAATAAAAGGGCTTACGTTTTTTAGACGAATACCAACCCCACTGGCTGAATACTTGGCTGTAATGAAGCTTGTTTGTATGAATCCAAGCGTCAAAATTGTTATGGTGATTGTTGGAGACACCTCGTATCTAAGGGAATCGTAGAAGCTGATCAATGCTGCTTTACTTGCCTGAATGTCAATTAATCCACAACCTCATATTATATATATATATATATATATATATTATATATAGGGGCATGTTCAAACCAGAAGATAAACCTTATGCGAGAATGCGAGAAGTGTGTAATCATATATGATACACAAGCATATATATATATATATATATATATATATATGTATGTATAGCTCAATTTAATTTTCTTGTATGTACAAGTTTATATGGTCATGATGGTTACTAGGGTGTCTCTATTTTTTAAGGTTTTTCCCTGAATTCTTCTCTCTTTTTCGTTTATATTCATTTAGGTTCGTTTGTGTTCGTTTGTTTAGCTCATGAACGAACATAAACGAACACGAACACACAAATTTTTTTAACGAACAAACATGGACACAAAAAAATGTTGTTCATTTACCGTTCATGTTCGTTTAAATTAACCGAACGGACATGAACAAATCTCCGTTCATACTCGTTTGGTTCGTTTACGTTCCTATATATAGACGAATGAAAAGCCAGACATAAAATGAAACTCAAAAGAGGTTATTGAAGTTTACATTGTAGAAGCCGCCTTTGGGTAGGTTCAACAATCCGGCGGATGAGGCATTAACGATGATCTTGCCTTTGGTTTTCTTGAGGTGTGGGATTGCAAATTGAGTTGTATAAACCGATCCCCAGAAGTTTATATCCTGCATATATATAATCCATTCAATTATCTTCACTACAAGAAACAGGAGATAAATATAGAGATGACTTTTGTGCGTTAAGTAAAAGATTGATCGATGATATATACCATTACAGGTTTGAATTTGGTGACATCAATGTCTATCGAGTAATAGGGTCCGATTCCTGCATTCGCTACCAGATGATCCACTGCCAAATTAAAGGATCCTTTGATATAATTCGTAAAAGTTTGGGTGAAAAATTTATGAACAAGTACTTGATTTGGAGAATATATGTATATATATATATATACAGAGAAAGGTTCGGGGGAAAACCTCACAAAAAATGAAAAATTGAGGAACACCTGGTAGTCCATCATCTATACGGTATACACTTATGCATAAAAGTAAATTAAGTTATTTTTTTTTGTTTTTACGCACAAGGCATTATGCATATGCACGTGTGTATATTACAAATTACTTGTATGCAAAAGTGCATACCTTCCAGATGAAGGGCTACCAGGTGTTCCTCAAGTTTTCCAGTTCTTTAGGTTTTCTCCTGAAGAGAGAGGGGAGGGGAGGGGGGGGGGGGGGGATGGTTATAGAGGAAGGATCAAACGAGACATTAACTATTTAAAAGAACACGGAAAACAACAAAATCATTAGTGATTTTACATTAACGTGCAAAAAAGCCACTCGGAGCTGAAGCCGCGGCCAAAGTCTTTTTTCCGTGCATTAATGTAAAATCACTGATCTTGTGTTCTTTTAAATAGGTATTGTTCTCGTTTGAACCCGATAGGGTTACTCACAACGACCAAAATGTGTAACCGTGTCATCCACGAACATCCTACACTCGTCGACCTTTGACACATCGGCAAACAAGAAAAAAACATCAGGAGAGCCGAGTTCACGAGCTCTTTCTGCCACTTCCTCCAGTCGAGAACGAGCTTCTTTTATAGCTATAATGGCTAGATACGCACCTCTTTTCGCATATTCGTATGCCATCAGCTGCCATTTATATATAATCAAATTAATGAAAAAAAGCTTTCTCTAAAAATTAAATAAAAGATGCATCACGAATTCATGATTTGAAGTTTACGAACCTCTCCGAGTCCGGACGAAGCACCGGTGATCAAAACGACTTTTCCGGCCATGTTTTCCGACGGCCGGAAACATGATCGGAGGGTGGTGATGAGCTCCCAAGTGAAAAGCAATGGCGAAAAGACGAGCAAAAGTAGAATGGAGAAGTAGAAGACAAGTGCATCTGTGAACTTGTTATTGAAGAGAGCTTCATACATGGCTACACACACAATATCGGAATATATTTTTTTTAATTATAACAAATAACGGGGGAAGATTGCATTTGTATAAATAGCCGCCGGTCCCTCTACGTTTACGTTAATGTCTAGGCTTAGAGCATCCACAACAAGGATTTCATAACAATTTCATATGGATTGCAAATGTGACACGTAGGATTGCAAAATTAGAAATTGTAGTGGTTGTGAGTATGCTTGCAAAATTAGAAATTGGTTTTGGTAATTTGCAAATGTCAAATCAATACTTTTTGATGATGTAGCAGTGAATAGTATATGAAATTGTATGGAATAATTTCTAAATTAGAAATTGCTTTATGTCAAATCATGTTTTGTGATGTTTTGTGATGTTTTGTAGAAAGTATTTAATTGTAGTTTTGTAGAGAGTATTTAATTATAGTTATTTAATTAATAAAATATTTCATATTAAATTATAGTAAAGAGTATTTAATTGTAGTGTTGTTGTTATTTGATTAAATATAGTTTTTTATGATGAGGTGTCACATTTGCAATTGGGTGAAATTTTCATTGTTGTGGGGTATAATTTCAAGATAATTGCAAAGCTGATGTGACGCTGATGTGGCTCATTTGCAATTGGGATGAAATTTCATTGTTGTGGATGCTCTTACGGCATCTTCAATTGATCACACTATATTTTACACCAAATTCTAAAGGTAGTATAAAAAATAGTGTAAATTTTAGTGTTAATAGTAAATTTTGATAAACGAGAATTACAAACATAAGACTCAAGAACTTAAGAGAATACTCTCTAAAAAATGAATTTTATCGAATAATTTAACTTATTACAACTGAAAAATAAAACCCTATTTATAATCGAAACTAGGAAACAATGATTACGAAAATAAAACTAATCATAATCTTATTGGGAAAAGAAAAAGATAAATAATAAACTAAATGGATAATAATCAAAGGGAAAAGGAAGTGGAAATAGCGAGGCCACGTGATGTTACCGCATAGCACCAAACTCGCTTCGGCTTCTCTTAGGCCATCCGTACCCATGGGTTCAAACCTTTTGAACCCTCAATGCCACATCAGCTCCACATCAGCTTTCCACTTTGAACCCTCTTCAACCTTTTGAACCCTCTAATCCCGTACCCCAACCTTTTGAACCTTTTGAACCCACATGCCACATCATCTAATTTTTTAATAAAAAATCATAACATTCATAAAAATAAAAATAAAATTACAAAATAATTATAAAAATTACAAAATAAAATTAAAAATTACAAAATAAAATTAAAAATTACAAAATAAAATTAAAATTGCCAATTATGTTTTTGTCGAATTCTCTCTTTTCTCGCCAAAGTAACCTGCAAAGCAGCTCCCGTAAGGTGATCGTGCGGGGCAAGGAAAAACTCGCAGTCTTTTTCATATTGCCTTTCTAACTCGATTTCATACTTTTTTTGTTCGATATCACACTTTTTTTGTTCGAGTTCAAGTTTTTTCATTTTGTAATCAAACGTATCTTCAAATTTATTTCGCAAGTCACTTATGTCGGAGTGATAGCGGTTGTCGTCCGTACTACTCGTTGCTGCCTTTTTTCCCTTGTTTCTCCCGATGGGTCGATCCACGCCTTTGCTAAAGCCGTTTCCTCCTCTCTAGTCCACTGTTGTCGAGTGGCTCTTTTTTCAAACTTTTTCTTTTGTCGTGACGGGTTTGGGCTTGGTTGTCGATCCGGGGATGATTGTTGTGTGGAGATCGTATGTGGTGTTTCCGGAACAATCTCTTCAAGATTGATTCCGGTGTTGAAAGCGGGTTGAGGAAGTTCAAAATTTGGAGGCGCAAAACCTTGTAGGATCATGCCTTCACGAGACATTGGATGAATAGATTGTGGGAAACCAACGTTCGGGGCATATTGCGGATAATAAGGATTATATGGAGTTTGTTGCGGAAAATAAGGAGTTTGTTGAAATGGTTGGAAACCAACGTTTTGGGTTTCTTGCGGTGAACCCGAGCTCGTCGATCGGTTACTACGGGGTGTGGGTGGGGTGTTTGAATTCATGATGAGAGAATTTAGAGAATTGAGAGTGAAAAATGAATTGAGAGAATTTAAAGGATTGAGAGAATTGGTGTGAAAAATGAATGAGATTTGAGGTTAATTTATAGGGTTTGGAAATATAGAAAAAATGACCGTTTGGATTTTTGAATTATTACCGTTTGGAATTAAAAAAAATGAAAAAAAAAATAATTATATTCGGGTATGCGGGCTGGGGAACCCGAGCCTCGAGCCCGCGCCCCTTACCCGCTCGAACCCGCTTCATCCGTACCCGCTACCCGCCAACCCGCGTGGTGAACCCGAGCCCGAAGCCGCTCCGGTACGGAAGGCCTTAGAGCATTTACAATGGTGAAATTGTATGAATGATTTGAAAAAAATAAAAATTTATAAAAAATTGTTGGGTCCACCATAATATACTTTATCTCTCTTTTGCCTCTCACATTTATTTTTTTAAATACTTGAGAAAAATCAAGTTTTTGATAAGTAAAGTCTTTTTCAAGTTTTGTATCCAATTGTCAAGCATTTTTCAAGTCATCTTCAAACCATCTTCAAACAACCATTGAAGATGCTCTTAGGAGTAACAATTTATTTCTCAATCTTTATTGCAACTCTACCTATATCAAAAATAGTTAATATCATTTTATTTAATTTTAATCATGGTAAAAGTAATTGGAAAGAATGCTTTTACTTGGGTCATATTGAATTATTGAGCAGTAAAGTCAATAGCCAATACTCAGGATGTCATGAATTGGTCCATAAATACTCCGGAATTTGATTTCAGAAGTTTGTTGTATTAGAAAATACTAGTTGAGTACCCACGCAATGCGGCGGGGATGTTAAAGTTCTATCAAGATACATTTAAGTTTTAAACATAAAATTTTGCAAAATATTTGGTGGTTCATATATTGTATTAAAAGTTTTTCACAATGCGACGGGATATATTGTAGATTAAAAAAATGAAAACTTAATGCAATTTCTTATCCAAAAAGTCTAAATTTTTGTTTAAACAAAATAGAAATTACAATCATGCTTTAATCATATACAACCATCACTCAAAGCTTCTCGATAAACCACAATTGATGTGTAAACTCCCTTTGGTTTGAACTTTTTGGTATATCATAATAGTTTGTTAATCATTGTGCACCAAACCATCAGCACTGCCTAAGGGCATCTCCAATGTATTTATGTATTTTACTCTTTATTATAAAGAGTAAAATAGAGAATGTGTTAAATCTTCTCCAATGTATTACTCTATTTTACTCTTTAAAAGAGAATATTCTAAGTATATTCTCTTTTATTTTGATTACATATATTTTCAATAATACTCTTATATTTATTAACTTTATAAATTGCATCCTTATATTTTTTATTTTCGCAATACCCTTATATTTATTAACTTTATCATATCATTTTAACAACGTTATAATTCATATTTAGTTGGATAAATTTAAATTAATTTAAAACTTAAAAGATAAATCTAAATCTAATTTTATTAAAATTGGTATTAGACAACAAATAAAATAAAAATACAAGAATCTAAAAAATAGAAGGGTCATTTGTAATTTTAGAAGTTAGAAAAAAATAGAGAGTAGTGAATAGTAACTCTTTATATATATAGAGTTACTATTCACTTCTCTATTTTAGAGAGTAAAATAGAGAGTTTATTGGAGAGGATATAAAGAGTAAAATAGAGAGTTCATTGAAGATGGTCTAACCCCTAATCCAATTTCGTCTAACAATTGTCCTATCCAAAGTCCAAACACACTGAATTATATATAAACTTAAAAATGGGCCATATGTTGGGTAAACTATAAATGGGCCTATTACCCGAACCCGATAACCGTTTAAAGTAATCAATCGTCGATTTGAGAAATAGGAATCGATCCACTACTTCATTTTTTGACCTAGGGTTTTCTTTCATGGCGTACTCTGCTCTCATCTTCATTCTCTATCTCCCAAGATCACCACCAAGCTCTCTGCTTCTGTATCACCCCGTTCATCATCGTTCGTCAAATCGACGTCAAATCCCCAAATTTCGTCTTCCTCTCGAAATTTTCAAGTTTCATAAATGATTTAATAATCTGTTTGTTGGATTTTTAATTTTAATATATTTTCTCTAAAATGAATAATCATATTTTTTTCAAAATAATTATATATTTTTCAGGCTTAATTAAAGAAAGAAAAGGAATTTAATTAATTTTTTAAATAAAAAAAGATTTGAGTTTAAGTTGTTAAAGAGATAGGAAAAGATAACTACGATAATTAATTTTTAGTTTTATTGCTTAAATATAGGAAGAAAAGGAATATAATTAATTTTTTAAATAAAAAAAGATTTAAGACTTCAAGACTTTTGAAAAAATATCATGTGATTGTAATTAATTGTTTTTATATTCATGTAATCGCATTAATTGTTTTTATTAAATTATAGTGTATTATATGAATTTTTTAACTTCTATAAACTGTTTTTTCGATTTTTTTCATGTTCATAAACTGTTTGTTTGAGTTTTATAAATTATTTTTTCAAAAACTTCAAGATTTTTATGTTTCATAAATCGTTTTTCGAAATTTTCAAGTTTCATAAATGATTTAACAATTTGTTTGTTGGATTTTTAAGTTTAATATATTTTTCTCTAACATAAATAATCATATTTTTTTTTCAAAATAATTATATATTTTTTCAGGCTTAAATAAAGGAAGAAAAGAAATTTAATTAATTTTTTAAATAAAAAAGATTTGAGTTTAAGTTGTTTGAGAGATAAGAAAAGATAACTACAACAATTAATTTTTAGTTTTATTGCTTAAATATAGGAAGAAAAGAAATATAATTAATTTTTTAAATAAAAAAAGATTTAAGACTTTAAGACTTTTGAAAATATATCATGTGATTGTAATTAATTGTTTTTATATTCATGTAATCGCATTAATTGTTTTTATTAAATTATAGTGTATTATATGAATTTTTTAACTTCTATAAACCGTTTTTCGATTTTTTTTCATGTTTATAAACTGTTTGTTTGAGTTTTATAAATTATTTTTTCAAAAACTTCAAGATTTTTATGTTTCATAAATCGTTTTTCGAAATTTTCAAGTTTCATATATGATTTAATAATCTGTTTGTTGGATTTTTAATTTTAATATATTTTTCTCTAACATAAATAATCTTATTTTTTTTTTCAAAATAATTATATATTTTTTCAGGCTTAAATAAAGGAAGAAAAGAAATTTAATTAATTTTCTAAATAAAAAAGATTTGAGTTTAAGTTGTTAGAGAGATAAGAAAAGATAACTACAACAATTAATTTTCAGTTTTATTAAAAATAATAATAGAAAAAGCAGAATCAGCATGCTTAAATAAAGGAAGAAAAGGAATATAATTATTTTTTTAAATAAAAAAAGATTTAAGACTTTAAGACTTTAAGACTTTTGAAAATATATCTTGTGATAGTAATTAATTGTTTTTATATTCATGTAATCACATTAATTATTTTTATTAAATTATAGTGTATTGTATGAATTTTTTTAACTTCTATAAACCGTTTTTTCGATTTTTTTCATGTTCATAAACTGTTTGGTTGAGTTTTATAAATTATATTTTCAAAAACTTCAAGATTTTTATGTTTCATAAATCGTTTTTCGAAATTTTTAAGTTTCATAAATGATTTAATAATATGTTTGTTGGATTTTTAATTTTAATATATTTTTCTCTAAAATGAATAATCATATTTTTTTCAAAATAATTATATATTTTTCAGGCTTAAATAAAGGAAGAAAAGGAATTTAATTAATTTTTTAAATAAAAAAAGATTTAAGTTTAAGTTGTTAGAGAGATAGGAAAAGATAACTACAATAATTAATTTTCAGTTTTATTGCTTAAATATAGGAAGAAAATGAATATAATTAAAAGAAAAAGATTTAAGACTTTAAGACTTTAAGACTTTTAGTCTATATGCTTTATAAGATAGTATAGATATTTAGGATAGTTTACTATTTACCTAACACTTATTGGGTAAGCGTTTACTTGTAAGTGTCGTCATCTCTTATCTTATCGGGTAACGTTCTCGACCATTAGAATGGATATATTGATGGTAAGCGTCTATCTCTCGATAAACACTTACCGGGACAAGAGTCGTCACCCTCAATTACCAATTTTTTTACAAGTGAAAAACGTCAAAACCAAAATCAAAATTTACTACTTTAAATGCCTACTTTTAAATCTAATTTGACTAATTTTTTACAAATGTATGCAACTATCTAAAACATTGATCTTGGTTAAGATTTCTGATAACATACATGGAATCAAAAATATATGTCTTCCCTTCTATTCTATTTTCGCTATAACTAGAAAAAGTTACAGGTTATATCACTATATATATTAAAAAATACAGTCATTAATTGTTCTAAAACCTGACAAGATTAAGGGGTCGTAACTAAAAGCGTACCGTGTAAGCGCTTACCTGCAATAGAGTCGCCCTCACTTACCTTATCGGATAACATTTTCGACTATCAAAATGGATTGTCGGTAAACAACTTTTAGCCGGTAAGTGCTTTCCGGGTAGGAGTATTCTCCCTCATTTACTGGGTGAGAGTCTCGGTCCTTGCTATCCCTTTTAACGAGTAAGAGTCTCGATCCTTGCTATCCTTTTTACCGGGTAAGAGTCTCAATCCTTGCTATCCCTTTTACCGGTTAAGAGTCTTAGTACTTGCTATCTCTTTTACAGGGTAAGAGTCTCTGTACTTGTTATCACTTTTATCAGGTAAGAGTCTCGGTACTTGTTATCCCTTTTACCAGGTAAAATTATAGGTTTTTTCATTATGACCCGAAAGGCAAGTAACACTATGTAAGCACTTGCCCTTGTAGTTTTAAGTGTTTGATAAACGAAGTTCCTTGGGGTTATTTATCAAACATTAACCGGGTAAGTGTTTACCAGTTCAATTACCTTATCGAGTGAGCATATAAATGACATAATCTTTATCCAATAAGAGGAAGACAAAGATTAATCTTCACTTATTTTGCATTTGTCCCCAGCATTTTTAAGATCGTCTTCGTCTCTTTTACTAACAATCATTAAGTTTTTCTACTAACTTAATTTTCAAATTCCACTTGGGTCTCTATTATAAAAACGGTCAACTCTCTCAAGGACAAAGACATTGGTCTTTTTTTCTGTAAGAAAAAGGTGGGCGATAGTGTTTTGACTGTATTTTGAGATGATGGTTGGCTTGGGGATTCGTCTTTTAAATTTTAATTTCCTAGAGTTTACGCTTTAGAATTGGATAAGTCGACGAATGTTAAGTCTCGTTTGGAGTTAGGGTGTTGGGATGTGTGTTTTCGAAGTACCCCGAGAGGTGGGGTTGAGGCTGCCCAATTTTGTGAACTACAAACAAATTGTGTCTACCTTTGTGCCCTCCAGTCAAAAGGATAGATGGATGTGGTTGTTAGACGGGTCGAGTGATTATTCGGTGGCTTTGGCTAGGCGTTTAATTGATTCTAGTCATTTGGAGGTGGATTATCATTCTACTAGATGGAATAGACTTGTTCCCATCAAAGTTAATGTGTTCGTGTGACGGTTGCATCTCAATCGGCTCCCTACTGGGATAAATTTGGATAAAAGAGGTATCGATGTTTCGCCTCTTTTATGCCCAAATTGTGATTTGGGATGGAGGACTGGAGTCATCTTTTCTTCTTATGTTCTATCGCTAAAGAGTTATGGGTTCTTATTGGTCGTTGGTGGCAAATGGATATCCCGAATCTTCATTCTTATTCCGATTGGATCTCTTGTTTGACTCAATTCAATTGAAGAAGAAGTTTTTTCTTTTGTGCTTTGAGGCCGTTATGCTTACACTTTATGGTCTACATGGGTTTTTCAGATATTCTCTTCGGCAACCCAAAGCCAAAGAAGGCGGCGATTTTTAAGAACATTATTGTTGGGTCATCAAGATTTGAAGATGACCTCATGATCTCCTTTTATACCTTGAAAAACATTTTATACTTAGAGAAATTTTGGATGCATGGTTCTTTGTAATGGCTTGTACAAGATAGCAAATGTTTGGTGAAGTCAAAGATCAACCAAAGTCAAGATTAAAGATTCTCTCATTGTGGAAGTGAAAGATCTTTTCTCAACACATACAAGTCATTGTCCACCGATGGTGTTCTCACACATCGGTGGACATATCTCCACCAAAATCTCTCTCTGTTTCGGCCAAAGAATCCCACCAATGGAAGTCCAATTTCGGTGGGATCTCAAAGAAGTCTCAAAGATGCTTTCTCCAAAGATGATGTCACATATCCCAAAGATGATGTCACATATCTCAAAGATGTGTCACATATCTCAAAGCTATCATTGGTGGGATCTCAAAGAAGTCTCAAAGATGCTTTCTTCAAAGATGTGTCACATATCCCAAAGCTATCATCGGTGGGATCTCAAAGAAGTTTCAAATATGTTTTCTCCAAAGATGTGTCACATATCCCAAGTTTCCTTCGGTGGTGTAATCTTTAGAAGACAAATTGAGAAGATATTTTCTACATGGATAAAGTGACATTTTGTCTTATTATCCATTACCATGCAAAGTCCTTTTCCTCTGCATGGGCTCTTCTGACTGTACCTTGTAAAAGGTGACAAGGACTTCACAACTCTCCAGAAGTCAACATCCTCAGCAAGTGTGAAGATGACAAGTGTCCCAAGCATTCAATGCTTGCACACTCCTTGTCGCTATAAAAGGAAGACCTCTCCATGCAGAAAAGATTAACATCTTGAGAGACTTAAAGATTACTGTGTGCTCCTAAATATTCTACGCAAACTGGAAGATTTCTCTCAGTGCAAGAATTTCCAGTTTGCCTCAAAAACTTATAACTTTGTTCTAAGTGTTCTTAGTTGTTTTTGATAGTATACTTTATGTAAGATTGTTAGAATAGTTTATCTGTTCTTTTCCGCAACAGTCTTAAGTTTTCTATGTGTAATTCTTGTTGAAAGATTTTCAATAATAGAATTAGAATTGTGAAAATTTTGAGTATTGTATTCAACCCCCCCCCCCCCCCTTCTACAATACTTGTTATAGCCATCTGGGACTAACAAGTGGTATCAGAGCAGGAAGTTTAATTCATAAACTTGATCTGCAATGGCTGCTTCTTCTTCCAAAAATGAAGCTTTTTCTCAAAACACCTTTTCTGAAAACGGCTCTATAGCCAAACCTCCCAAGTTTAACTCCAACAACTTTTCTTTGTGGAAAAGCCGGATGATGCTTTTCATGGAAGGAATGGATAGTAGATATCCAACTATTCTCAGTGAGGGACCCATAGTCCCTAAAGTTTCGTCTCGCTATGAAACCAAGAAATCCGGTAAGAAAGTTGTTGGCAAAGATGATTCTGATGATTCCTCTGATGAAGAAAAATCTGATGTTAATGGTCGTTACATTCTTAAAAATCCTAAGAAATATACTGCTGAGGAAAAACGACTTGTGTCTCTTGATTCTAAAGTTAGAACCATCATTGCTCTCTATCTTCCTGATGAAGTGTACCACTCTCTGGTAAATCTCTCTACTGCCAAAGAGATGTGGTCCACTCTATGTGTTTTGTACGAAGGTACAAATGAAGTTAAAAAGAGCAGAAAGATTAGTCTTGTTAGAAAATTTGAACTCTTTTCTTATGAGAAAGAAGAATCTCTCTCCAACTACTATAATCGCTTTAACAGTCTTCTTAATGACTTAAAGCTGTTAGGTAGAGTATATGACAATGAGGAAGTCCTGTGCAAATTTATGGACTGTCTTCCCGATTTTTGGGAAAATATCTGTACTTGTATAAAGACAACCAAGGATCTTGATCATATGCCTCTTACTGTTCTTTATGGAACTCTTTTCAACTATGAGCAGACGAAGTTGCAAAGGTATATAAAGAGCTCTTCTCTAGCTCTCCTAAGTGACTCTTCCAAAAAGACTAAGTGTTTTCCAAAATTCACCTACCCATCTGACTCTGACCATGATAGTCAAGAAGATCCCAATGATCATTCAGAGGCATATCTTAGTGATGCTAAGGATGAATGTGAGGAAACTTCTGTTGATAAATTATCTGATGAAATGGTCATGTTGGATGGGCACTCTAAATCCAAATCTCATCTCTCTTCTGGAAAATCTAAGTTTGGTAGAAAATCATCCTCTTCTCTCTCCAAACACTCTTCTTTGGACAAATCTAATGAGGAATGTTTTAACTGTGGTAAAAAGGGTCATTTTGCTTCTGAGTGTAGAAGTAGAAACCTTGAAAGACCCAAAATTGCTTCCTACCGATTTTCCTCAAAATCTGGAGGATCTTCCAAAAATTTCGGCCAATCTCTCTCTTCTGCAAATTCTGACCGGGCTGAAAGATACAAAGAAAAATACAAGAGAGAAAAGGAAAGAAATGAAAAACTTGTCAGAAGAGGAAAGGGTCTGCCTGCTAAAACTCATGATTTGGCAGATGAACCCACATCTGAAAGCGAATGACTCCTCAACTGCTCTTGTATCAGCTAAGTGATTCTCCTCCTCATCACAGGTACATCCATTTCTATCTCTCTCTAATGCTAAAAAGATTGAAGCATTTAATTCTTATCTATTGTCTTTAGATGATGCATCATTCTCTTCTAACTCATGCAAAATATTTTCTAACTCTGAAAAAAAAGGAAAGTTTCCGTGTGCCGATTTTTTATTAAAAAGAAATCCTCCAATTTTTTTAATAATACCTATGTGACTTCTCCTACCGATTTTCTTCACAGATCTGTATGTCTCAAAATGTCCTTTTCAAAGGAAAAGTCTTTGGTCCTCCCAAAATTTGAAAAAGAAATTTTAGGTGCTGCACCCCAAATCTTTGATACCTCATCAAATTCTTTGAGCAAAAGTAAGGAAAATTGTCAAGTTTCTAAAAAGATTTTTCCTCATAGAAAATGCTATATCTGTGGTGATACTTCTCATTTTGCCAAAGACTGTCCGAAAGAAAGATTGATCTAAGTGACACCAATTCTGTTTCTTCTAACCCAAAAGGACCCACCACCAAATGGGTACCTAGAAAATACATTCTTTGTGATTGCAGATTTTGAGCTGGACAGATGGATCTATGTGGATAAGTGAGAAAGTTGACAAAACCTTAGAATTCTTTTCTCTCATGACTCATAAGCATGATGATGTCATTCTCATGACATCACCATCTCCAATCTCCAATCTCCTAAATCCATTTCTATCTTGTGGCTGAAACCCTTACACCACCGAAGTTGCTTTCTACCGACATTTTTCATATACCATCATTTCCCATACCACCTACACCCCTTTCCCACCATACATCTCACCTTACATTTTCTCATCCACCACCTTTTTACATCATTATTTTTTGTGTGTACCAACAATCTCATCCACCACCTTTCTACATCATTTTCTTTTTCAAGAGCATCTCATCATCACCGATCACTTGGCAAACATCACCGACCCCACACCATAAGACCACCACCGGCCCATTTTCCACTTCACTTGAAAGTGGCCACCGAGATCACGTTCCTCCCAACAACCAAATCTCACCGAACATCACCCCTACCGAAAACTCTCCACCGATTTCTAGGCCACCAAAACTACTCCTCACTAGAACCTACTTCCTATGTGATTTTTTTTTCTCAAGATTTTCTCTCTCTTAATGGTGATTCTCCTACTTCACCAAATCTCAATCTTTTTGGGTCATCAAAAATTGGAAGATGAAATTCCAATCTTTTCTTCTCTTTGAAGATTTTCTCCATAATGCCTTAGAAGACTTTCTCCACTCTCTGCTGAAGATGTCTTAGCAGATTTCCCTCAACCTCTTCAAAAAAATTTCACCGAATTTTTGTCTAACTCTTGCAAATTTTCGGTAGGAATGTTTAAAAAAAAATCCTACCGATTTTCCTACCGAAAATTGTCAATTTTCGGTGGGAATGCAAAAAAAAAAATACTGATTTTCCTACCGAAAAACCTACCGAAAATTGGCAATTTTCGGTGGGAATGCAAAAAAAAAAAAATCTCCAGATTTTTCTACCGAAAATTGCCAATTTTCGGCCGATTTTTTCATTTACTCTTGGTGTTTTTCCTGCGTCGGCCGCTGAGGGGGAGAATTCATCTGAGGGGGAGCAACATCAACCCTCAGTACTCATATCCAGCGACCAACTTGAAAAAAATGAGAAAATCGACGGACCGGTCAAGGGGGAGCACATCAGTCCGGGCGGATCTAACTGAGGGGGAGAAACACAAAACCGACTAATCTACTGAGGGGGAGCAAAACAAAGACAAAGGATGTTGATGCTGAATAGGAAGAGATGAATATGCCAAAAGAAAGAAAGAAAATGCAAGAGACTGGCAGAAGCATCCTGAGGCTGATTCACTCAAACTTAACCCTCCTCAAAGTTTGTCACTATAATGGGTTGTCTCCTATCAAAACCCACAGATTCTCTTGGCTGAAATCTTTTGGAGTAAGTGAATGACTTGAAGATTTGAAACATCTGAAGAAAAGCAAAAGTGCCTGAAAGATAAAGTTCTTCAACACATCAACAGGCTGCTGATCAAAATGAAGAATCCTCAAGCCAGACACAAGTTTCAACTCGCCCCTCCAAAGATGCAAGTAATATTCATTCTGTTCATACTGTTTATACTTCTTTCTTTTTCCTTTCAATTATTTGTACAGCTATACCTTTTTTATTTTTTTCTTATATGTAAATATCATATATACATACACACACAAAAAAAATAATAAAAAAAATATAAAAAATGGACTGTGTGAAAAAGAACCCAAAAAAGTAAAGAAGGGTCAATATGCATTATTCACTGTCTTACTCATGTTTTTTTAAGTATGGATGTCATCATCAAATAGGGGGAGATTGTTGGGTCATCAAGATTTGAAGATGACCTCATGATCTCCTTTTATACCTTGAAAAACATTTTATACTTAGAGAAATTTTGGATGCATGGTTCTTTGTAATGGCTTGTACAAGATAGCAAATGTTTGGTGAAGTCAAAGATCAACCAAAGTCAAGATTAAAGATTCTCTCATTGTGGAAGTGAAAGATCTTTTCTCAACACATACAAGTCATTGTCCACCGATGGTGTTCTCACACATCGGTGGACATATCTCCACCAAAATCTCTCTCTGTTTCGGCCAAAGAATCCCACCAATGGAAGTCCAATTTCGGTGGGATCTCAAAGAAGTCTCAAAGATGCTTTCTCCAAAGATGATGTCACATATCCCAAAGATGATGTCACATATCTCCCAAAGATGATGTCACATATCTCAAAGCTATCATTGGTGGGATCTCAAAGAAGTCTCAAAGATGCTTTCTTCAAAGATGTGTCACATATCCCAAAGCTATCATCGGTTTTAATATTCGAAAAAATAAGTTTGTTTCATATTCATATTTATTCGCTTTTAATCGCATATTAAATGTATAAAATTAAAGGTCAATATGGTTAATTGGTCAAAAAAATAAAAAATATTCGTTCGATAGTGGGGTCTTCAAACCCATAACATTTGTGTTCATTTTGTAGGTTTTGATGAACGGTTATAATGGTATAATTTATAAAAAAAGAAAAACATATTTGTTTAATGTATTTTAGTTTATGTATGTTGATATGATAAAGATGTAAAATGAAAAATGAAAGAAGAATGAATATAAAGTAAATTAAATAACTAATTATAATGGTATAAAGTGTAATTTAAAAATAAAAAATAATTTTATTTTTAATTATCTTGTTGGACGTTGGAGGTTTTAAAACTTTTAAACTCGTACATGATGTACTGAAATTTGTACTTCTTAAAAATTCAAGAATAATCGTAACTGTAATTATTTTTAAAGAAGTATAATAGATAAATATAGATAAGAGCGAAAAATGTACAAGTTTAAAAAAATCTCGGTACGTCATTCTTGAAAAATCTTGATACGTATTTATGATATTTCACAATATTATTAAGTAAAAAAAATATTCAATGATAAACTTATTTTAAAATTATTGACGAGAATATTGTAATAATATAATTTGTAAAAAAATGCATTTATTAATATGTTTTAGTTAAACAATGATTATGTATTTTTAATATTATAAAAGTGTAAAATGAAAATGAATAACGTAAGTGATATAAAACAAATTAATTTGTACATGTTCATGATATTTAATAATATGATTAAATCCAAAAATATTCAATATTGAGCTCATTTCGAAGATATTGACGAGATGATTACAATGGTGTAATTTGTAAAAAAAGAAATGTAATTTTTAATGCATTTTAGTTCATATACATTATTTATGTTTATATGATAAGAGTCTAAAATGAAAAATAAAAAAGTAATGGATTAAAAGTAAACTACATACCTAATTATAAGGGTAGTAAATATAACGTATAAATTAAAAAAAAAATTGATTTAAGGAGAGATTTAAGGAAGAGTGAATGTAGATGTAATAATTGAACTTATAATGTAAACTGTGTCTAGATATATGTTTAGACGGAAAAATATTAAAATTGTCTCACCAAAAAACGACACGTAACATGCTAGTTATTTATTTATTATATGTATAGATATATATCTTAAAAATAACCCACACTTTCTCTTCCACGATACCCCACCTCCTCCCTCTTTAATTTCCGATGAAACCCCATCCCTGATGGAAAAAAATCACCTATCCCCTCTCTCCCTATACCTTTCCTATCCAACCACTAATACATTGACACCTAATCAACTTCTAAATTAATTATTAATTTTTTAACCACCGTTAACCTCTTTAAACACATTCTCTCTCTCTCTCTCTCTCTCTCTCTCTCTCTCTCTCTCTCTCTCTCTCTCTCTCTCTCTCTCTCTCTCTCTCTCTCTTAAATTAAATTCAAATCAATCAATTTAACACTATAAATAGAACAAACATTTGACACAATAATTAAATTCAAAACATGTCAAGTTATGATGAATTTTTTTTAGTGGAGTCACCTTTAACATAGTTTAAATCTCCGTAAAGTTGTCCAATGTATTTTTAGTCTATATCCGACGTTTAAAGTGTTTTTGGTTGATTTTAAAGAGTTTTTAAGTTCTTTTTGTCGATTTCGAGGGTTTTTTTTTGTTTTTTTGTCAATTTCAATAGTTAATTTTGGTTTTCCGGTTGATTTTGGGACACTTTTTTCGATTGATGGGGTACTGGACATAAAATTAATGGGGGACACCAAGCTAAAAAGTAAAAAAAAAAACATGTTTTTACCCAAAAAAATTCCTTTTACTCTTTTTTAATGGGGTCCCATCCATGCCAACAAGTTTTTGTGCATGTGTTTAACCAATTTTCACAAATAGGATATTCATTGCAACACTACGTGGTCCTTCATCCACCTTAAAATGCACATCTTCAACAAAAATCTTAGGTTCGCCACCGTAACATCATCATCTCCATTTCTTCATCTTTGGGAAACCCAACTTCTTTGTCAAAACATAATTAACCCATATCTTCATCTCCCCCAAACAAAATCCATTTGATCATCTCATTTCTTAATCTTTGTAAAAAAAAACAAAGCTCGTATCAAATGGAATGATTGATGATGTTTGGTTCAAGTAGGGAATGAAAATGGAATTATTGATGATGTTTGGTTACAAGTAATATAATGAATCATTATAATAGAAAGGTGTAAAAATCATTCCACTCCAAATTGGGGGGAATGAACCAAATTAATACCCACCTCACAGCTCCTTCCTTGTGATAATCGATCAATCTTCTCAGGCTCTGACCATGTTTGCTCAATCCGTTAACAAAATCGAATGCTTAACCAATCGATCTTCTGACCATCTTCTTTGTTTGGTATTTAGACGAAATAAGTCTTTTACACACAGATATCGATCTTGTTCCTCATCATCTGGGTTTATTCCTCATTTTCGATTTTGAGTAGTAGATGGATTTTGTTCATCATTCGAAGGTAGTTGATGGGTTTTGTTCTTCATACCTGATTTTGGGTAGTCAATTGATTAAGTTCGATTTGGCTTTCAAAAAACCCTAGAAATCTAATCATGTGGGTTAGAGATGAAATGGGGAAGATGGTGGTGGAAATTAAAGCAGAAGATAAAATCATGAGTATCCAATAGATGTGGTTGAGATGCTCTCTGATAATTGGGATGGCATTAGAGATGAAGATGGAGACGATAAGGATGAAGATTCTGGGCGCCATTTTTATTCTTGGAGATAGGAAGTTTTTCTCTTTTTTTTCTGTCCTTTTCTAGGGTTAATAATGAGAGGAAATAATCTATAATATAATGTAATGGAATAGAAGTAATCATTTCTATTATACTTTATTTTTATTACCATTCTTATTTTCATTCCTTGGAACGAACCAAACGGCCCCTAATTATTTACCGCCATTGGTGAATGGTGATGATTGGATTGGTGTTGAGGTTGTTTTGGTCCATATGAAATCGGGAAATTGACACAAATAGCCATTTCTCATTTTCTATCATTTCATCTCATGTGGAGTGGTGGTGGATTTGTGGTGGGTTCAAATCGTCGGTGAGAGAGAGAGAGAGAGTTTTTTTCCTGTGCAATAAATTTCTTTTAAGTAATACTATTTCACATCAATAAAATTATATACATTTTTTTAAAAGTGGTACCAAGTACTTTATATTTATATATTTTAATAATTTATAATATCAGGAAAAAAAAGATTAAATATGATTTATAAATAATAAATTAATTATAAAATATTGAACTTAACTAACATTTTATTTTTTATTTTTTTTACTATATTTTATGTAAATATAACTTAATTGACAATGAATAAAACACATACATATATTAAAGGGAAATTAATTAAAATGCCACAAGTTTGATCATCTCTTACCGAAATGTAACAAATCTCTCATAGTTTACCAAAATGTCACAAAAGCCCGCGATAGGGGCCCGCGATCACGTGATGTTCGCCACGTGTCACAAACTTTCGGGCAAAAGCCTCGCGGAGCCCCCCAAGTTTGCCCGTGGTGGCAAGTTTGGTCCCTAGCGGGCCGCGATGGGCCCGCGATTGGCCCAAATTACGTTTCTTGCCCTTTTTTGTTTTGTTTGTTTGCAATCACAGCCCAGCCCAAAAAAAAATACAAATGGTGGCCAAAAGAAATTTTAGTAAAACCGAGATGCGTGAGCACGAGATTTTGGAGTTGCATTCGTGTCCGCAGGTCGCGCTCGCACACAAGTTCGACGATTTTAGCTTACGAAATCGTCAATCGGCACCCCCTTGCGCGCGGGTAGGTGTTGGAGTAAAACCATGCAAGGAGCTTGTCAACTCCTCTCACTTCTTTGCTTATAAACCAATGAAATTTTAGTCCTTCTTCCTATGTGGGACAACTTCCCACACCAAACTTGATTTTTGCTAATTTCATGGTTTTTACTCAATTTTGAGCATCGATATCTCATTCACACATACTCCGTTTTGGATGCATTAAAATATATATATATATATATATATATATATGGTTTTTAGGGAACTTTGGACACATTTAAATATATATATATATATATATATATATATATATATATATATATATATATATATATATATATATATGGTATATATAATTAACTCTTAGTGGGTTTATGTTCTCCTATATGAGAGCTTCGAAACGATATATAATACGTCCAAAACGGAGTATGTGTGAATGAGATATCGATACTCAAAGTTGAGTAAAAACCATGAAATTAGCAAAAACCAAGTTGGGTGTGGGAAGTTGTCCCACATAGGAAGGACTAAAATTTCATTGGTTTATGAGCAAAGAAGTGAGAGGAGTTGACAAGCTCCTTGCATGGTTTTACTCCAACACCTACCCGCGCGCAGTGGGGGTGCCGATTGACGATTTCGTAAGCTAAAATCGTCGAACTTGTGTGCGAGCGCGACCTGCGGACACGAATGCAGCTCCAAAATCTCGTGCTCACGCAGCTCGGTTTTGCTAAAATTTCTTTTGGCCACCATTTGTATTTTTTTTGGGCTGGGCTGTGATTGCAAACAAACAAAACAAAAAAGGGCCCATCGCGGGCCGCTAGGGACCAAACTTTCCACCACGGGCAAACTTGGGGGGCTCCGCGGGGCTTTTGCCCGAAAGTTTGTGACACGTGGCGAACATCCCGCGATCGCGGGCCCCTATCGCGGGCTTTTGTGGCATTTTGGTAAACTGGGAGAGATTTGTGGATTTCGGTAAGAGATGGTCAAACTTGTGGCATTTTAATTAATTTCCCTATATTAAACACACATAACGTTTATTAAAATAAAAATATATTACACAATAAAGTATAAACATTACATTACTAATTTTTTTTCTTATTTTTTAAATCTCTTCAACTAAATCGGTTTATAATTGATAATTAGTTGACCTATTTGTATTATACTTTCGTAATTTATTTATATTAACATCATAAAACAAATGACTTTTACCCACAAAGGTCACCAGAGAAAATTATGTCGGTGATTACCGACAGATCATCTAGAAAATACTAATATTTAGGTAGAATTTGATGTTTTTCGAGAAAATACCAACTGATCACCCAAAGAATTCCTAGGTATATATGTCCCTTATTTGAACTACCCACCAACTTTTGTGAATGTTTACGACAAATCATCTTTCAGCGACAAATTTCTCATGGAAAAATTTATGTTTGTCTATCTTTTTTATCAACCTTTTTTGCAATCTATCCACTTTTCAAAGTCTACATAAACGGATTAAACCTTTTGTTTTATTTGGTAAAGAAATATACTTACTAGACGTTTTAGCTTTAGGGTTTAGGAGTAATAAATGTATATCTAATATGTTATAAACAATACCTTTGAGACATCGATTGGGATATCAATTTGGAGATCGACATGTCGGTTGAAGCAGATTGGGTCGAGAACGATCTGGTCGATTGGAGCATATGAGGCGAGAGTGGAGATCGATCAGTCGATTGAAGCAGATTGGGTCGAGATCGACAAACTTGGGAGATCAATCTGGAGGCGAGTGATGTGAGGCGAATAAGAGGCAGATACGTGTTTAGGTTATCACTTATAATTTCAGAACACGTTAAAATATAAGTAGGTCTAAAAAAGTTGGAAAAAAAAATCATAATCTAAATTGTCATATGTCCGACAAATAAGCCCTTTTTTTTAAATGGTGTCCTAGGCTATGCCTAGACTAATCCCTTATCAAATTATGACTGTAAGACATCTGTCCTGAGATTAAACCTCAGTGGCCACAAGTTGTGTACGCCTGAATTCGAACCCTGGACAGATGGGTTATTCCGCCACATCCCCTAAGGTCTTAACCAGTACGCCACAGCCCTTGTGGTTAAATAAGTTTTTTTTCTAAAAAAACAAACACCACTTTACATTTATTCAAGTTTTACATTGCACGAAAACACAACTAATTTATACTATCAGGATAGTCATCTTAAAGAGCAGTTGAGTGTCAATATTGATGAAAAACCAAAATATGTCTCGTTTGGCTGGACTTGATAAAAAAACAAAACTAACCACAATTAAAAGTGGTCCCTCTCAAAAATAAAATAAAAAAATAAATAGAGAAGAGACGGTCCTAGCAATTTAATGTGAAATAAATAACATTCAAGGACGAATTTATTACACGTGAGAAATGTCATGGACCAAACCGAAATCTAGGCTAAGAAAATAACTCCTGTCCCCTTCAACAAAATTCCATTTTATTGCCATCCTCTTGTTAATCAGAGATATTTCAAAGAGATTGCATCGAAATTCCAATGAGAGGAGCCTTTGACTATTAAAAGAAAAATTGGAATAAAATAGACGAATCAATTTCTTTTATATACTCAATCATTCGTAAGTAAGAAGTTACAAATCAGTTTTCATATATTATTTTATATGTAAAATAACACATATAAAAATATAATTTTTATACAGTGTCATGTTATATATAAAAACTGGTATGTAGGTTTTTGCAATTATGGGTTTTGTAAATTACAGGGTTGTTCCTGAAGGAGGACGGGTCAGGCTTATGCCCATGGCTCAAATATTTTTAGTATATAATAGTAGTTCAATAAAATTAGTAAATAAATGAGACACAACATGTTTTTAGTATCTAAAAGAGTCTAAAAAGATTTTAATATTATATTAACCATTAAAGGCCCAAACATGTATTAGATAATTACATTGGAAAAAAAATATGTAAAAAATTAATTTGTCATTCATTTTATTGTATTGTCTATTGTTTCTCTAAGTTTTTATACAACGACAAAATCTAAAACAATTTGTCTTGAAAACACTAAAGGGCTGTTTGTTTTTCTTTAAAAACCTCTTAATACCTCTGAAGTCTGAATCGTTCAGACGTTTATATGTTCAGACCGTTTGTTTTTTTTCAGACTTCAGAGGCTCTTAAGTCTGAAATACGTCTGAAATCAGAAGAGGCAACCTAATGTCTTATAACCTCTTAAAACACCACCTCTTATCAATCAGACGTGAAATAAGACTTCAAACCTCTTAAAAAACAAACGACACCTAACTCTTGATTATCTCATCCACATAATTTTATATTTGCATTAGAATATAATAGTTTTATTGTTATTAACTAAGAAACTCCTGTCTTTTAAAAAAAAATTATCAATCATATGAGACGATACAACTTATATCTATTCTAGGATTTCAAAACTATCCTTATTTCGTACATTATTGACTATTTATATCTAATATTGAGTGCATGAATCTTAAGTCATCTTCTATATCTAAAACAAGAATAACATCTCAAACTATAACCATTAGGGTGTGTTTGGTATGCAGACAGGATAGGACAGGACAAAGTGGACCAGGACAGAATAAGTGTTCCACGTTTGGTAAGACATAACTGGACAGGACAGAACAGAACAGATAACATTGACCAATTTACCCCAACTAAATTTAAAGAATAAATAAAATATGAAATAGAAGGTTTATTTGATGTTTTAGAAGATAATTAGATTTTGTTTTGAGGTTATATTGGTAAAACATAAGTTTGTTCCACCTTGTTCCAGCTTGTTCCATGGGGTGGGGGTGGAACAGGTTTGTTCCACCTTGTTCCATGTAATAACCGAGATCTTAATTGTCAAGATTAAAGTGTTGTGGAGAAAATTGTAAAGTCGAAAGTTCAAGGGCCAAAACTGTAAATGTCGGAGAAGGTATAAAAGCCCCAACTTTTGGGCTCAAAACCCTAGAAACAATCATTTGTGTGTGTGTGTGTGTGTGGCGGCTGGAGTGAGAGAAGAGAGCAAGAGAATTCTGGTTCAAGAGCTAATTGGAGAAGGAGACATCTTCAATCTGCAATTGAAGGAAGAAGTGAGAGATTGAACCTAACCCTACATTGATTCACTCAGGTAATTCCATCTTTTAATCCCTATTCTTGCTTATTTTTTAGAAGATCAGAGTTAATGGAATTTTAATGGGTTTTAGTGTATACAAGAGTCAATCGGTTGTAAGATGTACAAAATAAGATTAAGTGGATTAGTAGAGTTAGAATAACCATTGTGTTTGGGTTTGGACTTGTTAATCGATTTTAAAATGGATTGATAATCAGTATCGCATCGCCATAGTTTATTGCGAGGTTCCGGAATAGGAACTCAAAGTGGATCCGGAATCTGGGTCTAAATAAAGAAGACCCGGAGTTATTTAACATATATCCGGAATTTAATTTAAAGAGAACCGGAATTTGGGCTTTACTAACAAAGATCCAGAATGTGGACTTTACTTCCGGAATTCAATTTAGAAATGGATCCGGTATGTATTTCCTTTGGGATCCGGAAGTCCCCTTGTTGGACCGATGTAGCGGAACACTAAAAGACCCGGTATGGTTTTGGGCTTCATCAATTAAATCCGGAAGTGATTTGTGATTGGGCCACAGATCCGGAGCTGGTCACGTGATCCGGTATTAACTTTTAAATGCAATCCGGAAGTGGTTGGGCCACGTGATCCGATAGTAATCTTCAAATGCAAATCCGGAATTGGGCCTCCTTTACAGATCCGGTATTTAATTTTAGCAGATCCGGAATTCGATTAAATTGGGCCCTTATCAACTCAGATCCGGAAGTTGGGCCTGAATGTTAATAGGAACCGTAAATTTAATAAAGAACCGGAATTAATTTATAATTGGGCTGGAAAGTTAGGATCCGGTATGGTGGGTAAATTAATTGAGGATCCGGAATTATATCAATGGGATCCGAAAATTTAAATAAGGACCCGGAGTTAATTTATTTGGGCCGGTAAAGAGTCTAGAACCCGGTGTTTAGTCTAAAAGTGTAACTTACCAAACTTAGATAATTGTGGGTTAAGTTCGGAAGCAAGCTCGAGTAACAATTTAAAGATTTATGATATACGTTTCCTAAAATTATAGGCGTTCCATCTAGAGAGCGGAAGCTTAAGTGAGGAGTCTTGAAGCGAGAAAGTCATGTGAGTTTTTCTAACTAAAATACGTGATTTTATACGTGTTTTCCAAAGAAAGTAAATGAGTAGAATTGCCATGTTTATTTACATGATGTTACTTGTTTGAAAGTTGATATGAGATGTATGCATACATTGTGGTAGACGTAAATTGGCTAAGTCGGGGGGAGGTTCTGCCAGTGCTCATGCCGGGGGGAAGTTCCGTTTATGCCATGGGAGGGTGTACCCAGTAAGGCAGCGTGAGACTGACTCGTTGTCACTCTTGAGTGACTTCAGGGTGCCATTTACGGGAGCGGATTTATCCGTGAAAGTTGTACGTAAAGTGCTTTGATAGTTATAAAGTGTTTTAAATGTTTTGAGAACTGTTAAATTGAGGGGACTCACTAGACCTCATGGTCTAACCCTCGCATTTTCCAAACTAACCTTTTCAGGTAAGCAAGCAGTAGGAGGCTCTAGTAAGTGAGCAGAGCAGGACATGAGTACAGATGCAGTTAGAGACAGGGCTGCATTTGTTTTAGAACTTAGAATTATTCTCAGTTGTGTATAGGTTGTTTCCGCCAACCTTGATTTTGTTACAGATGTTGTGATTTTGAGACCGATTTTGGGAATATTTTAATATCTATTGAATGTTATGCTTTTTTTTAGTTTGGGTTGTTACATTCCAGTCTGTTCCACATAAAAGTCATGTCAAACGTGGGACAGTGGACCTGTTCTGTCATGTCCAGTGTACCAAACGCACCCTTATAGGCTTTTGATTATGAGACTGATGATTCAGAAAAAGTTTGTTTTAACCTCAACGTTGTGTTTTCAAGTCTTTTTTTTACGAAGTAAAGGAAGGGAAAGTAGGGGAAAAGAAAAATCTTGTGTTCTCGAGTTTTTCAAGGAGGGAAAGAAAAATCTTGTGTTCTCAAGTTTTTTGAGGAAAAAGGAAATGAATGTTGATTTTCCTCCGAAAAGTGAGGAAAGAAAAAAAAGAATTTAGAACAATTAAATATATTTATAGGATGATTTTGACCGTAGAACGGATTAACGATGTCATGTAAAATGTTATGGGATATAATTAATTTAGAAATAGTTATTGATTTGATTTTGCGTCTAGAAATACTAAAAACGGTTTTAAATAAATTATTAATATTCCTTCAATTCAACGTTATCTTTGATGATAAAAAAAACAATACAGTGATATTTTTCGTTCTTATAAGACCCATTTTTTACATCTTGCCTGAGGCCTAAAAAATATCAAGAACGGGGCTGGTAATGATTATGCGTCTAGGATGGTATAATAAAAGTTCCTATTTAGTATAATAATAATTTTCTAGCTTAATTAGTATAATAAACAATCAACTTTTTAACTAGTAACCGGTATGTTTGCTACTCTAGATAATATATATGGATGTTAAGTTATATCTTAATTCTTGATTACATTGACAAAAGTGTTACAACAAAATCAATTGAAAATACATAAGGTAAATTAAAACTTGTCTATCAAGAAAAATGAAGTATGAAATAGAAATTAAGAAAATTTATTTTTGAATTGAAACAAAGACGAAATTTCATTACCTTTTCATGTACTTTGTGAAACGGAAAAAAGTCAAAGAAATATATGTCGTGTAATCATATACGTTCTTAATTCAACAAGTGCAATTGGTTGGCTCTTGAACGAGCTAACAAAGACTTGACTTTTAGAAAAGAGGGGGGGGGGGGGGGGGGGTCCTCACTTTCTTGAGTTGAAAATTAAACCTTTCACAACAATCACATGTCTTATAATTTTTATTGTATTGATTTAACTTATTTTACCTACTCCCAAAAATCATGAAGAATAGCCAAAAAAAATCTAATAACCTTGTAAAACTCGAACATATATTTTTAATTGTCTTTTATTAGCTTTTAATCAATTAAATGATTAGTAACAAAATGTTAAAAGTTGTGGGTTTTGATACACATTCAAACAAGATAAATATGTTTTATTTATGAAATATTAATTAAAAAAACAATTTAAAATCAAAGTGTTGCCTTTGAATATTGTATTATTCATATCCTTTGTTAGAGGAAGTGGAAAAACAAATAAAATAAGGAAATTTCTAAACCCACCCCCTGCAAGTTTTTGCACCCCCCTCCTACAATGTCAGCCTCACAAAACCCACCCAATTGGCCCATCCCCTGCATGTTTTTGCACCCCCTGCCAATGTCAGCCTCACAAACATAAAAATAAAACCCACAAGGGGGTGTGAATAGTAACCCCCATAAAATAAACAACAACCAAAAGAATACGACAAAGAGAAGGGGGGGGGGGGGGGTTCTTTATATTTTAAGTTGCACAACAAAGTTGAGTTTTGTTAGTCACAGATGGCTTAACAAGTATTGTAAAAGGGGGGTTGAATACAATACTCAAAATTTACTTAATTTAATTATTTTATTGAAAATTTTCAATAAGAATTACACATAGAAAAACTAAAGATTGATGCGGAAAAGAACAGTTTAAACTATTCTAACAATCTATCACAAAGCAAACAACAAAACAACTTTAAGAACACAAAGATCAAAGCTATCAGGTTCCTAGAGATGAAGCAATCTTGCACTGAGAGAATTTCTTCAGAAAGCGTGGTTTGCATGAGGAGCTTCTTCCTCCTTTTATAGTGTGAGAAGCATTAAATGCTTAGGACACTTGTCATCAGGAGATTCAAAGTAGGTGTTGACTTCTGAAAAGTTGATGTGTCTTTTTCACCTTTTTCCTTGGTACTAGGAAGAATACCCATGCTGATTGAGACTTTATCTGATAATGGATAAAACGACAAATAGTCACTTTTACCTGGCAATAAATATTGTCCCATAATAAATGATCTTCTTGATGTGTCTTCCAAGACTATTCCACCGATGAGAGTGTTTTGGGATTTGTCACTATTGAAGAGAAGCATCTATGAAGATATATGAGATCCCACCGATTTGAAGCTTTCTTCGGTGGGACTCATTTTGACCGACCAAGAGATGGATCGGTGGGAGATGTCCACCGATGTATGAAGACCATCGGTGGACAATGACTTGATGTTTGTTGAGAAGATTATTCTTCATTTCCACAATGAGAATATCTTCAAGCTTGGTTTCGGTTGATCTTCGACTTCACCGAACATTTGCTATCTTGTACAAGTCATTGTAAAGAACCAAGCTAAAATATTCTAAGTGAAATTTAGGAGAAGCATCGGTGAGTCAATTTCAAATCTTTGGTGACCCAACAATCTCCCCCTATTTGAATTTGAGCTCCATACTTAGAATATTAAAGAGTATCTGAGTATAAAATGCAATTTGACCCTTTTTACTCTTTTTTGGTTCTTTTCACACAGACCATTATTTTTGTTCTTTTTGATCTATTTTGTCTTTTATGGATTTGTTAAGTGTATCCAATATTTACAAGTAAGAAAAATAAATATGTGCAACAATGAAATTCAAATAGATGAAAAGTACTTGCATTTATGTAAAGTTTTCATACATTCGAAAATGAAGAAAAATTACAAGTACTTATAGAAAGATAACACCCAGATCATTTCCTTGGTTTTTGAATACGGCGTTTGATTTCGTTGTTGATGTTCTGATAGTATATATGAGCTTCATTAATATGTGGCATGAGGTTGGAGATTCCATGTAAGAAGATAATGTCGGCTAGATGGATCTGAGAAAATCTGAAGAAGCGTCGGTGGCCTAGAGCATCGTTGAAGAGGAGGCCAGGAACTGGTGAGATGCAAAGTATGGTAGAGGGATAGGCGATGGAGGTTGGGATGGACAAGTTAAGATTTTCCACATAGGGGATTCTTCCTTTAGAAGCCATGTCTTTAAACACTGTGTCTTTCACCGATTGGGTTTTGGTCATGGTAAGTCGAACATCTTCTTTTAGAGATTGAAGAGAGGCACGTTCGTCGGTGGAAAGAACAATATTGTATTTCTTCTTTATTTCTTTCATCTTGTTCATCATTCCATCAATGTACTTGATGAAAGTGTCTTTCTTTGGATTAACACGTTTCACCAAGAGCCTGGAAATTTCAAACCATTCGGAGAGACCGAATTGCTTGAGGTGGTAATCTCTGACACTCCTTGAGTTTCCATCCTCCTTTTCAATGATGAGCCTGATGTCGGTGGGATTGAGTTTAGAAGTGGCAATCTTAACACATGAGATAGGAGACCTGATTGTTCGGTAGTGCATGGTTTTCTTGTACCACTTAATTTCATCTTCTTTTTCTTCTTCAATTGTGCCCAATTCAGACTTTTGGGCAAGAATGGGATCGGTGGACTTTGCTTTGATTGCTTCCACTTTTGCAACTTTCAAAGATAGAGCTTTTGAGTCATCCAAGGCTTTTTGTGCTAGTCTAGCCTCCTCAATTTCTTGAGGAGATAGACCCAGATCGGGGGCAGTTCCTTGTGAGGGAGGTTTAAGCTTTAAGGTTTGGGCATCAGAAGGAAGAGTTCCATATTTTGCTAACTCTTTCTTTCTTTTCTCTTCTTTGGCCTCATCCTCTGCCGAAATGACCTTCTTCCCTTTGTCTTTTGGAGTAGTGGCCGAAACATTTTGTTCCCCCTCAACTGTTGCTGCAGTTTTCTCCACCGATGGGATTTGGGTTGTTGAGGGTTTGATCACCGATGGGGTCGGTGTGGGTTTGATCACCGATGGGGTCGGTGTGATTGTAGTAGTCGGTGCCGAAGATGCAAACGGTGTCGGTGTCGGTGCAGTTGTTGAGGTGGCCACCGATGTAATCGGGATTTTGGGTTTGAAGAATCGAATTGTTGATTTGTCGGTGGGGTCTGAAGGAGGCCTGTTGCTGTCAATATGCCTAACAGAAGGCCTTTTCGGGGACTTTGGTAGGCTTTTCTCCCCCTCAGTAACAGCCGCAAATTCCAGATGTAACATCTCGATTTTTGTACAAAGTGTTAAGATGGGTTTTATCATTAAATTATGATTGGTTATTTGATAGATTAATTTTAGAGTTTACCCCCGAGTAAGTTACGTTTTTTGTTTTACGGAGTTATAAGTTAAGGGGTAAACTTTAATTTTAATTTAGAAGTTTGAGGGTATGTTTTGCCAAGTAAAGAAAGTAGAGGGGGCTGTTTGGTTAAGTGGTGAAAAGTACACCACCACCACCGTCTCTTTCATGAGAAAAGAAACAAAAGTGAATCACCTCTTCACTTTTCATTTCTTTGTGTTATGTGTGTGTGTGTACGGTGCCAAAAGAGAGAGAGAGAGAGAGAGAGAGAGAGAGAGAGAGAGAGAGAGAGAATTGAGAAAGCAAAAAAAGAAGAAGAAGAAGCAAAACAAATATTCAGCTGGAGAATTAAGGTGTAACCTGTGAGAATCAAAGGTATGATTTCATATAAATTGCTCTCCTTATGTGTATTAAGCTTTCTAGTGGTTTAGAAGTGGGTTTTGATAATTTTGGAAAGATATGAGAAATCTGGACTCATCAATAGTTTCTAAAGATGATATTAAACATATCTGCACTTTTGTAGAAATTATTATGGCTTAAAAGTAAGATTTCTGGCTTAAATACGTTTTCTGTGAGTTGAGACAAAGATGAACATCGCAGCAGTGAGTTGAGACAAAGATGAATGTCGCAACTTTGGGTTGCGACAAGAGTGATGGTATCGCAACAGTTGGTTGCGATAAGTTGCATGTCGCAACAGTTGGTTGCGACAAGTAGGGGATATCGCAACAATGGGTTGCGACAAGTACTGTGTCGCAAGTAGTAGGTTGCGACAAGTGTTATCACAGTTAGTGGGTTGCGATAAGTGTCGAAGATTTTGGTTATTTAGGATTTTAAGAGTCCTAATTAGTTAATTAATACAAGTACATTATGTATTTGGGTATTTCAGACCTTGGAAGTTTGGTGGCGGAAATCATTACAAACTTAAGGAGTGGCGCTATTGCTATCAGGTGAGTTCATTCTTACCTTACCTTTTTATAAAGTATTTAAATTATGGTAAGGTATATTTTTATAAAGAGATATTTCCTGAATGAGTTTTGGATGGACGATTATACAAGCTTTAACTATTTGTTCTAATGGGCAATTGGGTACATAGATTGATATCAAGGAACCGTGAGTGATGATATTAAGTGTTGGACTTATGTTATGAAAAGTTTGTTGGTGCAAGTGTACCCAGCTTTAAATATTGTGATATATTTTTGGTACACATAAAATCACATCTCCATATTTATTTTGATGATTACAAAACACACCGCATTTTTTTGTTATCTAATATTTTATCTGAGTGTGCAGATATTTAAATGATCTCGATAATTTTTTATCTGAAGAATCCAAGTCTGAAGAGTTTCGTCATTTTATTTTAAAATGATAAACACCCTAAAATATTTTATCACTTGGATATTTCGTATCTATACAAATATATTTGAATCAAATATATATATATACAATATTTTTTATATATATTAAATCACTTGATATATATATATATGTTATTAAAATCCCATGCCTTTTACTGTTGCAAGATTGTGATCAGCCGATTGTAACCCTGCGTTGCCATGCTCTCATTGGACAAAAATTCAGGCGGTATACCGCCAAGGTCCACGCGGTATACCGCGGGTACTGTTCACCTGTCACATCCTCTGCATTTGAAGCTTCTATTGTCAGAAACCCTATCAGGCGGTATACCGCCATGTGCAACGCGGTATACCGCGGGTACACAATTCCGTTTGTTTTTGCAGGGTTGACCTTCTCCTTGCAGTGTCCTTTTTCTGACGCAGGTATACCGCGATGGTTTGGCGGTATACCGCGAAATCCTCAAGACTGTTGATCATCCAGTATAAATACATGCATCCAGCAACATTCAAGGCTACACCAACTTCAGCAATAAATTCTCCCTCAGCATTTGATTATTATTCTGCTGCTTTCTTACTCACACTAAATCACTTAAACTGATAAAATTAATTTTTGAGCAAGAAATCTTGAGTTGATAGCAGATTAAAATCTCTCGATTAGTTGAATCAGCAACACAACTCAAGTGATCAAACTCTCTAAAAATATCCAAGTGATAAACCTTATTCAAGAGTGATTATTCATATTAAAATTTATACCCTCTTGTAAGTGTTTGAATTAGAGTGAGTGATCCACATTAATCTCTCAAAGAAGAGTGTTTCGCGTTTGTTGTATTAAGGTTTGTGTTTCTACCGTAAAGAACACGTTTCGTATTGGATCTCCGAGAAGTGTTATTTTCTCGAGGTGGACTAGCCAACTTTGTGTTTGGTGAACCACTTTAAAAATATCGTTGTCAAGTATTCTCTTTCCCTTATCTCTTTACATTTCCGCTGTGCATTTAAATTATATCTGTTTATATAATTGTTGTATATTTACTTATTTATACTCTGCTTTATTTTTACTGTATTGTTTGTACTGTATTTATTTGTTCAAAAATTTTTGAAAGAAAAAGATTTTAAATACAACCTTACCCCCCCCTTAGGTTGTCCAACATTTGGTATCAGAGCAGGTCTTTCAAAAATATTCTGCATATTTTTTTTCTCTTATTCTTCTAAATGGCTCAACAAACTAATATCGTGTTTTCAAAACCTCCTTTGATAGATACTGAAAAGTTTGGCATTTGGGCCGAGCTATTTGAATGTCACGTGAGTGGCAAAAATCAAAAGATTTGGAATATTATAGAAAAAGGGAATTTTAAACCCACCATTGTGAAAGATGATGTTTATATTGATAAACCTATAGATGACTGGACTACTTCTGATGAAGCTCATTTTTGTTTAAACTTCGAAGCTAAGAATATATTATATGCTGCTTTAACAACTGATGAGATTGAAAGAGTATATACATATAAAACTGCAAATCAAATATGGGAAAGTCTAAATAATACTCATCGTGGAAACACGGAGGTTAAATCTAGTAAAGTAAATATTTTAGTTCACGATTATGAACTATTCGAAATGAAACAAGATGAGTCAATTGACTCAATGTTTAAAAGATTTAACCTTATTGTGACTACTTTGAAAGGTTTGGATCGCACTTATCCTAACGAGGACTATATAAGGAAAATCCTACGAGCCCTTCCTTCGGAGTGGATGCAAAAGATAACATCCTTAGAAGACTCCCGTGACCTTTCCATAATGAAGATAGATGACTTGATCGGTAATCTTAAAGTGCATGAAATTGCACTTAAAAGAAACAAAGATCGGGAGCAAGTTAAAAAGAAATCAATCGCTCTCAATGTCTCAACACCAAAAGATGAGAAGAAAAAGGAGAAAGCTAGCTCCTCGAAAGATCCATCCGAAACTCTCGATGAAGTCGCCATGTTGGTAAGAAACTTTTCCAAATTTCTTAATAATAATAATAAATTTTCTAACAATGGCAGATTTCAAAGAAACGGTAACTACCGTCGTGGTGGTGAAAATCGAAGTCGTAAGTTCCATAAACGAGACGAAAAAGTTAAGAAAAATGGCGACTCGAGTGAAGACGATAAAGCTAAGCCAAAGAGAGGCTTTTGCTACTCATGTGGTGACAAAGACCACTACGCCAATGAATGTCCGAAAAAGAACAAGTTCCAAAAGAAGAAGGAGAAAGCCTTCATTGGAGGCGCGTGGAGCGAGAGTGAAGAAGAAGATGACTATCAAGCCATCTGTCTTATGGCCGAAAGCGACGACGAGGTAAAATCTTCTTACTCGGATTACGATAGTGATTATGAAAGTGATAATGAAAATAATCTTGAAGAATTATATGAATCTTTTCATAAAATGGCCGCTCTTGCAAATCGTTACCAAGATGAGAATGCTATGTTAAAAGAAACTGTAAATACATGTAAAAAGGAAATAAAAAATGTTAAACAAAAATCTGAAAATGATATGGATATAATTGCTAAATTAGAAACTAAATTAGGAGAAAAAGATTTTTGTAAATCTTGTGATGCTTTAAATAAAGAAATTGCATGCTTAAATAAAAAATCACATGAAAATATTATTTGTACAAAATGTGATATTCTTGAGAATGAGATTACATGCTTAAAGGCTAAATGTGCTTCATATGAAAAAGATAACATGCTAGCTAAAGCCTTTGAAAGTAGTAATAAAAAGGTTCTTAACATGCTTAATATGCCTAACCGTATAAAATGCAGAAAAGGCATTGGTTCCAATACTTGTGTTGATAAATGTTCTTGTATACCCATCAAAAGATTTTATGAATCACCTAAAGTAAATACAAGAAATCAATATGTGCAAAAACCTCCGTATGTGCGTAAAATAAATAATGTAAATTATAATACGAGAAAACCGTATGCTCGCATGTACCATGATAAATATTCTAAACCTAATAATAATGCGAATGTAAATACTTGTTTTTATGTGTATGATAAATATAATCGCAAAATTAAAATGGTAAATAAATGGATTCCAAAAGGAATGTTTAGTAATGATAATCCCGGTGGTATGCGTTTATGGTTTTAAATGTGTTATGTATATGTGTTATATATTATATATAAGTAAAACATTGTTATTTATATTTTTTATACTATTCATATATATATATACCTACGTACTGCACATATATATATACATTTTATTTAATTCTTTTAATTCTTATATATATATATTATGTTTGTGTAATGTATTATATATATATATATATATTGTTTGACTTTATATATATGCATATTGGTTGACATTGAAACTAATTGTCAAGGACCCACAAGAAATGGGGACCATAAAAGTTACATCTTCATTATTGTAGATTGACCTTGATATGGACTGGATACTCGATAGTGGTTGCACACGTCACATGACCGGAAACAATAATCTCTTTTCTTCATATAAGTCATGTGATGGTGGACAGGTAATTTTTGGAGGAAACTCCAAAGGAAATATAATTGGTAGAGGTACAGTCTCTTGCAATAATGTTCAATTTCTTAATGTTAATCATGTTGATAATTTACATTTTAATTTGTTAAGTGTTCGCCAATTGTGTAAAAATAATACAACTGTTGTCTTCGAAGAAGATTCTTGTAAAATCATAAAAAATGGTAAAGTTCTTTTAAATGGCTTTGTAAAAGGAAATTTATATATTTGTAAAACTGTTGTATCTGATAATGTATGCTTATCTTCTATTAATGATGTTTCTACTTTATGGCATAGGCGTTTAGGTCACGCTAATCTAAGATTAATGCAAAACTTAAAAAATAAGGAGCTTGTGAGTGACCTGCCAAAATTAAAGTTTGATAATCATTTCTGTGATGCTTGTCGTGTCGGCAAACAACATCACGTTTCTCATAAATCAAAAAATGTTATTTCTACTCAAAGAGTTTTAGAACTTTTACATATGGATCTTTTTGGCCCGATGGCTGTTCAAAGTTTTGGAGGAAATTTTTATACTTTGGTTATTGTGGATGATTATTCCCGTTATACTTGGACTTTATTTTTGAGACATAAAAATGAGGCTTTTGAAAAATTTAAAATTTTGGGAAAACGAATTCAAAACCAACAAGGTTGTACGATTGTTTCCATACGTACGGACCATGGACGAGAATTCGATAATGATGTACAATTTGGTGCCTTTTGTGATAAACATGGTATAACTCATAACTTTTCGGCTCCTCGAACTCCTCAATCTAACGGGGTTGTTGAAAGGAAAAATCGAACGTTGCAAGAAATGAGTAGAACTATGCTAAACGAACATCAAGTTCCCCAAAAGTTTTGGTGTGATGCCGTTGCTACCGCGACCTATGTGCTTAACCGTGTCCTAATTAGAGGTATCCTAAATAAGACACCCTATGAACTTTACCGAGGTAGAAAACCTTCCCTAGCTCACCTAAAAGTTTTTGGTTGTAAATGTTTCATTTTAAACACCAAATCCTACCTAACCAAATTTGACCCCAAAGCCTATGAGGGAGTGTTCCTAGGTTATTCTTGGAATAGCAAAGCCTATAGAATCCTAAATAAGGAGACCATGGTAGTGGAAGAATCCCTTAATGTTAGTTTTGACGAGAGTCCTCCCAAACCGAGTGCACCCTTAGCAAATGATAATATCCGTGAAGGAGATGTCTTAACCCAACAACTTAGTACCTTGGATTTAGGTACCCAACCTTCCACAAATAATATTGAATCTAGTGATGCCCCTCCATGCTTTATTCCACAAGGTATAGATGATCCTAACCTTAGAACCGCTCGAGGCCATCCCGTAGATCAAATTATAGGTGACCTAAACCAAAGGACAACTAGATCACAAATCCATACCCATTGTGCTTTCCATGCTTTTATCTCAACCATAGAACCTAAAACCATAGATGAAGCTTTAGGTGATGAGGATTGGATTATGGCCATGCAAGAAGAGTTAAACCAATTTTCTAGGAATGATGTGTGGGACTTAGTGCCTAGCCCTAGTAGTCAAACCATTATTGGCACAAGATGGGTCTTCCGTAACAAGGTAGACGAGAACGGTGGAGTCACACGAAACAAGGCACGTTTAGTTGCCAAGGGGTACAGTCAACAAGAAGGTATAGATTATGACGAAACCTTTGCACCGGTTGCAAGGTTGGAGTCTATTCGAATGCTTCTCGCTTTTGCAAATGCTAAAGATTTTAAGTTATTTCAAATGGATGTTAAAAGTGCTTTCTTAAATGGTATTATAAATGAGGAGGTATACGTTTCTCAACCTCCCGGTTTTGAAAGTTTTGAAAACCCGACACATGTTTATAAATTAAAAAAGGCGCTTTATGGTTTAAAGCAGGCTCCGCGTGCGTGGTATGATAGATTAAAAACCTTTTTAATTGTTAGTGGTTATATTATGGGTAAAATTGATAATACTTTATTTGTGAAATATGTTCAAAATGATATTGTGGTTGTGCAAGTATATGTTGATGATATTATTTTTGGTTCCACTAATGAAAAACTGTGTAATGAATTTTCTGCGAAAATGACAAGCGAATTTGAAATGAGCATGATGGGAGAGTTAAAATACTTCTTAGGATTGCAAATAAAACAATGTGAAACTGGTATTTTTATTAGTCAATCTAAATATTGTAAAGATATGTTGAAAAAGTTTAACTTTGAAAATGTCAAACCCGTTGAAACTCCAATGACCACAAATTTGCAATTATCTCGTGACGAGGAGGGAAACGATTTTAATGAAAAGATTTATCGTGGTATGATTGGTAGTTTATTATATTTAACTGCTAGTAGACCTGACATTATGTTTAGTGTATGTTTATGTGCTCGTTTTCAATCTTCACCTAAACAATCTCACTATGAAGCTGTCAAGCGTATTTTTCGATATTTACGAGGTACTACTAATCTTGGCTTATGGTACGCAAAGCAACCCGAGTTAGAAGTAACGTGTTTTGCCGATTCCGATCTTGGTGGATCTATTGTTGACCGAAAAAGTACTAGTGGGGTATGTACCTTTATAGGTCTCTCACTTGTATCTTGGTTCTCTAAGAAACAACAATCCGTAGCTTTGTCTACCACCGAAGCGGAATATGTAGCCGCCGCAAGAGCATGTGCTCAAGTCCTATGGATGAAACACACACTTACCGATTTTGAGGTACACCTAACCAAAATTCCAATTATGTGTGATAACTCAAGTGCCATAAACTTAAGTAAAAATCCCGTTTTGCATTCTCGTACCAAACATATTGAATTGAGACATCATTTTTTACGAGATAATGTTCAAAAAGGCAAAATCGTGCTTGAAAAGGTTGATTCGGAAGATAATTTGGCCGATATTTTCACTAAAGCTCTAAACAAGAAGGCGTTCTTTAAATTAAGACTTGGTTTAGGCATGCTTGAGTATAACCCTTGATAAATACTAACTCTCAAATATTTCATATTTTGAGGGGGAGCATCTTTCGAGGGGGAGCATAAGCGACTTTCTTAAACCCTTTTTGCTTCGACAAAAGGGGGAGAGAAACCGAGTATGCTCTCGTGTTTAGCGTTGTGTTTGTCATCATCAAAAAGGGGGAGATTGTTGGTGCAAGTGTACCCAGCTTTAAATATTGTGATATATTTTTGGTACACATAAAATCACATCTCCATATTTATTTTGATGATTACAAAACACACCGCATTTTTTTGTTATCTAATATTTTATCTGAGTGTGCAGATATTTAAATGATCTCGATAATTTTTTATCTGAAGAATCCAAGTCTGAAGAGTTTCGTCATTTTATTTTAAAATGATAAACACCCTAAAATATTTTATCACTTGGATATTTCGTATCTATACAAATATATTTGAATCAAATATATATATATACAATATTTTTTATATATATTAAATCACTTGATATATATATATATGTTATTAAAATCCCATGCCTTTTACTGTTGCAAGATTGTGATCAGCCGATTGTAACCCTGCGTTGCCATGCTCTCATTGGACAAAAATTCAGGCGGTATACCGCCAAGGTCCACGCGGTATACCGCGGGTACTGTTCACCTGTCACATCCTCTGCATTTGAAGCTTCTATTGTCAGAAACCCTATCAGGCGGTATACCGCCATGTGCAACGCGGTATACCGCGGGTACACAATTCCGTTTGTTTTTGCAGGGTTGACCTTCTCCTTGCAGTGTCCTTTTTCTGACGCAGGTATACCGCGATGGTTTGGCGGTATACCGCGAAATCCTCAAGACTGTTGATCATCCAGTATAAATACATGCATCCAGCAACATTCAAGGCTACACCAACTTCAGCAATAAATTCTCCCTCAGCATTTGATTATTATTCTGCTGCTTTCTTACTCACACTAAATCACTTAAACTGATAAAATTAATTTTTGAGCAAGAAATCTTGAGTTGATAGCAGATTAAAATCTCTCGATTAGTTGAATCAGCAACACAACTCAAGTGATCAAACTCTCTAAAAATATCCAAGTGATAAACCTTATTCAAGAGTGATTATTCATATTAAAATTTATACCCTCTTGTAAGTGTTTGAATTAGAGTGAGTGATCCACATTAATCTCTCAAAGAAGAGTGTTTCGCGTTTGTTGTATTAAGGTTTGTGTTTCTACCGTAAAGAACACGTTTCGTATTGGATCTCCGAGAAGTGTTATTTTCTCGAGGTGGACTAGCCAACTTTGTGTTTGGTGAACCACTTTAAAAATATCGTTGTCAAGTATTCTCTTTCCCTTATCTCTTTACATTTCCGCTGTGCATTTAAATTATATCTGTTTATATAATTGTTGTATATTTACTTATTTATACTCTGCTTTATTTTTACTGTATTGTTTGTACTGTATTTATTTGTTCAAAAATTTTTGAAAGAAAAAGATTTTAAATACAACCTTACCCCCCCCTTAGGTTGTCCAACAAAGTTGACATATTAAATAGAACTTGCTCATACTGAATGATATGAGGAATCTATGTGGTAGAAATATGATTTGCTCATACTGAATGCTATGAGGAATCTATATTAATTAATAACCTGCACGAGTACGAATAAGTGTAGTGGATCCATAGGCACTAGTGTTTTGTAATCACGTGGAATAGGTGTGGCGCTAATCGTAATTCCCGTGATTTGGATAAATGTGGAATAGGTCGGGCTCTAAAGGTAATTCCCATTTTGTGTTATGATGTGATAAACGTGGAATAGACCGGGCTCTTAATGGTAATTCCCGTTGGTTGAACTGAGGATTAGACCGGGCGCTTAATGGTAAATCCCATTTCGTTTTATGATGAGAAATCGTGGAATAGGCGGGGCGCTAATCGTAATTCCCGATTTTTATGGGAAGATAAGGGATAGGCCGGACACTGAATGGTAATTCCTACTTCCACTTCAAGAAATAGGCATGGCACTAATTGTAATTTCTTGATATGAGCAATGATCTAGAATCCGTGGAGATTCGTAGTGGGCTCTTGAATGTGATATCATGACTGACTTAGTGTTAGTCATATTTATATTCCCGTTGACTAGGAATGAACGAATAGGCAACATAGAATTGCTATTCATGTATAAATGAGGGAATATGCAAAGTATAATTGCTATTCATGTTAAATGATTGAATAGGCAAAGTATAATTGTTATTCATGTTGAATGATTGAATAGACAAAGTATAATTGTTATTCATGTTGAATGATTGAATAGGCAAAGTAGAATTGCTATTCATGTTGAAGGACTGGATAGGCAAAGTAGAATTGCTATTCATGTTGAAGGATTGGATAGGCAAAGTAGAATCGCTATTCATGTAGAAATGAAGGAATAGACAAGATATAATTGTTATTCATATTGATTGTAGCGAATAGGCAAAGTATAGTTGCTATTCGTATTTGAGATGTGGAAATATGAATTAGACGAAGTGTAAGTATTGTTTTCCTGTGTTTTCGACGGATTAGAAATAGGCAATATATAAGTGCTATTTCTGCTTCAATTCCAAGGAGAAGGTATGGCGATTGAATGTAAGTCTTTAGGCTTGATCGATAAACTAGAATCCGTGATGATTCGTAGTAGGCTATTGAATATAGGGATCATGACTTTTTGAATGATAGTCATACTCATGGGATTGAGTATGATTATGTTATTATGAGATGAGTACGAGTATGGTAAGAACGAGTGTAAGTCAAGTTTGATAAACCTTATTTACATTGATTTAAAAGTATTATTTTGAAACTGGATGTTCTCACTAGGTATGAGCAGGGAAGTAATGGGATGAGTGAAGAGTTTATGGTGATGACAAGTTTGATGTAAATTGACTCTAGTCACTATTTTCATTAGTTAAGAATGTTTATTTATGGATATTAGTTATGTAAACCCTTTTAATTCAGGTTTAAATTTGCCCTGATTTTTAGGGTGTTACACCAGACCCAAATGTACAGCAATATGATCCACTGAGTTAAGATTATGCCGAATTCGATCCCTGTCATCTTTGTCAAAAGCAAAGTCACCCAGATCGAAATCCCAATCCAGATTGTTGTTTAGAGAGTCAACCTTTCGATGAAGAGTTTGAAGAGATTCGGTGAGAAACGAGCGAAGAGACTGATGTCGAGTGTCTCGAGCAAGAAGCCGAGCAAGCTCGGAGTCCTTGTAATCGGTGGAGCCTTTAATAGCTATAATAACCTGAATTTCCAGTTAAGACTTGGAAGTTAGTGGCCAATGTCTAAGAAACGAAAGTTTAAGCTGAGGGACTTGTTGGCAATTTATGAAAGATATAAATTGGTGGTGATCCCTAGGGCATCATTGATTATTCAGTAATATTCTCTTGTTTGGCGGCTAAGGAGAGGAACAGGAAGAAATAGGAGGAACGTTTTGGGCAACGATTTTATGGAAAAGCTTCAGTCTGGTGTTCCACCTAGAGATCGGAAATGTAAGTGAGAAGCTTTGGAGCGAGCAAGCCATGTGAGTTTTTCTAACTAAAATACGTGATTTACGTGTTTTCAAAGAAAGTGATTATGTATAAAAGCCATGTTATTTTACATGATTTTACGTAAATGAAAGTTAAATGTTTTCTGATTATGGTTTGTATACGAGCATGAACTGTTTTACAACTGTTACGCTTGTTCTCCATGAAATGCACGTTTTATTTTAAAGAATGGCTTTTAGCAATATGAAATGAAGTGCAATGATTTCACGATTGTGATTTACGTTATGCTATGTGTAAGTTATGTGAAGTCGGTCTGCACAGTGGGATCTGAGAACCTCGGGATCCGATGATCCCTTGGGCATTGTGATGAGCTTGTAGGAGGGAATTCATTTCCTTCCTACTCGGATATGTGATGAGCTTGTAGGAGGGAATTTGTTTCCTTCCTACTCGGATAGAGGGGAGTCTGTTTGGGCCCCGATATGAGGCGAGAGGGGAGTCTGCTTGGTCCCCGATCGCGGTTAGCTATGCGATCCTTAAACACTGTGCAGTACTGTGAGTCTCAGATCCGTGCAACGAACAATGAAGAAATCAATAGATAAGAACAGGTGTTATGGTTTCAACTGGTCATCCAATTAGCTTTCAATTGTAGAGAGAATTACAATACGATTCAGGAAAGCAAAATAGACAACTAGCCTAAAACAAAGGCTAAACAAAACATTATATATGGCGGGCCTGTGGTAACAAGCCCACGGCCCGTTCACTAACTAGGCTCAAAATAAAGAATTACAAACAAGCCCTTGAACTTCTATTCAACACATTAATTGCCCTAACAATCTCCCCCTTTGAATCGAAGTTCGAGTTCGCGCCAGTTATCCACATATCTCTTTCGGAGAGCAAAGTGTACCTCGAAAATTTGGATGGCGCGGCGATAGGCAATGCGTTCTTCAATCACTTCTAAGGCTTTTCGAGCGGTTGTTTCATTCGGATTGGGAACATACGAAACCTTTTGATTTTTGGATTCATACGTGATGATTCTTCGAAGAGCATCTTGAGCTTTGAAGAGCGTGCCGTCGCAGAATCTATCTACCTGACTGAAGCGAAGAAATCTCTTTTCATTCTGATCGTTGATGTAGACTATCCCAAATTCTGGTTCCAGAAGCAGTGCGTTCTCGGGATACATCTTCAGTTCGGGCGCTTTCAGATTCGGCTTTATCAGGTTTACCTTCTTAGCTTTGTTCTCGATTGCCATTTGGAAGTCCGTGAGATAGGACATCATGATGGTACGGACTAGGAATCAACGAACAGCTTCGAGCGCTTTGGTTACTTGAAGCGGTCGGATAGTTCTGGTACGGAGGTCTTTCAGGATAGCATAGAAGTCGAACGGTCGGAGATTCTTGAAATCAGCTTCGGAAAATATCCATTCATTTCCGTCTTCTCGTCGGACGGTGAAGATGGGAAACATAACTTTCAGAATTCTGCCTGTTTGGACGTTGAGCACTTCGGTGATCTTGTGCTTTGTTCGGACTTGGCTAACTGGCAGACACCGCTCCATTGCGTTTATGTACTGGCTTTGGTATTCTGGGTTGGAACTATAAATACCAATGCAAAAAGTAGCCTCGATAGGGCGTGACCTGTGAACGAACAGCCTTTTGAGAGATTCCTCCAGGTGAGGAATAAATATCGTGATCTTCTCCCATCGGATCTGTTGCCGTTGAGGAGGAGGAAGATCAGAAGCTGTCGGTAGCTGTGGAGATGTCGGAATTTCAGCAGATGTAGTCTCGGGTCTTGTAGAAGTTCCGGCGGCTTGAGCAGAGTGAACGGGTGAACCATTCAGATTTTGCAGCAGAAATTGGTCGTAGTCAACATTATCGTCTTCATCAGTAGGGAAGATTGTTAAACCAAGATCATTCAAGATAGAGAAGATAGAGAATTTGTCATCCAATTACATCAAGAACATGTTACAAGATATGAGTTCAGCACTGTTCTCTCTAAAGGTTCTCTCTTAACAGTTAGTGTAAGTGTTACTAAAACAAACACTAAACAAGCCTATTTATACCCAGACACACAAGGTATAAACCACACACTAACAACACAATAACATTGACTTTGACATTTGACTTTCTACATTAAACCTTGAAGACATATTAGCACTAACAATCTCCCCCTTGGATTCAAGGTTTAAACAAAATGAAAACAGCAGTCTTTGGCATTCTTGAATCTTCAAAACTTTAAGACTTCAGCTCTTTGATCTTTAAAATTGCTTGTCAAAGTCAACATGTCACACAATCTTCAAACAAGAATTTACGGACTATCTTTCTTCGAACAGGAGAATATGGATCTTCACACAAAGCATATTAATACACAAAAGCCCAAGTTCAAGAAAAAGAGATCACAAAATGATCAATCGATTTTTCTCAAACTCTTGAAGAATTCTCCCCTTATTCATTGACTTGAGAAATTCAAACTTCAGTATCGATGTCTTCATAAAAGCACGAGTTCAAAAGAAAGAGATCACTAAATGATCAATCGATTTCTTATAAACTCTTGAAGAAGAAATCTCCCCCTATCCTTTCTTGAAACAAAGACTTATTTCAACATTTCTCCCCTTTGACGTTAAAAAAAAATCTTTGACATGAAACGCTCTTTGACATGAAATTGATGTAGACATTTCTCCCCCTTTTTCGATGAAAATGAGCATCATGAGCATCGAAAATTCTTGTCATATTCAGTCAAGTCCTTGTAAAACACAAACAATCTCCCCATTAACGAAAGATCTTGCTCCCCCTAAAAATAAGAATTGTAGAGCAAATTGATTTTCTCCCCCTGAAAATTTACATAAAATTTCATTAGCGCACATTTTAACAGATTTGTACAAGGAAAAAAAAATTAATTCATTGAACTACATTTTATAACTACTAACAATTAATCATTTGAACACCAAACAAAAGAAATTCAACTTAATGAAATGTAACGGATATTTCCATCAAGTGAAATCAAATGCATGCGTTTGGATTCAAAAACAAGACATCATTGCATATCAAGTTACAAAAGTTCAGTTTCAACTCCTTTATAAAATCTATTTGGTGTGCTAGCATGCGAAATATGATTAGCAACAAGCATATGCAATTCTAAAACACATCAGAATACTCTGCTCTACTCACACTATTTGCCCAAAATCAAGATTTTCACAAATTTACAGGATTATCGCGACTTTGTATTTTCCCCAAGTTTCAAGAGATGTGTGCTCATTGGCATCTTTTGATTTTGTGTACATTGGCATCTTTTGATATTGTGCTCATTGGCATCTTTTACTTTTGTGCACATTGGCATCTTTTAATCAAAAAGTTTAGTAAGAATAAGATACACCGTTAAACATGACTTTCTAACTGGTTCTGTAGCAGGATTTGGGTCAGCGATCCCATACCAGTTGGCCTTAGGTGCTAGGTGACGAGCACCCCTTAGAACTTACTTTCCCAAACCAGAAAGGCCACATCGATATATCTTAAACCCATTTGTACCAGTAGAACATGGCTTTCTATCTGGTTCTATAGAAGGATTTGGGTCAACCGATCCCAGACCAGTTGGCCTTAGGGACTAGGTGTCAAGCACCCCTTAGGACTTAATCTCCCAAACCAGATAGGCCACGGGCACAAACTTTCAAACTAAATGATTTGTATTTAAAACTTAGATCATCTCAATCACTTGGTTCTAAAACATAGTGCTTCTCCCATATTTTCGTTTCCATCCATCATTCTGACAAAAAGGCTTTTTGAGCATTATATTCTATATAAGTCTAGAATTACATAATTTTGAGCATTCAGCATAATTTCATTCATGTTTTGCTGACCTTTCGATTTATTTCAGAAGTTAAAGATGAAACAGATTTAACTCAGATAATACAAAAACGCTTGTAAAATCACCCTTGACACACATTTCATTCATTGAATGAAAGTTGAAAAAAAATTCCATCTCATTGAATTAAATTTGTAAAGATCCAAATTTTCAAAGCAGTAGAAACAAAATATAATGCAATATTACCTTTCACCACTTGTTCCTTGAAACAAAAAGATATGACAGTTAAGGATATCACCTGATAAGTGTGAGTTCTAAACTGATTTGTTTAGAAGTCTTAGTCTTTGAAGTACGGGTCCTGAACTGATTTGTTCAGAAGCCATTGTCGTTGAAGCACGGGTCCTGAACTGATGTATTCAGAAACCAAAAACTTTGAAATCCGGGTTCTAAACTGATGTGTTTAGAAACCAAATCTCTTTACTCCCCTTAATGGCACAAGTAATCTTCTTCCGAGAGTTCAACGCTTTGCTTCTAAATCTGCAAAAACAGATTAAGTAGATTTTGGTACCCAACGTGTCTTGGGTCCTAGCTTGTTAAGCGGAGCTCTATAGGAAGGAAAATGATAAGTACCATACCAATATTGAACATTATTATTTGAAACAAAGTCGTTAGTTCCACAATAAGAACAACAAAAATTCTTTTGTGCTAACCTGATTAAATGATTTGCAGAATATAATGAATCAGGTTTAGCAAAAGATTTACCTTTCAGGTTAGTGTTCTTGTTGGGAACAGATGATTTTGGTACATCTTTTTCAGGAATTGTACCTTTGACTCTCCATTGCATGTTGACTTTCTTGTATGAAGGAAGATTAGCATATTTATACTTGGAAGAATTATCCACTGAATGATCATAGAAAAGATTAGACGGTCGAATCGGACTTTCTGAATAGCTTTTGGATTTGTTGAGAGACTTCACTTTGTCAGATAAATCATTCCGTTTCTTGGTCATCAAATCAAGCTTCTTCTGAATGTCACAATTAACCCTCTTCTCTTTCATAATATCAGTCGATAACACGGCCAAATTCTTTGTGAGCTTTCGTATTTCTTGCTAAAATATCTTCCTTTCAACAGAAAATTCATCTTTAACGCACTTAGCTTGAAAGTCAGCTTTCTTCATCTTTTTTAGCTCATGACTTTCCTTTTCTAAATCCTTTTGAAGATCAGAAGTTTTCTTTGACAGTTTCGCATTCTTCGCTTCAAAGCTTTTCCTTTCCTTTTCATACTCGACCCTTTCCTTCTCCAATTTTTCTTTTTCCAGAAATAAAACTTTCTCAAAATCTGCATTTTGTTTAGAAAGTTTTATGCATCTGAGTTCAAGGGCTTTCTTTTCTTCATTTCCCTTCTTCTCCGTCTTCTCATTCTTTTCAATTTCAGAAACTTTCTGTGAAAGAGACAAAATTTGCTTTTCATAGCTCATTTTGTCATTTGTACGATTCGCTCTTTCCTCTGTTAGCAACTTTTCCGAGTCAGAATGTCTCTTTGTAAGCTCTATAACCTTTTCCTTAAGTTCTTCAGTTTCAGCATTTGATGATTTCTGTTCCGCATCCTCTTTTTCAGCTTTCTTTTCTTCTTCCTTTCTCTTAAAAACAACTTCAGATCCAAGCATTTGGTTTGTTAACTCGTTCCACATAAGCATTGGATTGTTTTTGAAACATTCAACGCGTTTGAAGATGTGTTGCGGAAGTTTGTAAAGTGCGAAGATCAAGTTGGATGAAGCTTCCTTGTCGACTTTCATTCTGTTAATCTCTTCTTCTGTATAATCTTTGCCAGTTCTGATCATTGGGCCTTCAGTGAAAGATTTTATCATGTTTTCATCATTTTCTCTACTTTCAATAAAATCGATGAACGAAACTCTCCATAGTTCAAAATCAGATTCTTTGAACAGCACTGGAAGCCGCTTCATGTTTGAAGAATTAAAAAAAATTATATAAAACTTTTTCTTGAAAAACTCTTAAAGTGTATGAAATACACTATAGAAAAAATTTCAGTATAAAAAATTTTCTCAAGTCAGAAACTCGCAACTGTGAGAAGCGAAAAGTAAGAAACTCGCAACTGTGAGAAGCGAAAAGTAAGAAACTCGCAAGCCAAGGTTGCGAAAAGTTGAGAAATTCGCAAGCAAGGGTTGCGAAAAGGTGAGAAATTCGCAAGCAAAGGTTGCGAAAAGCTGAGAAATTCGCAAGCAAGGGTTGCGAAAAGCTGTAAAATTCGGGTCTTAAGGCTGGGAAATACTTTGCGAGAAGTAGACTTGAATGAAGAACAACACACAATTCGATGAAGCTTGCGAAAAGTGAGATGAATGTTGCGAGAAGTTCAGATCTTGCGAGATATTCCAAAAATCGTCTAAAAACCTCTGAAAATCAAAATTACTGATTCTGAAAGGTACAGTGGTGCTCGAAATCAAAAACCTAACACTTTATCTTCAACAAACAACCTCTGAAAACCTCTGAAAAAGGATCTGAATCGAACGAGCAGAGAATTTCACGAACAGAACAAAAACTCAGAAAATCGCCAAATTGATCTTGAAATCCTTCGAATTAGATCTCGATCCTTGAATTAAAGATGCTCTAAACAATAATCCGAATCCAAAGAACCAATTTGCAGAACAATTCGATCAAAAATCAGAAAATTTTGATCAAATTTCAAGAAAATGAGATTTTCTTGATAAATCCAGAAAATCAATCGAATTTTCTTGTAGAATTCACCAAAATCTTCGTGATTGATCACTGAAAAACTCCTCTAAATCTCGAATCCTGCTCTGATACCAATTGTTAAACCAAGATCATTCAAGATAGAGAAGATAGAGAATTTGTCATCCAATTACATCAAGAACATGTTACAAGATATGAGTTCATCACTGTTCTCTTTAAAGGTTCTCTCTTAACAGTTAGTGTAAGTGTTACTATAACAAACACTAAACAAGCCTATTTATACCTAGACACACAAGGTATAAACCACACACTAACAACACAATAACATTGACTTTGACATTTGACTTTCTACATTAAACCTTGAAGACATATTAGCACTAACAAAGATCATGTTTACCTGGAGATTTACAGCACTGGCGGCTTTTTCGTACCATGTATTTTTGGTCTTCGGGTCGATCTCGGTGTTTGGATCAATAAGATTGAGTGTAAACCCATCTGATGTATCAAAGTTGACCAATTCCTGTGTTGTTCCCTCAGGATTTTCAACCATCGGGCCTTCGTCATCGGAGATGTCCATATCCATTACCATCTCGATTAAAGGCACCTCGGCTTCGGGTCCGGTTTCGGTTGTAGTTGACGCAGTTGAAGGTTCCGGTTGAACCACAGTCACTTCAGGTATGATTGGGGCGGACTCAGTTAATCTTTGTCTCTTGTTCTCCCCCTCACGGTGATCAGGATCATCATGGTCATCGTGCCTTCTCTTGAGTCCGCCAGCTTGACTCTGGCAGGTTTTTTCGACGGAGGCGACTCTCTCAGAAAGCGTTTTGAGCGCTTGTTGAACGTCCTTGAGAGTCGTGTCAAGATGGTCCAATCTAGTAGTAATGGATGACGAAAGAGCATTGACCTGTGAATTCAGAACGGAGATCAGGTCTGCTTCGGTAGAGGCGTCGGTTTCGGATTGCTGGAGCAGCTGAGCTAGAAGCATGGTTTTCAGGGTGTCCACCGAAAGATTTGGCTGAACGGGAGCCGGTGGTGGTGTAGATGCAGTTTTAGGTTGAACCATCTTCTCTTTACCTTTGATTAGAGTCTTCAGTTTGTCGAGCTCATTGGTGAATCGCTGCTCCATGGCCTCGCGGACAGCCTTTAGGGCGCCGTCCAGATATCCCTTTGACACAAAGTCGGGCAAAATCACTCCGGGGTCACTTAGAGCACCCGTTGAGAAGTCTACCTTAGAGGCAGAGCCACCTACGTTCACGGTTGGCGAAGGTGTGTTCGTGGTAGGATTTCCTTCCGATCTTCGGATTCCACTTAAACACGGAGATCCTACGGAAGTTCCGATCGAGTCACCAAGAGCACCGATTTGTTGGATCGTATCTTGTGTCCTAGCCGAAGAATGTTCAATAACAAGTGGCTCTAGACTCAATAGTGCACTCAAAGAAGTCGAGACCGGGGGAGGTTGGTCTCTTGTTTCAATATCAGTACCCTCCGAGTGAGAGACCGGTAGAAGTTGTGTTTCATCACCGTGAGAAGTTGAAACACCCGTCTTTTGAGAGACGAGTGAGTGGCTGAGGAGGTTGTGCGATTGCGCCGCTAGGTCCACGGCGGCTTCTTTAATACCCCGTCCCAACGGATGAGACGGGATAGCAGATGTGGCTACCCGGGCGACACTTGGCTGGATTCGCTCGGAAGCCTTTTTTCCGGCTTATTCTCTCTTGATTCTTTTTGGATCTAACTTCACTCAGTCTCACCTCTTCTTGATTTTCAACTATATCTCCGTCCGTTCTCCTTATGTCTCCCGTATCAGGTTGTTCAGTAGGGATAAGGGGGGTTGAGGGTGAGTCAGATGGAATGCCTTCGGTCAATTCTGGGTTTGGTCCGATACGGGTAGGTATCAAGGATGCGCGTGTAGCACGATCCATATCGGATTCTGTGGAGTCAGATTTCACATCCTCCACTTGTCTGGACGATGAAGGGGGTCAGAGATGTATGTTTCCGTGTCACGGTGGAGCATTGGGCGTTCGGTTTTAGTAACGACCTGGACCTCGTGTAGTCTAGTCGATGGTCCTGCGTCGGTCGTGGTACGGGTGATGGGAATTGGTTGTTGGCTCGGTCCGGCTTGGTGGGATTGGCTAGTACTGGGACGCGTATCCAATGCACCGCCCGCTCCAGTTCCCCTCCCATGAATTCTCAACACACCCCGCCCCGGAGCCCCTGCTTCCCGGGCCCTTCCTCCTCTTGTCCTAGGACCCTCACGTCGCTCGGTTCTATGTCCCGGGGAAAGGTCCCTCTGGCGCTGGCTGGACCATGGGATTCCCTAACGCTCGCCTATATTCTACTACACTCGGTGCAGTGGGGTCCGCGTGAGCCAGTAGGGCTTCAGGTAAGGGCATGGCTATGGCGTTGGACGGGTTCCGAATCACCATTTATTGTAGGTTATTGTGAGGACATACCGGATGAATGAATCTTACCGGGTAAGAATCCGGAAAGCCTAACTTTGAGAAGTTTGAGAAATTTCCTGCTCCCCCTCGACCTGAGCATGGTTATTACCCTGCTCCCCCTCGGAACAGGAATGTGAATGGTTTGGGAGACGTCAATCACAAAAAACGTTGACTCTTTTAAGAATAATGTGTGACGCTCCCCCTCAAATGATGAGCAACTAATGTTTTGCTCCCCCTCAGAATGTGCACAAGGTGTGATATGTAGGGCACTCGGGAATGTCCTTGCACATAAAAAAACTTTTCTGACAGTTTAAAAATTTTGTGTGCGACACTCCCCCTCAACAATAGATGTAACATACCTGATAGCTGGTCGTGCTCCCCCGAACGTCTATGTGCTTTGTTATCGTTCCCAAATCTCACGTCTCCACAATATTGTTGCGTGAGTAGCTCCCTCCTTCCGGTCATGTGCTTGGAGCATCCAGGATCTAAGTACCACACATGACCGTCCTGCAAAATGAGATTAACGGATTTTTGGTACCCATATTTGCATGGGTCCTGGAGGGTTAGGTTTTACACCTTTCGGAGGAACCTGTTTTGAAGCAGGTTGCCTCTTGGGTGTAGGTTTAACCTCAGTAGGAGGGACCCGTTTTGAAGTGGGTTTCCTTTCCTGCGTAGGTTTAACCTCTTATTGGGGACCCCGTTGTTTACGGTGTTTCTTTTTGTTCTTACGGGGTTTTCTTTTGGGTGTATGATTATATATATGATATGACCCAAACCAATCATTATTATTGATATCATCAAAGTCACTCCAACCACAACTAGAACAACACAAACAATCATGCGATAACTGAATCAATTGCTGAATGGAATAAAGTTTAATCGGAAAATTAACATCTTGTTTAACAAAATCATTCCTATGATTCCAAGCACAATCATTTTTGTTCATTCTAGGATAGAAAACTGTATTAAATGACTTTGACGCAGCATCCTCGATAGATTCCTGGCTATCCACTTTGGGTTGTCTTGTTTAGCGCGACCGGTTTTATTTGAACCAACATGGACAGCATGGTCAGTGGCTTTTGAGGAAGCAGTATTTTTGGTAGGCAATCGCTCGGTCTTTTGCCTCGGCTGTGATTGTTTTTTAGAAACAGTTTTAGATTTAGAAATCTTAATCACAGCTTGGGTCTTTATTTTAGAACAATCACCCTTTAGAAAATTGACCGGTCGAATGACTACTGGTGACAAAAAATCAGTATGACTCGGAAAAGGTTTGTCGAAGGGGAACGACTCAAACTCTTCATCAGAATTGCCTTCGGAGTTCATGTATTCAGAAAAATCGACATCCGGAATTACATGACTTGGATCGGTCGAGGAAGGTGAGGAACACTTAGTGTCAGTGTGCTTTGGGGAATTTGGTGCAGAAGCTAGGAAAAAATCAGAGTTCAAATTCCTTAAAACACTCTCGTCTTGAGAATCTTTACCGTCTTGTGTAGAAGAAATTTTGCCTATGAAAGATTTACACGAAGACGTATCAGATGAGCTTGAGGAGAGTTCGGGTGAAATCTGCTTATCAGACTGGAGTTGGTCAATCTGCTCTTGGAGTTGACCATTTCTCGTATGCTCATTCGTCGCTTCTGTTGCCAAGGCAGACAGTTTTGATGTGAGCCGATCGATTTCAGTCCGAAGGATTTCCTGTCCTTCATTCGACACAGACTCGGTTTTAGCGGATTTAAGTGTCTCAAGTTCGGTTACAAGCGCTTGCTTTTTCTTTTGAAAACATGACCTTTCCTTCTCGAGTGACTCCTCTAACTCGACTATTTTTGCTTCCAAGATGAGAGGGGGAACATAGAGTTTAAACTCATCCGACTCAATCTTGGGTTCGGTTGCTTGGACCTCATCCTTTTTGGAGGAATCATTGGGCGTTACAACCTTATAGCAATCAAAGTAGTCATTCGAGAGGTACTTCTTTTGATTTTTCTCATAATAATAGTTCAAAGGCTCATAACAAAAAGGAAGTTGCATTTTTGACGTGTGCTTTCGCTTATATTCCTCAGTTTCCTCTTCCTTTTCAGGTTCAAGAGGACCAGTCCATCTAATCGCATATTTCGGATACTTTTTGTCTAATCCTAAACAACCAAAATCATACAGTGTAGGTGTATTGAAAAAACCCTTTTTCAAATAGTGTGGGTTATCGTATCCGATTCCTCATTCCTTGTTAAAATAAGTGAATTCCTTGGGTTTATTCATATGGATGGTCTGATCAGTTTGACCTCTTTTATGGAGTTTTGTTTCAAGATCAAGTATTTTAGCGACAAACTCCTTGTGCTGAATTTGAAGAGCAGAACATTGATAAATAATTTCTGCTTTCTCATTCATACACTGATCAAGCTGTGTTTGAAGTTCAGATATCTGGGCCCTTAAGTCCTTAGGTGCTATTGAAAGATTTTTGCATTTTTCTTTTAAATTAGCATTTTCAGACTTATATTTCTCAGTTATTCTCTTTTGAACATCTAGCTTTTCAGATAGTGATCTAATCTCAAGCAGTTGTTCATCAGAGGTGGCCTTGTGGGAATCTATCCGTTCAGCAAGAGATTGCATTTGATCAAAGAAATCTTGAGAAGTAGATTCACATACCTGATTTGACTTTGCCAAATCCTTGCCGATAGCAAGAGCTTCGCGTGAAGACATCTTTAGTTGCACTGGAGTGATCGGCAGACGATAGATTCGATTCAAAGTGATAACCTAACGCAAGGCACTACGAGTGGTATCCTAACGCAGGTTCTACGAATGAAGTGTACTAGAAACAGGTAAGATTTCAACAGAACTGAACTTACCGGATAGGAATCCGGATGTGATGTCTGAACTGGAAGTGTCCGGATCAGATTGAGTGAAAAACAGATCAACACACATAAGTATCCGGATAAGCAAGAGAGTCCGGACAAACTAAAGTTTCCGGATAACAAAGGGTTACCGGAAGACAATAGTTTCCGGATGAAAATAGTAAACACTAAACTTACCGGATGAAATGGGTTTCCAGATGATATGCTTTCCGGATGATGAAGTGTCCGGGAGGAATTCGGTTACCGAAAACAAATGAATCCGGATATGTATCCGGAATGATCAGGACACCCGGAAACTTTGAGTTACCGGGTAAGATTTGTCCGGAGACTACCAGTATCCGGGAAGTTACCAGATACTTTTGATTTACCCGGAAAGTTACGAAGAGAATCAACTTACCCGGAAAGTTATTAGGATGTTCCGGAAACTGCTGTTGTGGTGTCCGGAAATAGCGGTTGTGGTTTCAATTCGACTGGAAATCGACTAGGGTTGCTCAAAATCGTTCATGAAAGATTAGGAACTCGACCAAACACAAAAATAACAAAACCCAAATCGATTTTGAAGCAAAAACAACAAGTTTTGATGTTAAAAATTCGATTTTTAGCAAGAACACAACCAAAAACTTTTGAACTTTAATTTGCTTAAAAATCACTCAGATGATCGAATTAGATTGCGAAAACGTGCAGAATCACTAATAAGAATGATGCTAACAGAATGCAATAAACGAAAACGATCAATTTCAACCGAATCAAAATATAGATTTCTAAGCTAGAACACAACCTTATGATCAGAAAACTTACCAGAATTCAAGAAGAACACTTTGAATCGATTTGTCCGTCTGCTCTGATACCAATTGTGAGTCTCAGATCCGTGCAACGAACAATGAAGAAATCAATAGATAAGAACATGTGTTATGATTTCAACTAGTCATCCAATTAGCTTTCAATTGTAGAGAGAATTACAATACGATTCAGGAAAGCAAAATAGACAACTAGCCTAAAACAAAGGCTAAACAAAACATTATATATGGCGGGCCCGTGGTAACAAGCCCACGGCCCATTCACTAACTAGGCTCAAAATAAAGAATTATAAACAAGCCCTTGAACTTCTATTCAACACATTAATTGCCCTAACAAGTACCATGTCTGATGCTTATGTGGAAAATGTGAAAAGTTTTACAAAATGATTTTATGATATTGATGTATGCTGTTATGGAGGGGACTCACTAGACCTCATGGTCTAACCCTCGCTTTTCAAAACTAAAACTTTTTCAGGTAAGCAAATAGTAGGAGGCTCACGTAAGTGAGCAAGAGCAAGATAGAGTATAGATGCAGCTAGAGACAGTGCAAGTGCCTCTTCTAGAAGCTAGATTATTCTCAGTTGTGTATAGGTTGTTTCCGCCAACCTAAGTTTTAGATTGATGTAATGAAAATTTTTGGGACCCAGATTTGTAATGTTTATGAGTTATTGCTATGTATGTCCTTTTGTATTTTTGGGCTGTTACAAATGGTATCAGAGCCATAGTTTAAGGGATTTAGGTGACCGGACGGGCCTAAACTTAAACTTTGGAGTAGAGATCACAACTGAGAATCAGGAAATGCGTTAGGAGGGCACTATTATTGATATAAGAAATGCGTTAAGAGGACACTATTGTAGAGATAGGACTAATAGGGTACTGAGGACTGTCATGTAAGGTAAGTTTGAGATTTCACCTGGCCAGCGTAATTGCGAATTTACAGGTACATGTATGTACTTAACCTGCCTTATTATTCCGAAGTTGTAGTCTGAAGCTAGTTTATGTGTCGTGTTCTAGTAATTTAGAAGGTCAGCAAGATCCCTAAGGGATAGAATGAGACCCAGTGTGGGGAAAGTTTCATGAAAGATCATTTATGGTGTGATGTATGTATACAACGTAGAGACGAAATGTTGTTTAGAATGTTATGAGTCGTCTAGAAGTAGATCTTCGTGGGTTCGAAGAGATGAAATGATTGATTTTGAGTAATACTCCTGTTTCTAGAAAGTTTCAGTTCTAGAAATCGTGGGATAAGATCTGTTAGAATGGTAAGGAATAACAGTGTTGAAATTTCGAATGTATCAATAGAGCCCTGACTCCTTAGTCGAGCTTTTCAATGGCATGATAAATGAAATAAGATACCTATAGTGAAATGAAAGCGTGTAGAAGTAAAATGTGAGATAGTTGATCAAAACTAAAATAGTATGAAATGGTTGAGTAAGTGAGATGTGGAACGCATGTGCAACAAGTTATTGCATGACCGAGAGGGCGACCATTGGTCGAAGGTAAAGTGTCAAGGATAAATTGCGTGAGTAAAGAGGTGGACCTTGTTAGAGTGAGTAGCCTTCAATTGCAAGTAGAGTCTCATGCATAGCGTTCTTATTTGTAAAATGAAATTTTCACGATTTAAAGTAAATATGTAAATATCAATTTTGATCAAAAATGAGTCAGCATGTACGAGCGTATGTTTAAAGAAAAAGCGATTTCAGTTACGTCGCACAGTGGAATTTTGAGCTTAACGATTTGCAAAATATTTCACACTTTCCATGATAAGTTAAATCATTGCAAGAAGGTCAAGAAAAATGTTTGCCAAAGAAACTTTTATAACAAGAAGGAGTACTGACATATTGATGTCATATAAACGAGTGTGAGAACCGACAGGTTAAATTCCGTGTCGGTAATTCCTTTCAGAACTTTGTTATACAAAAGATTTTCATTCAATGTGTCACTGTCGTAATGACATCGTTCGGATTGAGTAAGATTAAGGTTCATGGGAAGATGCATGCAAACGATTCTCGAATCGTTGTGCAGGGCATTGAAGTTATAAAAGTGATGGGGTCGTGTGTACCCAAACTGGTTCCAAGTGTTATTATTTTTAAAATGATGAAATGTGAGAAATGATTTATTTACCGCGTTGTCATGCGTGAAGGCTACGAACTCACTAGGTCGTAGAGTATTACATTTTAAGCTAAGGAAGAACTCCAAGAGTGGAGAGGTGTTAGTTTTAGCAACTCGTTATGAGTAGTGTTGTGAAGCAGAAATGGAACGTCCACGACATGTGATACGAGTTTGAGGTCAGCTTGTAATATTGATGTTACCTGAGTAGGTTTTGAAATGAGGGAGACGAATTATGAAGTTGATTGTGATATGATAGAAGGATAAAGTGTAGCGCAAACGGAGTGAGTGTAGACTATACTAGTCAGTAAGGGAATGTGATGTGTCTATGAAATGGCTCGGATCGTAAAGAGCCAGCACGAACGATTATGTTTGAGTTAATTGGGAACTCGTGAGTTGTAGCTCAACTAGAGTTGAGAAAGGACAAAGTAGCGAGATAGACTCGATTATTGTATGCAGGGGATTATGTAGGGAAGTTTGAATTTTGTGCGAATGACCATGAGAGATCTGGTCGGCAATGTGATGTTAGGGATAGAGGATGTACGATTAAATAGGGGTTTCAATTGCCAATTTAAATGTTCCAATCAGTGTTGGAGTAAAGCGATGTTAGAAGATGAAGCATTAGATGGAAGCCTTTCGGGGTTTCGGTTGAGGTGTGCGATTTGTTAACCAGGTTGTGGAAGTACGTAGGGTGTAAGTGACGATGTGATATGGTTATGATCGGAATAGAATGTTGGAGTGGTAATGGATAATTACCCAAATAAGAAACCAAATGTTTTTTGTTGCAAGGGTCGCTCAGTAAGTTTAGTTTGGAATCAGTGGAAGTTTAAAGAAGATGGTAGTTGAGTTAGTCGAAAATGTGTGATAGTAGATGCGAAACCTTTTCAGAACGTGAAATGTTTCTTTTGTACGGATGAATGATCCTAGAATGGAATAGTTGGATATGTGGCTATATATGGTAAGGAGAAAGTATTTTCAGCGTGTAGAATGTCGGAAGAGAGGGACAAGTAAGGTTTGGAAGTAGTAAGCTGGGCAATAACACCGAAAAAGTGGAGTAGTGTGCGTAGTTTGTCGTCGGTAAGGGTGCGAACTCCTGGAAAGGATATGGAAAAGAGGATATGTGTATGCTATAAGTACGTGAAAGAAGTGAAGAAGGGCAGTTGATTGGGTTGAGATGGTAATGTTGCGAGAAATGTTCAAACGAAGTAGTCGTTCAGTGATAGACTATTGAGAATAGCTTTGTATGACCATGACTACTCTTCCTAGTTGAGTAAGGGTAACCGAAGTTATGTTCTATACGACCGAACGCTTGTGTCAAGTAGTGAGAAATCGATGTTTTAGGATAAGTTAATTCGGATAAGTGAACGCTTCAGTGAGAGAGCATGGAGGTTTCCTGCTTTCAGTTACGTATAAGTGTGAATGAAAAAGTGGTGAGAGCGTACGATTTAATTGTCGGGCTGTAGTCAATGTGATTCAAGAAGCGATCTAGAAAACTCATGAACCTCGAGGAGAGAACTCTTGGGTGTGAGTTTGTCGGGATGTACAAGGTTGGCCTTGTGCCAAGTTGCCAGTGAATGAAAATTCTCGTTGTGATGGCGGGAAATTCCGTCAAGTTCCTTCCTTAAAAGAAGTAAAGACGTGCGAGAGACCTCAATTAGACTTGATTTAATACCGTGGGTCTCGGAGTGTGGACGGAAGCGAGTAAATGTGGGATGTTGAGATTATGGCGACCTTGTAAGAAATACTGGTGAGAAGGAGTTGAATTTATTTATTTATTTATTTGTTGAATGAGTTGGAGCCGAGGCTTACAAGTTAGACATGTCGGAGATTAGTAAAGGTTCGGTGGAGATATTGAAGAACGAGAGGAAACTAGAGAGGTAGAAGCGGATACGAGGTTCAGGTACCCGCTTCTTTCCCAATAAGGAATTTCGGGGACGGAATTCTTTTAAGGGGGAGTGTTGTAATAACCTGAATTTCCAGTTAAGACTTGGAAGTTAGTGGGCCAATGTCTAAGAAACGAAAGTTTAGTTTGAGGGACTTGTTGGCAATTTATGAAAGATATAAATTAGTGGTGATCCCTAGGGCATCATTGATTATTCAGTAATATTCTCTTGTTTGGCGGCTAAGGAGAGGAACCAGGAAGAAATAGGAGGAACGTTTTGGGCAACAATTTTATGGAAAAGCTTTAGTCTGGTGTTCCACCTAGAGATCGGAAGTGTAAGTGAGAAGCTTTGGAGCGAGCAAGCCATGTGAGTTTTTCTAACTAAAATACGTGATTTTACGTGTTTTCAAAGAAAGTGATTATGTATAAAAGCCATGTTATTTTACATGATTTTACGTAAATGAAAGTTAATTGTTTTCTGATTATGGTTTGTATACGAGCATGAACTGTTTTACAACTGTTACGCATGTTCTCCATGAAATGCACGTTTTATTTTAAAGAATGGCTTTTAGCAATATGAAATGAAGTGCAATGATTTCACGATTGTGATTTACGTTATGCTATGTGTAAGTTATGTGAAGTCGGTGTTAGGGTCGTTTTATGTTGAATTAAAGTTCATGGTTTAAATTGTAATTCTTTAATTTGAGCTTTGTTAGTGAACGGGTCGTGGGCTTGTTAACCACGGGCCCGTCATATAAATAGTTTCCTTAGCCTTAGAAAATAGGCTAGTTGTCTTTTTGCTTTCCTTTCTGTATTGTAAAACTCTCCGAAAGCATAATAGAGATGACCAGTTGAAATCGTATACTACATTGCTTATTTGTTTGATTTCATTGTTCGTTGCACGGATCTGAGACTCTCAATTGGTATCAGAGCAGACGGACAGAATTGATTCAAAGCTTGTTTATTGATTTCTGGTAAGTTTGACTTTTTCACGTCTGTGTTCTTGATTGCACATTCATATTTTGATTCGAGCAAAATTGATCGATTTCGTTTATTGGGTTGTGTTAGCATCATTGTCATTAGTGTTTCTGCAAATTTTCACATCCTAATTCGATCGTTTGAGTGGTTAATTAAGTTCAAAGTTTTTGGTTGTGTTCTTCACTAAAAATCAAATTTTTGCCATCAAAACGTGTTCTTTTTGCTTCAAAATCGATTGGGTTAGTGTTATTTTTTGTGTTTGGTAGTGTTTCTGATCTTTCAGGAACATCTTTGAGCAACCCTAATCGAGTTTCAATCAAGTTGAAAAAGTCAGCCGTTGTTTCCGGGTAGCACAGTCGCAGTTTCCGGACAAGTCCTCACTTTCCGGACGTTTGTGTTATTCCATCCGGGTACATCCAACCTTTCCGGGTAAGTCAAACATTCCGGGTAAGTCACTGAAACCTCATTCTTTCCGGGTAAATTAGTTCCGGAAACCCAAAGTTCCCGGTAACCAATCTTCCCGGATATTCCATCACCCGGTAAGTACTTTCGTCCGGAAACCCTTAACATCCGGTAAGTATCTTATCCGGACATATCATTTACCCGGTAACTCTTAGTTTATTTTCCTTATCCGGTAACTACTGTCTTTCGGTAACCCTTGAGTTATCCGAAAACCTTAGGCTATCCGGACTCTTTGTGATATCCGGATACTTGTGTGATTATTGAACTGCTTTCAACTAATCTGATCCGGACACTTCTAGATCAGACTCTTATTTGGATTCCTATCCAGTAGGATCATTCTTAGTTCATATCAGTCGTAGAACCTGCGTTAGGATATCACTCTTAGTGCCTTGCGTTAGGTTTACACTTTGAATCAATCATTCGTCTGACGATCACTCTGTTGCAACCAAATATGTCTACTTCGCGTGATGCTCTCGCAATCGGTACCGATTCCAAACCGGCTTTCCTCTACCAAGGTGAGTACAGCCAGTGGCGCGACAGGGTCACGATCTTCATAGAGTCCAAGGACAACTATGTGTATATCAAGAGAGCTCTTGAAAATGGTCCAATTGATTGGCCGAAGAAGACCATAGCAGCAACTGCAGGTGCTGAGGCTCGTACTGAGGACAAGACTATTGCCGACTTGACTGAAGATGAAAGAGGCATGATTGAAGGTGAAAAGCATGCAAAGCGATATCTTGTTCAAGCTCTCCCCAACACGATCTACACTGCTATCGATAGTTACAAAGACACAGCAAAGGGAATGTGGGATCAAGTGGCCAGAATGATGCGTGGGAGCGATGTCGGAAATCAACTGAAGATAAACAGCGCAATAACCAAGTTCGATGGATTCAAGCAGCGCACCGGCGAGTCTCTCACCAAGGCCTATGAGCGTTTTTGCTTACTTCTTAATGAACTGAACAAGAATAAGATCACTCGCTCAAACACGGAGAACGCGCTCAAATTTCTCAACAATCTGCTGCCAGAATGGAAGGTGTTTGCTTCTCATGTCAACCACAACAACTTGATAGAGAACATAGGCATCAATGAACTATATGAGACTCTTCTTCAAGACGAAGACGAAGACGAAGTGAATGAACTTTTGAGCGAGAAGAAGACTGAATCAAAGCCGGTTGCTGATCCTATTGCACTCATGTCCTCCAAGAAAGGGAAATCTTCGGGCCGTCATTCCACACGTGCTCAAAAGCACAACTCTTCCGAATCTGAAGACAAGGAAGACAGTGATTCCAATGATGAAGTATCTGACTTCAAGAAAGTGATAGCTCTGCTCACTAAATCTTTCCAACAACAGAAATTCTATAAGAAGCCTTCGTCCAATAATCAGCGCTACTCCACCTCCTCCAACAAGCGCCATGATCATCAGGACAAATATGAGGGAAAGAAGAAAGCTGGTGAACAGGATAAGTCAGAGAAGAAGGAGAAGACAGAGAAAGTAGAAGGTAAGAAGAAAGATGAACAGTGACCTGTTACAACTACAGAAAGCTTGGTCACTTTGCTAAAGATTGTACGAGGCATGTGGTAAAGAATTCTCACTACTACAAGGCAAAACTCGCATTGGCCGAGCAGAAGGAAGCTGGAAAAGCTCTACTTGTGGAAAAAGACTACTGGTTGGGTCGTTTTGATGATGAAAGCGATATTGATGGTGCTAATGCTTTCATGGGATATCACTCTCCAGCCGATGAAGAGAAGACAAGTCAGGTATGTGAATCTTCCGAACAAGATTTCTTGAATAAAATGCAATCTCTTACCGAACAAGGCAGATTCCTTTAAGGCCACCACTAAGGAACAAAAGCTTGAGATTAGATCACTAACCGAAAAGCTAGATGTTCAAATGAAAATAACTGAAAAACATAACTCTGAAAATGCTATGTTAAAGGAGAAATGAAAAATTCTTTCCATAGCACCTAAAGAATTAAGGGCCAAATTATCTGATCTTCAGTCTCAGTTTGCTCAGTGTTTGAATGAGAAAGAGGATATTGTTTATCAATGTTCCTCTCTTCAAATTCAGCACAAGGAGTTTGTTTCTAAAATTCTTGATCTTGAAACCAAACTCCACAAAAGTGGTCAAACTGATCAAACCATCTTTCTGAATAAACCCAAAGAGTTCACCTATTTCAACAAAGACTGGGGAATCGGATATGATAACCCACACTATTTGAAAAAGGGAAGATACCAAACTCCTACTTTGTATGATTTTAGTTGTTTTAGGTTAGATAAAAAGTATCCGGAATATGCTATTCAATGGACTGGTCCTCTAGAACCTGAAAAGGAAGAGGAAACCGAGGAATATAAACGCGCACACAAATGAGGAATACAACTTCCGTTTTGTTATGAACCTTTGAATTATTCCTATCAAAAGAACAAAAAGTATCTCTCAAATGACTACTTCGACCCCTACAAGGTTGCTACGCCCAAGGATTCCTCCAAAAAGGATGAGGACCAAGCACCCGCAACCAAGACTGAGACGGACGAGTTTAAATTCTATGTTCCCCCTCTCATCTTGGAAGCAAAGATTGTCGAGTTAGAGGAGTCGCTTGAGAAAGAAAGGTCTGTTTTTCAAAACGAGAAGAAAGCGCTAATTCAGGAACTTGAGAAACTCAAATCTGAGAAAACCAAAGGTGTGACAAATGAAGAAAAGGAAACTCTTCAGTGTGAAATCAATAAGCTCTCATTTAAATTGTCTGAAATGACAAGAGAAACGATAAAAGAGCACATGAGAAATGGTCAACTCCAAGTGCAGCTTGACCTACTTCAAAATATAACGAAGATTTCACCTGAACTTTCCTCGAACTCATCTGACACATCCTCGTGTAAAGCCTTGATCGGAAATATCTCTTCGAAAGAAAGTAAAGTTTCTCATGATGAGTGTGTTAAAAGGAATTTAAACTATGATTTTTCAAACGCTTCCGCACCGAATTCCTCAAAGCACACAACCGAAAGCACATCGTGTTCCTCGCCTTCCTTGACCGATCCAAGTCCTGTAATTCCGGAAGTCGATTTTTCAGAATATATGAACTCTGAAGGCAATTCTGATGGAGATTTGAGTCGTTCCCTTTCGACAAACCTCTCCCAAGTCATACTGATTTTTTTGTCTCCAGTAGTCAACCATCCGGTCAATTTTCTACAGGGTAGCTGTTCTAAAACAAAGGCCCCAGCTGTGATCAAGATTTCAAAATCAAAACCGACATCTAAACCTGTTTCTAAAAACCAATCACAACCGAGGCAAAAGACCGAGCAATTGCCTACCAAAAATACCGTTCCTTCAAAAGTCACTGACCACTCTGTCCCTGTTGTTTCAGATAAAAATGGTCAAGCAAACCAAGAAAAACCAAAGTGGCTGAACAAGGAACCTGTCAAGGATGCAACATCAAAGTCTTCCTCCACTGCTTTTAATTCTAGAATAAACAAAGACAATTGTGCTTGGAATAATTGGAATCGTTTTGAAGTTTCTTATCCAATTAAACTTAATTCAGTTCATCAATTGATTCAGTTATCGCGTGATTGTTTATGTTGTTCTAGATGTGGTTGGAATGATTTTGATGAAATTAACATAAATGATTGGTTTGGGTCATATTACATATATAATTATAAACCCAAAAATAAACCCCGTAATAATAAACAGAAATACTACAAACAACGGGGTTTCCAATCTGAGGTTAAACCACAGCAGGAGACCAAACCCATTGCAAGACGGGCTGCTCCTACTGAGGTTAAACCGGCACCCAAGAGGAAACCTGCTCCTCCAAAAGGTGTAAATTCTACACCTAAGAGGCAATCTTTGCCAAAACCAGCTTCCACAAACGGTGTACAACCTGCACCTAAAGGGAAAGCTGTGTCAAAGCAAGTTCCTCCAAGAGGTGCCAAACCTAACCCTCCAGGACCCAAACAAATTTAGGTACCTAAAATCTATTAACTCGATTTTGCAGCACGGTCATGTGTGGTACTTAGATTCTGGATGCTCCAAGCACATGACCGGAAGGAGGGAGCTTCTCACGAACTACAAGGAAGAATATGGTGGAGACGTGAGATTTGGGAATGACCACAAAGCGCCGATCATGGGCTACGGCGATATTGTCCAAGATAAGATCACAATAAAGAAGGTATCACACGTCACGGGATTGGGACACAATCTGTTCATCATCGGGCAGTTCTGCGACAAAGATCTCGAGGTACGATTCAAAGCTAAACGGTGTAGAATCCTCAACGACGACGAAGAGGAGCTACTGGTTGGAAAACGCAAGACCAACCTCTACACAATCGACCTCGCAGCCCTCAAGACCGATAACCCTGTCTGCCTCATGTCAAAGGCCAATTCCCAACAAGCTTGGCTTTGTCATCGACGTCTTTCGCACCTCAACTTCAAAAGTATCAACAAACTGGTGCTGGGCGGACACGTGAAAGGCATGCCCGATCTTCAATTCGTGAAGGATCGTCTATGCGGGGCATGTGAAAAGGGAAAGATGAAGCGGGTGCCACATCAACCGAAGGTAACTCCGAGCACGTCCAGGTCCCTCGAACTCATTCATATGGATTTGTGTGGACCGATGCGTGTTCAGAGTATCAACAAGCGCAAATATGTCCTGGTGATGGTGGATGACTTCTCGCGCTATACATGGGTCAAGTTCCTTCGCTCAAAAGACGAAACTCCGGAACTGATCATCAACCATCTGAAGACCATCCAACTGAACAAGCAACAACAAGTTCGGACGATAAGGACCGACAACGGGACGGAGTTCAAGAATCAAACGGTAGACGACTATCTGACTTCAGTCGGCATTTCACACACATTCTATGTCGCATGGACTCCTCAGCAAAATGGAGTGGTGGAACGTCGCAACCGTACCCTAGTCGAAGCGGCTCGCACCATGCTGTCTCAGTCCAATCTGTCGCACTTTCTATGGGCCGAAGCGGTGTCAACGGCCTGTTACACGCAAAACCGCTCCATCCTCAACAAGCGGTTCAACAAGACACCGTACGAGATCATCAACAACCGCGTTCCGAATATCAAGTACTTCCATGCATTCGGATGCACATGCTACGTCTTAAACGACAAGGATGATCTCGGCAAATTCAGCCCCAAGGAGGATGAAGGAGTTTTCATCAGATACTCCATGCAGGCTCAAGCGTATCGCATTTACATCACACGGAAGAACACCGTTGTCGAAAGTGTAAACGTGACATTCGACGAAGCCGCAGATTTGGCTTCTGAACAAAACAGTTCAGAACCCGGTTTAACTGGCGTGCTAGCTTCCGGACCTCCAAGTTCGGGATCTGCACAGGCGACAGTAAATCTAAATCATGCATCTTCATCGAATGTTGACTCTTCTGATTTATATTTACTGTTCAAGTTCTTTTATGATGACATCTTTAATGTTTCCCCTACTATCTCAGCACAACCTCGAATTGAAGCTACTCGTATTGAGGACTCGTCGAACCTATCCGGTCCGCCGCCTTCTACAAGCACGCCATCCATCACTGTGGAGACAGCTCAACCGTCATCATCAACCTCTACCGATACTACTGCTTCCCCGGAGGAACCTGTTACACATCCGGAGATCACACTTAGTGATTCGTCATCTGCTACAATCGCCGATCAACTTCTGAACTCCTCGAACCAAGAAGTCGTTCAACCTCCGACGAATCCTCCCCCACCTCCTCCGAGAAACCAACCTGCGACACTTGAAGTGGTACAAGACCTGCCATCTGGTGATTATGTGGATGCGGACGCGTCTCACTCAACTCAACAGCCGCTTCCGCACACCACCAGATGGACGAAAGCTCATCCCTTGCATCAAATCATCGGTGATCCCTCTACTCCAATTCAAACACGAGGTGCATCCGCCAACTTCTGTCTATTCTCCGGCTTCTTAAGCAACATTGAGCCGACGAACGTACGCGAAGCGCTTGAAGATCCGGACTGGATCATAGCCATGCAAGAGGAGCTCAATCAATTCGAAGCTCTAAAGGTATGGCGCCTGGTTCCACGTCCAAAACACAAGACGGTGATCGGCACCAAGTGGATTTTCAAGAATAAGAAGGACGAAGACGGCATCGTTGTACGCAACAAAGCACGTCTCGTGGCCAAAGGGTAACGACAACAAGAAGGGATCGATTATGATGAGACCTCTGCTCCGGTGGCAAGAATCGAAGCCATTCGTATGTTCCTTGCATACGCCGCACACAAGAACTTCACGGTCTTCCAAATGGATGTGAAGACCTCATTTCTCTACGGCGATATCAAGGAAGAGGTGTACGTCTCACAACCGGACGGATTCGTTGGCGATTCGAAGCCTGATCATGTCTACGTTCTAGACAAGGCGCTTTACGGTCTAAAGCAAGCTCCGCGAGCATGGTACAACACGCTGTCCGAGTTTTTGATAAAGTCCAAATTCACACGAGGTAAAATCGATTCGACTTTATTTATCAAAAACGAAAAAGGTCACATAGTTCTTGTTCAAGTATACATAGATGAAATAATCTCCGGTTCTACTAATCCCACATATGCTAAGAACTTTGCCAATCTAATGGGAGAATTTTTTAAAATGAGTATGCTTTGCGAGATGAATTTCTTTCTTGGTCTTCAAGTTAAACAACTGTCGACCGGGATATTCATAAACCAGGCCAAGTACATCTGGGATATTCTTAGGAAATTCCAGATGGAACAGTCCTCGCCAATGAAAACTCCCATGGCACCCGATACGAAGCTTCACGCCGATCCTAACGGAACGGATGTGAACCCTAAATTGTATCGCGGGATGATAGGTTCTTTAATGTATTTAACCGCAAGTAGGCCGGATATCATGTTCTCACATTTTTGTGTGCCCGGTTTCAATCAAAACCTAAGGAGTCTCATTTAACTGCTGTCAAATGAATTTTTCGTTATTTACGTGGTACTGCTGATCTTGGCTTGTGGTATCCAGAGAGACAGGTTTTGCACTATCCGCTTATTCCGATGCGGATCACGCGGGCTGTATGATGGACCAGAAGAGCACCTCGGGACATATCCAGTTTTTGGGAGATAGCCTGGTAAGTTGGGCATCCAAGAAGCAGCAGTACGTGTCTACGTCGACTGCCGAGGCGGAGTACGTGGCCGCCGCCAGCTGCTGTTCTCATGTCATCTGGATGCGGACGCAACTCAAAGACTACGGTTTCACGTATGTCAAAGTCCCCATTTACTGCGATTCAAAGAGCGCCATTGCCATATCAAGCAACCCGGTCCAACACACCAAGACGAAGCACATCAACGTTCAGTATCATTTCATTAAGGATCACGTCGAAAGAGGTATAGTCGAACTCTACTTCGTCAATACTGAGCATCAGTTAGCAGACCTCTTTACTAAATCCTTGGACGAAAAACGTTTTAATATTCTTGTGTCCAAGTTAGGAATGCTAAAACTGACGACTTAATCCGCTTGTGTGTCCGTTACAAGTTCCATACATCTGTAAGTAATTGTCTACTCATCATCCGGTGTTTACACTCCTGATGATTGAGCATACACTTCCTCGCACTTGTATTCTACTTGTCTCAGTTACACAGTTAGATTAAGTCTCTGTATTTATTTCGTAGATTTCGTTTGTTTTTCTTTCTTTCTTCGTGTGTTTCCTTTCTTTCATATTGTCGTCTACTTTTCTCTGTTTATATCTGTGCTTTCACGATGTGTTCATGTGTTCAGGGGGAGCACAAAGCAGTATCAGGTAAGTCCAATCATGTGTTGAGGGGGAGCGTCATACACAGTTCTTCTTAAATATGCTAAAAAGTTTTCTGTGTGTGTGGGCACTCCCGTGTGTATTTCATATCATGGTCATCAATTGAGAGCGACACCGTATTTTTCTTTAAAATGTTCAAAAGTTTTTGTGTGTCGAACTCTCCAACGCACTACCCGAGGGGGAGCAAGGTTTACCCCATGCTAAGTTTGAGGGGGAGCGAGAGAAGGTCCTTTTACAATTATCAATTTTTTGCAAATTTTCAAGGGAGGACAATTTTTTGTGAAAAACCCAAAGAATCCGGACTGGTATCCTGAATCCCTATCTTTCCGGATAGGTTTCCGGACCGGGTTCTTATCCGGGTTGGATAGGATCCCGGATATCACACCCGGACTCCTTGGTTCGTATATATAGGACCCGAACACGATTTATTCATTTATCCGGAAAATAACGAAACCTCTCAAAACCCTAAACCCTCTCGCACTCTCTCTCGTTCGGACTTCCACACATACCCGCATCTCACTTCAGTCGTATTCCACATTAAGGTATGTGTCTCGTTTATCCATCTTGTCCTAGCTTCTAAATGGTTAGTGTTCTCTAACACTCGAATCGACCCCAGATTCAGTCGTTTGAAAACACCTGAAACCAAATTTTACGTATCTAAGACTTCGGGTCAATTAGATGGTAGATAAATCGATCTAGTCGTGTTTATGTGTTCTTATGAGTCCTTAGCATCGTATTGAGTGTGTTAAAACCTGCTTAGGACTGTTTTAAGGTCGTTTGATTACTGTGGATGTCGTCCGGACACGTTCTTTGTATCCGGAAAGTATCAAACTGATGATGTTTTATCCGGTAACATTCGTGCGCTTACATGTTTTATCCGGTCAATCACAACAACCGGAAACCTAGTTGTCCGGAAACCTAGTTGTCCGGAAACCCTAGGGTTTTCGGTAAGTTCAACTACCGGTTTGTTGATGTGTCTGGAATCCATTTATCCGGAAAACTCTATCACTCGGAAACCATTTTGTCCGAATTGTCTAGCTTACCCGGGAACACTCTTCCCATCCGGTAACATGTGTTGTCCGGATACCTTTGTCCGGACAGTATGGTTTGTCCGAAAAGTCTAGTGCTTTGTATAACAAGTGCCTATTTATCCTCAATCGTTCTCAGATTGAGCCAATTAAAGCAAAGGTACGCGTTGATACTTGTTCATCCGCCTCACATACTAACTGTGCATCTTTTACAGATATCCGATGGCGGATCAGGAACAAAATCCTCCACAGAACCCGGAAGAGCAACACATTCCTCAAGAGGAACTTATAAATGAAGAAGTTGACAACGCCTTGGTCGACCCTGGCCATGGTACTGAACTGGAGGCGAACAACCATCACTTGGACCCGGCACTCTTCAGACCACAACCACAACACCGAGTAATTGTGGACATACTTATGCGTCACCCTCTCCGTGAGGCCCTCACCGTCACTGCCGACGTCCCACTGCTATACGTGCTCCAAGTGTGGTTCTCCGCACAAGTTCGCACGGCCGGTAACTCACAGACGATAACTGCTCAGATCGATAATCAGTAGTTCACGCTCACACCGGACTCCTTCTGCCGACTTCTTTCACTGCCTGAAGCCAACGCCGGAAATCATCAAGGATATGACGCCACGGTCAATGACGCGACACTGTGCGCTCAAGTCCGAGCTCTTAGCTACAACCACGCCCTCGACCGACCGTCTGCTTTCAACCGCAAATACCTGGCTCCCATATGGTACACTCTGTTTACCATTCTGAACAGATGCCTTTCTTCGAGATAGAAAAGCATAGACCAATGTACAGGCGACTTCCTCAGATTCTTCCACGCTGTATGTTACAATCGTCACGTGGATTTCGCGATGATCATTTGGCGCGAAATCGTTATCGCTATTCGTCAGATCGGAGGTACCAAACGAAAGAAGTTCCTTTCGTACCCGCGTTTCCTTTCGCTTGTTGTTCGTCAGCACATGGACGCCAATCCTGCCATACCGCGCCTCCTTACCCATCCGGTATGTCCTCCTCATCACTTACAATACATGGTCATTCGTAACCCATCTAACGCGGTAGCCATGCCCATTCCTGATGCCCTTCTTGCACACGCCGATCCTACTGCACCAGGAGTGTTAGCTTACAGGGAAGCGATAGGGAATCCTATGGTCCACCCAGAACCAGAGAGACCTGCCCAAGGACATAGACCTGAGGGACGTGAGGGTCCTAGGGCGAGAGGTGGAAGGGCCCGGCCAGCAGGTGCTGTCGGGCGGGGTGTGATGATTGTTCGGGGAAGGGGTACTGTTAATGCCAAAAATCGCACCAAAGGGACAACTTAAGGTCGATGTGGACTTAATCAACTAAAGAAAGGATCTTTCGACGAGACGTGCGATGAGGGAAAAAATAAACGAGACAAGGGATTTGATGACGCAGGAAAAACCTCAATCGAGGAAAAAAGCTGCGGACGACAGTGGGTGTCGTCGCTGCACTATGGTCGCCAATCAGGGGCGACGTCCTTGGTACTAGCGTCGGTCGTACGATGATTACAATACAAATGAAGGAAATACTTCGAAATGTAAAGTACAAGTGTTTGTTGTGTGTGAATACAAAGTGTAATCAACTGTTGGTCGAGGGCTGTTGTCGTGCGTCGAGAGCGATACTTGAGCTTTCCTTCGAGTGTTCTTGAGTTCACTGTAGTAATCTGGAATTCGGTGCTGAATGTAGCTTTCAGTGTGTGTTTTCTTGAGTTTAGCTTTGAATGTTGGTTGCTAGATGTTCGATGATGTTGGTCTCCCCTTGAAATGATGATTAAACTCCATCTTTATAGTCTTCTGGCGCTTTAATTAGCTCATTAATGGCTTTGATGACTGCTTGTTGTAACGGCCGTTGTCTTCAATGTGAGATTAAATGCTCGTTAATGATTTCGTCGGTTATAGCCGTTGCTCATAAAGAGTGTTGACTCCTGCATTAAACACTTAACAAACGTAACCGTTATATTACGTGTTAGCTTGGTTGAGGTCGCATGGTCCATATGCGATGGTCGTGCGGAACGGGCGACGTCGAGGTCGAGTGTCGCGATGAACTCTCGACTTACCTTTCGGGAGGGACGACGGATGTTTTCTGGGTCTTTGTCGGGACCTTATCTTAATACAAGATATGGTTCATAACGAGTGTTTTTCTGTTTGTGGTCAAGACCTGCATTAATAAACAAAAGAAACGGATGTTTGACTGTTAACGGTTAGTATAATCGTACGACCGTCTTAAGTCTCGGATGTCGGTCTTATGGAACATACGACTATTGCCAAAATATAGGACCATTTGGTCGTAGGACCAGGATGTCAGGACGATGTTGTCGTAGGACCAGAGCGATATAACACCGATGACAGGAGATTGTCGACGTAAGACCGACGAGCCATAACTGGCGACATAAGACTAGTGGCGTGGGACTAGTGATGTGCGAAGTGCGTTACGTGACGTGTGATCATGAGATGTAATATGACTATTGATCCAATATGTCAATTATCGTTGTTATTTAACGTATGTCGGGGATATGATAATAATGGGTATTATCATTGTCGGTCGGGGGTAACCAATGTCCATAGGTCATGTCGAGGGGATTTCCCAAGTCAGTCGAGGGTGTGATTTTTTACCCAAACAGTTAGCCCCCCGGGATCTGAATTTCAAAGCCAGTGGAATTTCAGATCTCGCACTAAAGTAAAATGCGTTGCTACGGAGACGTGTTATTTTTGCTAAGATCATCAGAGGAAAACTGACTTGGTCAGCCAAAGAAGGCGACGCCAGTTGTGCTTGCCCTTCGAGGCCGGGAAAGGAGAAAGAATGCCCCGACAGCTGGGTCGGGAATCTTGTAGAAGACAAGGACGGTAGTCCTGAAGGAACCGTCTTCGCGGGCTGACGTTTCGTCGAGAGCTGTTACGCCTAAAGAGGCGAGGGCGTCATCCAGCCGTTCTGGTGCGATGGACGGGACACCAGCAAGTTCGGCGCTTCCGGCGACAGTGACGAAGCCAGTGTCTAAGGTGTTATCCCCAGCGTCTGCCGACAAGGGGGACGGATCATCGGCCGATGGTGTCCTAGACGGGACGACGTTGTTGGTGTCCTAGATGGGACGACATTGTTTCCTCATCTGAGGAAATATTTGCTCCCATCTTTCAGGGAATGCTTTCCTATCGAGGAGACAAGGGTCCATGTCGTCGGGTTGGTGTTCTCGGTCGACGTGGTCCTGTGGTCTGGCGTTCACAGCCGATACGGTCGTTTAGAGACATATGTTCTGGCGCTCGAGCCAATTTGGTCGTTAAAGACCTTTGATATGGCGTTTACCACCGATACGGTCGCTAGAGACCTATGATACGTTGTGTCTAGTATTTTTAGCTAGTTGTAAATTTCGCTTTAGCGATAGTCGGTAAAAAGTTTACCTTTCTATTGAACCTGATTCGTACATGTCATGGACAGATGTAATGTCGACTGTAAAAATTCATTAAGTACAAAAATGAACAAGAAGTCGTGCGACTTGGGCATCCATTGTAATACAACGACTAGAACGTAAGTCATAAGACTTTTATATTCCTGAATCGTATAAGCAAACATAAGCGCATGCGATTACAGCATTCATTCAGAACATGAATTTTTTCTAAGTTGAAGAACTTAGATTATGGGGTCGCTAGACCTTATGATCGTGTGATTTGGTCATACGATGAACTTTGAATCATGTGTTCCTGTGATGGAATGATCAAGTCATATACCTGATTACATATGTCGTGCGACCTTGCGAGGTTAAGATCGTACGATAGACTTATATATCGTTCGATCCTGCGAGACTTAAGTCATATAATAGACTTTAGTAACTAATGTCGTGCGATCCTTTTCAAATGCGTTGCATTCTAGCTGCGTAGAATATCTCGATCATCGAGGGTTTGGAGCCGATAGGCACTTTTACCCACGACTACTGAGGTACGATAAGGATCTTCCCACTTGGTGGAAAGTTTACCTGCACTAAGTGCTTTGGAACACTCGACGGAGGACGTAGTCGCCTTTTTGAAAGACTTTAGATGTGACGTTCTTGTCGCTCGACCGCTTGCCTCTGGGTGTCGGGGTCGTCAGCTTGATGTCGCGGTCTTCACAGAACTGTCGAGTGGCTTACGAACTGGGATCCATTGTCGTAGACAATTTCGGATGTCGTTTGACCAATTATCTTCTTGGTCTTCCATCTGGATGTCATCGTCATTTTTGATGGACGACGTCGCAAGATAGGTCATTGGAATGCTGTCGAGTATTGGTTCGAGCAAAGCAGACGCAAGGTTTGCTAAAGCGTCGGCTTGAGTATTCTGGTCCCTTGGAACCATGACTGGTGATTGCGAGATTCAATGTACAAGTCGTCTTTATTGACGACATATGTCATGACTAGCGATCATGAGATTTCAACATGCGAGTCGCTTTTATTGGCGACCGAGAATTTTAACCTGAGTTTGTCGTGACCAGCGATCATAAGGTTAAAAAGGGGTGACTCGTCTTTTGTCGACGACTACAAATTGCCACCTACTTTTGCCATAACTGGCGATCATAAGATTTAAAATACGATTCGTCTCTTATCGACGGCTATAAATCGTAACCTGCGTTTGCCGTAGCTGGCGATCATAAGATTTAAAAAATATGAGTCGTCTTTTATTGACGACAATAAATTGCAACCTGCGCTTGCCATAACAGGCGATCACAAGATTAAAACTGTGAGTCGTCTTTTATCGACGACAATAAATTGTAACCTGCGTTTTAAGTCGTAGAGACTTCGTTTCTTACGATGTAAATCGTAAGACCTGTAATTATATAATCTTGCGAGCCTGCAATGAAAAAATCGGGGGTGGTCGTTGGTTTTGACCAATGATCCTTTGATGCTTAAATCAACGATCATATATTAGATCAAAATAATTAAACGAGGAAAATATACTTAGAGTATATATTTATATAGTTGTTCTAAGTAAGACGTCACAGTTACCGTAACATGGAGTCGATAAGCGCCTTTTTCCGAGGATTTTCAAAATCAAACGTGGTATTTTTTCAGTTTGTGAAGGGTATTCCGAGCCCCCGAGTCCCTTGGATGATGCGACACATGCGATACTTTTGACGGAGCATTTTTTTATCTTTTTTCAGGGCTTGAATCTGGCTTCGAGCCGCATTCAATTCCGATTGGAGTTGAATCATGGGATCTTGATAATTCGCCATATACCTGAAAAAGCTCTACAAGATCGTTAGTAAAAACACACGTTCGTCGAAGATTTTCTCTAGATGGGGTCCCACGGATGGCGCCAAACTGTTAATGCCAAAAATCGCACCAAAGGGACAACTTAAGGTCGATGTAGACTTAATCAACTAAAGAAAGGATCTTTCGACGAGACGTGCGATAAGGGAAAAAATAAACGAGACAAGGGATTTGATGACGCAGGAAAAACCTCAATCGAGGAAAAAACCTGCGGACGACAGTGGGTGTCGTCGCTGCACTATGGTCGCCAATCAGGGGCGACGTCCTTGGTATTGGCGTCGGTCGTACGATGATTACAATACAAATGAAGGAAATACTTCGAAATGTAAAGTACAAGTGTTTGTTGTGTGTGAATACAAAGTGTAATCAACTGTTGGTCGAGGGCTGTTGTCGTGCGTCGAGAGCGATACTTGAGCTTTCCTTCGAGTGTTCTTGAGTTCACTGTAGTAATCTGGAATTCGGTGCTGAATGTAGCTTTCAGTGTGTGTTTTCTTGAGTTTAGCTTCGAATGTTGGTTGCTAGATGTTCGATGATGTTGGTCTCCCCTTGAAATGATGATTAAACTCCATCTTTATAGTCTTCGGGCGCTTTAATTAGCTCATTAATGGCTTTGATGACTGCTTGTTGTAACGACCGTTGTCTTCAATGTGAGATTAAATGCTCGTTAATGATTTCGTCGGTTATAGCCGTTGCTCATAAAGAGTGTTGACTCCTGCATTAAACACTTAACAAACGTAACAGTTATATTACGTGTTAGCTTGGTTGAGGTCGCATGGTCCATATGCGATGGTCGTGCGGAACGGGCGACGTCGAGGTCGAGTGTCGCGATGAACTCTCGACTTACCTTTCGGGAGGGACGACGAATGTTTTCTGGGTCTTTGTTGGGACCTTATCTTAATACAAGATATGGTTCATAACGAGTGTTTTTCTGTTTGTGGTCAAGACCTGCATTAATAAACAAAAGAAACGGATGTTTGACTGTTAACGGTTAGTATAATCGTACGACCGTCTTAAGTCTCAGATGTCGGTCTTATGGAACATACGACTATTGCCAAAATATAGGACCATTTGGTCGTAGGACCAGGATGTCAGGACGATGTTGTCGTAGGACCAGAGCGATATAACACCGATGACAGGAGATTGTCGACGTAAGACCGACGAGCCATAACTGGCGACATAAGACTAGTTACGTGGGACTAGTGATGTGCGAAGTGCGATACATGACGTGCGATCATGAGATGTAATATGACTATTGATCCAATATGTCAATTATCATGGTTATTTAACGTATGTCGGGGATATGATAATAATGGGTATTATCATTGTCGGTCGGGGGTAACCAATGTCCATAGGTCATGTCGAGGGGATTTCCCAAGTCGGTCGAGGGTGTGATTTTTTACCCAAACAGGTACTAGCGTGAGTGGTGCAGTGGAATCGCGTCCCGGTTCCAGCCAAACCCAAGCCGGTCCATCATCTAGACCTAAACTTCATCACTCAACCGAACCATATCTTTCTGACCCACCTTCACCTACTCCACATGTTCAGAACGTGGAATCTGACTCTGATACGGAATCCGATACGACCCGTGCCATTCGGCTCTCCAAAATTCCTCCTTGTATCGGACCGAACCCAGACTTTATCGAAGGCACCTCTACTGCCTCACCTTCAACCCCTCTAACCCAATCTGGAACGGGAATTATTAGGACACCTGAGGGAGACTTAGTTGAAGAATTAGAACATGTGAGAAGGAGAGAATTGCGTTCGAAGACGAACCAAGAAAGATTGAGCCGTAAAGATAACGAGGCTCTTGAGCGAACCCAACCGAGCGATATTCGGGTAGCCGCATCTGCTATCCCGTCTCATGCGTTGGGACGGGGTATTGAAGAAGCCTCCGTGGACCCAGCGGATCAATTGCACAACCCCCTTATCCACTCATCCGTCTCTCAAAATACGGACGTTTCAGTCTCACACGGGGATCAATCACAACTTCCACCGGTCTCTCACTCGGAGAGCACTGGTGTTGAAATAAGCGACCAGCAGCCCCCGGTCGCGACTTCTTTCAGTGCACAGTTGAGTCTAGAGCCACTTGATATTATACATCCTTCGGATAGGACACAACATGAGGAACAACAAGTCGAGACTCTTCGTGACTCGATCGGAACGTCTGTAGTGTCTCCGTCTGGCGGAACACGAGGATCGGACGGAAATCCTACCACATCTACCACTATGCCAACTGTGAATGTAGGTGGCTCTGCCTTTCAGGTAGATGCCTCAACGGGTAATCTAGGTGATCCCGGAGTTATCTTACACGACTTTGTGTCACCAGGGTCCCTTGACAGCACCCTTAAGGCTGTCCGCGAGGCAATGGAGCAGCACGTCACCGCCGAGCTCGCCAAAATGAAGAGCTTAATCAAAGGAAAAGAGAAGATCGTTGAAGCTGAAACCGCACCTACACCTCCACCGACTTCTCAGCCTAACTATTCGGTGGAAACCCTCAAGACGATGCTTTTGGCTCAGCTACTCCAACAATCTGACACTGACGCCTCAACTGAAGCAGACCTGATAACCGTTCTGAAATCCCAGGTCACTGCTCCTTCATCATCCATTACCACCCGTTTGGATAGCATTGACTCGACTCTCACGGACTACAACCAATCACTCACAACGCTGTCCGAGAGAGTCCGTTCACTTGAAGATACCTATAAGAGTCAAACAAGCGGTCTGAAGCGCAAACACGATGACCAGGATGATCCTGATCACCGTGAGGGGGAGAAACGACTAAGACCTACCGAGACCTCCCCTATTCTCACCGAAACTACAACCGTGGTTCAACTGGAACCAGTAACTGCGGCAACAACAACCGATGCCGAACCTGAAGCCGAGTTGCCATTAGCCGAGATGGTAATCGACATGGAAATATCATATGATGAAGACCCGACGGTTGAAAAGCCCGAGGGTTCAACACAGGAACTGGTTGATTTTGACTCATCAGACAGACCGTTATTGGATATGATTGATCCAGACTGTGAAGCCAACCCGGAGACCGAAGATGCATGGTATGAAAAAGCCGCCAGTGCCGTAAATCTCCAGGTTAATTTGGTTTTTCCTACTGATGACGATGACAAAATTGACTATGATCAGTTCTTGCTCCAGAATTTATATGGTACTTCTCCCGTTCACTCTGCTCAACCCGATGAAACTTCAACAAGACCCGAGACCTCAACTGCCAATATTCAGACATCTCCTCAGCAACCGACAGCTTCTGATCTCCCACCTCCTCAACAGCAACAAATCCGTTGGGAGAAGATCACGATACTCATTCCTCACCTGGAGGAATCACTGAAGAAGTTGTTCGTGCACAAACTTCGCACAATCGAGCCGACCTTTTGCCTTGGTATTTACAACTTCAATCCCGAATACCAATGCCGGTACATCAGCGCAATGAAGCGGTGTCTTCCAGTCAGCCAAGTCAGAACCAAGCATCAGATCACAGAGGTACTCAACATACAGTCCAGCCGCATCATGAAAATCGTCTATCCTGTATTCACTGTCCGACGTGAAGATGTGAATGAATGGAAATTTTTTGAAGCCGACTTCCAGCACCTCCGACCGTTTGACTTCCTGGCAATTCTGAAAGACCTTCGTTCAAGAACTATCTGACCGCTACCAGTTACAAAGGCGCTCGAAGTTGTTCGTCGATTTCTGGTCCGTACAATTATGATGTCTTATCTAACGGATTTTCAAATGGCAATCGAGAACAGAGCGAAGAAGGTAAATCTGATAAAGCTGAATCTGCAAGCTCCCGAGTTGAATATGTATCCCGAGAACGCTATGCTTCTAGAACCTGAATTTGGGATTGTCTACGTCAATGAACAGAAAGAGAAAAGATTTATGCGATTCAGTCAGGTAGAAAGATTCTGCACCGGCACGCTTTTCAAAGTTCAAGATGCTCTTCGGAAAATCATTCAGCACGAGTCTGAAAATCCAAGGTTCTCGTATGTTCCTAATCCGAATGAAACAACTGCTCGGAAGGCCTTGGAAATGGTTGAAGATCGCATCGACTACCGCCGTGCTATCAGATGGTTCGAGATCCACTTTGCGCTCCGCAAAAGATATGTCGCGAACTGGCGCCAAATCGAACTTCAATTCAAAGGGGGAGATTGTTAGGGTTGTTTTATGTTGAATTAAAGTTCAGGGTTTAAATTGTAATTCTTTAATTTGAGCTTTGTTAGTGAATGGGCCGTGGGCTTGTTAACCACAGGCCCGTCATATAAATAGTTTCCTTAGCCTTAGAAAATAAGCTAGTTGTCCTTTTGCTTTCCTTTCTGTATTGTAAAACTCTCTGAAAGCATAATAGAGATGACCAGTTGAAATCGTATACTACATTGCTTATTTGTTTGATTTCATTATTCGTTGCACGGATCTGAGACTCACAGTCGGTCTGCACAGTGGGATCTGAGAACCTCGGGATCCGATGATCCCTTGGGCATTGTGATGAGCTTATAGGAGGGAATTCATTTCCTTCCTACTCGGATATGTGATGAGCTTGTAGGAGGAAATTTGTTTCCTTCCTACTCGGATAGAGGGGAGTCTGCTTGGGCCCCGATCGCGGTTAGCTATGCGATCCTTAAACACTGTGCAGTACCATGTCTGATGCTTATGTGGAAAATGTGAAAAGTTTTATAAAATGATTTTATGATGTTGATGTACGCTGTTATGGAGGGGACTCACTAGACCTCATGGTCTAACCCTCGCTTTTCAAAACTAAAACCTTTTTAGGTAAGCAAATAGTAGGAGGCTCAGGTAAGTGAGCAAGAACAAGATAGAGTACAGATGCAGCTAGAGACAGTGCAAGTGCCTCTTGTAGAAGCTAGATTATTCTCAGTTGTGTATAGGTTGTTTCCGCCAACCTAAGTTTTAGATTGATGTAATGAAAATTTTTGCGACCCAGATTTGTAATGTTTATGAGTTATTGCTATGTATGTTCTTTTGTATTTTTGGGCTGTTACAATAGCAGCTACAGAAATGGCCATATTGGAGTTAGAGGTGTATAAATCCTCCAACTTTTGAGAGAAGGTGGCCATGTTCTCGGTAAGAGGCCGAAGCAGACTTTGAAGAGTAGATTCCAAAAGTTGAGGTTTCCGATTTTCCAAGACGGCGACTCGGTCCTTTATTTGAGCGATCATAGAAATGGTGGCCTGTTTGAAGGTCTCAAACTGAGTGCCTACCAACCGACACTGCCGGGCACTTTCCTGAACTTCTGATATTAGATCAATCGGTAGACGAACATCGGTGGTGGAGGATGGACCAACATTGTGAAGTTGGAATCTGGGAGCATTAGGTGATAGGGGAGTGTGAGGAAGGGATCGTTCTTCGTGGATGGTGGATGAGGAAGGTTGATCGGATAAGGGATCGGGGAACAACACTCTTGGGGGTGGTGGTGGTAAAGGAGATGGGGAAGAGCTATCCTCAGAAGAGGAATGTGATTCGTGGTCGGTGGAGGAATGAGATCGGTGAGGGGAACCCGTCGGGGAGGGGGAGTGTCGGGGGGTGGGTTGTTTCGGTAACACATGGGCCGGTGATGGGGATGGATGTGTCGGTGAGACAAGGATCGGTGGTGGGGATGGAGGCGTCGGGGATGTGTGGATTGGTGGAGGAGATTGGTGTGTCGGTGAGACTGTGGTGTCGGTGATCTTGATTTCGTCGGTGGCAAGCTTTCGGGGTGACCCTGTATCTTCTTATAGGAAATCCAAAAATGCCCTGTTTGGAGAGCTCGAATCTCCAATAGGCTATGCATCATCGATCTCATAATGATCGGGTGTAAGGCTGTGTAATGTAAACTCGGTTCCTTCGAGGGGAGAGACCCCGAAGTCATCTGCACCACCCAAAGAAGCGGGTGATGAGGTAAGAGGTGGGTTCTCCTGAATCACAACCAAGGCCTTTTGAGAGACCACGGAGGAGCCGGTTTGGGGTTTTGCAGATTTCCTTGGCCTGGAAGGGACAATTTCAACAACTGTCGATTTTTTAGAATCGACAATTGGCTTGTGGGGCTTGGCCGAAGGTGTCCGAGACCTCTTTAGAGGAGATCTCGGAGGGGTTTTGGAGTGTCTCCGCTTGTGAGAAGGGATGGGAACTTGGGTAGCCTACGAGGGATCTCTTGGAGGTGTAGTTCCGGAAGCAGACACGGAGGTGTCGGTGGCCCGAGATGATTTCCTTTTGGTTCCACCCGACTTAACTCGGGAACGGGGAGAAGGGGACCCTACGGTTGGAAGAACTTCCGTAATCTTCGGGTATACAAACCCTTCGATTTTGGCGTCCCCCCAGTGTAGTTCGAGAGAGTGAGCGAAAGTAAGCATACCTGGTCGTAGCGGGAGGTCGGAGGCAAGGGTGCCGACGTCAAGGGTCTTTTGGCCAACTATTGGAGCGGACCAATCATAGGAGAATTGAGGAGACTTGGACTTTCGATCGACATCCAAGGCAGCACCGAGCTTGTGCTGAATGATCATCGATATGAAACATGGAAAAGCGACTTGACACCGCTTTGGGTGCTTCACCACCTCAGTCAGCTCAGTGAAGAAGTATTGGGCAAAATTGATTTTGCGTTGGAAGATCAATGCATGGGCAAGAGAAGTAATATAGGAGGCAGATTGATCATGCCCACTAGTCTTCCTAGAGAGACAATGTAACACCCTAAAATAGGGGTTAACAAAAACTTCCATAAAACGGAAGAGTGGTACACCTTCTTAAAGCACAAGTGTACTTAAATATCTTTACATAACTTTCAATACAAAGACTTAGATAAATATAACTAATAATGGACCATTAGATTATCAAATCTCTACTATAAAATCCGATTACGAAATGTGTCGGAAAGTTCTATCATTAATCTTCTAATCTTTAGCTTTTCCAACAATGATCCCATGCTCTCAAACCCCGGTCTAACCTTCTTGTGTCCTGAACCACTAATATCTGTAACACATAAAACACATAGCAAGTGTTAGGCTTTTTAAAGCCTAAGTGAGGTTTACAAATAACACATGGAATATAAACATAGCATGCAGGAATAATAATTCGATACGTTCACAAATTGGATTCCATGGAGAAGGTCCATATCGCTACCCAATTACATCATAATTGAAGATATACCTCGATCGGTACCCCACGGTATTTTCACAAGGCATAACACAACGGAACACCCCACGGTATCCGAAGGTATGAATCAATTACACTTACCCCACGGTGTGTAAGAATATATCCTCCAAATGCATACTAGGTGCTCCTCCAATTATGTGAATTACCAAATATATTAATCCTAAAATAATATTCAAGGGTATTTAACACATAACAATGGTCCAACCATTTAACATGAATAATAACAATGGTCCAACCATTTAACATGAATCAATACTACTTCCATGTAGTTCCTATACATCCATATGTAACAAATCTTATTCCATATAATATCAATAATAGACATTCGTGTTTACAATTCAATAGTAGGTCCATTTCAATCATTAAGCCATCATTACTTAATTAAGACATATCTTAAGCCATCAACATAATCACACACTAATGATATGAAATCAAACCCAAATCTTTAACACTAACATTTACCATGGTATTGTAAGTAATAGAACACAATTAAACCATCATAACTTACTTGAACTCTTCTTGTTTCCCTCTTATCCATTAAGAGCTTATTAGCCAAGATTTCTCATTAACAATAACAAAATCAAAGTAAAGGATGATGATAAGGTGTAATACAACTAATTAAGTACAAGTTACTCACCTCAAACTCTTCAATTGAAATAACCCTAACTTGAAGATTTGAACCCTAGTACTTCCACAAGAAAGATGAAGATGGCAAGCCCTAGATGAAGTATAATTGGTAAGATTCATCTAATAATTCTTTGAATGGAATTAGGATTGAAAGATTATGAGTTTACCTTAAGCTCCAGATGAAAAATCGCCCAAAACTCAGAAAGAAGAAGCTGGAAATCGTTTTAGAAGAAGTGAGAAAGATAAAGGAATTAAATATCCTAAATTGAGTCGGCCAGTGCTCGGCGCCGATGGCTGGCGCAGATTGATCGGCGCCGAGGTCGGCGCCGGGTTCTGTTTGGTGTTCTTCTCGTTTTAGCACTTAATCCCTCGTAACTTCTTCGTTAAAGCTCCGTTTTCGCTCCGGAAAGAACCGTTGGACTCGTATTCGAATTACCCATCCAACCAAACCATAAAATCTAGGATTTAACCCAACATTCTATTTTTCATTATTTTCTTAAGAATGACTCATACGAATTCCTAAAGTACGGTCTTCGTGTAACGATCAAATAGAATTTCCCATAAATTTACACAAGGCCTATAATTCACTTTAAAGAAACATTAGAAAGATTTTACCTATAAAATAAATTCCGGGGTGTTACAGACAATAAATGACATGAGCAACGAAGAAATTCCAAATACCTCCCATTTTGCTGCGAATGAGAGTGTCCGGTCCTTTGGTAGATTTGGAAGATTTGTCATCAGTCTTGTGAATGTATCCAATTGCATTTACCACCTCTGCATGGGCATTGGGGACGTACATATCTTCATAAGTAGGGAAAGGGTCGATTTTGAGAGCAGTGCGGACATCATTCACACCAAAAGTCAGATCATGATCACTTTCTTCAGTAGTAAGTATGGAAGCATGGATAGCTTCATTTGATGGATCATAGACGCAGGTGAGCCAGAATTGCCCAATGAGAACCTTGCTCATCTTGGGGTTGCAAGTGAAAGCATGGAGAAGTGGAGAACGAGTGAGAAACTTGGTGATGGTGGTGAACTCGGGATGAGCAAGATCAGATTCAAACCTTGCTACATGGTTGCAAGGATTGAATTTCAAGTCATCGAAGCTAGTGGGTGTTTCTTTCACGATCTTGGAGGATTTTGCAGCCTTGGAAGAGGTAGAGGACGCCATTATTAAGAGAGGTTGCAGGTTTGAGGTTGTGAGAGAGAAGATGATCGTGGGAAGATGCAGGTATGCGAAAAATAATGAATGAGGAAGAATGAGGGTATATATAGGGTTTAGAATTTGAAAGGGTTTTGGGTGGCAATGGTTAAGAAGGGATATGAAAGGGTTATGTGGATAAGATTAATTGGGAAATGGTGATTTAGAGGGGTAATGATGATGGATGGAAAAGAAGTGGTCAAGAAAACGTTTCACAAGAATGAGATGGTCAAAGATCACTAACACATAGGATGTAGGATGAGGTAAGCATGGGAAGTCGTGAAAAGTAATATCCACAAGTATCGGTGGAGGGCTTTCACCGATGAAATAGAGTGTCGGTGAGATAAGCCACCGATGTGAGAAAATGAATAGGTCATTGAGATGAGGGTTTCACCGATGGATGGTTTTTGAACAAGAAACGTTGGTGAAGAGAATGCCCACCGATGTGCTAGGGCATCAGTGTGATGAGGGTTCACCGATGAGTAAAGAAACGAGTGGAAACAATCGATGAGAATGGAGTCGGTGGCGAGAGAGAATTCCTTCGATGGTGAGGATTCCACCGAAGAGAAGAAGTCGGTGGGTAGAGGAGGTTCACCGAATGATTTGGTATAGGTGAGTGATGCTCCATCGATAGGTAAGATTTCGGAGAGTAAGGGTACCGGCGTGGGTTGAGAATGTTGGTGTGAAGGATGGTGTTAGTCCCAGATGGCTAACCAAGTATTGTAGAAGGGGGGGTTGAATACAATACTCAAAATTTTCACAATTTTAATTCTATTATTGAAAATCTTTCAACAAGAATTACACATAGAAAACTTAAGACTGTTGCGGAAAAGAACAGATAAACTATTCTAACAATCTTACACAAAGTATACTAACAAAATAACTAAGAACACTTAGAACAAAGCTATAAAGTTTTTCAAGCAAACTGGAAATTCTTGCACTGAGAGAAATCTTCCAGTTTGCGTAGAATATCAAGAGCACACAGTAATCTTCAAGTCTCTCAAGATATCATGTTCTGCATGGAGAGGTCTTCCTTTTATAGTTCCAAGGAGTGCCCAAGCATTAAATGCTAGGGACACTTGTCATCTTCACATATGCTGATAATGTTGACTTCAGAAGAACTGTGAAGTCCTTGTCACTTTTCACTAGGTGCAGACAGAGTAGCTTGAGCAGATAAAAGGGACCTTAGCTGAAAGTGGATAAAGAGACAAACTGTCACTTTTCTCTGCTGGAGGATATTGTCCCATAATAAATGATCTTCTGTCTTGAGCTTTTAGCACCGAAGTGGTTTCCACCGAGATTGAGAAATCTTCGGTGGAAAGAAGACTAGTCCACCGAAATTGCAAGCATGTTTCGGTGGTGAGAGGACCACCGAAATTACAAGTATATTTCGGTGGTGAGAGGAGCACCGAAAGAGTCATCGGTGGTGGATGGGGCCACCGAATTTGTCCATGCACTTCGGTGGAAGAAGGCCACCGAAATTGTCCTATAAATTCGGTGGAGAGAAGGCCACCGAAATGTCAAGGAATTTCGGTGGTGATGACTTGTTTGAATGTTGCCGAGAGTCTTCTATTTTCCACAAGTAGAGAGTCTTCAAGCTTGGTTTCGGTTGATCTTCGACTTCACCGAACATTTGATATCTTGTACAAGTCATTCAAAGAACCATGCATCCAAAATTTCTCTAAGTATAAAATGTTTTTCAAAGTATAAAAGGAGATCATGAGGTCATCTTCAAATCTTGATGACCCAACAATCTCCCCCTATTTGATGATGACATCCATACTTAGAAAAACATGAGTAAGACAGTGAATAATGCATGTTGACCCTTCTTTACTCTTTTGGGTTCTTTTTCACACAGTCCATTTTTTTTTGTGTGTGTGTATGTATATATGATATTTACATATGAGAAAAAATAAAAAGGTATAGCTGTACAAATGAATGAAAAAATGGAAAGAAGTATAAACAATATGAACAAAGCAGATGTTACTTGTATCATTGGAGAGGAGAGTTGAAACTTATGTCTGACTTGAGGATTCTTCATTTTGATCAGCAGCCTGTTGATTTGTTGGAGAACTTTATCTTTCAGGCACTTTTGCTTTTCTTCAGATGTTTCAAATCTTCAAGCCATTCACTTGCTCCAAAAGATTTCAGCCAAATGAGTCTGTGGTTTCTGGAAAGAGACAAACCCATTATGGTGAGAATCTTTGAGGGAGGTTTGAGATTAAGTGAATAAGCCTCAGGATGCTTCTGCCAATCTGTAGCATTTTCTATCTTTTTCTTGGCATCTTTGGCATCATTATCATGTGTCTTTGATTTGCTCCCCCTCAGTTGGATCAGCCGGTCTTTGTGTTTCTCCCCCTCAGTTTGATCCGTCTGGACTGATATGCTCCCCCTTGACCGGTCCGCCCGATTTTCTCATTTTTTTTTCCAAGTTGGTCGCTGTATATGAGTACTGAGGGTTTATGTTGCTCCCCCTCAGATGAATTCTCCCCCTCAGCGGCCGACGCAGGAAAAGCACCAAGAGAAAATGAAAAATCGGCCGAAAATTGGCAATTTTCGGTAGGAAAATCTGGAGAGATTTTTTTTTTTTTTTTTTTTTGCTTTTCCACCGAAAATGAAGGAGTATCCACCGAAAATTGCCTGTTTTCGGTGGGATTTTCGGTGGAAAATCGGTAGGATTTTTTTTTTTTTTTTTTTGCTTTTCCACCGAAAATTTGCAAGAGTTAGACAAAAATTCGGTGTAATTTCTTGAAGAGGTTGACGGAAAACTTCTAAGACATCTTCAGCAGAGTGTGGAGAAAGTCTTCTAAGGCATTATGGAGAAAATATTCAAAGTGAAGAAAAGATTGGAATTTCATCTTCCAATTTTGATGACCCAAAAAGATTGAGTTTGAGGATTTTGGGTGACATCTGTAGAAGAGTTTGTAGTGGGTGGATTTTATGAAATGAGAGATGGGTTGCAAACCAAGAGTGAAGAGATGGAAAAAGGGATGGGATGAGGAGATGACACATAGGAAGTTGGGTTATGTGAGAGGAAGAGTATATGGGAAGCTAGATAAAATTGGTGGGGAAAGAATCGGTAGAGGAAATGGTAGAGGTCTACAACTGTGGTGAGATGAGATCATGGTGATGACATCATTAAAAGAAAAAGGTGTCTACCATGCATGGGATGACATCATTTGGATGGGTTCTTTCCTATGTTTCTAGATAGGAGAGGAGATTTGTGAGAGAAGAATAGTGTCCACCGATGAGAATTCGGTGGAAACTTAGGACACATAGTTATTGAAGATTACACATGCCAAGTTCATTTATGAGGAAATTAAACCTGGTTTCATCTAGAGGTTTGGTGAACAAGTCGGCAAGCTGAAGATCTATAGGAATGAAGTGTAGCTCAAAGTCACCTTTGGAGATGTGGTCCCTGATGAAATGATATCTGATAATGATATCTGATATCTATGTGCTTTGATCTGAGGTCTCCTTGATGAAGAGAGTATTGTCAATTTTACCTCTGGAATATCCATGCTTTAGAAGGAAGTTGGCAAGAGTGTCATACCAAGCACGTGACGCTTGCTTGAGACCATAGAGAGCTTTGTCTAGTCTGTACACATAGTCTGGATGAGATGGGTCTTCAAAACCAAGAGGTTGTTTCACATAGACTTCCTCTGCAAGTTCCCCATTTAGGAAGGCACTTTTGACATCCATTTGAAAGACTCTGAAATTTCGGTAGGTAGCATGAGCCAGAAAGATTCTTATTGCTTCAAGTCTTGCAACAGGGGCAAAAGTTTCATCATAATCAATGCCTTCTTCCTGTCGGTATCGTTGAGCAACCATTCTGGCCTTATTTCTGATAACTGTACCTTCTTCATCCATTTTATTCCTGAAGATCCATTTGGTTCCAATGATTATCTTCTTTCGGTGGCAGCTACTTGGTACTTCCTTCCGTATCAAAGAAATACAGCCGAAATGGTGGTTAAGGGTTCGATGTTTGGTGTTCGGCGGCCGACAAGGAGGGTGTTTTGGGTTGCTTGTCGGTGGTGAGGGGTTCCATAGTTAAGGGAGTGTTTAGGTGGGAAGTCGGTTGTGGTCTTCGGTAGAAAAACAAAGAGCAGCAGCATGTAATCGGTGGTGTTTGCCAAGTGATCGGTGGTGAGGAGATGCTCTTTAGCATGCACGTCGGTGGAGGAGAGCATGCACGTCGGAGGAGGTGAGCATGCACGTCGGCGGAAGATTTACAAAGCTTGGTCGTTGGTGGCTTGGTTGGCAGCAGCAAGTATCGGCAATATGGGTGAGTTCCGGCAGAAGTACAGTTCGGCAAAGGGACTCTTGTTGGTTGCGAGTCGGTAGAGAAACCAAGGGGTGGGGTATCGGCTGAAGTAACAGTCAACAAAACAATAAAATGTTGTTTGTTTCGGCAAGGGAAAACTTCGGTGGAGGTATCTTTTGGTAGAATAGAGACAGCCACCAATAGGTGTTTTGGGTTACTTTTTGGTAGAAATTAAACTGGGTTTCGGTAGCTTTTAAGTGTAGAAAAAAAATCGGTGGTGCTCTTGTGGTTTGGGTTTAGTTGTGAATTGGAGTTGGTTGATGGAGGAGAGAAAGAACCATGAAGATGGTGATGTGGTTGTAAATAACTTTACTTTTAATGTACATGCACATGCACATTGGATGGGGAAGACCATGCATGTCGGTAAAGAATTAATTCTTGGTGAATATGGAGTTCGCACAAAAATGATGTATTGTTTTATTATTATTATTATTATTTATTATTATTATTATAGAATAAAGATAATAATAATAATATATAATAATAATAATAATAGTAATACAACTCTATATTATGATGAGATCTTTCGGTGGTTGAGGGAAAGTAGTGAAGGAGAAGTACAGTGGTAAAGAATTTAGAAAAGAATATGGTGGAAATGAGTGGAGTGGATGGTGAGTTATGATTTTGGAAAGATTGATGGTAGATGAGATATGTCGGTAGAAAGAGGTTGACACTATTGAGTGTGCCAATGGAAAAGATTTTCAATACAAAGGATCTGGAAGTTCATCATTTGACACTCCAATTTTGCATGATGATCTAGAAGATTTTGTCAACTTTCTCACTTGTCCACATAGATTCATCTGTCCAACTCAAAATCTACAATCACAAAGAATTTATTTTCTAGGTACCCATTTTGAAGGTGGGTCCTTTTGGGTTAGACGGAAAAGAATTGGACAGTCTTTTGGCAACATGAGAAGTATCACCACAGAGATAACATTTTCTATAAAGAAAGATCTATTTAGAATTGACATTTTTCCTTACTTTTGCTCAAAGAATTTGATGAGGTAACAAAGAATTGGGGTGCAACACCTAAAATTCCTTTTTCAAAATTTGGGAGGACATAAATCTTTTCTTTTGAATTGGACATTTTGAGACACACAGATTGGGGAAGAAAATCGGTAGGAGAAGTCACACAGGTAGTTTTAGAAAAATTTGGATGAGTTCTTTTTAGGAAAGAATCAGCACCTGAAGATTTGCCTTTTTCAAAGATAGAAATTTTTTTGCATGAGTTGGAAGAGAAGGATGCATCATCTAAAGACAATAGATAGAGAATTAAATACTTCAATCTTTTCAGCATAAGAAAGAGATAGAAATGGATGTACCTGTGATGAGGAGGAGAGACACTTAGCTGATACAAGAGCAGTTGAGGAGGTGTGGCCTTCTGAATCATCCATGTTATTTATCTTGGCCATGAAACAGACATTTGAGGTGTCATTCGCTTTCAGATGTGGGGATGAAGGGTCCCTCTTGGAGAATGGTTGGATATCTAGTATCCACTCCTTCCATGAACAGCATCATGCGGCTTTTCCACAAAGAGAAGTTGTTAGCATTGAACTTAGGAGGTTTTGAAATGGAGCCATTTTCAGAAAAGTTATTTTGAAAAGAGTTTTCAACAGTAGAGGAAGAGGAGGCAGCCATCGCAGATCAAGTTTATGGAATTAAACTTTCTGCTCTGATACCACTTGTTAGTCCCAGATGGCTAACCAAGTATTGTAGAAGGGGGGGGGGGGGGGGGGGTTGAATACAATACTCAAAATTTTCACAATTTTAATTCTATTATTGAAAATCTTTCAACAAGAATTACACATAGAAAACTTAAGACTGTTGCGGAAAAGAACAGATAAACTATTCTAACAATCTTACACAAAGTATACTAACAAAATAACTAAGAACACTTAGAACAAAGCTATAAAGTTTTTCAAGCAAACTGGAAATTCTTGCATTGAGAGAAATCTTCCAGTTTGCGTAGAATATCAAGAGCACACAGTAATCTTCAAGTCTCTCAAGATATCATGTTCTGCATGGAGAGGTCTTCCTTTTATAGTGCCAAGGAGTGCCCAAGCATTAAATGCTAGGGACACTTGTCATCTTCACATATGCTGATAATGTTGACTTCAGAAGAACTGTGAAGTCCTTGTCACTTTTCACTAGGTGCAGACAGAGTAGCTTGAGCAGATAAAAGGGACCTTAGCTGAAAGTGGATAAAGAGACAAACTGTCACTTTTCTCTGCTGGAGGATATTGTCCCATAATAAATGATCTTCTGTCTTGAGCTTTTAGCACCGAAGTGGTTTCCACCGAGATTGAGAAATCTTCGGTGGAAAGAAGACTAGTCCACCGAAATTGCAAGCATGTTTCGGTGGTGAGAGGACCACCGAAATTACAAGTATATTTCGGTGGTGAGAGGAGCACCGAAAGAGTCATCGGTGGTGGATGGGGCCACCGAATTTGTCCATGCACTTCGGTGGAAGAAGGCCACCGAAATTGTCCTATAAATTCGGTGGAGAGAAGGCCACCGAAATGTCAAGGAATTTCGGTGGTGATGACTTGTTTGAATGTTGCCGAGAGTCTTCTATTTTCCACAAGTAGAGAGTCTTCAAGCTTGGTTTCGGTTGATCTTCGACTTCACCGAACATTTGATATCTTGTACAAGTCATTCAAAGAACCATGCATCCAAAATTTCTCTAAGTATAAAATGTTTTTCAAAGTATAAAAGGAGATCATGAGGTCATCTTCAAATCTTGATGACCCAACAGATGGTGTGGAAAGTATCGGTATGTGAGAGATAGAAGATTTAGGGTTAGGATGTCGGTGGGGAAGTCTCACTGATGGGTTTAGAAAAATCCACCGATGATGTTTAAGCATCGATGAGATGAGCTACCGACCATATGCAATTTTTTATTTTTTTATTTTTTTTAAATATCTAAATACAACATGCCAAGTTCTCCTATCAGAAAGTTGAACCTGGCTTCATCCAAGGGTTTGGTGAACAAGTCTGCAAGCTGAAGATCGGTAAGAATGAAGTGCAGCTCAATGTCACCTTTGGAAATGTGATCCCTGATGAAGTGATATCTGATATCTATGTGTTTTGATCTTGAGTGTAGAACAAGATTGTTTGCAATAGCTATTGCACTTGAGTTGTCACATAGAATTGGGATCTTGGAGTAGATTTGATTGTAGTCCCTTAGCTGATTTTTCATCCACAGAACTGACACAACAGCTTCCAGCAGCCACATATTCAGCTTCAGCAGTTGAGGTTGAAACTGAGTTTTGTTTCTTGCTGGACCAACTGACTAATTTTCCACCAAAAATTTGGCAGCTGCCTGTGGTACTTTTTCTATCAACTTTGGAACCCGCATAGTCTGAATCTGAATACCCAATTAGTTCAAAACCTGAGTCTTTGGGATACCAAAGACCCAGATGCATGGTACCTTTCAGATACCTGAAAATCCGTTTTACAGCGGCCAAATGAGATTCTTTTGGATTGGCCTGATAACGGGCACACAGACAAGTAGCAAACATAATATCGGGTCTGCTAGCAGTTAAGTAAAGAAGGGATCCAATCATACCTCGATAATTCGTTACATAAACAGATTTACCATCTGGATCAGCATGAATTTTCAAAGGTGGTGTCATAGGAGTTTTCATAGGAGAGCTATCTAAGAAGTTAAATTTCTTTAGAAGGTCACGAATATATTTGCTTTGATTTATGAAAATCCCTTCTGAAGTTTGTTTGACCTGAAGGCCCAGAAAAAATGTAAGCTCTCCCATCATGCTCATCTCATATTGACTCATCATGAGAGAAGCAAACTCATCACACAGTGATTCATCAGTGGCACCAAAGATGATATCATCTACATAGATTTGAACAAGAATGAGATTACCTGAGGTTTGCTTGAGGAAGAGTGTATTGTCAATTGTACCTCTAGAGTATCCATTCTTTAGAAGGAAATCGGCAAGAGTATCATACCAGGCACGATGAGCCTGTTTGAGTCCGTACAAAGCCTTGTCCATCCGATATACATAGTCTGGATGTGTTGGGTCTTCAAAGCCTGGAGGTTGTTTCACATAGACTTCCTCAGCAAGCTCACCATTGAGGAAGGCACTTTTAACATCCATCTGAAAAACTCTAAAGTTTTGATGGGCAGCATGAGCAAGAAAGATTCTGATGGCTTCAAGTCTGGCAACAGGAGCAAATGTTTCATCATAATCAATGCCTTCTTCCTGTCGGTATCCTTGAGCTACCAGTCTGGCTTTGTTTCTGATGACTGTACCATCTTCATCCATCTTGTTTCGGAAGACCCACTTAGTTCCAATGATTGTCTTCTTTGGAGGTCTGGGAACTAGTCTCCATACTTTATTTCTTGTGAATTGAGAAAGTTCCTCTTGCATGGCAGTGATCCAACATGGATCAGCTAAGGCTTCATCAATCTTCTTTGGTTCTATGAGAGATAGAAAATTCACATAGAGACAAATATTTCCAATGCCTCTTCTAGTTTAAACTCCATCTTGTTGATCACCGATGATTTGATCAATGGGGTGCTCTTTGGTCCATTTAGTGGCAGGAGGCAATGGTGGTGGAAGACTTGATGAGGGAAGTGATGGAGGATTTTGGATAAATGGAGTATCGGTGGGAGGCTGAGTTTCAGTGGAGACAATTACTGGTTCAGTTTCGGTGGAAGTGATGTTAATTGGGTCAATTTCGGTGGTAGAGTGAGTTGGTAAGATGGAAGGTGACCCAACTTGTTGATTGGATGATAAGGAATTTGGGTGAGTGAAAGGAATGGAAGATGAATAAGTGGGATTTGCTGTAGGAGCATCACCTATGCATGATGAAATCTATCTATGTAATTCATCATCATCATTTGAGAGGGATGATGATCTCATATCATCAAATTTGACATGGATAGATTCATCAATGCATTTTCTTCTGAGATTATACACACGATATGCTTTGGAAGATAAAGAGTATCCAACAAAAATTCCTTCATCAGCCTTGGGATCAAATTTCCCAAGGTTGTCACGATCATTTAGAATGAAACACACACAGCCAAAGACATGAAGAAAACCTATATTTGGTTTTCTGCCATGGAAAACTTCATAAGGGGTCTTATCATGTCTTTTGGAGATCACCGACCTATTTTGGGTAAAGCAAGCAGTGTTAACAGCTTCAGCCCAAAAATAGGTGGGAAGATTTGATTCACTTAGCATAGATCTGACAGCTTCACATAGAGTCCGATTTTTCGTTTCTACAACTCCATTATGTTGCGGAGTTCTGACAGATGAGAATTTTTGGGAGATTCCCTTGTTATTGAAGAAGTTTTCCAAGGCACTGTTTCTGAATTCCGTGCCATTGTCACTTCTTACGGATCGAACAAGCTGGCCATTTAAAACTTCATTCTTTTTGACAAAGTTGATGATTTCTTCAATTGCATCACTTTTATACCTAAGAAAAGAGACCTAAGTATATTTAGTAAATTCATCAACAATTACAAGAATGTACCTTTTGCCACCTAGGCTGGCAGTGCTGACTGGTCCACATAGATCCATGTGCAACATTTGAAGAGGAAGAGTGATGGAAGAACATTGCTTGGTCTTGAAGGAAGTTTTAGTGAGCTTCCCTTTTTCACATGCATCACACAGCTTTTCTTTGACAAAGTTTAACTTTGGCATTCCGGTCACCAGATCTTTGTTGGAGATTTTATGTAGAGTTTTGAAGTTGAGGTGAGATAAGCGTTTATGCCACAGCCAGTTCCTTTTGGCTGTGTCATCCGACACAAAGCATACATTGGATGAGTCATTTCTTTGTCCCATGTCTATGATGTAGACATTTTCCATCCTTCTCCCAGAGAGAACCACTTTCATATTCTTATCAACAATTGTACATATACAAAGTTCAAAGATAACTTTGTATCCCAAATCACATAGCTGACTTATACTTAGAAGATTATGCATGAGGCCTTCAACAAATGCAACTTTGTTGAAGGTGACAGATCCGCTGGTGAGAGTTCCATATCCTTTTGTGTAGCCTCTAGAGTTGTCCCCAAATGTCACAGATGGACCTTTTTCAGACACATAATTAATAAGAATAGATTTGTTTCCTGTCATGTGACGTGAGCACCCACTATCCAAATACCAGATTTGATGGTGCTCATGAACCTGCATGCACACACATATTAGTTTCTTGGTAACCATTTGGTGGTGGGTCCTTTTGGGTTAGAGGAGGATTTTTGTAACATCCCAGGCCAACCGTACCAGATATTGTCCGCTTTGTCCACACACCTGGACTCACGGTTTTAAAACGCGTCTGATAGGGGAGGTATCAAGTTCCTCTTATAAGGCAACCTTTGTTCCCCTCCCCAACCAATGTGGGATCTTACAATCCACCCCCCTTGGGAGCCCAGCATCCTCGCTGGCACACGAGTTCGGTTTCCGGCTCTGATACCATCTGTAACATCCCAGGCCAATCGTAGCAGATATTGTCCGCTTTGTCCACACACCTGGACTCACGGTTTTAAAACGCGTCTGATAGGGGAGGTATCAAGTTCCTCTTATAAGGCAACCTTTGTTCCCCTCCCCAACCAATGTGGGATCTTACAATCCACCCCCCTTGGGAGCCCAGCATCCTCGCTGGCACACGAGTTCGGTTTCCGGCTCTGATACCATCTGTAACATCCCAGGCCAATCGTAGCAGATATTGTCCGCTTTGTCCACACACCTGGACTCACGGTTTTAAAACGCGTCTGATAGGGGAGGTATCAAGTTCCTCTTATAAGGCAACCTTTGTTCCCCTCCCCAACCAATGTGGGATCTTACAATTTTAGTTTTGGTTCGGTCAATTCTATCATTGGGACAATCCTTTGCAAGATGAAAAGTGTCACCACAGTTGTAACATTTTCTATAGATAAACATCTTTTTAGGTTTTTGCACGTTTTCTTTTCCTTTGCTTTTGACATCAATTTGAATAGCTTTTGGACCAAAAGTAGAGATGAGGGGAGGAAAACTTAAAATCCCATTTCCACAAGTGGTAGGAGGAAAACTAGTGGAAGGATTCCTTGAAGTATTTTTTAGAGGACTCTTGACATGATTTGAAGATTTTCTTTTGAGAGAAAGATTTGCAGTATTATCAATTTTGAAAATCTTTGAGGCTGTTGGATTTGGAGAAGACACTTCACCAATAGTTAACACTTTCAAAAGATCATGTATGGGTTTTGAAACATCATTGGAATCTTGATTCTCAATGTTTTGAACAGAAGAAGAATCTTTGGCTTTTATAAACATTCTGAATTTTAAAGCTTCATTTAAATCATCTGAGTTCAAAGAAACAGAGTCACTTGAGCTTGAATCAGAAGAATCACGCCATTCACAAGAGGTAGGAGCAAGAGCATGAGAAGAAGGTTCAACATTCATTTTTCCAAAACCTAGACCAGTTTTGTCATCACAAGGAATTTGGTCTTGAAAATTTTTCTCAAGATTTTTAGAAGAACTGGTCCATTTTCTGACTGTCTCTTGCTCTCTTTTAAGTCTTTTGAAAAGTTTGTTTTTCTCTTTGGCGATGATATGATTTATGGTTTTTAAGTCCTCAAGCTCAGCTTTGATTTCCTCAAACTTTTCAAGTTTAGCCAAGCATTTTTCAAGTTGTGAAGAAAGATTTTAAACTTGAACAAATTTTCTTTTCTTGGCATCTTTGATAGTGTAGAAGTCATTAGTCAAAGATTCATAGGCATCAATCTTTTCAGATTCAGTCATAGAGTTGAAGGGATGTACCTGAGAGTACGATGTTGAGCACCCAGTTGACACCAGAGCCATTGGAGAGACTGCCTTTTCAAAATCTTCCATATCTTCGGATATGGCCATGAAACATATGTTGAGAAAATCTTTGTCACTGTCAGAAGTTTCCTCTTCATCCCAATCATGAATTTCTGCCATGAGCCCCTTTTCTTTTCTGAGAAGACCCTCATTTCTCTCTTTCTCTTTCTTATACTTGGCCTTCTATTTCTCAGCACGTTCTTGATGATCTTGAGAGGATGGTTGAGTACCTTTTCTAGAAAAGGTTGATTTGAAAGAGTTGTTTTGGGTTTCTCATACTTAGAAGAAAACTTGTCAGAGGATGTGGTTCTAGATTTTACAACACGCTTACTTCTGCACTCAGATGCAAAATATCCTTTCTTACCACAATTAAAACACTCTTCATTAGACTTGTTACTGGAGGGAGTTTTTGTGGAAGAGAAGGGTTTTCTGATGGTTCTAGATTTGTTAGAAAAACGAGACTTGTTTTTGGATCCAACCATCATAGCCGTTTCATCAGATATCTGCTCAACCGAAGTTTCCTCACCTTCATCATCGGCATCACTCAGATATGCCTCCGTTTCGTGGGTAGATTCATTTTGGCTGTCAGAGTCTGATGAAGGGTACGTGATACGAGGAACACTTTGAGATTTCTTGGAAGTTTCACTGACAAGGGCTATGGAAGAGCCTTTTATCTCTTTAATGAAAGACTTCCTTTGCAGTTTGGTTTGTTCAAAGTTGAAAAGAGTTCCATATAAGACAGTTAAGGGCATGTATTCAAGATCCTTGGTTGTCTTGATGCAAGTGCATATGTTCTCCCAAAATTCAGGGAGACAATCCATGAACTTGCATAAGACTTCCTCATTATCATAAACTCTGCCCAATAACTTCAGATCATTTAGAAGACTGTTGAATCGATTATAATAACTGGAGAGAGATTTTCCTTTCTCATGAACAAAGAGCTCATACTTTCTGATGAGAGCAGTCTTTTTGCATTTCTTCACTTCCTCTGTACCTTCGTACAACACACACATTATGTTCCACATTTCTTTAGCAGATTCAAAGTTTACAAGAGAGTGATAGACCTCATCAGGAAGGGAGAGAGCAATAATGGCCCTGACCTTAGAGTCAAGAGAGACCAGACGTTTTTCTTCATCAGTGTATTTCTTAGGGTTTTTGAGAATATAACGACCAGTAGCTTTGGATTTCTCTTCATCAGAAGAATCATCTGAATCATCAGATTTATCTATATCAGCAATTTCTTTTCCAGCCCTCTGCGTTTCATAGCGAGCCCAGACTCTAGGGATGATGGGTCCCTCTTTGAGAATGGTTGGATATCTAGTATCCACTCCTTCCATGAATAGCATCATGCGGCTTTTCCAGAGAGCAAAGTTGTTGGGGTTAAACTTTGGAGGTTTGGCTATGGAACCATTTTTAGAGAAATTGTTTTGAAAAGAGATTTCATTGTTTGAAGATGAGGCAGCCATCACAGATCAAGTTTATGAATTAAACTTTCTGCTCTGATACCACTTGTTAGTCCCAGATGGCTTAACAAGTATTGTAGAAGGGGGGGTGGGGGTTGAATACAATACTCAAAATTTACTTAATTTAATTCTTTTATTGAAAAACTTCAACAAGAATTACACATAGAAAAACTAAAGATTGTTGCGGAAAAGAACAGATTAAACTATTCTAACAATCTATCACAAAGCAAACAACAAAACAACTTTAAGAACACATATCAAAGCTATCAAGTTCTTAGAGATGAAGCAATCTTGCACTGAGAGAATTTCTTCAGAAAGCGTGGTTTGTATGGGGAGCTTCTTCCTTCTTTTATAGTGTGAGAAGCATTAAATGCTTAGGACACTTGTCATCAGGAGATTCAAAGTAGGTGTTGACTTCTGAAAAGTTGATGTGTCTTTTTCACCTTTTTCCTTGGTACTAGGAAGAATACCCATGCTGATTGAGACTTTATTTGATAATGGATAAAACGAAAAATAGTCACTTTTACCTGGCAATAGATATTGTCCCATAATAAATGATCTTCTTGATGTGTCTTCCAAGACTATTCCACCGACGGTATTCCACCGATGAGAGTGTTTTTGGGATTTATCACTATTGAAGAGAAGCATCTATGAAGATATATGAGATTCCACCGATTTAAAGCTTTCGTCGGTGGGACTCATTTTGACCGACCAAGAGATGGATCGGTGGGAGATGTCCACCGATGTATGAAGACCATCGGTGGACAATGACTTGATGTTTGTTGAGAAGATTATTTTTCATTTCCACAATGAGAATATCTTCAAGCTTGGTTTCGGTTGATCTTCGACTTCACCGAACATTTGCTATCTTGTACAAGTCATTGTAAAGAACCAAGCTAAAATATTCTAAGTGAGATTTAGGAGAAGCATCGGTGAGTCAATTTCAAATCTTTAGTGACCCAACAATCTCCCCCTATTTGAATTTGAGCTCCATACTTAGAATATTAAAGAGTATCTGAGTATAAAATGCAATTTGACCATTTTTACTCTTTTTGGGTTCTTTTCACATAGACCATTCTTTTTTATCTATTTTGTCTTTTATGGATTTGTTAAGTGTATCCAATATTTACAAGTAAGGAAAATAGAGAATTTGTGGGGTATGGGGGCGATTGGTTTGAATGAAAGAGTGGGACGTGTGCTAGGGTAAGTGATATAAAACCTTTCCGGCAGATGTGACGGCTAAATCCGTCGGAAGTAGCTTTTTTTTAAATAAAAAATGTTTGCTAAATAAAATATTAACAAATATCGTTTTCGGCGGTAACATGTGTCAGAAATATTTGATGGAATTATAAAATTTTCATAAACCGTCTTATATATTTCAAAATTTAATTTTTTTAAAACGCCAAAATATTTCGCCGGAAATCTGCCAGAATATTCCTTATAATTATTATTTCATTAATATAATAATATTTTTTTAATTTTAATTTATTCTTATTATTATTACTACTACATTACCATTACCATTATTTTTATTATTTTTATTATTATTGAAATTTTATTAGTATAGTTATCCGTTAAAACTGAAAAGAAAAATGAATTACACCCATTAAAATCTAATAAAACTAAATAAAAACCATCTGAAACCGTTATCGCCGAATAGAACCCATTAAAACTCAATTGAACATAATATAACCTAATAGACCCATTAAAACCCAATTGAACCGATTAAAACACAGTTGAATCGATTAAAGCGCAATAGAACCCATCAAAGTCGAATAAAACAATTTAAGCCCAGTAGAACCCATTATGATCGCTGGTGACTTATTAAGGCCCAATAAAACCAATGGTGAGTTATTATGTGCTTGTGTACACGTATGGACTGCATAGATGCATGTATGTATATTAGGGTCAATTAGACAACGAAGAATCATTATACCCTAATATGCACCACTAAACCACCATTATAGCCCCATATGACATTTTATGACTTATTAAGACTAATAACACAAGTTGTGACTTATTATGTGCTTGTGTACACGTATCGACTACTGTTGGTCCCAGCTATGGAGTAACAAAGATAAACAAGTATTGTAGAGGGGGGGGGGGTGAATACAATACACAAAAATTTTCACTTATTTAGTTCTTTATTGATTTGAAATCAAGAATTACACATAGAAAACTTAAAAATTGTTGCGGAACAAAACAGATAAAATATGCTCAAACAATCTAACACAAAGTCACACAGAGAATAAGAACAATTGTAAAACACTAAGAAAACAATGAACTTCTTTAAGAGAGAAATGCCAGCACTTGAAAGCTTTGAGAGTCTGTAATCTGGTTATCTTTGCAAGGTTGAAGATGGTCTCTTTATATAGTGCATGTTAGTCCCAGATGGCTAACCAAGTATTGTAGAAGGGGGGGGGGGGGTGAATACAATACTCAAAATTTTCACAATTTTAATTCTTTATATTGAAAATCTTTCAACAAGAATTACACATAGAAAACTTAAGACTGTTGCGGAAAAGAACAGATAAACTATTCTAACAATCTTACACAAAGTATACTAACAAAATAACTAAGAACACTTAGAACAAAGCTATAAAGTTTTAAGGCTTAAAGGAAGATTTCTTGCACTGAGAGAATTCTTAAAGCCTAAGAATTGCATGAAGAGCACTTCTCCTTTTATAGTGCCAAGGAGTGCCCAAGCATTAAATGCTTGGGACACTTGTCATCTTCACATATGCTGATAATGTTGACTTCAGGAGAACTGTGAAGTCCTTGTCACTTTTCACTAGGTGCAGACAGAGTAGCTTGAGCAGATAAAAGGGACCTTAACTGAAAGTGGATAAAGAGACAAACTGTCACTTTTCTCTGCTGGAGGATATTGTCCCATAATAAATGATCTTCTGTCTTGAGCTTTTAGCACCGAAGTGGTTTCCACCGAGATTGAGAAATCTTCGGTGGAAAGAAGACTAGCCCACCGAAATTGCAAGCATGTTTCGGTGGTGAGAGGACCACCGAAATTACAAGTATATTTCGGTGGTGAGAGGAGCACCGAAAGAGTCATCGGTGGTGGATGGGGCCACCGAATTTGTCCATGCACTTCGGTGGAAGAAGGCCACCGAAATTGTCCTATAAATTCGGTGGAGAGAAGGCCACCGAAATGTCAAGGAATTTCGGTGGTGATGACTTGTTTGAATGTTGCCGAGAGTCTTCTATTTTCCACAAGTAGAGAGTCTTCAAGCTTGGTTTCAGTTGATCTTCGACTTCACCGAACATTTGATATCTTGTACAAGTCATCTAAAGAACCATGCATCCAAAATTTATCTAAGTATAAAATGTTTTTCAAAGTATAAAAGGAGATCATGAGGTCATCTTCAAATCTTGATGACCCAACAATCTCCCCCTATTTGATGATGACATCCATACTTAGAAAAACATGAGTAAGACAGTGAATAATGCATGTTGACCCTTCTTTACTCTTTTGGGTTCTTTTTCACACAGTCCATTTTTTTTTGTGTGTGTGTGTATGTATATATGATATTTACATATAAGATAAAATAAAAAGGTATAGATGTACAAATGAATGAAAAAATGGAAAGAAGTATAAACAATATGAACAAAGCAGATGTTACTTGTATCATTGGAGAGGAGAGTTGAAACTTATGTCTGACTTGAGGATTCTTCATTTTGATCAGCAGCCTGTTGATTTGTTGGAGAACTTTATCTTTCAGGCACTTTTGCTTTTCTTCAGATGTTTCAAATCTTCAAGCCATTCACTTGCTCCAAAAGATTTCAGCCAAATGAGTCTGTGGTTTCTGGAAAGAGACAAACCCATTATGGTGAGAATCTTTGAGGGAGGTTTGAGATTAAGTGAATAAGCCTCAGGAAGCTTCTGCCAATCTGTAGCATTTTCTATCTTTTTCTTGGCATCTTTGGCATCATTATCATGTGTCTTTGATTTGCTCCCCCTCAGTTGGATCAGCCGGTCTTTGTGTTTCTCCCCCTCAGCAAAATCCGTCTGGACTGATATGCTCCCCCTTGACCGGTCCGCCCGATTTCCTCATTTTTTTTTCAAGTTGGTCGCTGTATATGAGTACTGAGGGTTTATGTTGCTCCCCCTCAGATGAATTCTCCCCCTCAGCGGCCGACTTAGGAAAAACACCAAGAGAAAATGAAAAGATCGGCCAGAAACAAGACGATTTTTTATTTTTTTTACTCCCACCGAAAATTTGCAAGAGTTAGACAAAAATTCGGTGTAATTTCTTGAAGAGGTTGACGAAAACTTCTAAGACATCTTCAGCAGAGTGTGGAGAAAGTCTTCTAAGGCATTATGGAGAAAATCTTCAAAGTGAAGAAAAGATTGGAATTTCATCTTCCAATTTTGATGACCCAAAAAGATTGAGTTTGAGGATTTGGGGTGACATCTGCAGAAGAGTTTGTGGTGGGTGGATTTTATGAAAGGAGAGATGGGTTGCAAACCAAGAGTGAAAGAGATGGAAAAAGGGATGGGATGAGGAGATGACACATAGGAAGTTGGGTTAGGTGAGAGGAAGAGTATATGAGAAGCTAGATAAAATTGGTGGGGAGAGAATCGGTAGAGGAAATGGTAGAGGTCTACAACTTTGGTGAGAAGAGATCATGGTGATGACATCATTAAAAGAAAAAAGGTGTCTACCATGCATGGGATGACATCATATGGAGGGGTTCTTTCCTATGTTTCTAGATAGGAAAGGAGATTTGTGAGAGAAGAATAGTGTCCACCAATGAGAATTCGGTGGAATCTTAGGACACATAGTTATTGAAGATTACACATGCCAAGTTCATTTATGAGGAAATTAAACCTGGTTTCATCTAGAGATTTGGTGAACAAGTCGGCAAGCTGAAGATCTGTAGGAATGAAGTGTAGCTCAAAGTCACCTTTGGAGATGTGGTCCCTGATGAAATGATATATGATATCTATGTGCTTTGATCTGGAATGAAGAACTGGATTGTTTGCAATAGCTATTGTACTGGAATTATCACACAGAATTGGGATTTTAGAAAAGAATTGATTGTAGTCCCTGAGTTGGTTTCTCATCCATAGGATCTGAGCACAACAGCCGCCAGCAGCTACATATTCAGCCTCAGCAGTAGAGGTTGACACAGAGTTTTGTTTCTTGCTGGACCAACTTACCAATTTGCCACCAAGAAGTTGGCAGCTTCCTGTAGTACTTTTTCTGTCACAGACTGGGAACCTGCATAATCAAGCACGTGGAGCTTGCTTGAGACCATAGAGAGCTTTGTCAAGTCTGTACACATAGTCTGGATGATCCGGGTCTTCAAAGCCAGGAGGTTGTTTCACATAGGCTTCCTCTGCAAGTTCCCCATTGAGGAAGGCACTTTTGACATTCATTTGAAAGACTCTGAAATTTCTGTAGGTAGCATGAGTCAAAAAGATTCTTATTGAGGAGGAGAGATCGGTGGGATTTGAGGTGGTGGATCGGTGGAGATTCAGTGGTGGATCGGTGGAGATTCGGTGTAGAATCGGTGTGGGTCGGTGTAGACTCGGTGGTGGATCGGTGTGAGGATGTCACCGAGGATTTGAAGTATCGGTGGTGGATCAAGCGTGAAGATTCCACCGAGGAGTTTGAAGGATTGTACCGAATTTAGAAGGGTTTCACCGAATTAGAGGGGTACCACCGAGCTTAGAGATCGGTGGAGATTCGGTGGTGGATCTGTGAATGGTTCCACCGAATTTGAAGGGTTCCACCGAATTTGAGGGGTACCACCGATCGAGGAGGCAAAACATATGATGGGAAGTAAAGTATGGTGGGATATGGTTTTGGTTTGTGTCGGCAGCAAGATAGAGAAATTGTGGAAGAAAATATAGAAAAGAGGAGGTGGTGATTGCATGGTTTGGGATTTCGGTGGAGATGGGTGTCATCACAAAAAGATGGATTGTTATTGTCTTGAAGTGATTGAAGGAGGAGAGAGAAAGGTGGTGAAAAAGAATATTTGGTGGAAGGTGATGAATTTTTGGTTCGGTGGTTAACGAAAATTTCGGTGGTGAGGTTTAGAAAAGAAATGGAATTTTAAGAGATTGGAGATGGTGATGTCATGAGAATGACATCATCAAGCTTATGATGTCATGAGAGTAAAGAATTCTAAGGTTTTGTCAACTTTCTCACTTGTTCACATAGATCCATCTGCCCAGCTCAAAATCTGCAATCACAAAGAATTTGATTTCCAGGTACCCATTTTGAAGGTGGGTCCTTTTGGGTTAGAAGAAAGGGGTTGGGGTCACTTTAGATCAGTTCTTTCTTTCTGGCAGTCTTTGGCAAAATGAAAAGTAGCACCACAGATATAGAATTTTCTATGAGGAAAGATCATTTTAGAAACTTGACATTTTTCCTTACTTTTGCTCAAGGAATTTGATGAGGTAACAAAGAATTGGGGTGCAGCTCCTAAAATTCCTTTATCAAGATTTGGGAGGACAAAAATCTTTTCTTTTGAAATAGACAATTTGAGACACACAGAAGGAAAATCGGTAGGAGATGTCACACAGGTATTTTTTTTTTTAAAAAAAAATTAAGGAATTTATTTTTCAGAAGGAATCATAACCCAAAAGCTTTCATTTTTCAGAGTTAGAAAATATTTTGCATGAGTTAGAGGAGAAGGATGCATCATCTAAAGACAATAGATACAGAGTTAAATGCTTCAATCTTTTCAGCATCAGAGAGAGATAGAAATGGGTGAACCTGTGGAGAGGAGGAGAATCACTTAGCTGATACAAGAGCAGTTGAGGAGTCATTCGCTTTCAGATGTGGGTTCATCTGCCAAATCATAAGATTTAGCACGCAGACCCTTTCCTCTCCTAACAAGTCTTTCATTTCTTTCCTTTTCTCTCTTGTATTTCTCCTTGTATCTTTCGGCCCTGTCAGAATCTGCAGAAGAGAAAGATTGGTTGAACTTTTGGGAATCATATTTGGATCTTCCCGATTTTGAGGAGAATCGGCCTGAGGAAGCAGTTCTGGGTCTTTCAAAATGTTTACTTTTACACTCAGAAGCAAAATGACCCTTTTTACCACAGTTAAAACATTCCTCATTAGATTTGTCCAAAGAAGAGTGTTTGGAGAGAGGCTTAGATTTTCTAGAAGGGTGGTAGGATTTGGATTTAGAATACCCATCCAACATGGCCATTTCATCAGATAATTTATCAACTGAAGTTTCCTCACATTCATCCTTAGCATCACTAAGATATGCTTCTGAATGATCATTGGGATCTTCTTGACTATTATGGTCAGAGTCAGATGGGTAGGTGATTTTTGGAAAACACTTAGTCTTTTTGGAAGAGTCACTTAGGAGAGCAAGAGAAGAGTTCTTTGAAAACCTATGCAGTTTCGTCTGCTCATAGTTGAAAAGAGTTCCATAAAGAACAGTTAAGGGCATGAACTCAAGGTCCTTGGTAGTTTTGATGCAAGTACATATATTTTCCCAAAAATCTGGAAGACAATCCATGAACTTGCACAAGACTTCCTCATTATCATAGACTCTGCCCAACAACTTAAGATCATTTAAAAGAGAGTTGAAGCGATTATAGAAGCTAGGAAGAGGTTCTCCTTTTTCAAAAGCAAAGAGTTCATAATTTCTAACAAGAGCAATCTTTTTGCTCTTTTTAACTTCATTTGTACCTTCGTACAAAACACACAGAGTGGACCACATCTCTTTGGCAGTAGAGAGATTTACCAGAGAGTGGTACACTTCATCAGGAAGAGAGAGAGCAATGATAGTTCTGACTTTAGAATCAAGAGACACAAGTCGTTTTTCCTCATCAGTATATTTCTTAGGATTTTTAAGAATGTAACGACCAGTAGCAGCAGATTTTTCTTCATCAGACGAATCATCAGAATCATCTTTTTCCATGGTTTCTTTACCCGGCCTCTGCGTTTCATAGCGAGCCCAAACTCTGGGGATAAAGGGTCCCTCTTGGAGAATGGTTGGATATCTAGTATCCACTCCTTCCATGAACAACATCATGCGGCTTTTCCACAAAGAGAAGTTGTTGGGATTGAACTTAGGAGGTTTTGAAATGGAGCCATTTTCAGAAAAGTTATTTTGAAAAGAGTTTTCAACAGTAGAAGAAGAGGCAGCCATCGCAGATCAAGTTTATGGAATTAAACTTTCTGCTCTGATACCACTTGTTAGTCCTAGATGGCTAACCAAGTATTGTAGAAGGGGGGGTTGAATACAATACTCAAAATTTTCACAATTTTAATTCTTTATATTGAAAATCTTTCAACAAGAATTACACATAGAAAACTTAAGACTGTTGCGGAAAAGAACAGATAAACTATTCTAACAATCTTACACAAAGTATACTAACAAAATAACTAAGAACACTTAGAACAAAGCTATAAAGTTTTAAGGCTTAAAGGAAGATTTCTTGCACTGAGAGAATTCTTAAAGCCTAAGAATTGCATGAAGAGCACTTCTCCTTTTATAGTGCCAAGGAGTGCCCAAGCATTAAATGCTTGGGACACTTGTCATCTTCACATATGCTGATAATGTTGACTTCAGGAGAACTGTGAAGTCCTTGTCACTTTTCACTAGGTGCAGACAGAGTAGCTTGAGCAGATAAAAGGGACCTTAACTGAAAGTGGATAAAGAGACAAACTGTCACTTTTCTCTGCTGGAGGATATTGTCCCATAATAAATGATCTTCTGTCTTGAGCTTTTAGCACCGAAGTGGTTTCCACCGAGATTGAGAAATCTTCGGTGGAAAGAAGACTAGTCCACCGAAATTGCAAGCATGTTTCGGTGGTGAGAGGACCACCGAAATTACAAGTATATTTCGGTGGTGAGAGGAGCACCGAAAGAGTCATCGGTGGTGGATGGGGCCACCGAATTTGTCCATGCACTTCGGTGGAAGAAGGCCACCGAAATTGTCCTATAAATTCGGTGGAGAGAAGGCCACCGAAATGTCAAGGAATTTCGGTGGTGATGACTTGTTTGAATGTTGCCGAGAGTCTTCTATTTTCCACAAGTAGAGAGTCTTCAAGCTTGGTTTCGGTTGATCTTCGACTTCACCGAACATTTGATATCTTGTACAAGTCATCTAAAGAACCATGCATCCAAAATTTCTCTAAGTATAAAATGTTTTTCAAAGTATAAAAGGAGATCATGAGGTCATCTTCAAATCTTGATGACCCAACAGTGCCTCATGCATTAAATGCATGGACACTTGTCAAGCAGGGGTAGGAAGATAGGAAGGCAGGTCTTTAAAGGCAAGTCTTCTGAAAAGTACTGAGATGTACTTTTTATCTTGAGGCGTTGACCTGCAGTGTGTTGAAGTTGATCTTTCTTGAAAGTGATAAGAAAGCCAAACAACCTTTTTCTGATCTTCTAATGATGTCTCCATCAGTACAAGATATCCCAAATATGTTTTGTAGATAAAGTACAATACCTGTTGAAAACTCTTGGCCGAAGATGTAGTCAGGTATCCTTGCCGAAGATGTCTTCAAGTGATCCTTCCGATCATGTCTTCAAGATTTCATTCCCTAAGATGTCTTCAAGCATCTTGCCTAAGATGTCTTCAAGTAGTGTTGGCAGAAGTCTTAGGATGTCTTCAAGTAGCAGCTTAACTTTTGGCTGAGAAGTCCATCTTCAATCCGCTTTGAAGATACACTTCTACTTTGTTTCTTCGGTTGATCTTCGACTTCACCGAACATTTTGTGTTAGATAATTAAGCTGTTTGTAAAGAACCTAAAAAGTATTCTAAGTATGAAATGTGTAAAATGAAAGACTGGAGGTCATCTTCAAATCCTAAGTGACCCAACAATCTCCCCCTATTTGAGGATGACATCCATACTTAGAAACTGAAGAGTAAATACTGAATAATTCATTTTGACCTTTGCTTACTCTTTTTGGGTTCTTTTCACATAGTCAATTCTTTTTGTTCTTTTTGGATTTTTTTTGTACCCGACATTTACATGTAAGATGAAATAATAAAGTATAGATGTACAAACTAATGAAAGAAAAAGGAATGGGGTATAGACAATATGAACAAAACAAAATGTACTTGCATCTTAGGAGGAGCGAGTTGAAACTTGTGTCTGGCTTGAGGATTCTCCATTTTGATCAGCAGCCCGTTGATGTGTTGGAGAACTTTACTTTTGCTTTTCTTCAGATGTTCCAAATCTTCAAGCCATTCACTTACTCCTAAAGATTTCAACCAAATGAGTCTGTGGTTTTAGGTAGGAGACAAACCCATTATGGTGACAATCTTTGAGGGAGGGTTGAGTTTGAGTGAATCAGCCTCGCCTCAGGATGCTTCTGCCCATCTCTTGCATCTTCTTTCTTTCTCTTGGCATCTTCAGCTTTTCCTGTTCAACATCATCATCCTTTGTCTTTGTTTTGTTCCCCTCAGTTAGATCAGCCGGTCTTTGTGTTTCTCCCCCTCAGTTAGATCTGCCCGGACTGATGTGCTCCCCCTTGATCGGTCTGCCATGTTTTCGTGTTGGATGCTGGATATGAGTATTGGGGGTTGATGTTTCTCCCCCTCAGATGAATTCTCCCCCTCAGCGGCCGACGTAGGAAAAACACTAAGAGATGTTGAAAAATCGGCCATAAAACATGACTACAAGTTTTTTTGGAAGAAGAACGTCGGCAGAAAATGTTTCGGTAAAGAAATTATCGGCAGTTTTTTTTGGCAATGATCTTCAGAAGATTGTTTGAACGAGTCTTCGGAATATTGTGAAAATAATTTATCTTCAAAAGATTTGTGGAAGAGATCTTCAGAAGAAGATTTATGGTAAGCACCTTTTGATCTTCAAGTCATCTTCAAGGCTGAGGATGACAATCTTCAAATCTTCAAGAGTAGATCTTCAAGACCAGGAGGTTGTTTCACATAGACCTTCAAATTTAGAGAGTTCTTCTTGCATTGCATTACAGTGACCCAACATGGATCGGCTAAGCCTTCTTCAATTTTCTTTGGGTTTTATTAAAGAAAGGAGAGCAAATCGGCAGGAAATGAGAGGAATAGGTAGGCAAAATTGGTAGGCAAAAAGGGGATGATATTATGGATAATAGGGTGTAGGTATTGAAAAAGTGACGAGAGAGGTTGAGTGTCTAGGGAAGAGAGAAATTTATGAGAAATGGAGAAAATAGGAGAGGGATGTTTTTTTTAAAAATGGACCTTATAAAAAATTTGAGGTAAGGGGGTATGGGTGAAAAGAATCGGCACAAAGGGGTGGGGGGTGTTAGGCAAAAGGTTCGGGAAAAAAAATGTGGGATGTGTGTGTGTCGGCAGCCACAAAAAAGAAACAAGGGGGGTTTATTTAAAAATTTCGGCACAGTAACTTTCGGCACACACAAAAGAAAGGAGAGTGGGAAAGGGATTTTGAGTGGCTAAGGAGGAATTTTGATTGGAGGATGTTGGGAGTGATGTCATAAGATGGCATCATGAACATGATGTCATCAAAATGGGACTTTATAAATTTTTGCCAAATGAACATGATGTCATCAAAATGGAATTTTGATTTTTCTTTTGACTTTTCATATGTAGTTTACTATTATCATTATTATGATTATTAATTTTTTTAATTTCTTTTGACTTTTCTTCTCTTTTTTTCGATTTTTCTTTTCTCTGTTTTTTTTTAATTTTTATTTTTCTTCTTTTTTTTGATATTTTTATACATCTAAATTTAACATTCCAAGTTCTTCTAAGAGAAACTTGAACCGAGCTTCTTCTAGAGGCTTTGTGAAGAGATCCGCCAGTTGAAGATCGGTGGGGATGAAATGCAGCTCAAAATCACTGTAACACCCCAAATTTTCGGGTAAAATTCCGTTCTAAATAATAGTCTTAATTCGAGTCCCTAGCAATTCTCCGACCTCTCCCCTAGTAACAAGCATTGTATCTGTGTGTGTGTGTGTGTAAAAGTGTGTGTGTAAAGGTGTGTGTGCATGCATGTATACATGCATGTGTATGTCGTCCACGTATGCATGAAATCAAACCTCTTTAATTAAAGATTGGAGGGTTTAGGTTGATGTCAGACCACCACAACACACTACAAAAAAAACCAGTATCAGCGAGGGCCAAATCCCTCGCTAAAGCTCGAATCCGTCGCTAATCCGTCGCTGATGGTTCGCGAGTCAAACGGGCGTAGCTGATGCTATCAGCGACGGATTAGCGACGGACATCAGCGACGGATTAGCGAGGGCTTGTATCAGCGACGGATTAGCGAGGGATTATAATCAGCGACGGATTAGCAAGGGCTTATATTAGCGACGGATTAGTGAGAGCCTGTATTAGCGACGGATTAGCGAGGGCAATTATTAGCGACGGATTAGCAAGAGAACTTATTAGCGAGGGCACTTATTAGCGACAGATTAGCAAGGGTTCCACTAACTTTCAGCGACGAATTTCTGTCAGTAATCCCTCGCTGATTTTTAGTTATTTTAATAAAAAAATGAAATTCTGTATTTCCTGTATTTTATAATACGAACCATAAATTGAAAATAACAAACCAAAATTGTCCAAAAAACTAAAAATAACCAAATTTATAAAATTTAAAATACCAAATTCATACAATTTAATACCAAATTCATACAATCTAACATAATGTCCGAGAAGGTCCGATACGTTATCTGTTCGGTCTCTAGCTCTTCCTTTCTCTTCATTCGGCCTCGACCACGTAGCGATCCTCCCGCTCCTTTGCCTCCAACGTTCGGTACCGCACACCTGTTAAAAACACAACACATATATACTAAGTGAAAAGAAAACTAGAAGACAATATTGCTATGGTAAAAGAACAGAAATGCCATAATAATCCCACATATATTGTGCACTCCAATTGTACAATGTGATATGCAACAAATACCTTCAGTTTGAGTTTCTTAGCTCTTTTTGTTACATGACGCTGAGAAAGCTCTCTACTTTGTTGATCCTGATTGCAACAAAAATAAATAAATATAAGATGCAAAATTTAAATAAATAAAAGAAAAGGACTTGATCTGTTTTGGCTATGCCCCATGATGAACAGAACATGTCAAGGGACAACCAGCAAAACACATGCAGGTATAATATACAAAATTGTAACAAAATCATCATGGTCTCTTTTAAAATTTCTTATAATCTGAAAATACAACTCTAATATACATGAAACTATATCTCAAATCATAATAACAGGACTAAGTCCCTGTTCATATGGGCTTATTGGGGAGGCGTTCAACCAGACTGATGAAATCATGAAATTACCCATCATTATCTTTGCATGTGCACATAAATATATACAAATACATACATACATCTATACACATATATAATACATGAATGTATACAAATACATACATATATCTATACACATATAATACATGAATGTATATGCATGCATACATATATACAATACGGCAGTGTAAAGATGTTATCCAACCTGAATAACATAAAAGAGGCGGAATGCACGATCTTGACCAGCAGATAGAATGTGTCTCCCTTTAGCATAGAACCTGCAAAGTCCCCCCAGCAATTTGAATACAAATATAGACGTATCTCCATTCATAAATTAACATATACACATTTTTGGTATATCAAAAGAAAGCTAGAAATAATAGGCCAACGTTCTTTCACATTATTGGCATAAACAATGCACACATAATGATAAGTTTCAGGTTATCATAACATCATATTACCGTATACAAAGAGGAGGCGCACTGTACCCACTTTGAAACTGTAGCAAACGAGGGTCGCCATCACTTGTATCAAAAATCCACATCTACAAGAACATTTGAAGTAAGATACGTTAGTACCCTTCATTTGATCTAGAACTGCCACAAACTATGTGGTCAAATGCTCTAGCAAACTACCAAAAGCTTAAAATAAGCACCAATACACTAATGGTGTGGAGAAAACAATATATGTGATTTTTTTATTTTTAACTTCAACATGGCAATGAAATTGGCCTTTAAATAGGCTCTCAACATAGAAGCTATAATATAGAAACTAAAATATGACCAAAAATCAAATTGTCCAAAAAACTAAAAATAACCAAATTTATTAAATAGGCTCTCAACATAGAAGCTATAATATAGAAATTAGTAAGCATGATTATATGTTAGATATAACAATAATACGTGTTAATCAACCAATCGATCAAATAAAAGAATCGAAGCAATTCTAAACCATGAAAATGCTTCAGTAAAACGAACCAAAAGGATATATATATACACACACAAAAAAACTATACATATATCCATCAACATCCATAGAAGAGAGATTACGTAATCCAGACATTGACGAACAAGGGTTTATAATGCCTAAACAATTGAAAACGCATCATAAGCCCTTGTTCATCAATGTGTGAACCAACAAATACCTTTGCAGAGCTTGATGCGGCTGAATAACAGCGTCGAGTAACAAACGTTTTCACCAAATCTCACGCCACCATAAGCCATCCATCCTTTCTTTATATATATATACATATATATACATATATATATATATATATATATATATATATATATATATCGTCTCCTCTCTCTCTCTCTCTCTCTCTCCTTCTCTGCAAGAAAATATTGCTTTACATCTACATAAAGAAAATACATATACATATAGCCAAGATGCAAAATCGAAATCGAAATCAGTAACCATAACAGATACAAAATCGAGCAATAACAGATACAAAATCGAGCAGTAAATTGAAGAAATCGAGCAGAAACTTGAAGAAATCGAGCAGAAACTTGAAGAAATCAGTAACCATAACTTGAAGAAATCGAAATCGAGCATTAACAGATACAAAATCGAGAAGTAAGTTGAAGAAATCGAGCAGAAACTTGAAGAAATCGAAATCGAAATCAAAATCAGTAACCATAACATATACAAAATCGAACAATAACTTGAAGAAATCGAAGTTGCGATGGCAGAGAAGTCTTCTTACCAGAGTTGCGATGGCAGAGAAGCTTCTTCAGTCGTTGGAGGCTTGTAAAGAAAAGGTTCTAGGGTTTTGTAGAATGAAATGGGGGTAGTATTGAACATAATAGAAGGCTGAAAAAAAAGGAGGGAAATTTTGGAAAAGTCCAATTTTTTTTGAAGATTTTAGAGATCATATAAATACATGCATTTAGTTATTTTATATATATAAGTTACATATAATAGTTTAAATAGTAGATATATTATTATAAATAATACCATATATATTAAATCCAATAAATTTTGTGACATCTGACATAAAAATATATTTTATCAGAAATCTATTGATTTTATTGTTATTATAATATGTTACCAATAAATCTATTAAAGCCTTTAGAATCGATTAAACCTCAATAAAACCGATTAAGGCTCAACAAAAGTGACTTATTACGTGATTGTATGCATGTATTGGGCCTTGATAAGTCATAAAAGATATTGTTTGAGTTATAATGGTTCTTAGTAGGCTTTAATGGTTCTTAATAAACTATATTGAGCCTTAGTGATCTTATAGAGCCCCCAATACACATAGGGTTGGTTCCGGTGAGAAATTGAGGTTAACGTGAGATACATGAAAAGTGGTTATCAACCATTGGATGAGAAATGGACGTACGTTATAGGATGAAATGCACCGAGATGCACTAAACCAATTCCCTTCTATGGTGCAATTCATGGGAGAGCATGAGATTAAAAGTGATCAACGGTTCAGATCCACTTCTAATCATGACTCTCACGTTAACATTAACTTCTCGCACGATCATTCGCCTATACATATATAAGTATATAACACGTATACACATCAATTAAGGTCCAATTAAACTCTTTAAAGCCCAATAGACTCCTTTGAAGCCCGATAGATCAATTAAGGTCCAATTAAACCCTTTAAAGCCAGTAGAACCCTTTAAACCAGGTAGATCCATTAAGGCACAATAAAACCCTTTAAAAGAAATTTGAATTGATTAAAGCTCATTAGAACAGATTAAAGCCCAATAGATGCTTTAAAGTTCAACATAACTGATTAAAGCCGAATAAAATTGATTAACACCCAACAACACCCTGTATGACTTGTATGCAAAGCGTGTATTACCTATATATATATATATGTGGTGTATTGTGGTTCATATATCATTCATATATACACATACACGTATATATATAACACATATATACATCATATGTGATTTCCAAATATCACACATTAGCTATATATACATATAACCCATATATATATGGGAAAACAAGAAAAAAAACTCAATCCCTCGCTAATCCCTCACTAATTAGCGACGGATTACAGTAGTCCCTCGCTAATCCCTCACTAATTAGCGACGGATTAGCGAGGGATTGGGTTTTTGATTAATCTCTCATTAATCCCTCACTAATTAGCGACGGATTAGCGAGGGATTGGGTTTTTGATTAATCTCTCATTAATCCCTCACTAATTAGCGACGGATTAGCGAGGGATTAATGAGATATTAATCACAAACCAAATCCCTCGCTAATCCGTCGCTAATTAGTGAGGGATTAGCGAGGGATTGGGGTTGTGATTAATCTCTCATTAATCCCTCGCTAATTAGTGAGGGATTAGCGAGGGATTGACCACTAACCCAATCCCTCGCTAATCCCTCACTAATTAGCGACAGATTAGCGAGGGATTAATGAGAGATTAATCACTAACCCAATCCCTCGCTAATCCGTCGCTAATTAGTGAGGGATTAGCGAGGGACTGGGGTTGTGATTAATATCTCATTAATCCCTCGCTAATCCCTCGCTAATGTTAGTCCCAGATGGCTAACCAAGTATTGTAGAAGGGGGGGGGGGGGGTTGAATACAATACTTAAAATTTTCACAATTTTAATTCTTTATATTGAAAATCTTTCAACAAGAATTACACATAGAAAACTTAAGACTGTTGCGGAAAAGAACAGATAAACTATTCTAACAATCTTACACAAAGTATACTAACAAAATAACTAAGAACACTTAGAACAAAGCTATAAAGTTTTAAGGCTTAAAGGAAGATTTCTTGCACTGAGAGAATTCTTAAAGCCTGAGAATTGCATGAAGAGCACTTCTCCTTTTATAGTGCCAAGGAGTGCCCAAGCATTAAATGCTTGGGACACTTGTCATCTTCACATATGCTGATAATGTTGACTTCAGGAGAACTGTGAAGTCCTTGTCACTTTTCACTAGGTGCAGACAGAGTAGCTTGAGCAGATAAAAGGGACCTTAACTGAAAGTGGATAAAGAGACAAACTGTCACTTTTCTCTGCTGGAGGATATTGTCCCATAATAAATGATCTTCTGTCTTGAGCTTTTAGCACCGAAGTGGTTTCCACCGAGATTGAGAAATCTTCGGTGGAAAGAAGACTAGTCCACCGAAATTGCAAGCATGTTTCGGTGGTGAGAGGACCACCGAAATTACAAGTATATTTCGGTGGTGAGAGGAGCACCGAAAGAGTCATCGGTGGTGGATGGGGCCACCGAATTTGTCCATGCACTTCGGTGGAAGAAGGCCACCGAAATTGTCCTATAAATTCGGTGGAGAGAAGGCCACCGAAATGTCAAGGAATTTCGGTGGTGATGACTTGTTTGAATGTTGCCGAGAGTCTTCTATTTTCCACAAGTAGAGAGTCTTCAAGCTTGGTTTCGGTTGATCTTCGACTTCACCGAACATTTGATATCTTGTACAAGTCATCTAAAGAACCATGCATCCAAAATTTCTCTAAGTATAAAATGTTTTTCAAAGTATAAAAGGAGATCATGAGGTCATCTTCAAATCTTGATGACCCAACAATCTCCCCCTATTTGATGATGACATCCATACTTAGAAAAACATGAGTAAGACAGTGAATAATGCATGTTGACCCTTCTTTACTCTTTTGGGTTCTTTTTCACACAGTCCATTTTTTTTGTGTGTATGTATATATGATATTTACATATAAGATAAAATAAAAAGGTATAGCTGTACAAATGAATGAAAAAATGGAAAGAAGTATAAACAATATGAACAAAGCAGATGTTACTTGTATCATTGGAGAGGAGAGTTGAAACTTATGTCTGACTTGAGGATTCTTCATTTTGATCAGCAGCCTGTTGATTTGTTGGAGAACTTTATCTTTCAGGCACTTTTGCTTTTCTTCAGATGTTTCAAATCTTCAAGCCATTCACTTGCTCCAAAAGATTTCAGCCAAATGAGTCTGTGGTTTCTGGAAAGAGACAAACCCATTATGGTGAGAATCTTTGAGGGAGGTTTGAGATTAAGTGAATAAGCCTCAGGAAGCTTCTGCCAATCTGTAGCATTTTCTATCTTTTTCTTGGCATCTTTGGCATCATTATCATGTGTCTTTGATTTGCTCCCCCTCAGTTGGATCAGCCGGTCTTTGTGTTTCTCCCCCTCAGCAAAATCCGTCTGGACTGATATGCTCCCCCTTGACCGGTCCGCCCGATTTCCTCATTTTTTTTTTCAAGTTGGTCGCTGTATATGAGTACTGAGGGTTTATGTTGCTCCCCCTCAGATGAATTCTCCCCCTCAGCGGCCGACTTAGGAAAAACACCAAGAGAAAATGAAAAGATCGGCCAGAAACAAGACGATTTTTTTTTTTTTTTTACTCCCACCGAAAATTTGCAAGAGTTAGACAAAAATTCGGTGTAATTTCTTGAAGAGGTTGACGAAAACTTCTAAGACATCTTCAGCAGAGTGTGGAGAAAGTCTTCTAAGGCATTATGGAGAAAATCTTCAAAGTGAAGAAAAGATTGGAATTTCATCTTCCAATTTTGATGACCCAAAAAGATTGAGTTTGAGGATTTGGGGTGACATCTGCAGAAGAGTTTGTGGTGGGTGGATTTTATGAAAGGAGAGATGGGTTGCAAACCAAGAGTGAAAGAGATGGAAAAAGGGATGGGATGAGGAGATGACACATAGGAAGTTGGGTTAGGTGAGAGGAAGAGTATATGAGAAGCTAGATAAAATTGGTGGGGAGAGAATCGGTAGAGGAAATGGTAGAGGTCTACAACTTTGGTGAGAAGAGATCATGGTGATGACATCATTAAAAGAAAAAAGGTGTCTACCATGCATGGGATGACATCATATGGAGGGGTTCTTTCCTATGTTTCTAGATAGGAAAGGAGATTTGTGAGAGAAGAATAGTGTCCACCAATGAGAATTCGGTGGAATCTTAGGACACATAGTTATTGAAGATTACACATGCCAAGTTCATTTATGAGGAAATTAAACCTGGTTTCATCTAGAGATTTGGTGAACAAGTCGGCAAGCTGAAGATCTGTAGGAATGAAGTGTAGCTCAAAGTCACCTTTGGAGATGTGGTCCCTGATGAAATGATATATGATATCTATGTGCTTTGATCTGGAATGAAGAACTGGATTGTTTGCAATAGCTATTGTACTGGAATTATCACACAGAATTGGGATTTTAGAAAAGAATTGATTGTAGTCCCTGAGTTGGTTTCTCATCCATAGGATCTGAGCACAACAGCCGCCAGCAGCTACATATTCAGCCTCAGCAGTAGAGGTTGACACAGAGTTTTGTTTCTTGCTGGACCAACTTACCAATTTGCCACCAAGAAGTTGGCAGCTTCCTCTGGAATATCCATGCTTGAGAAGAGAGTTGGCAAGAGTGTCATACCAAGCACGTGGAGCTTGCTTGAGACCATAGAGAGCTTTGTCAAGTCTGTACACATAGTCTGGATGATCCGGGTCTTCAAAGCCAGGAGGTTGTTTCACATAGGCTTCCTCTGCAAGTTCCCCATTGAGGAAGGCACTTTTGACATTCATTTGAAAGACTCTGAAATTTCTGTAGGTAGCATGAGTCAAAAAGATTCTTATTGAGGAGGAGAGATCGGTGGGATTTGAGGTGGTGGATCGGTGGAGATTCAGTGGTGGATCGGTGGAGATTCGGTGTAGAATCGGTGTGGGTCGGTGTAGACTCGGTGGTGGATCGGTGTGAGGATGTCACCGAGGATTTGAAGTATCGGTGGTGGATCAAGCGTGAAGATTCCACCGAGGAGTTTGAAGGATTGTACCGAATTTAGAAGGGTTTCACCGAATTAGAGGGGTACCACCGAGCTTAGAGATCGGTGGAGATTCGGTGGTGGATCTGTGAATGGTTCCATCGAATTTGAAGGGTTCCACCGAATTTGAGGGGTACCACCGATCGAGGAGGCAAAACATATGATGGGAAGTAAAGTATGGTGGGATATGGTTTTGGTTTGTGTCGGCAGCAAGATAGAGAAATTGTGGAAGAAAATATAGAAAAGAGGAGGTGGTGATTGCATGGTTTGGGATTTCGGTGGAGATGGGTGTCATCACAAAAAGATGGATTGTTATTGTCTTGAAGTGATTGAAGGAGGAGAGAGAAAGGTGGTGAAAAGGAATATTTGGTGGAAGGTGATGAATTTTTGGTTCGGTGGTTAAGGAAAATTTCGGTGGTGAGGTTTAGAAAAGAAATGGAATTTTAAGAGATTGGAGATGGTGATGTCATGAGAATGACATCATCAAGCTTATGATGTCATGAGAGTAAAGAATTCTAAGGTTTTGTCAACTTTCTCACTTGTTCACATAGATCCATCTGCCCAGCTCAAAATCTGCAATCACAAAGAATTTGATTTCCAGGTACCCATTTTGAAGGTGGGTCCTTTTGGGTTAGAAGAAAGGGGTTGGGGTCACTTTAGATCAGTTCTTTCTTTCTGGCAGTCTTTGGCAAAATGAAAAGTAGCACCACAGATATAGAATTTTCTATGAGGAAAGATCATTTTAGAAACTTGACATTTTTCCTTACTTTTGCTCAAGGAATTTGATGAGGTAACAAAGAATTGGGGTGCAGCTCCTAAAATTCCTTTATCAAGATTTGGGAGGACAAAAATCTTTTCTTTTGAAATAGACAATTTGAGACACACAGAAGGAAAATCGGTAGGAGATGTCACACAGGTATTTTTTTTTTTTAAAAAAAAAATTAAGGAATTTATTTTTCAGAAGGAATCAACACCCAAAAGCTTTCATTTTTCAGAGTTAGAAAATATTTTGCATGAGTTAGAGGAGAAGGATGCATCATCTAAAGACAATAGATACAGAGTTAAATGCTTCAATCTTTTCAGCATCAGAGAGAGATAGAAATGGGTGAACCTGTGGAGAGGAGGAGAATCACTTAGCTGATACAAGAGCAGTTGAGGAGTCATTCGCTTTCAGATGTGGGTTCATCTTCCAAATCATAAGATTTAGCAGGCAGACCCTTTCCTCTCCTAACAAGTCTTTCATTTCTTTCCTTTTCTCTCTTGTATTTCTCCTTGTATCTTTCGGCCCTGTCAGAATCTGCAGAAGAGAAAGATTGGTTGAACTTTTGGGAATCATATTTGGATCTTCCCGATTTTGAGGAGAATCGGCCTGAGGAAGCCGTTCTGGGTCTTTCAAAATGTTTACTTTTACACTCAGAAGCAAAATGACCCTTTTTACCACAGTTAAAACATTCCTCATTAGATTTGTCCAAAGAAGAGTGTTTGGAGAGAGGCTTAGATTTTCTAGAAGGGTGGTAGGATTTGGATTTAGAATACCCATCCAACATGGCCATTTCATCAGATAATTTATCAGCTGAAGTTTCCTCACATTCATCCTTAGCATCACTAAGATATGCTTCTGAATGATCATTGGGATCTTCTTGACTATTATGGTCAGAGTCAGATGGGTAGGTGATTTTTGGAAAACACTTAGTCTTTTTGGAAGAGTCACTTAGGAGAGCAAGAGAAGAGTTCTTTGAAAACCTATGCAGTTTCGTCTGCTCATAGTTGAAAAGAGTTCCATAAAGAACAGTTAAGGGCATGAACTCAAGGTCCTTGGTAGTTTTGATGCAAGTACATATATTTTCCCAAAAATCTGGAAGACAATCCATGAACTTGCACAAGACTTCCTCATTATCATAGACTCTGCCCAACAACTTAAGATCATTTAAAAGAGAGTTGAAGCGATTATAGAAGCTAGGAAGAGGTTCTCCTTTTTCAAAAGCAAAGAGTTCATAATTTCTAACAAGAGCAATCTTTCTGCTCTTTTTAACTTCATTTGTACCTTCGTACAAAACACACAGAGTGGACCACATCTCTTTGGCAGTAGAGAGATTTACCAGAGAGTGGTACACTTCATCAGGAAGAGAGAGAGCAATGATAGTTCTAACTTTAGAATCAAGAGACACAAGTCGTTTTTCCTCATCAGTATATTTTTTAGGATTTTTAAGAATGTAACGACCAGTAGCAGCAGATTTTTCTTCATCAGACGAATCATCAGAATTATCTTTTTCCATGGTTTCTTTACCAGGCCTCTGCGTTTCATAGCGAGCCCAAACTCTGGGGATAAAAGGTCCCTCTTGGAGAATGGTTGGATATCTAGTATCCACTCCTTCCATGAACAGCATCATGCGGCTTTTCCACAAAGAGAAGTTGTTAGCATTAAACTTAGGAGGTTTTGAAATGGACCCATTTTCAGAAGAGTTATTTTGAAAAGAGTTTTCAACAGTAGAGGAAGAGGAGGAGCCATCGCAGATCAAGTTTACGGAATTAAACTTTCTACTCTAATACCACTTGTTAGTCCCAGATGGCTAACCAAGTATTGTAGAAGGGGGGGTTGAATACAATACTCAAAATTTTCACAATTTTAATTCTTTATATTGAAAATCTTTCAACAAGAATTACACATAGAAAACTTAAGACTGTTGCGGAAAAGAACAGATAAACTATTCTAACAATCTTACACAAAGTATACTAACAAAATAACTAAGAACACTTAGAACAAAGCTATAAAGTTTTAAGGCTTAAAGGAAGATTTCTTGCACTGAGAGAATTCTTAAAGCCTGAGAATTGCATGAAGAGCACTTCTCCTTTTATAGTGCCAAGGAGTGCCCAAGCATTAAATGCTTGGGACACTTGTCATCTTCACATATGCTGATAATGTTGACTTCAGGAGAACTGTGAAGTCCTTGTCACTTTTCACTAGGTGCAGACAGAGTAGCTTGAGCAGATAAAAGGGACCTTAACTGAAAGTGGATAAAGAGACAAACTGTCACTTTTCTCTGCTGGAGGATATTGTCCCATAATAAATGATCTTCTGTCTTGAGCTTTTAGCACCGAAGTGGTTTCCACCGAGATTGAGAAATCTTCGGTGGAAAGAAGACTAGTCCACCGAAATTGCAAGCATGTTTCGGTGGTGAGAGGACCACCGAAATTACAAGTATATTTCGGTGGTGAGAGGAGCACCGAAAGAGTCATCGGTGGTGGATGGGGCCACCGAATTTGTCCATGCACTTCGGTGGAAGAAGGCCACCGAAATTGTCCTATAAATTCGGTGGAGAGAAGGCCACCGAAATGTCAAGGAATTTCGGTGGTGATGACTTGTTTGAATGTTGCCGAGAGTCTTCTATTTTCCACAAGTAGAGAGTCTTCAAGCTTGGTTTCGGTTGATCTTCGACTTCACCGAACATTTGATATCTTGTACAAGTCATCTAAAGAACCATGCATCCAAAATTTCTCTAAGTATAAAATGTTTTTCAAAGTATAAAAGGAGATCATGAGGTCATCTTCAAATCTTGATGACCCAACAGCTAATTAGTGAGGGATTAGCGAGGGATTGGGTTAGTGGTCAATCCCTCGCTAATTAGTGAGGGATTTTTTCCCTCGCTAATTTTCGTCACTGATGCCCATTTTTCTTGTAGTGACAACCTTATTCAAACTCCTTCCTCCTCGTAGACTTCAGCCGACCACCTTTTTTGCTTACGGTACATGCATGGCGAGAATGCTATGGGCGCTCTCGCAAGGTCACAATCGCTGGAGAGTTTTGGGTAGCAGGTTTCGACGGGCTTGCGGTACAATTCGGGCGAGAGTGCCCGACGAAAGTGGTCGGGGCACTCTCGCATGGTCATAGTCGCCGGAGTGAGTTTTGTTTAAAAAAAGGCAGCGTCGATCATCTCTATGGAAGCATTAAAGTTTCAGCTACCTTTCTCCTTGCTTTTTCCTTTTCTTTTATCTCGGCCGACACCCACTCACCTTGCCCCCTTTCTCTCATTTACTTCTTCATTATAAACCTAGATACATTAAATAGAGATTCATTAGGGTTTTAGCTTCCATACTTCTACATTATTACAAGTGGGTCTTCAAAGTTTGCAAGCTAAAGTCTCAAGATCTAGGGTTTTCATTTTTTGCTAGGGTTTCTACAACCTAAGGGTTTTTCAAGATTTGGGGGTTTTTCTCTTACAAACATCATTTGGTGAGCATTTCTCCATCCCTAACTAAGTATTAAGTTTCTTGTTCTCTAGATGAAGGATCTCTCATGGGTTTATATCTTTGTTTGAAAGACTAGGGTTTTCCTTGTTTATTTGGGTTTGGTTAATACATATTTTATACATACGTACATTCATCTTTTGTTTCAATATGACTTGTATATATACGTATACATATATATATATATATATATATATATATCCTCATACATATGGATGTATGTACAAATATATATATAGATATATGTGTAAACGTTATATATAAATGTGAGTATATATATATACACATACATATATATGCCCTATATATGGTTGTATGTACAAATATATATATAGATATGTGTGTAAACGTTATATACAAATGTGAGTATATATATATGTGCATACATATATATGCCCTCATATATATGGTTGTATGTACAAATATATATATATATATATATAGAGATATGTGTAAATGTTATATATAAATGTGAGTAGATATATATATACCTATACATACATATATATATGCCCTCATATATATGGACGTATGTACAAATATATATATAGATGTATGTGAAAACTTTACCTATCAATATGAATATATATATATATATATATATATATGCAAGGATGTAAATGTTTGGAATCTACATGAGGGTGAGTATCGCATGCTAAATATTTACTGTGTAGAGATGGTCGTTATGCCATAATTTGTATAAGACGATTTATACGTTTTCACTACCATGGTGCGTAATTTATTGATGGCTATCTCCTTGTGCACGAGGATTTAGACCTTTATGGACTACTTGTTCATTTTATTGTTGGCCGTATTGGATCACTAGCGAGTAGGCAATAGGGGACGTGGGGTCCTTGAGGTGTAACTCGTCTAGTTCGGATATGCAATGTGGTCCCATAAGTCCTTGAGGTGTAACTCGACGGAGTAGGCAGTAAAGGCATGGTACGAGATGGTTTGAGGTTGTGATGTCTTTATGGCATGGGAACTAGGACCGGGACTTGAGGTGCTATCCGATAACGTCGTGGGTGACTCCATTCCCGTGTTCTTGTCACCCCGATGGTAACGGGTCTCTCCCGTATTTTGTTGTTAAAGAAATGTTTCTCAGTTATATAAATATGTTCAGGTGGGAACGCTTAACGAGATGATTGATGATAATTTAGATTACATGGAGCTGGTAACATCATTTTATGTCTTTTTGTCAAAATTATATAAATGTGCATTTCATGTATATCTCACTAGACTTTTGTCTAACACTTGATGTTGCATGTTTGTGGATTACAGGTCCCACTAGCGGAGTCTAGACCTTGTTGAGTTGCCGACCATGCTAGGAACTTGGAGAGTCGGGCTTTTGGGGATTCAAGATGAGAGACTTTTTGGAGATATAGTGACACCCGGATTAATCTAGCTTACTTTAAATTCTAGATTAATAGGTTGTTGTGTTTTATGTCTTAACACTCCTATGTTTAATCATTGTCCAAACTATCCCGTTGCATTTAAGGGTTATAGTTGTATTATTTTTTTTAGGTTTAAATTTACCCATTTTCTGGAAATCCCCTATATTTACTGTTTAAATTTTAGGGTGTTACAATTACCTTTGGAGATGTGATCTCTGATAAAGTGATATCTGATGTCAATGTGCTTGGATCTTGAGTGAAGCATATGATTGTTGGCAATGGCAAGTGCACTGGAGTTGTCACGCAGTATAGGAACTTGAGAGTAGATTTGATTATAGTCCCTTAGTTGATTCTTCATCCATAGGATTTGAGCACAACAGCTACCAGCAGCAACATATTCAGCTTCAGCCGTGGAGGTGGAGACTGAGTGTTACTTCTTGCTAGACCAGCTAACAAGTTTACCACCAAGAAGTTGGCAGCTTCCAGTAGTGCTTTTTCTATCAACTTTTGATCCTGCAAAATCAGAATCTGAATAACCCATTAGATCAAAACCTGAGTCTTTGGGATACCAAAGACCCAGATTCATGGTACCTTTCAGATACCGGAAGATGCGTTTAACCGCAGCCAAATGAGATTCCTTAGGATTGGCTTGGTAACACGCACACAGACAAGTAGCAAACATAATATCAGGTCTACTAGCAGTAAGATAAAAAAGTGACCAAATCATTCCTCTAAATTTTGTTACATCAACAGATACACCATCTGTATCAGCATCAAGTTTTAAAGGTGGTGCCATAGGAGTTTTCATGGGAGAGCATGGGCTGTTTGGCAGTTGTTGAATGGTTTAGTGTAGAATGGTTGAGAGGTCAGAATGATTGAGAGGCTCTGTATGGTTGAGTGCAGAATGAAATTGGTTGTTTGGTAACTGTTCTGAATGGTAACTCTGAATGATAATAAATTACCATTTTAACCCGCTGTATCATTTTTTCAAACAAATCAAACCAAACAGATCAAACAAAGCAAAACAGATAGAGCAAACAGATCAAACCAAACAAATCAATATAGAAAACGGGGAAAAGTATTATTCTACAGGGGAAGCACCATCCACATGAATTCAAATTGGCAGTAAATTAGAATCAGGAACACAATTAATAGATCTGCAACAACAGAAACAAAACGAAGAATAATATTGGTTCTTGGATCGTCTTCAAAATCAAACAAAATCAAAATCAAACCTCAAAATCGTCGATGTATTAGGGTTCTACCACTGAACGATTAGGGTTCTTGGATCGTCTTCACTTGCGATTTCTTGGATCGTCGATGTATTAGGGTTCTTGGATCGTCGTCGAACTTGAACGATTAGGGCTCCTTGCGATTTCCTTCAGATTAGCATCGTCTTCATCTTCATATTAGCATCGTCTTCATCTTGCGATTTCCTTCAGACTAGCATCGTATTCATCTTCAGATTAGCATCGTCTTCATCGATTTTGGAGAGAGTGGCGTGAGAGAGAGGTGTGAGAGATGAGGGTAAAGATGGAAAAGTTAGGCTCTGAATGGTTGAGAGTGCCCAAGTATGCAAAATCGCTCAGACGCAATTGTAATGGTTAAGAGTCTTTTTTTTGCCAAACAGACTCAACCTCTGGCCGATTCAGAGGTGAGCTCTGAATGTCACCATTCAGAGCTAACCAAACAGCCCCCAGGTATCAAATTTGAACTTTTTCAAAAGATCACGAATCTATTTGCTTTGGTTTAAAAAAATACCTTCAGAAGATTGTTTTACTGGGAGACCCAAGAAAAATGTTAGCTCCCCCATCATGCTCATCTCATATTGACTCATCATAAGAGAAGCAAACTCATCACAAAGTGATTCATCGGTGGCACCAAAAATGATGTCATCCACATAAATTTGAACAAGAATAAGATTACATGAGGTTTGCTTGATGAAAAAGAGTGTTGTCAATCTCGAGTATACTTGTTCTTCAGAAGAAAGTCAGCTAGGGTGTCATACCAGGCATACGAGGAGCTTGTTTAAGGCCATAGAGAGCCTTATCCAATTTGTACACATAGTCAGGATGAGAGGGATCTTCAAATCCAGGAGTTTGTCCTAAAGGAAGATGGACTTAGGAAGGACAGACTTAGGAAACAAACTTAGGAAAGATAGACTTAGGAAATGAGGGTGAGAGGTAAGGTAAAAAGGTGAGAGGGTTAGAGTGTATAGTTAAGAGGGGTAGTGATAAGGGTTGACAGAAGGTGAGGTATTTATAAATGTTTGTGAAGGTGAGAGAGATTGAACTAACAAGTAATAATGGGAAGGGTGTTTTTAAGAAAATGGAGGTAGAGTGTTTGAATAGAGAAAGAAGGGTGAGGATTAGAAGTGAAGACATCTGTAACGCCCCAATTTCTGGGCTAATTTGAACCTTAAATTTCAACAAGTTATGATAAAATAAACTTCAACTTTCATATATATAGCAAGTGAATTAACCACTAGGAGTACATTTACAAGCACAGAATTCTTCAAATAACCTATTAATCTAATTATGCCACTATAATCAGATTAACTAAGTTATCTAAGCAATCCTTCAAAATCTCCTTCTGTTAATTGACTTTTCCGCTATTTCAAAACGCTCGTCCCACATCCCTTTTACCTTCCCGAGCTAGTACCTGGTAAGAAAACATTATATTGAAACGATTAGGCCAACGCCTAGTGAGAACATTCGTTTCCACAATAATATTTGCAAAATCAATGTAAACACGTTATAACCAACCTGATTACCCTTTTCTTACCATACTTGTAACTCTTTTCCGTTAACACAATTTTACATAAGTCCATGAATATGACTGACACACATTCCATCATCATATCATGTCTCAGAGACATACTACGAATCTTCACTGATTCTAGATTGTGCTCTTAATCCGGAAATCGCAATATACACATGCCCATTTCCACTTGTGATATAAATATATATTCCAGAAATCGCAATATACACATGCCCATTTCCACTTATATCATTCTACAGAAATCGCAATATACACATACCCATTTCTGTTCATATCTAAGAAATAACAATATACACATGCCTATTTCTTAGAAAGGAAGTAGAGATTACAATATACACATGCCAATCTCTTTCTTTCCTTAGAAATCAGAAATTACGTTTATCCCATGATTTCTTACACACATCAGAATAATGACTAATCTTCATCTATTCCACGTGTACATAACCATTAGTGCGTATGGATCCATTACACTTTACTAACATATATGCATAACAACATATCACACCACACCACATCTCATATCATATTCTTAGCTCTGAGAATACTAAATAACCTATCGTATTTTCATCCTCAAATGCCCCCCCTTCAGTGACTGTAACGCCCCAAAAATCCGGGCCAGTTTAAACTTCAAGTTACAACAGGTTATGACAATAAAATTTCAACTTATATTGATAGCAAAGGAATTAACCCTCAAGAGTGTAATTACAATACAGGATACTTCGAATAACCTATCAATCTAATCATGTCTCTATAATCAGATTAATTGAGTTATCTAAGTTATCCTTCAAAATCTCCTTTTTGTTAATTGCCATTTCTGCTATTCCAAAACACTCGTCCCACAACCTTTTATTTGCCTGAGCCTGAACCTGGTAAGAAAACATTATATGAAACGATTAGGCCAACGCCTAGTGAGAACATTAATTTCAATAATAACATTTGCAAAATCAATGTAAACAAGTTATAACAAACCTGGTTACTCCTTTTTCTTACCGTACGTATAACTCTATTCCATTATACAATTTTACCCAATTCCATGACTATGACTGATAACAAATTATCAGCATATCATGATCCAGAGCCACACTACGAACCTTTACAGATTCTAGATCAATGCTCTCCACCAATAAATCGCGATTACACACGCCCATTTATCAGTAAGGAAGAAGAGATTACAAGTACTTATGTCAACCTCACTCTCTTCCTTAGAAATCAGGAATAACGATTAAACGAGAAATACCACACGTCTATTCCATGATTTCCCACACACACTGGAATAACGATTAAACGATAAATACCACACGTATATTCCATGATTTCCCACACACACTGGAATAACGATTAAACGAGAAATACCACACGTCTATTCCATGTGATTACCAAACTTTAGTGCCTACGGATCCGTATCACCTAATTGTACTCATACAGGTATTTAATCAATATAAATTCCTCATAGCAATCGTATAAGCGAATATCATATTTATACCTCATAAATTCCTTATAGCAATCGTATAAGCGAATTATTTATCTCACGTAGATTTCTCATAGCAACCGTATGAGCAAATCACCTTTAACACATTCCTGCCTAGTATCACACTAGCGCAGTCTATAAACCTAACATACTACTCTTCAAGGTACGTATGTTCAAGTAATCATAAGGTATATGTCAATTCTTAAATCGCACTTTTCCACGATTAATGAAACTATACATTCCAATTTCTAGAATGGTACAGGTAATACAAAGTCTCTAGATACCTTAACTGTTACATTCTTAAGTTCATATCCAGGATCTATTACAAAGTCTGCAAACTGACTCTTTTATCCAACTCACGGTATTCCCCACTCCCGGTGCTCCCATCTCCTGGTATCCCCACAGTATCGGGACTTCACCGGAACTCGTAAGTACCGGGACTCGTCTGTACCGGGACTTGCCTGTACCGGGACTTGCCACTACCGGGACTTACTACTACCGGTACTTCCAACTACCGGTACTTCACTACCGGGACTCTATTGTACCGGGACATTCAACTTCCGGTACTTTTGATCATATCGGGACTGTACCGGGACAAACTAGTACCGGGACATTTTAGTACCGGGACTACGTACAGTTCATTTCTAACAAGTCCACAAATCGACTTAACTTGTGAAATTGGTTCAATCTATGTATTCCATTCAGTCCTTAGTCAATTTATACAGCTATATCAAGATCAGTATAACTTAAAAACACTGATTTGTACAATGAGTCGAAAGAACTCACCTTATTTGCAAAAGCCCACTTTTCTGTACGAATTCGATTCCAATCTGTTGTTACTGATTTCAGGAAACCTAATCAACAAGCAGATTTGTTTACAACCCATCATCCATAACAAATTATCTCAGAAATCAACACAAATCCTTACCAAACGATGAACAAAACCTTGCTTTCTTCCTCTTTTCTCTTTTTTTCTTCTTCTGGTTCTCTACACCGACTTACACAAGACAAATGAAATATTCTTTCCATCTCTCAGTCTATATCCACATACATACAAATAGGAATTGACCAAACACACCCTCTAGTTCCATTATTTTCACAATCACACCAAACATCAAACCCTTGTATTTTAACCTTATTGAATTATCAATTACAACATAATTCAAGGTTTTAAACCAAAATACAAGTAGATCCCAATTCTCATTAAATTACTATTTCTGAAAATTCAGGATGTTACAATACTCCCCAACTTGAAAATGATTTCGTCCCCGAAATCAGAATCAGGTGAACAAATGAGGATACTTATCTTTCATACTCTCTTCCGACTCTAAGGTCACATTAGTACCTCGATGGTGTTTCCACTGTACTTTCAACATAGCTACTTCCTTACCACTACGTATCTTTCTAACTGATCTTTCCAAAATTTCCTCTGGTTCTTCCACACAGCGACTCTTTTCATCTACTCTCACATCAGTGAGTGGTATCACATCCTCTTCTTCGGCTAAACACTCCCGAAGATAACAAACATGAAAGGTATTTTGTACCCCTCCCAATTCTGGCGGAAGATCCAAATGATATACTTGTAAACCAATCCTCTTAGAGTAATTGTTATCATCAAATCCATGTTTGACTATTTCTTAGTCTAACATACCGTTATCATTTCTCTCTTGTTTACACGGAATATCCACCACACAACTACAGTCCAAAAGGACAGTTTCTCTAAAAACGTCAGTTAAGATCTCTAGTCAAGTCCTCGTAACACCGAGAACTGCATTCGATGTATTTCTTTTACATCTACTGAATACTCCAACACTATAGCTTAACGGTTACAATATTCTCTTCACCTAAAACCAATGGGATTGAGAAGAACAAGAGTCTTCCTTTCACCCCATCATCATCACAACTCACTCTCCAGGTCTCAAAATAACATTAACATGTACTACCTGAAATTTCCACGTACACTGTAAATTAAGCATACTCGTTACTATTAAATACTTCAACAACCACGACAGTCCATTATTACACCCATGACTTACACGTTTCTTCGGTATAGAATGCTATCACTTCCTCACATCACTATCTCATCGCACAACCACAATACAACCAAGCACCACAGTATTGAACATCAAAAGTGATAACTCTATTGAACCTGCAATATGATTACATTCTTAAGTCCAATCTTTCTATCATAGGAAGCAACTCACACAATCAAAATCACTTTGGGTAAACACCCAATACCATTTCAACGTTCTGTTTCGATATTAGCCATATCACTACTCCATCTTACAAACTACATGCCCCAACAACTTTAATGACAAAGTGGTACTTTTCATCCGGAATCCCCGAAAAGACTTCCATCAGATGCTTCCTAGTTCTAACTTCATAATACATACTAGTTGACACATTTATCTTGGCAGTTGATACCAATACTCACTCGTACATTCTCCACACATAACCTTTCACCACAGACCAGGTTTCTCACAATCATTCATACACATATTAACCGAGTTTATTTCACTAAATATCTCATCCCCAACTTTAGTTGAACTACCACTCTCGATTTGCTAAATAACTTGAACTTATTCGTTCATACTAGCTCCTTGTGATTCCAAACCAATACTAAAACACGGTACAATCCTTCACAGATCAACATTTTCCATACCTCACTTCATTGGTGCCTAATACTTTCTCCTTTATAAACCATCCACATCCCAAGTAAAACACTTCTATAACACAACAGTCTTTCATAATCTTAACACTCTTACAAAGTGGTCCTTCAGCTTTTATTCTTCTGATTTAAGACTTAACAATAATTAAATCCAAAAGAATACCCAAAACATTCACATCATGCAAACTTCTATTTTAATACAATCCATGTAATCCCAACCCAAGCCTACAACGAGCTTATTAAATCGGGTCAATGCTCTTAAGACTCAACTGAGTTCAAAACCGAGTCATCTACTCCAAGGATCAATGATCATTATGCAACATACGTTCCGAGGCATGATAAATCTATGACTCCTTCATTGCTACTTTCCCCACGAAGTCAATTTATATAGGTATATGCAACTCTTATATACTTCACAATGTATATACTTCGCCAAGGTTCGTTAGTTCCAAAGGTATTAAAAACGCGATAATTATCAAACAGTCTTTACACTTAAGACCGACACTTATTCAAATAGAATGCAGTTAAGCATATAACACAACCAAGACTCCATCTCGAGTCATTAAAACTGACAAACATTCAAAAGACTCATTTGAATATCAATCAAGCCTTTAAGACCAAAATAAACGTTTGGTTAAACATGTGTCACGCACACAATTACATAAACCAAAATACATTGTTACCCAATTCTTTACCTTTTTAATCCCTTAATTGGCCATCGGCCCCAAAACAAAGTTTTACCACTCTTAAAAACTTTACATGGTCGGATTTACCAAAATCCTCCAACTCACATGTTCACATTTTTAAAACGTAATACCTCATAAATATTGCACATCCACAAAAATATTAAAAGCGTGTTTTTTTTACTACATATCTTTCGCTTGTGCAACACTAATTCGAAACTTCTTTCATTAGTGATTTATTCGTCAATCACTCAAAACCCTTAACCATGTCGTACACAATAATATTTGCTTTGCGCATACCCTTTGCATAACAGCATACCGGTACCGCTCACAGTCTTTGTTCCTGTCCGCACGGGCATACGCGGGATGTACCCAGACCGCACCCAATGACAGACGAAAGGTCTCATACACCTTACACAACTATCGACTTCAAAGTCAATACTTGACATGTCGACACTTCTTTAACCTTAAGGTCCTTAACTGAACCTAATTCTTCCTACGGACACAACCGTCCCTCGGCAACTGTATTCCTAGTCAGCGAACAAGGGTACAGACTGTCATGCAACCGACACTAAAGTCCACTTTCGACTCTCACACTGTTCATCTCTCATTTTAACACAATTACCAAAACTACAAACTTTTTCCCCAGGTTTATCCAACACTTCTCCATTCTTGGAGTTCTTTCTTAGCTTAAAGCGTAATACTCTACGACCTAGCGAGTTCATAGCCTTCATTCATGACAACTTGATACATAAATCAATTCACACATTTTCTCATTTTAAATAACAACATTTGGAATAACTTGGGCACACATGACCCCAACATTCACACGACTCCAATGTACTGCACAACGATCTCGAGAATTGTTTGCATACTAAATTTTCGTAAACTCAATCTTTCTCAATCAAAACAAAGTTGTTACTACGGTAATATATTAAATAAAAATCTTTTCATACAACAATAGTTCGAAAAAGTTTTACCGACACGAATTAAGCTAGTCGTTCTCCCACTTATTTATATGAGGTTATTAGATCAATACTCCTGTTGGTTATTAAACGTTTTGCTGGCCAACGCTTTCTTGCTACAAATCAACTTTTCATGTAAAGTAAGAAATATTTTGTAGCAATTCCAAAAATTTCGTTGTGCGACGTAAATGGGATTGCCTTTTCTTTAAATACACACTTGCACATACTAATTCAACCTTGACTAAAACTGTTATTTATGCATTTGGTTTGAAATCATGAAAATTCATGTAACACACTCTAGAACACCATGCATAAAACTTTGCTCGCAATTGAAGGCTAATTACTCAACGAGGTCAATCGTCTTACTTACGTAACTTATCATTGACATTCTACCTCCGACCGGTGGTCGCCCTCTCGGCCTTATGACGTTTTCTATACATGCATTCCACGATACACGTATCAACCATGTCATACTATTTTCGTTTTGATCAAACATCTCATATTCTATCTCCACACACATCAACCACCTATTAAAGGTTACCTTGGCGGACGTTCATGAGTCCCGCAAATTTCCAGATTGTCCTTCCAACCCCCAATCATTTACCGATCTGTCCTCCAAAGGATTTTGGTGGCATATTCACCATCGTTCTACTATAACCTAAAGGGATAACCATAAGAAATGGTTATGCACATACCCCTATATAAAACGTACTTTACCGATCGTTAGTCACTGTAACAATTTAGAAATAAGCATGCTCGCGTAACAATATATTCATAATAACAGTAGCTAATTGAAATTGTGAACATATCATACATGAGAATACTTGTTACCATTATCACAGTACTAATTTCACGTATTTCCGTTGACTCTAAGACTATCCCGTCTTAGTATTTCTACCCAAATCTCACAAGTCATAACTTAATTCATCTCAGCTTAAGTCTAAGTATCTCATCAGCATACTTAGTTCGCTTAAACTATTGCTCTGATACCATATTGTAACGCCCCAAAAATCCGGGCCAGTTTAAACTTCAAGTTACAACAGGTTATGACAATAAAATTTCAACTTATATTGATAGCAAAGGAATTAACCCTCAAGAGTGTAATTACAATACAGGATACTTCGAATAACCTATCAATCTAATCATGTCTCTATAATCAGATTAATTGAGTTATCTAAGTTATCCTTCAAAATCTCCTTTTTGTTAATTGCCATTTCTGCTATTCCAAAACACTCGTCCCACAACCTTTTATTTGCCTGAGCCTGAACCTGGTAAGAAAACATTATATGAAACGATTAGGCCAACGCCTAGTGAGAACATTAATTTCAATAATAACATTTGCAAAATCAATGTAAACAAGTTATAACAAACCTGGTTACTCCTTTTTCTTACCGTACGTATAACTCTATTCCATTATACAATTTTACCCAATTCCATGACTATGACTGATAACAAATTATCAGCATATCATGATCCAGAGCCACACTACGAACCTTTACAGATTCTAGATCAATGCTCTCCACCAATAAATCGCGATTACACACGCCCATTTATCAGTAAGGAAGAAGAGATTACAAGTACTTATGTCAACCTCACTCTCTTCCTTAGAAATCAGTAATAACGATTAAACGAGAAATACCACACGTCTATTCCATGATTTCCCACACACACTGGAATAACGATTAAATGAGAAATACCACACGTATATTCCATGATTTCCCACACACACTGGAATAACGATTAAACGAGAAATACCACACGTCTATTCCATGTGATTACCAAACTTTAGTGCCTACGGATCCGTATCACCTAATTGTACTCATACAGGTATTTAATCAATATAAATTCCTCATAGCAATCGTATAAGCGAATATCATATTTATACCTCATAAATTCCTTATAGCAATCGTATAAGCGAATTATTTATCTCACGCAGATTTCTCATAGCAACTGTATGAGCAAATCACCTTTAACACATTCTTGCCTAGTATCACACTAGCGCAGTCTATAAACCTAACATACTACTCTTCAAGGTACGTATGTTCAAGCAATCATAAGGTATATGTCAATTCTTAAATCGCACTTTTCCACGGTTAATGAAACTATACATTCCAATTTCTAGAATGGTACAGGTAATACAAAGTCTCTAGATACCTTAACTGTTACATTCTTAAGTTCATATCCAGGATCTATTACAAAGTCTGCAAACTGACTATTTATCCAACTCCCGATATTCCCCACTCCCGGTGCTCCCATCTCCTGGTATCCCCACAGTATCGGGACTTCACCGGAACTCGTAAGTACCGGGACTCGTCTGTACCGGGACTTGCCTGTACCGGGACTTGCCACTACCGGGACTTACTACTACCGATACTTCCAACTATCGGTACTTCACTACCGGGACTCTATTGTACCGGGACATTCAACTTCCGGTACTTTTGATCATGTCGGGACTGTACCGGGACAAACTAGTACCGGGACATTTTAGTACCGGGACTACGTACAGTTCATTTCTAACAAGTCCACAAATCGACTTAACTTGTGAAATTGGTTCAATCTAAGTATTCCATTCAGTCCTTAGTCAATTTATACAGCTATATCAAGATCAGTATAACTTAAAAACACTGATTTGTACAATGAATCGAAAGAACTCACCTTATTTGCAAAAGCCCACTTTTCTGTACGAATTCGATTCCAATCTGTTGTTACTGAGTTCAGGAAACCTAATCAACAAGCAGATTTGTTTACAACCCATCATCCATAACAAATTATCTCAGAAATCAACACAAATCCTTACCAAACGATGAACAAAACCTTGCTTTCTTCCTCTTTTCTCTTTTTTTCTTCTTCTGGTTCTCTACACCGACTTACACAAGACAAATGAGATATTCTTTCCATCTCTCAGTCTATATCCACATACATACAAATAGGAATTGACCAAACACACCCTCTAGTTCCATTATTTTCACAATCACACCAAACATCAAACCCTTGTATTTTAACCTTATTGAATTATCAATTACAACATAATTCAAGGTTTTAAACCAAAATACAAGTAGATCCCAATTCTCATTAAATTACTATTTCTGAAAATTCAGGATGTTACAGTGACTTAGCACGGACCAGACAAAACATCTAGAAACAGCATCCAGCCATCAGAACCTAGCATTCTCAATTTCTCAAAAGGGTCCAGACAACAGGGGTTTCCGGATAACTTTGACTATCCGGACAACTGCACCTTCCGGATAACTACAACTCACCGAATAAACCATGCTTTCCGGATACCTTCTAATCCGGACAACACCCGGAACTAAAGCAACCCGGATACTATCCGGTAACTATTTTTATCCGGAAACTTACCAGAAAATCAAAACTTACCGGATACTCGTCGCGTCCGGAAACATTCAACACAGAGGTTTCCGGATACTGCATTTCGTCCGGAAACCTCGACCTGCAGCTTAATAATTCAATTTAAACCTATATCTATTCGATTCAGCTCATTCCAGACCATTCCATACAGTCCACAAACAGTTTATACAGCTATGACAAAGTTTAATTTAACATATAAACACTGATTTATGCAAACAACAAATGAACTAACCTTTTTAAAGAAAATCCACTTTAATCACAATCTGTTGCTCCAATCTTGTTGTAAACGATTCCGAAATCCTAATCAAAACACAGATTCGTTTATAACCCAACATCTATAACAATTATATCTGAAAACATGATCCATTTCTTACCAATATTGAAGACAAAACCCTTGTTTTCTTCCTTTTTCTCTCTTCTCTCTATTTCTTTCTCTCTGCCGACTCAAAGAACCAAAGATGAGATATTTTCTCATCTCAGCTGATTTATCCATACACACATTCAATATTTACCACACACACCTCTAAGTTCTATTATTTCCAAAAGTAGCATCCTACTTTAATCTCTTGTATTTTAACCCCATAGAATTATAAAATTTCCATATAATTTCAAGGTTTAACCCAAAATACAAATAAATCCCAATTCTCATTTAAAATACTATTATTGAAAATTCAGGATGTTACAACATCTTTGGTAGAGTACCTGTCAATTCTGTGAAGAGGAGGAGAAGCACTTAGCTGATACAAGAGCAGTTGAGAGGGTGTGACCTTCTGGTTCATCCATATCGTTTATATGGGCCATGAAGCACACATTTGAAATGTCCTTCTCGCTTTCAGATGTGGGTTCATCTGCCAAATCATGAGTTTTAGCGGGCAGACCCTTTCCCTTTCTGACTAGCCTTTCGTTTCTTTCCTTTTCTCTCTTGTATTTTTCTTTGTATCTTTCAGCCCGGTCAGAGTTTACAGAAGAGAGAGGTTGGTTGAATTTTCGGGAATGAGAGAGATTAATAGAATCATATTTGGATCTTCCCGGTTTTGAGGAGAATTGGCCTGAGGAAGAAGTTCTGGGTTTTTCAAAACGTTTACTTCTACACTCAGAGGAAAAATGACCCTTTTCACCACAGTTAAAACATTCTTCATTTGATTTTTTCGAAGAAGAGTGTTTGGAGAGAGAAGAGGAGGGTTGTCGACTAAACTTAGATTTTGCAGAAGAAAAGTGAGATTTGGATTTAGAATACCCATCCATCCTGGCCATTTCATCTGATAATTTATCAACTGAAGTTTCCTCACATTCATCATCAGCATCACTAAGATATGCTTCTGAAGGCTCATTGGGATCCTTTTGACTATCATGGTCAGAGTCAGATGGGTAGGTGATTCTTATAGTACACATAGTTCTTTTGGAAGAATCGCTTACGAGAGCTATAGAAGAGCCCTTTATATCTGTGATGATAGACTTCCTTTGCAGCTTAGTCTGCTCATAGTTGAAGAGAGTTCCATAAAGAGCAGTGAGAGGCATGTGATCAAGATCCTTGGTTGTCTTTATACAAGTATAGATGTTTTCCCAAAAATCAGGAAGACAATCCATAAACTTGCACATGACTTCCTCATTATCATACATGCGACCCAACAGTTTAAGATCATTAAGAAGACTGTTAAAGAGATTATAGTAATCTGAAAGAGATTCTCCTTTCTCATAAGAGAAGAGTTCATATTTTCTAACAAGAGCAATCTTTCTGCTCTTTTTCACTTCAGACGTACCTTCATAAAGAACACACAACGTGGACCACATTTCCTTAGCAGTAGAAAAGTTTACAAGAGAATGATAAACCTCATCAAGCAAAGAGAGGGAAATGATGGCTCTGACTTTAGTGTCAAGAGCTACAAGACGCTTATCTTTATCATTGTACTTACTGGGGTCCTTTACAATGTATCTCCCAGTAGCAGGTGTTCGTTCTTCCTCATCAGAAGAAGAATCATCATCATCCTCATCTTTATTTTTGGCATTATAACGATCCCAAACTCTAGGGACAAGAGGTCCTTCATGGAGTATGGTGGGATATCTGCTGTCAACTCCTTCTAAGAAGAGCATCATACGACTTTTCCACAGAGAGAAGTTATTAGGGTTAAACTTTGGTGGTTTGGCTATGGAGCCATTGTCGTATGATCCAGCATTAGAGTTTTGGGAAGAAACGTTGTTTAAGGTAGAAGATGAAGCCATTGCAGATCCAGTTTATTAGATTAAACTGACCTGCTCTGATACCACTTGTTGGTCCCAGCTATGGAGTAGCAAAGATAAACCAGTATTGTAGAAGGGGGTTGAATACAATACACAAAAAAATTCACTTAATTAATTTTTTATTGATTTGAAATCAAGAATTACACATAGAAAACTTAAAGATTGTTACGGAACAAAACAGATAAAATATGCTCAAACAATCTAACACAAAGTCACACAGAGAATAAGAACAATTTTAAAACACTAAGAAAACAATGAACTTCTTTGAGAGAGAAATGTCAGCACTTGAAAGCTTTGAGAGTCTGTAATCTGGTTATCTTCGCAAGGTTGAAGATGGTCTCTTTATATAGTGCCTCATGCATTAAATGCATGGACACTTAGAAGATAGGAAGGCAGGTCTTTGAAGGCAGGTCTTCTGAAAAGTACTGAGATGTACTTTTTGTCTTGAGGCGTTGACCTGCAGTGTGTTGAAGTTGATCTTTCTTGAAAGTGATAAGAAAGCCAAACAACCTTTTTCTGATCTTCGGATGATGTCTCCATCGGTGCAAGATATCCCAAATATGTTTTGCAGATAAAGTACAATACCTGCTGAAAACTCTTGGCCGAAGATGTTGTCAAGTATCCTTGCCGAAGATTTCTTCAAGTGATCCTGCCGATCATGTCTTCAAGATTTCATTCCCTAAGATGTCTTCAAGCATCTTGCCTAAGATGTCTTCAAGTAGTGTTGGCAGAAGACTTAGGATGTCTTCAAGTAGCAGTTTAACCTTTGGCTGAGAAGTCCATCTTCAATCCTCTTTGAAGATACACTTCTACTTTGTTTCTTCGGTTGATCTTCGATTTCACCGAACATTTTGTGTTACATAATTAAGCTGCTTGTAAAGAACCTAAAAAGTATTCTAAGTATGAAATGTGTAAAATGAAAGACTGGAGGTCATCTTCAAATCCTAAGTGGCCCAACAACTACATAGATGCATGTGTTGTGTATTAGGGTAAATTAGCCAACTAAGAACCATATATTATACCCCGACATGAACCACTAAACCACCATTATAGCTCAATATGACATTTTATGACTTATTAAGGCTCGATAATACAAGTGTGACTTATTATGTGCTTGTTTATACGTATCGACTGCATAGAAGCATGTGTTGTGTATTAGAGTCAATTAGACAACTAAGAACCATTATACTTTGATATGAACCACTAACCACCATTATAGCTCAATGTGACATTTTATGATTTATTAAGGCCAATAACACCAGTGGTGACTTATTACGTGCTTGTGTACACGTATCGACTGCATAAATGCATCATGCATGTGTTGTGTATTAGAGTCAATTAGACAACTAAGAACCATTATAACTCGATATGAACTACTAACCCACCATTATAGTCCAATATTACATTTTATAACTTATGAATGCCCAATAACACTAGTGATGAGTTATTATTTGTTTGTGTGTACATATTGACTGCATAGATGCATGTGTTGTGTATTAGGGTCGATAAGATAACTAAGAATCATTATATCCTGACATGAACCACTAAACCACCATTATAGCCCAATATGACATTTTATAACTTATTAAGGCCTAATATAACACCATATGTGACTTATTACGTGTTTGTGTGCAAATATGTACTACACATATGCGTGTGGTGTTTTGTCGGTTCGATAAAACAATTAAGACCCACTATAGCCCAATACGAATCACCAAACCACCATAAAACCCACTAAAGGCCAATTTGACATGAATAAGTATTCACGGAGAGGAAATGTGAAAAAAATACACAAAAACGTAATTTGTTTTATAAAACCCGCCACAAATCTGCCACAAAGTTCATAAAAAAATCAAAAAATCAAATATAAATTAAGGAAAATCCGCCGGACACCCCCATCCGTCGAAAATACAGTGGAAAATACAAGAACATTAAAAATAAGCATTAACTTTTTAAATTTGATGTATTTGTATTTTCCGGCGGATGAGGATGTCCGCCGGAAATACCTTATTTTTAATTCTTCTTAATTCTTTCATATCCTAAATCGGGGAAAAATTAAATGTTAATTTGATTTTAATTTATTATTTCTGACGGGCTATCGTCTAGATGAAAGACTATCAAAGTGTTCCCCAATTTTCCGTTGAACAATTTGAACTTGAACCTGACCCTATGTGTGTGTGTGTGTATATGTATATATATATAAAATCATCGACGGATTTGTGGTGACTTCCAACGGATTTTGCGGATATTGACTTTTGTTCATTCATCTAGAAATCCGTCTGAAACAGCCATCGAAAATGTTGCTTTATTTAATAGTAAATTTGGACATCGATAATTAGTGTTTAATTAAAAGACGGGTTGTTTTTACTTTATTCAAATAGGAGACCTAAAAATCAAATGAAGGATTTGATTCGAAGGGGCAGGGGCGGAACACAAGTTTTCTAACTGCAGGGGCCGAACCCAATCTCTTGATACAAATTGATCACATAAACAAATCTAACTTGCTTTCATGTAACAAATATGTATTTTTATAAACACAAAAGATACATTATCTTTAAACATTGTTCATCAAAGTGAAACTTGTTGATTTTTTGCGGCTTTGAAATCTTGAACACTTTTCTTCAAACTAAAAATTTTCAGCAACTTATTTTTCGATAAACATAACCAACAAGTGGTTTAAAAACTCACCTTCCATTTTATGTTGCATTTAGAGCCTTTGAACATTTCTGGTTCGGTTGCATGATTCAATCTTAATTCACGTATTAATTATAAAAAAGGGGGTTGGGATTGAAATCGGGTTAGCATAGCTCAACCCACCCAACTGCTACTATATACAACTTCGATAAAATATACTAGGCTACATATATATATATATATATTATGGGGTTGATTATTTTACAAACCAGTGAAATCTAACAAACCGTACAAACCACGTTTAAACAATCATATTTTTTCATTTTTTTCACTTTTTCTTTATTATGGGGGTTGATTAGTCAATAATACATAAAATAATTTCATCAAGAATATATAAAGATTGATTAATCAACAATATATGAAACAAATTTCATCAAAGTGAGAAATACATGACACAATTTCATTGGTACATAGAAACAAAATTATATGAAACAATTTCATCAAAAAAGAAATAATATGAAACAATTTCATCATATGAAACACTTTCATGAAACAATTTCATTCAATTAAACATTGAAAATAAGAGTTTGTACGGTTTGTTAGATTTCACTGGTTTGTAAAATAGTTTTGGCTATATATATATATATATATATATATATATATATATATTACTAGAGTTGGTTTTCGGTAAGAATGGTAGTTATCGTGAGAATGAGTAAGAGTTAAGTTTTTAAGATTTTTTCCAAACCGTCATAATTGAGTTGGATTATATAAATGTCGTAAACCGTCCATCGCATCTCACATACATCCCTAATAAAAATAACAATTAACAATTTACAAATTATTTCAATAACTAAAATATCTATAAGCCTCTAAATATTTAGGGGCCGTTTACCAAACGCTTACCCGGGTAAGCACTTATCGATAAATTCAACACTATAATTTACTTATCGGGTAAGATTTTAGTCCACAAAAACGGTATCCTACACTACAATTTTTCCGGTAAGCGCTAACCGTGGTAAGAGTCTTCACCATCACTTACCGGGGTAAGACTCTCAGACTCTCGGTCCTTGCCTTAACTGTTACCGGGCAAGATTTTTTGTCCTTGTCATATTGATTCGGTAAGGTAATGTGACTTGATAAGTAGTTACCTAGGTAAGCGTTTGGTAAACGGCCCCTTAGACTCAAACAATCACTAAAGTATTTAGCCATAATTATAATTATAATCATAAACAATCTTTATTCTAAAATAATCACAAACAAAAAAAATCCAAAAAAATATAAATGAAAGTGATTACTACTTGAAGTCTTGCAGGTTATGTGCAGCGGAGGGGCCCAACTTACAATTTAATTAAATTGATACATGTTTAAACTGAATCTTAGGGATCGTTTACAAAACGCTTACCCGGATAAGCATTTATCAAGTCACATTAGCTTACCAGATGAATATGGCAAATACCAATAATCTTACCCGGTACGAGCGGAAGCAAGGACCGAGAGTCGAAAGCAAGGACCGAAAGTCTTACCCGGTAAGTGAGTGCGACGACTCTTACCACGGTTAGCGCTTACCGACTAAATTGTTGCATAGATGCCATTTTGGTGGACTAAAATCTTACCCAAGAAGTAAAGATAATGTTGAATTTTACCAAGGTTCTAAATGGCGTGAGGCGTGACATGGCGGCGAGGCCAAGCCTTAAGCCTTAGGAGCCACGGCGAGGCCATGACGTTTATCAAGGCGTGACTTATGGCGGCAAATCTCTATATCATATATAATATTATATATAAAAACATATATTTTGTACTATTAATCGACGAGTCAATGATAATAAACAAGTTAAATTAGGTTATATATTAAAAAACTAGCAAATAAGACATTAAAACATGAAGAAAAATCAAATATCGTGTTACAAAAGACTGCACATTAGGCCATGGCGTGCCACATGCATAACGTGGAGTGAGACACAAGCCTTATGACACGGTGCGCCATGGCGGCTGTCGCGGCGAGCCTTTTAGAACAGTGAATTTTACCGATAAGTATTTACCCGAGTAAGTGATTAGGTAAACGGCCCCTTAATATGCAGTAAAAAAACACAGGGGCCTTGGCCCCCACAGCCCCTTAAGCGCTCCACCACTGCGAAGGGGTGTTCAAAATAGACTAAAACATATTTAAGTTTGTTTTGATTAGGTACTATTTAATATAATAATAACTTCTAGCTTAATTGGTATAATAAACAATCGATTTTTTATTTCCTATTGTAAATATGAAATGTTTAGGTAACGTATGGATAACAATTTACTGTAGATAAATAGTATCAATTTACTGTAGATAAATAGTTTTCTTGTAGTATAAATACTCCTTCTTTGTAAATGAAAAATATATCACTGAATATACTTTCATAAGCATTTGCACTCTCCAAAATTTCTCTCATCACTTTTCTAGAAATCTCTTAATCCATTGCTAATCTAGAGGTAATCTTTCTTAATTTATAACACGTTATCAGCACGAGCCTCTACCCAACTGAGGTATGTATTTCCTTAATCCTATATATTGAGAAAGTTGATAAATCCTTGTTATAAACATTATTGTTACTAACATAATAATGTTTTTCGTTTATGCATATACTAATCTTATTTATGGTTTAATGTTTATACTAACTTTTACTGATTTTATGTATTAATTATCTCTCTCTTTTACCTACTTATATACAACGGCTATATATATAACCGTTGTATAACGGCTATATATATAACCGTTGTATCTCCAACAGCTATATATATATACCCTATAAATAAACCTTTAAATTTCATTACTCTTTACACAAATAACTCTTCTTTCAAGTTCATCTAATCAAGAAGATTTTTCTAAAGATGTTTCATCCCGTTACAATCCTTGCTATTGTTATGATGATATTTCTAATTATCACTTCCAGTAATCTTTCGCCTAATGAGTTTTATCTTTTCTTAATCATATTTGTAACTTTGGCTCTTCCACTTCTTTGCATGGCAATAATAATAGATATATATGGATTCTAATTTTTTCTTGTTGTCTGATAGTTACAGTATGTCGAATCTTTCCAAAATTGAATTTGCGGCTCTCGATGTGAAAGGCACAAATTATATGTCATGGACTATAGATGTTGTAACACCCGGAAAATCCTTGTAAGTAATAATAGTCCTAATATTCCTTTATATTTTGACTTTTTAGATTATAATTGATTTCCTAAGTAATTTCCGTGATTGTCACTTGTTATTTGATAACTTCCGATAGAAATCAGTAAGTTTATTTCTTAAGGAAATTAATGAAAAATAGATGATAAAGTTAAATATTAGTTTTTATGGATTAATTGGATGGGTAATTTGAATACGAGTCCAACGGTACTTTCCGGGGTAAAAACGGAGTTTTAACGAAGAAGTTACGGCTAAATCAGTGGGAATTGAGAAGACTAGCAAACAGAAGTCGGCGCCGATGGTTTGGCGCCGATGCATCGGCGCGGGTGATCGGCGCCGAGCACCTGACGTGTTGAAAGGGGGTTAAAACCCACCCCCTGGTTCTTAATCAGTATTCTCTCATTTTAGAACTCTCAAGTCCGATTATTTTGCTCTGCTTCATACGAATTCTTCATCTAAACCTAAGGTAAATCCACTTCTCTTATTCCAAATCCAATTTAAGCAATTAGTAGATGAATCTTACCAATTAATTCCATTTAGGGCAACATATCTTCATTTCATCTTGTTGGAAGTGATTGGGTTCAAGTCTTCAAGTTAGGGTTATAAAGATTTGAAGATTTAAGGTGAGTAACTTGTATCTACTTGATTGTATTATACTTTACTACCATACTTCATCTTGATTTTGGTATTGATAATGAGAAATTTTGATTAATAAGCTCTTAATGGTTAAGAGGGAAACAAGAAGAGTTCAAGTAAGTTATGGTGGATTAATTGTGTTTATTACTTAGTATGCCATGTTAAATGTTGGTGCTAAGAGTTTGGCTTTAATTATATATCAATAGTATGTGATCTTGATGATGGCTTAATATATGTCTTAATGAAGTAATGATGGCTTAATGGTCAAAATGGACTTATTATTGAATTGTAAACATGGATGTTTATTATTGATGTCATATAGAATATGATTTGATACATATGGATGTATATGAACTACATGGAAGTAGTATTGAATATGTTAAATGGTTGGACCATTGTTAAGTGTTAAATATGCTTTGAATGTTATTTGGATTAACATATTTGGTATTCACATAATTGGAGGAGCACCTAGTAGGCATTGGAGGATATATTCTTACACACCGTGGGGTAAGTGTAATTGATTCATACATTCGGATACCGTGGGGTTTTCCGTTGTGTTATGCCTTGTGACAATACCGTGGGGTACCGATCAAGGTATATCTTCGATTATGATGTAACTGGGTAGCGATATGGACCTTCTCCATGGAATCCAATTTGTGAATGTATCGAATTGTTATTCCTACATGCTATGATTATACTCTATGTGCTATGTGTAAATCTCACTTAGGCTTTAAAAGCCTAACACTTGTTATGTGTTTTATGTATTACAGATTTTAGTGGTTCCGGACACAAGAAGGTCTAGAACGGGGTTGTGAGCATGGGATCATTGTTAGAGAGATAAAGATTGGAAGATTGATGATAGAACTTTCCGACATCCTTTTGATATTTGATTGTTATAGTAGTGATCAAATAAGCTAGTGGTCCAATAGTAGTTATAATTAACTAAATCTTTGTATTAATGATTATGTAATGTTAATTAGGTATACTTTTACTTTAGTAATGTGTACCACTCTTCCGTTTTATGGAAGTTTTTGTTAACCCCTGTTTTGGGGTGTTACAGATGTCAAAATGCATCTTAAATCTATGTACCTTATTGAATCCATAGCAGAAGAAAATAATTGTGCGCCAGCATCTAAAGCAAAAGCCCTCATTTTTCTTCGGAAACATATTGACAATATGTTAAAATATGAATATCTCACTTTCGGTGATCCAAGCGATTTATGGAAAAAACTTAAAGAAAGGTTTGATCACCAAAGTGAAGTTTTACTTCCGGCTGCAAGAGATGAATGGAGGAATTTAAGATTCCAAGACTTTAAAAGGGTGAATGATTATAATTCTGCTTTGTTCAGGATATGTTCACAACTTAAGTTTTGTGGAGATGAGATTACTGAAAAGGACATGTTGGAGAAAACCTACTCCACGTTCCATGCATCAAACATTACTTTGCAACAACAATATCGCTTGCAGAAATTTACAAAATATTCTGAGCTTAATTCATGTTTACTTGTTGCAGAACAAAATAGTGAGCTTTTGATGAAAAATCATCAAACACGTCCAACAGGTTCATTAGCATTTCCTGAAGCAAATGCTACACGTCCAACAAATTCATTAGCATTTCCTGAAGCAAATGCTATAAATAATGATAATACTAGAAATAATTTCCGTGGACGTGGACGTGGACGTGGCCGTGGACGAGGTCGTGGTTATTTCGGTCAAAATAATTTTTATGGTCGAAACCAAAATTCTGACCGAGGCCACCCTTACGGTCGTGGACGTGGTTATTATCGTGGTCGTTGGCAAAGAGCAAATAATTATCATGCTCCACAAGAAAATAGAAGCCAGCCACAAAATAAGCTCAAAATGACAAAATATGATGTTGGATCAAGTCATTCACAAGACCCTGAAGGTTCATGTTATAGATGCGGTAGCATAGACCACTGGTCAAGAACGTGTCGCACACCTCAACATCTATGTCAGCTTTATAAGGAATCTCTTAAAGGAAAAGAGAAGGAAGTAAATCATATGGACAACCTGCAGTTGTCCGATACTGTTTTAACAATTTCTGATTTCGCAAATAATATAGACAACCTGCAGTTGTCCAACGATGATTTCAATAATTCTGATCTCATAAATCATACAGACAACCTGGAGTTGTCCAACAATGATTTAAATGATTCTGATTTAGTTGACTATGACGACATTTGATTTATGTAAATGTGTATGTTTTTTTCTTTTCTGTAACCATGTATTCCCTGTTTCGATTATATAATGATCCTTTTATTCTAATAACTTTGTCATATTATTTTATAAACTCACAATTTGTTTAATATTTGAAGTTTAATATGAATTCCATCGGAGCACAACATCAAGCAAACGTTGGAGACTTATGTATACTGTATACCGGATAGTGGTACCACGCACACCATCCTGAAAGCTAAGAAATATGTTTCTGAATTAAAGCTAACAAAAGGAACCATAACTACTATATCAGGTCCTGCCGTCCTGCAGACTTAATAGAAGGAATAGGTGTGGCTCATTTCCTATTACCAAATGGTACAAAGTTCATTATAAATAATGCTTTGTTTTCTCCGAGATCGAAAAGAAATCTATTAAGTTTCAACGACATATATCTTAATGGATTCGATACTCGAACTGTGACCTCTGAAAATGAGAAATATATGTATATTATTGATCAGAACCGAGTGCTAGAGAAACTACCAATACTTCACTCAGGTTTACATTATACATATATAAATATGGTTGAAACAAATATGGTAGTTAAAGAAAAATATTGTGATCCTGCGATATTTAGTTTATGGCATGACAGATTAGGCCACCCCGGATCAACAATGATGCACAGGATAATTGGAAGTACACATGGACATACATTGAAGGACCAGAAGTTCTCTCAAATGGGTAAAGTTACTCCATGTACATCTTGTTCTCTTGGAAAATTAATTGTGAGACCTTCACCATCTAAAATTGAAAAGGAATCACCTATGTTTCTTGAAAGAATTCAAGGTGATATATGTGGACCAATTCATCCACCAAGTGGACCATTTAGATACTTCATGGTCTTAATAGATGCATCCAGCAGATGGTCTCATGTTTGCCTATTGTCAACTCGTAATATGGCATTTGCAAAATTCCTTGCTCAAATTATCAAGTTAAGAGCACATTTTCCAGATTATTCTGTTAAAAAGGTGAGACTTGATAATGCTGGTGAATTTACATCTCAAGCTTTCAATGATTATTGCATGTCTATAGGAATTGTTGTTGAACATCCAGTAGCTCATGTTCACACACAAAATGGTTTAGCTGAATCATTAATTAAACGTCTTCAGCTAATAGCTAGACCATTAATAATGAGAACAAAACTTCCAATTTCTATATGGGGTCATGCAATTTTACATGTTGCATCATTAATTCGCATGAGACCAAGTGCATATCACACATACACTCCTGTGCAACTCGTTTCTGGTCAAGAACCAAATATTTCCCACCTTAGAATTTTTGGATGTGCAGTATATGTTCCTATTGCACCACCACAACGCACAAAAATGGGTCCTCAAAGAAGGTTGGGTATATATGTTGGATATGAAACATCTTCTATAATAAGATATCTTGAAGCACTAATGGGTGATGTTTTTACAGCACGTTTTTCCGATTGCCATTTTAACGAGGCTATGTTCCCTGCATTAGGGGGAGAAAAGAAAACCCAAGAAAAGAATGTTTCATGGTGTGAACCATCACTGTTGTATCTTGATCCTCGCATGAAACAATGTGAAACAGAAGTACAAAAGATAATTCATTTGCAAGAAATTGCAAATCAATTACCTGATGCATTTACTGATACAAAAAGAGTAACAAAATCTTATATACCAGCTGTGAATGCTCCAGCTCGAATTGAAGTCCCAGTTGGACAAACAAATGATAAAATCAATGAAAAGTCTAAAGCACGCCTGAAGCGTGGAAGACCATTGGGTTCTAAAGATAAAAATCCCCGAAAAAGAAAGGAAGCTGAAATTGCAATTGGTAACGAACAAAGTGTTCCTGAAGAAACACAAATTCCCCCAGAAGAGGAAATGAATGATAAAGAGGTTGCAATCAATTACGGGTGTACGAAAGCATTATGGAACATAAATGAAATGAGAAATATCGATGATATATTCTCTTATGCTGTTACATGTGATACTTTTGGAAATGATGATCCAGAACCAATATCCATCATTGAATGTCAAAACAGACATGACTGGGTTAAATGGAAAGATGCTACTCAGGTTGAACTAGATTCCCTCAATAAACGAAAGGTTTTTGGACCTATCGTTCTCACGCCAGAAGCCGTGAAACCTGTTGGGAACAGATGGATTTTCATACGAAAAAGAAATGAGAAAAATGAAATTATTAGATACAAAGCCAGACTTGTGGCTCAAGGTTTTTCTCAACGACCCGGAAATGATTATGAAGAAACATATTCTCCTGTTATGGACGCAATTACTTTTAGATATTTAATAAGCTTAGCAGTCTCTGAAAATTTAGAGATGCGCCTTATGGATGTTGTTACAGCTTACTTATATGGATCACTTGATAGTGATATCTATATGAAAATCCCCGAAGGATTTAAAATGCCTGAAGCATTAAGTGCAAAACCCAAAGAAATGTATTCAATAAAGTTACAAAGATCTTTATATGGGTTACAACAATCTGGACGCATGTGGTATAATCGTTTAAGCGATTACTTGATAAGTAAAGGTTATATAAATAATCTTATTTGCCCTTGTGTATTTATTAAGAAAACAACATCTGGATATGTAATAATTGCTGTATATGTTGATGATCTAAATATCATTGGGACAAATAAAGAGATCCAAGAAGTAATTGTGCTGTTGAAGAAAGAATTTGAAATGAAAGATCTTGGAAAAACCAAATATTGTCTTGGTTTACAGATTGAGCATATGCACAATGGAATTCTTGTGCATCAATCAAATTATGTTGAAAAGGTCTTAAAACGTTTCAATATGGACAAAGCAAATACTTTAAGCACTCCAATGGTTGTTAGATCACTTAACATCGACAATGATCTTTTTCGCCCTTGCGAAGAAAATGAAGAGGTTCTTGGTCCAGAAGTACCATACCTTAGTGCAATTGGAGCACTTATGTATCTTACTAACTGTACTAGACCTGATATTTCTTTTGCAGTGAATTTGTTAGCAAGATTCAGTTCATCTCCCACAAAGAGACATTGGAACGGAATCAAACACATATTCCGATACCTTCGAGGAACTGTTGATTTAGGTCTATTTTATTCTAACAATTCAAAAGAAGGTTTGATTGGTTATGCAGATGCAGGTTATTTGTCTGATCCTCATAAAGCTAGATCTCAAACTGGATATGTATTAATGAACGGAAGTACTACTATTTCCTGGCGATCTCAGAAGCAAACACTTGTTGCCACTTCTTCAAATCATGCCGAAGTTATTGCACTTCATGAAGCTAGTAGAGAGTGTGTTTGGTTGAGATCAATGACACAACTCATATTGACTTCATGCGGATTTGAGAAAGACAAAATTCCAACTTTGATCTATGAAGATAACGCAGCATGTGTCGCACAAATGAAAGAAGGATTTATCAAGAGTGACCGGACAAAACATATACCTCCAAGGTTCTTTTCATACACTCAAGATCTTATAAAAGATAATCAGATTGAAATGAAATATATTCAATCGAGCAACAACGCTGCGGATCTTTTCACAAAGGCACTATCGACTGCAATCTTCAGAAAACACGTTCACAATATCGGTATGCGACATGTACATAACATGTGATGATTCATGGATGTCAACATCAGGGGAGTCAACTACCAGCTGCACTCTTTTTCCCTTAGCTAAAGTTTTTTTCCCACTGGGTTTTCTTTAGCAAGGTTTTTAATGAGGCAGCACATCATGGTTGAACTTCGTTTTGAAATTGTCATCCAAGGGGGAGTATTGTAAATATGAAATGTTTAGGTAACGTATGGATAACAATTTACTGTAGATAAATAGTATCAATTTACTGTAGATAAATAGTTTTCTTGTAGTATAAATACTCCTTCATTGTAAATGAAAAAGATATCCCTGAATATACTTTCATAAGCATTTGCACTCTCCAAACTTTCTCTCATCACTTTTCTAGAAATCTCTTAATCCATTGCTAATCTAGAGGTAATCTTTCTTAATTTATAACATTTCCTATTTATTTCAACCAGTAACCAGTATTTTTGCTGCTCTAGCTAATTTTTTTTTAAGACAATAAATTTGTTTTTTTATGAAATATTGATTAAAAACAATTTAAAATTAAAGTGTTTGCTAAGAATGTTGTATTATTCATATCCTTGTTAGAGGAAGGGGGAAATTAAAACAAAGAAAATAAACAACAATCAAACGAATACGACAAAGAAAGGGGAGTTGGGTTGTTTGTTTTCTTTGTATTTTTATTTTTTTAGTTACACAACAGTTTATACTAGAACTTTCAAATGTTCTAAAAATTGTGTCAGTAGACTTAAGTTTATAGAAATAAACAATAAAATATTACGTCTAAATGGTTACAATAACATTTATATAACCCTTTTTAACAGTTTTTAGGACATTTTTAAAAAAAATTATTGTATTAGTCATTTTATAAGAAATTTTGGATAAACATCATATAAAAGCATCTTTAAAAACAAAAGTAGACGCCACCCTCTGAGGCACTCCCACTGCACCGGTCTCACGATCATCATGAAGGAGGTAAATCAATGCATACATCCCATTAACAGAGGAGCGGTGCCCGAGTTTGAACCCGGGATCTCATACATATGAAAACATATTTTTATATAACACTTTTTTTTATAAAATAATTTTTTCAAATAGTAACCTACAAAAAATTACTATTACGTTTTATTTTAAAAGTATACCGAAGAATTTGTAGACACACCAAAAAATATATAAACTAATAGTAATACTTTTAAATATGATGTTTTATTGTTTGATCTTATAGACTTAAGTTCTATAATGCACTTTATTCACACTAAATCATTTTGACGTCTTATAACCCAATTTTATTGTAATGTTAATCAAATAACCAACTTGTATAGTATAATACGCCTTTAGTGTGTATCTCAGTTGTCCAAATGTGAGACTACTTTGCCTAAATACAAGACAGAGTGACCGACCTTGGGTTGATCCCCTAGGGTAGTTAAATTTATTACTCATTTTCATATAAAAGGTGAAATTGTCATTTTTAAAACAATATATTCTTTTTAGGCCGTCACTCGGTAACATAAACATGATTATAAATGACTATTTTTAGTTTTGTATAAAGTTTGAAATAAATCCAAATTCATGAACCAGATAATTTAATTTTTCGGAATGAAATTTAATATAATCCAAGATTATAAAAAGGAATTAGTTAGTGGAAGAGTCTGAGGGAAGAGAAACATCGAAAATCAAACGATGTAGTTGTGGGAACAAGAACTTAGCGTAAATGAGAGCCTTAATGAATCTTGGTTCAGTAATGGAGGTTGCCCCCTTGCATACTCCATCCACAATGGCTTTCGCACATGCCTCCGCCCCCATTGAAGGATATTCATCTTCCATATCCTATAAATATAATAAAATATTTTATTCCATCAATTAATCCCTTCACTAATAAATATGTGACAAAAAATAATATTGTTACATATATTTATTATATTCATTATGAATAATTGTAAAATAATTTTTTAGATAATTTAGTTAAAAGGACTTACATTTTTCAGACGAATACCAACCCCATTGGTTGAATACTTGGCTGTAATGAAGCCTGTTTGTATGAACCCAAGTGTCAAGATTGTTATGGTGATTGTTGGAGACACCTCGAATCTAAGAGAATCGTAGAAGCTGATCAATGCTGCTTTACTTGCCTGAAAATCAATCAACCCACAACCTTATATATTATATATATATATATATATACATCACATAATGTGTGTTCGTATAACGTTTAATTATATATGATCTTGAAATACTTTAATTGTCTTTTAACAAATTGATCGAAAGACCAGAAGCGGGTTCTTTAATTTACATTGTAGAAGCCGCCTTTCGGTAGGTTTAACACCCCGGCGGATGACGCATTAACGATGATCTTGCCTTTGGTTTTCTTGAGGTGTGGGATCGCAAATTGAGTTGGATAAACCGATCCCCAGAAGTTTATATCCTGCATATATATATATATATAATCCATTCAATCATCTTCACTACAAGAAACAGGAGTTATAGACTTATAGTAAAGGATGGATTGATGATATATACCATTACAGGTTTGAATTTGGTGACATCAATATCTATCGAATAAAGGGGTCCGATTCCTGCATTCGCTACCAGATGATCCACTGCCAAATTAAAGAATCGTTCGATATAATTCGTAAAAGTGTGGGTGAAAAAAAATACAAGTAGTTGATTTCGAGAATATATATATATAGGAAGGTTCAAACAAGAACATTAAATATTTAAGAAAACACGAAAACGGTTCCTCATATACAAAATCCCATGTGATTTTACACTAACTGTAAAAAAATTGGACGTGGATGACTTTGGCCGCGACTTAAAGTCGCGGGCAAGTCACGGAATCATGTATGATTTTGTATATTAGCGGTCGTTCTCGTGTTTTCTTAAATAGTTAGCGTTCTCAGCTCGTTTGAACCCGCCTCTATATATTTACATACGGGGTTACTCACAACGACCAAAATGTGTAACAGTGTCATCCACGAACATCCTACACTCGTCAACCTTTGACACATCGGCAAACAAGAAAAAAACATCAGGAGAGCCGAGTTCACGAGCTCTTTCTGCCACTTCCTCAAGTCGAGAATGAGTTTCTTTTATCGCTATAATCGCTAGACACGCACCTCTTTTCGCATATTCGTATGCCATCAGCTGCCATTTATATATATAATCAAATTAATGAAAAAAAAGCTTTCTCTAAAAATTAAATAAAAGATGCATCATGAATTCATGATTTGAAGTTTACGAACCTCTCCGAGTCCGGACGAAGCACCGGTGATCAAAACGACTTTTCCGGCCATGTTTTCCGACGGCCGGAAACATGATCGGAGGGTGGTGATGAGCTCCCAAGTGAAAAGCAATGGCGAAAAGACGAGCAAAAGTAGAATGGAGAAGTAGAAGACAAGTGCATCTGTGAACTTGTTATTGAAGAGAGTTTCATACATGGCTACACACACTTGCACACCAGATCTAGTATGTATTTAGATTTATTTTCTTTTAAATTAATGCCAAATATATAGTTGAAAAGAGTGCAGTTTACATTATTATCCGATCACCATGTGCTCCACATTATATGATTTAATTAAGTTTATTTTGTAGTGTAACAATTAAGTAAATAGCCTCGTTTAATATATAATTTAATCATGCATGTGATTCATGTTAATTATTTACATTAAGTTATAATTTAATTTAATTCGATTTGTAACTTTTATTTGACTTGAGATGCATGAATTGGTCCAGAAAACATCGCCGAATAAAACAGATCTCGATTCCATTTTATGTTCAATCAAGGGATTGTTGACTTATTTGCTTATTGCTTTTCCACATTAGTTGAGTGTGACATTACAAATAAGACATTTTTAATGTTTGGATTGAAAAAATAAAAAAGTGTTTATGACTTCTCCACACCGTAAATAAGTTGTTTTTGATAAGTTATTACATGCTAACTTATTTAAAACTGTTTATTTACTTTATTACCCCTTTTTATAAAACTAATTTTTGTCATCACATAAGCACTTTTATAAATAAGCATAAGTTGTTGTAACAACCCAAATTTCATACAATAATATTTGAAGCATTACAACCAAAAATGGTCCCAAAGTCTACAATTTACATCAACACTACTCTAGGTTTGCAGCGGATCACCTTCACAACTGAGATGCTACAGGAAGCCCGACGGTAATCTACAAGTCTTCACTAGACGATACCTCTTCTACAGCGCCACAACTTTCCATCTTCACCAGATGGAATCCCAAACAATACTCTAACCTGAAAATGGTTTTAGTTTTTGGAAAAAGCGAGGGTTAGACCATGAGGTCTAGTGAATTACCTCTTTAAAACAGTTCCACATAAACACCAATTTAAAACGTTCAACTGTTACAATAATGAACGGAATTTCAGTTTAAATGCTCGACTCCACATAAGGGTATTGCACAGTGGTCTCAACTCTCATCACCTCATGTGATGTCCACACTCGAGGCCCCCAGTAGATGCCATACCCGTGTGCACAAGAAACGGATTCTAGGCACGCGGTCCAATCAACTCTCCAAGGATTTTCAACAATCTAAGGTTCACCTCCCCACTGTGCAACCCGACCCCACACATAACAACAACTCACAAGAACATGCATTCAATGCTTACGTAGGAAAGAACGTATAAACAATTTGCATGCATTATCAAACATTTCCACATCATGTAATAATAAAGATTTTCAAATTGTTTAATCATGCCATCATGCTCAATACCATATTCAGTTATGAAAACTTTAGCAAAACATTTCATTTGCACCAAAAGAGTTAAGGAAACTCACCTGAAGTTAGGTTATCCGTCACACAACCGAAACTCACTTTTTCACCAACCGACATCTGAATTGAGGTTTGTAAAAGTGACGTTAAACTCTCTAATCATGCACCAAAAGACCCTCCTTAAACCCCTAACATACACCCCAACGATGCCTCAAACCAACATCGAACGAAAAACGAAGCAAACCGAAGGAGCGCACCAAACAGAAAGTTGCGCCACTTTCCACGCCACTTCAAACCGCGTGGAAAACCGCGCAAGTTTCTGTTCGATACTCCCTGGCGTGCACAAAGAATCCAACCCGAAAATTCACTCCAAAACTCCCAAGATGCTCCCAAATGCTTGATGACTTCCAAAATCGATAGTTTTAGCAAGAAATCGAACCCAGAAATCTGATATGGGATTGAGGCATTCTTCTAACCCAAAATCAAACCAAGACATCGAACCCATAAATCGGATATGGGACAGAGGTGTTCTTCGAACCCATAATCGACCTAAGAAACCGAACATGGTGAATTAGATATTTTATTGTTCTTGAGTTTTAGTTGGGATTTTATTAGATTTAGAGTTAGGATTTTCTGGTTGTTCTTGACTTTATTTAGTTTTTATGAAATTTGTGGTTAGTTTAGTCTGTATTTTTGTATAATTTGTTTGTATTGATGATCCTGTGATTCGATTGTGTTTGGATATGAATTTGTCTATGGTGGTGCTTGTTGGAACATAGTGGTGGACGGTGTTTGATTCATTTATGAAACACACAAAGAATCGAAGATCTGAAGGTGCTCGATTTGAGGTGTTAAGTGCAAAATACAGTGTTGTTATTGGTGGTCAAAATTCTACCATTCATATAGTTGTTATTGATCCTTTGAGCTCTTTTGAACAAAAAGTATACTCACTTATCGGATACTGTGGAAATGCAGGCAGCCAAACATGAGGCTTGTGTTCAACCTAAAGCCTTGATTTTCATGTGACGGAAGATCAACAGGTTATGTGTCTATGGTGTGTTTCATCTCGTGAATTGTGTGTTTCATATGATGAATTTATGTGTTATCATATGGTGATTTGGGTGTTTTTTATATGATGAATCAGTGTGTTTCATCTGTAAAATCTTTGTGTTTCATTTGGTAAAATGTGTGTTTCATCTGGTAAATTGTTTGTTTCATTTGGTGAATTGTGTGTTTCATATGGTGAATTAGTGTGTTTCATTTGGTGAATCTGTGTGTTTCATCTAGTGAATATATCCGTGTGTTTCATGTGGTGAATATATATATATATATATGTGTGTGTGTGTGTGTGTGTGTGTTTCATCTGGTGAATTGTGCTACCAAAACGACAATTATGTTATTTTCATGTGGTGAAACAATTTTCAGTTAAAACCATTGGATTAAAACCAAATTACGGCTAAGATTAGTTTTCATGTTTTCAATCTTTTTGTAGTTCTCATTTGACTATCGTCATATATATATAATTTGTAAACTTGTAAATGTGTGTAAACTTTGGATTTCATAGGTTTTCTTGATGAAATTATTTCATGAAATTATTTATTTTGATGAAAGTGTTTCATATCATTAATTTCTTGATGAAATTGTTTCATATATCTGTAAGACTTGAATATTGGGGCCGTTTGGCATTGGTTAGTTATGCATACTTTATTTCTGTGTTTGACTTATTTTTTAAGGTGGGTTGTTACATATTTTGACAAAATGATTGCAAGTAACTTACCTACTAATTATTAAATTAGGATAAAAAACAACAACTAACTAGTGTTATACCCGTCCGTTGGTCAGGTATACAACATGACTTTTATCTAGATTCAGTTATTTGATTGGTCACTTTTTTCATCATTGTCGAAAGTTGTTTTTCAATCGTCCAAGAAGCTTAGTCAAACAATAATTAGCTTTCTGTGCCTTTGACTCTCAGTTAGGTACCCTTTGGCTTGAAATCTTGAAGTCCTATATTTTTCATAATAGATCATAGGCAAAGAAGCGATCGTAATCGGATTATCCATTCTCGATTTCAAGATTTTCATGATCTTAAACCAAGCTTTTCAAGCAAAATCGGGTGAAAACGTAGCTTGATCATCGAGTTATTAGACAACAGTATACAATTTAAAATTGCAACTAAATCTATGAAAACGATTTATGAATGTGTGTACACGTTTAAAAATAAGATCATATTTAAAAAAGCATTGCATATTCCATCTTACTATGTCATGTAATACTGTTAGTGCTATATGAGACCGGAAACGGGATTCCACATTCTTGTTGATCTACTATGTTTTCCCCTTTAACATCTATAGTTTCCCTCATTTCCATTCAGTAGCTTTGTTGGCTATCCACTCAGTGGTGACCTATCCCCCAGACTCTTACTACTCCATTGGTGTACCCACAATGTGCTTCCATCAACACTCCAACTCAGGCTTGTGCGATAAATAACCTGTCAACAAACACCAATCCAAATTATATGCCACTCAATACCTTATATTCAGTTCAACAAACCCACTTACAACACATATTACAAACTTCTTATTATTTTCATTTCTCATGTGGCATTATAGATTCTAGACGAAGGATCGTGTGAGAAAAAAGAGTTAAGGTGAGAAAGCGTAAAAAACAATTTGGACCCTTAATCACTTGTAATCTTAAAAAAGCCCGTGAATTGTGTTTTAGAAAGAAATTGAACTGGTGCATCTTGATGCATAATCTCATTAGTGTTAGATCTTTCAATTAAGATTGATACAAGGGTGAAGATGCCTTCTCACCATAACTCAATCCATAGTATGTAAACACATTTTACTAATATATTTCCAAGTCCAATCTCAATTTTATTGAATGAATCTAAACATGCAAGAGTTACCACCCTCAATTACCTTATCTAGGTAACATTCTTGGATTGTGTATTTGCACCCACCGAGAGTGTTCCAGAGCTTAATTGATTTGTCATGTGTTGCCGACACGATCAGATTGAATAAATTGAAAAGGGGGCAATTGAATCTTTTACACGACAAGTAAACAATAGTATCCTTATAGTGTACATGGATAATAAGATACCTTTGTTACTCTTCCCCAAAATCAGCATTGTCATAAGCGCTTGATTCAAGCTTCTTAGCCTCATTCAGTTTACGAACAGCCTGAAACATTATCCAATCTCACAAATATTATTAACCAAAACATCAAACACCCTGTCCTATAGTCAATATACAGAATTCAGCTTCATACATATATATATATATATATATATATATGAATATATATATATATATGGTTGGGTTACGGTGAGAAGTGCCAAATTTGGTGAAAAATGTGAGAAGTGGTTATCAACCGTTAGATGAGAAATGGACTAACATTAGGATGAGATGCACCGAGATAGCCAGTTTTTGTTTGATGGTCTCACATTCTTCTCTACAGGCCTTTAGTTCATTCCTCACCTTAAAGCAATACACACATTATCAAGTTGAGATACCAAAAATTAGGATCGATGAAACCATTCCATTGAATAAATGGTTCAATAATATTTGCTTATTATTATTAGTATTATTATTATTAGGTTTAAAACATAACGGTACCTTTCTCTAAAGCAAAATGAGATGTAATATATAAACTATCCATGATATATAAAGATACAAAAGTTGGCATTTACCTCTGACAATGTATCTGTTAACAAAGCAATCTCAGCACTATACAACTTTGATTTGTTTTCAATGACTTCGATTGAAGTTTTTTCCGTGGTAGACCATATAGCTCTTTCCTCCTCAATTGCCAGAAGAGCATCGGTAAGTTGCTGCATGTGATAGAAGAAAACACGGTTCTGAAGTCAAATAAATAATAAAATAAACATATTTGTTAACTCAATAGTCAGTACCATAGCCATTTCTTCCTTTTCCTCCACCAACCTACTAATAGAGTTTTCCGCGTTCTGATTATGTATTGCTGCCTCTTCCAAGTTCACCCTCTGAAACAATAATAATAAAATCATGGTTTTTGAAAATTCTGCTGATAAAAAGAAGTTGAATTTAAAAAATATCCAAGTTGCATTTTAAGCTGATGATTTAGAGATCAACAGGTAAAACTTACAAAACTTGAAACCAGATCCTCTATTTTTTGCAGTTCTGAGTTTGAAAAGTTTAATTTGTCAGACAAGTCTTGTACTTCTTGGACGAGTCTCTCAGAACTCATCACTGCCTGCTCTTTTTCATAATTAGTGGCTGCTAATTTTTCTTCTAGAGAACCAATAGTTGTCTCCATCTCGAATGCGAGCGCTTCCAGTTTTCTGTACTCTTCCTAAAAAGTGAAGAGAAAACATTAGACTAAGAATATGTTATAATAAGGTATCCATAGTTAAAGGATCTAAGTTGAAACCAACTTATTATCACCTGATCAACAGTAACACCAAATCCTTTGGCTTTTCTCGGGTCGAAAATATTTGAGCTTCTATCCATAACTGAATCACTTCATTTATTTTTTATGTAATCAGTAAATCACTATTCTCCTTTTTAAGCCAAGTACTCTAGGAATCCAGTAGTAAGCAGTGACATACCTTTCCAAATGTAATCATTTGGTAGTGTAGCTCATATCTGTCAAAGAAGAGCATCTTTAAATTTTCAAAAACACTTGTATTGAATAAAAATACAAGAATAGTTCTTGTATTCCATCTTTTTATTTTGTGGGAAGCCTATTTATAGTTCTTGGGATAAGTGTTACTTACAATGTCAAATGATCCAGCTTGCACAGTCTGGACCAAAGATATTTTTGAATGGACTCCAACACTGGATACCTGTAAGCAAAGTTAATCAGAATCCTTTTCATAACTTAAATAATACATGTATCAAGAAGAACTTTTATATACTTACATCTCCGGTAGATGCAGTTGGATCGACTCTGGTAGTGGTACCTAAAAAACACACAAATCCATCTACAATGTTCACACAGACAAAACAACAAACACTTGGTCTACAACAAAAAACCCATTCAATTATCGATCATTACCTTTCGGGTATCTGAAAACGATGAAAGATAAAAACATAGACCATTAAGATATAAAAACCACTAACATACAAAACGAAACAAACCTTTTAATCAACAGAAAGACAAAACCAAAGGTGTAATGTCGATGCTCCATGAAAGTTCCAACAATTTTGGTCACCTGGGGAAGAAGTTATACAAAAACGTAAAACAAATTGCATTTTTTTCACAAAATCTAGATAAGTTAATAGGCAAGATGAATAAACTGAGATTGATAGATGAGGAAGAGGAGATGAATAGACTGAGATTGAGATATGGAGAAAAAAAAATCTTTTAGAAGAGAGAGTTCAAACCTGGAGATGGAGAAACCAAAATGCTTAATTGAAACCCTAATTCAGGCGTCAAACAACACCAAACAGAAGATGTCGATCCCAGATATGGGGAGGAGATCGAGAGTCGATTCCAGAGACGGTGAGGGTAAAGAGGAGCACCGATAGATAGGGAGACAGGAGGTTGACAGCGAGAATCCAAAGGAAACCGTACCAGACCATTGAAGATTATAATCTGATTGTAGATAGCGATGGGGATGCACAAGGGGGGCCTTCTTAACGCCATCACACATTCACACTCTCCCTTCCTTTACCGAGCATTTATAGTTGCCATAAGATCGTGGGGGAGTTGGGGAAGGAGGATCGTGGGAGAGAAGTGGGAGTGAAACCGGGGAAAGAAAGACGGAACATGGGGTTGAAAGTCCTTTGAACGTGGGGAGAGGGAGAAGGGCTGAATGATTTTAAACGGCTGTGATCAATTTTGGAGATGAGTTTAAAGGGTCCAGATCTAAGCAAAAGTGGTTGGACTCCTCTGTATCCATATTATATATAATTTGTCCAGGTAAGGAACATTCAGTTTCAGATCATACTTTATGTTTTTTATTTTAGACTTTTCATACAAATTGTCGGTTACTTACAAATACATTACATAATTCTATTGGAATTCTTAACATCCTTAACCCTCCTCCAACAATGACCATCCGTTTTTAAAACAAGCAAATATGTTGACCTTTTATCATAGACTAACAGTGTACCCGCATAATGCGGCGGGATGCAAAATTTGTCTAGGTATGCGCAATCCATTCAAACAACACATAACATTTTAGCGATACTTCGATTTACTGACCAAACTTTTTCAAACGGTATTTACCACAACTATTCTGAAGCCAGTATAGTTGGCAAATTGTACAAAACTAATCATCAAACTCACTAACTTTTGGTGCAATAATAATAAATCTGGCTCTCAAAAAATTCATGAAACAATATTTAAACACATATAATGATAATATGTTGGTACGTGTAGCCATAGAAGGGGTTCGTGGTCTGTTTGGTTTGGTGTCTTGCTAGCCGATATAACCTGAAATTTTTAGATGTCACATAACCAATATATATACTTACATATATATAATTCATGCTTAATGTACCCAACCATAGTAAAGAAGAGAATTTCAAGAAAAGAAAAAAAGCACAAATGAAGTATCCTAAAACTGTCAATCAGGTTGTAGCGCAGTGGTTGATCGCCTTGGGTGATGTGGTGGAATATCCCATCTATCCAGGGTTCGATTCCAAGCGTCCTCAACATTGATAAGACATCTTTAAGTTTCAAAATTGTCAGGGATTAGTCTGGGCTGTGCCTGGGATACCCTTTCCAAAAAAAATTATCCTAAAACTCATAATTAATGTAAGTCTTGCATCTTTTCTCCTTTCTGCTCGTTGATGGCTCTTAAAGGTTAAACCTGCAGCACCCTTATTGACATCCTGATTGATGTGTGGCTTACTCAAACCAACAGTCTGTTTAATCCTGTGAAAGTAAAGAAGAAAAAGTGAACAAAGGGTTTCCTTCAATCTATTAAAAAAGTACAAAAGGGCTTTTGCCGAGTAATTGTATATACATGTGAATATCAATCTTTTAAATTGACACACACAAACACATATATAATGTATGTAACGCATGCATGTATATGTTGTTTAAATTGAAAAAGGTGAGAAACATACAATTGGCTGATGGCTTGATCACATTTTTGTTGTTCTTGGATGAGTTCTGCAACTTCTTGTCGTTCAGATCAGTGGAAGATGAAGATTGATCATTTGATTGAAGCTTTAGCATGAGATCAACAATCTCTAAGAAGCCACGTTTTCTTATTGTTATTGCATTTTCCACTACTGCTTCTTGATGGTTCCTTCTTTTAATTCTTGAAGAGTAAAAGGAACGACATAAGAATCTGTCAGAGAGAAGGGAAGTACTATTACTCGGGTAAGTGACATTTAAAGGCATACATAGATCATTTAGACCGTTTACAAGCATACCAAATACCATTCAAGAAAGTTTGAAACCCATAAAAAGTGACATTTAACGTTAAATGAGATGGAAAAATATATCTCTAGGAAACTCAGATTGGTTTCGATCATGAAGTAATTAAAAAACAAACTCAGAATAAAACGCAAGTCATATTCACATTGAAATCGCACCACATGCATTGTATAAATTTCCACAAAAAAGTTGATGCAAAAAACCATCTGGATAAATTTTCCAAAAAAAAAGAAAGACAAAAACAAAAACACAAATCACATTAAGAACTTTAAAGAGAAATCACATTCTTCGTTATGTTTGTTTGTGGTAACAAGGACATGAAAAATCCCCAGTATAGAATATTATGAATGGTTTAGCACCAAAACACAAATCACATTAATGGGACCAAAAAGTCCAGATGGATCTAAACATTGGCAACTTGAAGTAGAATATAAAGTAACTGAAGCAGTAGTCCAATAAAAATGGACAAAATAATATTGCATCAGAATTTTAATTCTTATAAAACACACTATATTTAAAGAAATTGTTTATGCTTTTGCGAAATCCCTGCTTTGGTAATTAATGCTTTTTTGAACACTGGTGTAGAGAGAATAAGGGGTTGTTTGGCAGAATGGTTTTGTGCAGGATGATTAAGTGGTCAAAATGATTAAGAGGCTCTTATGGTATAATGCAAAATGAAATATGGTTGTTTGGTAATTGTTCAAAATGAAATTAGGGCACTGAATGTTTGATTCAGAGGGTTTTAGAACCATTAAGAGGCAGGCTTTTTATCGCCAAACAAGATTCACCTCTTAGCGATTCAGAGATTGCCTGTTAATGGAACTATTAAGTAGTTTAAACTTTAAAAGACTTACTGCAGGCATCAAGTCAGCTGGTCCCTGAAATATGTACAACCGAGATGAACTGTAGCCAAAGAAGTAAAAACAAGAACATGTATGATCATTAGGCATAAATCAAAGATATAATATTTATTTGTTCTTATCTTTCCAGGAATGAGCATGCCCATTGAACATGTGGAACTATTAAGTAGTTTAAGGGACTTAATGCAGGCATCAAGTCAGCTGTCCCTGAAATATGTACAACCGAGATGAACATAAGTATGAAATCAATTTTGAAAAACCAAAAAATGAACAGAAGTATGAAATCAATTTTGAAAAACCTTGAAAAAACAAAAAAGAACAGAAGTATGAAATCGATTTTGAAACCAAAAATCAAACAGAAATCGTACCTGAGAAGTGATCAGAAGTATGAAATCGATTTTGAAATCGATTGTGAAACCCCAAATTCTTACTTGAAACCCTAAACCAGAAATTGATTTTGAACAGAAGTATGAAATCATCGATTTTGAACAGAAGTATGAAATCATCGATTTTGAAATCGATTGTGAAACCCTAAACCAGATTTTGAAACCAAAAATCAAACAGAAAAGTGAGAAATCGTACCTGAGAAGAGAAGAAGGTGGTTAACCCTGAGAAGAAAAGTGATTGAATCCATTGAATTTGCACGGTATAATCGGAGAGTCTTGTAGGGGAATGGAGGCGAAGAGTTGCCTCGAAAAGGAACGTGTTCTGCAGAATAAAATGCAATATGGTTCGTGGTTTAGGTTTAACCCGATGCATGTATATATATGAGTATAGAATAACTGATAGGGATGATCCAGATGAGTTATATTTGGGGATAAGCTTGATTCTTTTAATATTTTATGAGTTTAAGTTGTCAGAGAGATAGGAAAAGATAACTACAACAATTAATTTTCAGTTTTAATAAAAATAATAAAAGAAAAAGCAGAATCAGCAGACTTAAATAAAGGAAGAAAATGATTTTAATTAATTTTTTAAAATAAAAAAATATTTGAGTTTAAGTTGTTAGAGAGATAGGAAAAGATAACTACAACAATTAATTTTCATTTTTATTAAAAATAATAAAAGAAAAAGCAGAATCAGTAGGCTTAAATAAAAGAAGAAAAAGATTTTAATTTATTTTTTAAATAAAAAAAGATTTAAGACTTTAAGACTTTTGAAAATATATTATGTGATCGTAATTAATTGTTTTTATATTCATGTAATCACATTAGTTGTTTTTATTAAATTATAGTGTATTATAAGAATTTTTTTAACTTCTATAAACCATTTTTTCGATTTTTTTTCATGTTCATAAATTGTTTGTTTGAGTTTTATAAATTATTTTTTCAAAAACTTCAAGATTTTTATGTTTCATAAATCGTTTTTCGAAATTTTCAAGTTTCATAAATGATTTAATAATCTGTTTGTTGGATTTATAATTTTAATATATTTTTCTCTAACATGAATAATCATATTTTTTTTCAAAATAATTATATATTTTTCAGGCTTAAATAAAGGAAGAAAAGGAATTTAATTAATTTTTTAAATAAAAAAAGATTTGAATTTAAGTTGTTAGAGAGATAGAAAAAGATAACTACAACAATTAATTATCAGTTTTATTAAAAATAATAATAGAAAAAGCAGAATCATCATGCTTAAATAAAGGAAGAAAATGAATATAATTAATTTTTTAAATAAAAAAAGATTTAAGACTTTAAAACTTTAAGACTTTAAGACTTTTGAAAATATATCATGTGATCGTAATTAATTGTTTTTATATTTATGTAATCACATTAATTATTTTTATTAAATTATAGTGTATTATATCAATTTTTTTAACTTCTATAAACCGTTTTTTTGATTTTTTTTCATGTTCATAAACTGTTTGTTTGAGTTTTATAAATTATTTTTTCAAAAACTTCAAGATTTTTATGTTTCATAAATCATTTTTCGAAATTTTCAAGTTTCATAAATGATTTAATAATCTGTTTGTTGTATTTTTAATTTTAATATATTTTTCTCTAACATGAATAATCATATTTTTTTCAAAATAATTATATATTTTTCAGTCTTAATAAAAGGAAGAAAAGAAATTTAATTAATTTTTTAAATAAAAAAAGATTTGAGTTTAAGTTGTTAGAGAGATAGGAAAAGATAACTACAACAATTAATTTTCAGTTTTTTTAAAAATAATAATAGAAAAGGCAGAATCAACATGCTTAAATAAAGAAAGAAAAGGAATATAATTAATTTTTTAAATAAAAAAAGATTTAAGACTTTAAGACTTTTGAAAATATATCATGTGATCGTAATTAATTGTTTTTATATTCATGTAATCACATTAATTGTTTTTATTAAATTATAGTGTATTATATGAATTTTTTTAACTTCTATAAACCGTTTTTTTCGATTTTTTTCATGTTCATAAACTGTTTGTTTGAGTTTTATAAATTATTTTTTCAAAAATTTCAAGATTTTTATGTTTCATAAATCGTTTTTCGAAATTTTCAAGTTTCATAAATGATTTAATAATCTGTTTGTTGGATTTTTAATTTTAATATATTTTTCTCTAACATGAATAATCATATTTTTTTTTCAAAATAATTATATATATTTTCAGGCTTAATAAAAGGAAGAAAAGAAATTTAATTAATTTTTTAAATAAAAAAAGATTTGAGTTTAAGTTGTTAGAGAGATATGAAAAAATAACTACAACGATTAATTTTCAGTTTTTTTAAAAATAATAATAATAGAAAAGGTAGAATCATAATGCTTAAATAAAGGAAGAAAAGGAATATAATTAATTTTTTAAATAAAAAAAGATTTAAGACTTTAAGACTTTTGAAAATATATCATGTGATCGTAATTAATTGTTTTTATATTCATGTAATCACATTAATTGTTTTTATTAAATTATAGTGTATTATATGAATTTTTTTAACTTCTATAAACCGTTTTTTTGAATTTTTTCATGTTCATAAACTGTTTGTTTGAGTTTAATAAATTATTTTTTCAAAAACTTCAAGATTTTTATGTTTCATAAATCGTTTTTCGAAATTTTCAAGTTTCATAAATGATTTAATAATATGTTTGTTGGATTTTTAATTTTAATATATTTTTCTCTAACATGAATAATCATATTTTTTTCAAAATAATTATATATTTTTCAGGCTTAAATAAAGGAAGAAAAAGAATTTAATTAATGTTTTAAATAAAAAAAATTTGAGTTTAAGTTATTAGAGAGATAGAAAAAGATAACTATAACAATTAATTTTCAGTTTTATTAAAAATAATAATAGAAAAAGCTAAATCAACATGCTTAAATAAAGAAAGAAACGGAATATAATTAATTATTTAAATAAAAAAAATATTTAAGACTTTTAGTCTATATGCTTTATAAGATAGTATAGATATACAAGTCATACAACAATATGTGGTCAAATTCGAGTTTATGTGGAGCTACACCGATGTATACACTTCAACATGCGCAGACCTACTCGATGCATAGTGAGTTGCAATCCAACTCAACCTAACTTGTTCGGGTTGGTCATTTGGTCAGGGTGTGTTTAAGCAAAGTAAAACTAACATTGAGAACATAAAAATATAATAAACTTTCCTTCAAAATACGATCAATTATTCAAGATAATATACGAGTTCACACATATAATTTTCCAATAATGTCCTCTTATTAGTTCCATTTCTCGTTTCAGAGTGGTTTTTGGTAAGTTATACTTATTAAAAGAGAATTACATATAATTTTATACAAACCGCTAAAACTTTCATCGGGTTATCAGGTTGGTCGGGTTACTTTGGGCTAACAAAATATCAGCTCAATAGATTCCGTTTGCCCTAATTTTGTATAGATTATATGTCGAGTTACCTCGGGTCGAGTTGATATCTTTAGGGTTTTCGGGTTGGGTTGGTCGGGTTGGTTAGTTTTATAGCACCCCTAGTCACAACTTTTTTTTTGAACGGCAGGTTAACGCACACACACGTTCTAGCGGTATCGGGCCTCCATTACGGGCAATCCCACTAATCCACTGCGACCCGGCCCAGCCTATGGCTGAACCCGACCGGCAGGGTAGAGGGTCCCATAGACTGGACCCACCCGTACCGGCCCCGGCCCCGAAGGACCCGACCCAGAGTCTGGATATCTCAGGAAAGTGTCGTCGGTTGGAATCTAACCCGGGTAGTGTGGCTTTCACCCCAAACCCCCCCAGGATGTTACCTATCCAACTGAGCTAACCAGCCTATGGCTGAACCCGACCGGCAGGGTAGAGGGTCCCATAGACTGGACCCACCCGTACCGGCCCTGGACCCGGCCCCAAAGGACCCGACCCAGAGTCTGGATATCTCAGGAAAGTGTCGCCCGTTGGAATCGAACCCGGGTAGTCACAACCTTTATTGAACCATCGTTGGAGAAAAAACCTCACCGGGGAAAAACACACGGCGCAAGTAGCGGATCTGGTCGTGGATGACCAAGGTGATCCAGCCGCCGGCAACAACCATCCGTGGCAGGGCAGCGTCAACCGCTTGAAGCAGCCGTCACCACCAACATGGACCGGCCTCACCAGCCATGTACCACGGCGGTCACAACCGTGGATGTGATCAATGGGTCGACAATAGCCAAAAGACAAGTTGCAATAGTTACGGCTTGTGGAGGATGGCAACATCAACACCGACGACTCAGATAGGGCGCAGCCCCTGGTGGCCATTAATCCGAGAGGGGAACGACCAAATAACTTAAAGTGGTCACCCTCATCCACAGTCGTTGTCATTCATCATCTGTAGACTATGGTGACCTCATTCACAACCACGGTTATGTCAAAGGCAAGGCCGACAACGTCACGGACGGACTTAGAAACTTTTTCATACGGTGGCACCGTATTTTTCAAACGGTTTTTATCGACATGTGTATCTTTTTTACCAACGTTCAATATCGACCGATATGTTTTTAGCCAAATTTCGGTGTTTCGAGGGATTTTAAAGTTTTTGGCTTGATTTTAAGTTTTTTTAACGATTTTGAGAGACTTTTTCGGTATTCTTGGTTGATTTCAGGAGTTTTTTTCGGTTTTTTTGGTTGATTTCAAGGGGTTTTTTGGTTTTTTGGTTGATTACGAGGTACGGTTGCACTTCCAAAAGAATACGGTAGCACCTCCTAAAACGATACGGTTGCACCTTTCACGAAACCAAAAAATTTTACCCTTCACCGGAGAAATGATACGGTGGCACGTGCCACCGTGTGCCCTTATAAAGGTCCGTCCATGGGCAACATGTGGAGGTGCCAATGACGATTGCAACAAAAACTGCTATCGAAATTGACAGATGTTGTTGAACTGCGATGCTTGTTGTGGACCAAAAACGACAGCCCTGTAGGGTATATGTGATGGAACCATGGTAGCAGCAACAACCAAGGTCGCTGCTGGCTTAGGCCAAGAACAACAATAGTCGTGGAAACCGGCGATGAAGGTTGGCGCGACAAATTACGACTGAGAGATGGCAGCGGTAGTGGTGGAGATAGACTAGTGAACGTCGTTTTAGGCCTAAACCCTAGCGCTCGTCGCTAACCGTTATTCCGATTTTTGTTTTTATTTTCTTATTTAATTAATCTGCTTAAATGCAGAGCCGTTCCAATTAGGGGTGTGCATCGGTCGGGTCGGGTCGGGCCCAAACAACCCTAACCCGATCGGGTTTCGGGTGGAAGGAGGAGGCCCCGAAACCCGTCCAAAGTGTAGCTCGGGTTTCGGGTTCCTCGGTCGGGTTGGGCCGATCCCAAGCCCAGTTTTTTCAGCCCAGCTCATTACTTGATTCCATGCTCCCATGTGAACAATGACATTTGCATCAATGTTAAAACTTAAAAGTAGCAAATCATTGCTCTATTGGCTTCTTCAGGTATGCCAGCTAGTTTATGGAACAAGAAACACACCATTTTTTTAAATCCAAAGACATAATTCTGTTTGCTATATCTACTACTGTCAAACACACACACAGCTTAAAGCCTTAAACACACACACACACAACAAAAGTCATTGTTCACATGGGAGAGCTGTTAAACAAAATCAAACACACACACACACAGCAAAAGTCATTATATATATTATAAATATATATAATATATTTTCGATTTATTGAAAAACAAATATTTTTTTAAAAAGTTCGGGTTTCGGTCGGGTTCGGGTTTGGGAAAACCCAACCCAAACCGAACCGTAATACCTTGATCGGGTTTCGAGCAAGTTCGGGTTTATCGGGTTTTGGGTCGGCCGGGTTTTGCTCACCCCTAGTTCCAATCTTTTTTGAGGCCCTGTTCCACTTATGCCAAAACTATTTATCGATAATTGGACGAATAATAAATAAACAAACTTTAAAAGCGCATATCATATATTATATTAAAAGTCTTACAAATTAAACAACTTTTTCTTAAAATGTAAAGTAACATATGAAATTCATTTAAATAACATAATTCTTCTAACGTTTTTCGAAACAAAATCTTCAATAAGTTCTTCATAATCAACTTCTCCAAAAAACCATTTTCAATAGCTATCAAGGCTAGTCCATTAAGGCATTGTTTGGCAAAAAAAAGCTAGCTTTTTTCTGGGGTACATGTTTGGATGACCATAAGCTAGCTTATAAGTTAGCTTTTTGAAACGTTACTTGGAGTAGCGTTTTAGTAGCTTTTTGTGAATATTCCAATATTACCCCTTATTATTATTTATTTAACTATTATTATTATTAAATATTAATTTTTCAAGTTTAATTATAATTAATTAATTAATATTAACTGAAAATTATTAAGTTAAATTATAATTATACATTGATATTAAATTTTAATTATTGTTAATTATTGTTAATCATATTTTTTTTAATATTAATGAATATATTTTAATTATCAATTAGTATTATTTTTTAATTATTATTTAATTATTTTTTCATATTGTATGTAATGGTTATTTAAAATCATAAGTTAATATAATTTTTTTCTTTCTAAATCTTGTTTTAACAAATTTAAAATTTATAGTATATATGTAATAATAAATTTAAAATTTCTTTTAATTAACATATTATATTATTTAATTTTTCTTTATTACATTGGTTGTATTAATTAACATATTATATTGTTATAAAATTGTTTTAATTACATAATTAAATTTGTAATTGATAATTATTTGAAGATGTCATTTTTTGTCATTTTACATGTTTATAAGCTACTTTTGCCAAACACGACTTCTTCATCAGCTAACTTATCAGCTACCAGCTAGCTTATGAGTCAACAGCTAGCTTATCAGCTATCAGCTAACTTATCAGCTAGTTTGCCAAACAAAGCCTAAGTCTTCCTTGTGTCATTGTGGAGCGCATATAGTTCTTCAATAGCTTCAACTTTGAGAAACTTCTTTCTGTAGATGCAACCGTTACAGAAATGGTCAACAAAACTCTATAGGCAATAATAGCATTAGGAAAGCAATCTACATGTTTCAAATACTCTAAAATATCAACAGGTCCATCTTTTGATTGGGTAAAAAGTCTTGAAGTAACTTCAATTCCACATAAAAGTCATTCCCATCAACATCAGATTGATCTTGATTCTTGAGTGCCGTTTCAAAATTAATACAAGAAGACTTTAAACAATCATTATCCAAAGAACGCAATTTATCAGAAGTAAATAAAAACCCAAAGACATTTTCATAATCTTGGTATTGTTCAAATCTTCTTCTTAGTGAAGCAATTGCATGATCAACAACACGTAAGAAATAATTAACTCTAAACGACTCCTCGGCAGACTGTGAAGTAATTTCGGATGCATCACTCGAGTTTTCATCAAAATGTCTTTTCCTACGAATTTCACGTCTTTGACGAAATAGTGGATCAATATCTAACTCGTTGGCAATTTTCTTTGCAGACTCTATAGCATCTAAAAATCCTACTCTATATCCCTCAAAAAATGAAATTAGCCCTTTAACTTGTTCAATAGCGACATCAATCAACATATCTTTTGATTGTAAATGCTTACTAACCAAATTTACAGCATATAATATTTCATACCAAACCACCGTTGACACTATAAACTCAAAATCACCAAGCTCATTTTGTGCTAAAGATTTTGCCCCACTTCTTATTTTTGAATCATTATCACTTTCAGCTACTTGAAGTAAAGCTTCTCTTATATCCAAAACTTGAAATCTTATGGCTTTTACACTATCAATACGACTCTCCCATCGAGTTGTTGACAACGATTTAACTGTCCATCCTTTTACATTGTCTTTAAACACTTGTCATCTCTTAGTGGAATTAGCAAATATTGTATAAATGCGTTGAATTATTCCAAAAAATCTCTAGCTTTACCGCAAGTGTTGGCTATATCAATTCTTTTTTTCTTTTTACGTTTTTAACATCCAGAATCATGTTTTCTAGAAGACATTATTAAAAAGAAACAAAACAATTATTAAACTACAACAAAAGATAACTAGATAAGGAATCAGAAAGAATACACCTGATAAGAAGTTTTCCAATTCAGCAATCAACACAGCACTAACAGACCCAATTCAACACAGCACTAACAGGCCCAATTCAACAATCAACAATAGGCCCAAATTTGAAAATGATGCTACTTGCTACTGTTGAAAATCGAAGCACTTAAGCAATTCCAATTCTGAAAATTCAGCAACATGCCCAATTCAGCAATCAACAAGCCCTACAGCCCTACAGTGTTCGGCTGTAAGCTGTTCTGTTCCTGCTAACAGTTCCAATTTCAATTTCCAACGACATAAACTGAGTTGTTTAGAAAAGAATCGAACTATAGAAGCTTAGAAGGAAATCAAACTGACTGAGTTGTTTAGAAAGAAATGGCGAATTTAAACCTGATTTTTGTGTCCATTGTTGGTGAAATCGGAAGAAATAACCGTTGATTTTTAAAGTCAATCATGATTTGTAATCGGGAATCGAAGGGTCGCTTTGTTGCCGTTGCCGTTGCCATCGGAGAAACAAGAAGAAATCGTTAGGAGGGAGAGAGCCGACAGATGTGGAAACTAATCGATTAGTTTAGCCGTTTAGGGATGGGATCGAATTTTGCTTATTTTTTATTCGTTCAATTTGCGGCGCAATAGGGAACGACCGACAAGCATGATGGTGATACTATTACTACCCCTGTGTGTCCATCGATCCCTCTCACAAACACAATATAATTTTAATATTTATATTTTACCCTCCTATACTAATTAAATAAATTTACTTTATACCTTTTATTTTTATAATTTTCATTTTATACATTTATTATGTTAACACATAAAATCATATATTACCTAAAATACTTATAATTTTCATTTTATACATTTATTATGTTAACACATAAAATCATATATTAGCTAAAATACGTTAAAGAAATACGTTTTAATTTTAACAAATTACACCATTATAATCGTCTCTTCGATACGTTCGAAATGAGCCCAAAATTAAATATTTTTTGATTTAATTATTTTATTATATATCATATATATTACATAAATATTTATAACGAAATCTTAATATTTTTTAGCATGAAAATAAAATTGTTATATTATTTTATTAGGCTCATTTCGAAGGTATCGACGATTATAATGACGTAATTTGTTTAAATTAAAAAGTCTTTTTGTTTATAAATGCGACATCACGGGTTGGCGGGTTGGGTCGGTTTGGCTTGGGGTTAACCCGTTATCAACCCAATATATGCGGGTTGGTGAAAAATAGTATCGATTATACATCGGGTTGGCTCGGATTGAGTTTTTTTTGCCTCGGTTGGGTTGGGTTGGCCGGGTTGGTTCATGTTCGTTCGTTTAACTTAACCAAACAAACGAACGAACACGAACGGTAAACGAACGAGATTTTTTGTGTTCATGTTCGTTTGTTAAGAATTTTTTTTGTTCGTGTTCGTTTATGTTCGTTCATTAAGAGTTAAACGAACGAACTTAAATGAACATAAACGAACGTAAACGAACGAAAGTACCTTAACAAAATGAGAAACCGGGTTAACTTAGGAGGTATAAAAAATAAATTCTAAAAGATCAATTTACTTGATGAGTTTACACATTAATTTCTAATTATATTAATATGTTTATTATAAGCAGACATAAACGAACATAAACGAACATAAACGAACGTAAACGAACGAACATTAACGAACATAAATGAACGAACGAGACCATTGTTTATATTCGTTCATTTAACTAAACGAACAAAAAAATGTGTTCATGTTCGTTCATTTATTAAATAAACGAACATAAACGAACTTCCCGCCGAACGATTTATATATGTGTCTATATTATATTATAAATATTTCAACTTTAATGTTCTAAATTATTTTAATTGGTTTTGAGAAAACTATCAAAGTTTTTTTATAAATATGTTTAAAGAATAACGTTTTTTGAGGAGTTCATGATTTGAGGATTTGAAAGTGGTTAAAGGTAAGAATAAACTAATAAGAGTCCACTATTTAAAATTTAGAAAGTTGTTAAAAAATATTTTCTTAACGTATTTTAGTTAATATTGGGCCCATTTCGAAATAATACAATTAAATCAAAAAATAAGAAGGTATCGACGAATAATAATATAATTAAATCAAAAAATAACGTAAACGTATGACATATAGTAATATAATTAAATAAAAAATATTCAATACTGGGCTCATTTCGAAGGTATTGACGAGACGATTATAATTGTGTAACTTATTAAAATTAAAAAAGTATTTTTTAACATATTTTAGTTAATATACAATTATATGTGTTAATATAATAAAAATGTAAAATGATAAATAGAAAACTAAAAGGTATAAAGTAAATTAATTATATAAGTATAAGGGGGTGAAATGTAAATTTGAAATTAATAAAATAAAAAAAATGCAATGTGAGGGGAAGGGGGTATACGAATGTGGCAGGGGTAGGGATAGAAAATCCCTTACTGATTTACTCATTGATTTATTTGGGTTGATGATCTGGGCTTAATATATATATATATATATATATAGAGAGAGAGAGAGAGGATAATAAATTGTAAACCGTTAAATGTGTGTAAACTTGTAAACTTTTGGATTTCATAGGTTTTCTTGATAAGATTATTTTATGAAATTGTTTATTTTGATAAAAATGTTTTATATCATTCATTTCTTAATGAAAATGTTTCATATTGTAAAGCCCGTATCCCGGTATGATTTTAATTCTCTTATTTTAATTAGTTATTATTGTTGTTAAAATGAATTTATTATCGGGATTTGGCGGCGAGGACAAAAAATGTTAATCTATCTTAAAAATTGTTTGTTTGGCAAAGGGTTAGAAGTGCAGGGACTAACAATGGCAAGTGGGCATAAGTTGTTGCATGGGATCGACTTAAAGAAATCGACCCCCTTCTCTCTCGGTTGTTTCGTCTCTCGCAATCAATAAACCACAAAACCCTAGCGTCGCCCCTGCCGTTTGTTTCTTTGCTGCCACCGTTGATCCGCCCAGAATCGCCGAACCACCCCCTTCCTCTTGCTGCCGCCGTGAGCCACCCACAAACAGCCTGCGTCGGCGCTGTTGGTTCTGCCTGCGAAGAGGAGAGAGTAGCGAGAGAGAGTGAAGGAGTCGGGTTTCGTCGCTGTGTCGTCGTCGAGGTAAGGTCTCACTTCTTACTTCGTTTTCTTTCCTTCGTCATCACCGGTAAGCAGTGAGAAAAGAAACCCACCGCCACCGCCGCTGCTTGCGGCCATGGCTGCGAACGGCTGTTGCCGCCGGGAACCACCAGTCCGGTGTTTGCGTTGGCGGGTTTGCGGCCATTAGGCGGTGTGTGGGTGTGGATGTGGTGAGATGGATTAGGTAGTTATCGTTTTGTCTCGCCGGAAGGTTTTTACCGAACCACCGCCGCCGACCACCACTGCCGAAGATGGCAGTGGGTGGTGATGTTCGTGGTCCAGCTTTTAGAGGCGAAACTCTAATCCTAAACCTAAACGTAAAACGCTAAAACGAGAAAACGAAGTTATCATTTTATGTGAAATCGCCTTTTCTGCCACTGTTTTGTATCGGCCATAACTTTTCCGTCGTAGCTCAGTTGGAGGCGAAACTGGTGCCCACGGTTCACATTCTGTGTCAGGCACATTTTTCGTGTTTTAGCGAAAACCTGGTTAGGCCTCTAGCTAGGTGCAAAAGAGCCGTTTTTGCAGCATGTCCGAATCTGCCAGCCTTACGTTTCGATATTAGAATAATTGTATAAAATCGTAGGAAGATCGTTAGAACGCGTATAATATGTCCCTGGAAAGCTAAGACCCAGACCCTTCTGTTTGTGGGATTTGATTTCTGGATTAGTGGGTCTAGAGGGGGCTAAACAGGTCCCGAACAGACCTGCAGTTTAGACCGAAAAGCTGAAATGTTACTCTTTTAGTCTTATGGTTATTTTTGAGGGTTGGGGCTTCGCTTTGACTCTTGGTAACACTTCTTTAGGTGAAAAGAAGTGAGTTGGAGTTGACGAGCTCGTGTTGCTGTTTGTGGTCATCCACTTTGCTTTTGAGGTGAGTTCTCTCACTGCGTAGAATAGAGATTATATGTACATCGCGGTAGTTTATGTGTAATAGCTGAATTGCTGTGTGTATTAGCTGAATTGTTGTGAGTAGTACTAGGTTGAATTAATATCTAGTATAATGCCATGAGTGTTGTATACATCTCGGTGGGACCGAGGAATTGTATACAAGTGTTTTGTGAACTCGGGGAGACCGAGGGCTCGGTGGGACCGAGGATTTGTATACAAGTGTTTTGTGAACTCGGGGAGACCGAGTACTCGGTGGGACCGAGGATTTGTATACAAGTGTTTTGTGAACTCGGGGAGACCGAGTACTCGGTGGGACCGAGGAATTGTATATAAGTGTGGTACGAACTCGGGAAGACCGAGGGATGCCTACACGAGCGTTGTGTGAATTCGGGGAGCCGAAGGAGACATGTGAGGGTGTTCTTGCATGTGTTTGTACCATTTAACTGCTTGTGTTGGTTGTCTATGTGCGGATAGGAGTGGTGTGTATATAATTGCTATCTGCGTATGTGTTTGAATTCACTAAGCTTCGTGCTTACCCCTTCCCTATAAATTATGATTTCAGGTGCGAGTGGCAGTAAGGCGTGACAGTACACACTGGCGCGTTGAGACTCTCGGCATTTTCACTTGGAGACATTATGTTTTATTATTTACATTTTCCGCTGTGTTAACTAATTGAATGTTTATATTAACGAGGTTTTGTTAAACGTTTGAATTACCTATGGTTTTATTTGATAAAATGGTATTTTAAAAAGTTCAAATTTTTTGTAATTTTTGGGACGTTACAAGTTGGTATCAGAGCACAGCTTGAGCGAATCAAACACATTTCGGTGTGTTTGAACTCAAGTTTGCGGCTCGGGATTATCTTTTTCTTTTTTTTTCTTTTTATTAAAATTTTTGAGAAGTAAAAGGAAAGAAAAAGTCCGTTTGGGAAACGGTGATCGAAGGCGCAGTGTGTACAGTCAGCCGATGCCAAGGGAAAAGGTAAAGTACTTAGTGTAATTTATTGCTTTCTAGAACATAGAAGTATGTATGCTAGATTGCTTGGTGCTTATTACACTGTACTGCATGTTTGTTGCTTGCTGATAGGAATTTATGCTAGCCTTGATAGGTTGATAAGTGAATGCACTATAGGTTGTATGCTGTAGGAACCGAATAGCCTTAGAATGTTGGATTTAGTTCTATTGCGCAGCTCTTGTTTCAGTCCAACCGTTGTAGGATAGAATCTTTTATTCGAAAGTCTATCTGGTTTTACACTGTGTGCAACTGTGCATTCGCGAGGCGACTCGTCATGACTAGTAGGGATTCCGTCATAGCAAGGGTAGCGGGATGAGGTGAAATTCCTAGGGAGCTAGGAAGAGTGTTTGCATATGCTGGTACGGGCATATGGGTGGAACTGTTGGCAAGGAACTACTTGGGCACTTCGGGACGGGACTCGAAACGAGTAAGGATAGGTGTGGAAGGTAGTAGTAGAGCTCCTACTATCTGAAGCACAGGATCCGTGCTCGAGTGGGGGAAAGTCACGGAGAATCCGAGGAGTTGAGCGTGAGCGTAGTTAGCAGGTTTAGTGTGTGCTAATAGCTCGTTAAGGAGGAACAACAATACTGACTCAGATTCTGGTACTGGAGTTACCACTGAGCAGATTTGAGAGATGATTGCGGCTGAGGTGACGCACGCTACTGGGGAGGCGATCCCCGAGATTGTACCGCCATTCGTAATGAGGTAGTAGTGTTAGTAGAGGAGCGCATCGCGGCGATTCCACCCCCTGCCGGTGGGCAGCCCCGAGCGAGAGAGTTGTAGTATCAGGATCGGTTATGGAGTGCACATTCCTTACCAGTGGTTGTCCTGAGAACTTGAAAGTTCGCTTCACGGTGAATCTGTTACGAGACGGAGCGAAAGACTGGTGTGCTACTGCTTGACGCTTAACGAGCGCACTACTTTGACCTGGGAGGAGTTTGTCGTACGTTTTCGTGCAGAGTATGTGCCTCCTGTGGAGATGGAGAGGATTGCTAAAGAGTTCTTGGAGCTCTCTCAGATTGCGGAGACTGTAAAGGAGATGAACCGAAAGTTCACGGAAATGGCATTTTCTGTCCTTAGTATGCTGCTTCTGAGGACATGAAGAAGACGCGGTACAAGAAATTGTTACGTACCAAGATCAGGGAGTTCGTGAGTACTGCGCAGTATGCTTCACTTGCTGCGGTGCTGGAGGCGGCCCGAGGTAGAGTTCATCAACTGAGAGTGGAGGAGGCACAAGCTACACATAAAGTGGTGACAGGTACGTTCTTAGTTAACTCGGTGCCTGCTGTGGTGATGTATGATAGCGGGGCTACTCATCCTTTCGTGTCTCACACTGTTAGTGAGTGTTGGGGCCGAGTTGTGGGACGGTTAGGCTGTCCACTTGTGGTTGAGGTTGCGGATGACAGGACTTGACGGTTACTGACGTGTACCGGGGGTGCACTTTGGAGATCTCTGGCGTGAGGTTCCCGATTGATTTGATTCCGATCGCTATGCGAGAGCTGTGCGTGATTGTGGGCCTGGATTGGATGGATGCTTTCGATGCGGAGATTGTTTACCGTCGCAAACAAGTACGAGTTCGAACCCCAAGCGGGGAAGAACTGTTAGTTCAGGGCGACTCGCCCAGGCGGACCTCAGCGATATGTTCGGCTGCGAGGGCTCGGAGGTACTTACAGCAGTGTCCAGGGGTATCTAGCGTATGTGATAGACACACGCGTCGACGGAGAGAAGAAGACTGCAGAGGATGTGTCAGTTGTACGGGAGTTTACTGATGTATTTCCCGACGATTTACCGAGGGTACCTCCCGAGCGACAGGTAGAGTTCCGCATTGACTTGATTTCGGGTGCTGCTCCGGTGGCCAAGGCACCTTATCGCCTGGCTCCACCGGAATTGAGGGAGTTGTATACTCAGTTGCAGGAACTTCTCGAAAAGGAGTTCATTAAGCCGAGTTGTTCACCGTGGGGAGCCACGATTTTGTTTGTGAAAAAAGAAAGACGGGTCCCAACGGATGTGTATAGACTACCGTGAGTGAATAAGCTTACGGTGAAGAATCGTTATCCTCTGCCGAGGATCGATGATTTGTTCGATCAGCTTTAGGGAGCCTCGTGGTTCTCTAAGATTGATCTGAGATCGGGGTATCGTCAGATACGGGTGAGGAGTGAGGATACGGAGAAGACGGCCTTTCGTACACGTTATGGCCATTGGGAGTTTGTGGTGATGCCTTTCGGGCTCACCAATGCACCAGCAGCGTTCATGGACCTTATGAACCGGGAGTGTAGCCCGATGTTGGACCGGTCGGTGATTGTGTTCATCGACGATATTCTCGTATATTCGAAGTCGAAGGAAGAGCACGAGATGCATTTGCGAGAAGTTTTGGAGGTTTTGAGGCGGAAGAAGCTATACGCTAAGTTCTCCAAGTGTGAGTTCTGGTTACGGGAGGTCCAATTCCTAGGACATGTCGTGAACCATAATGGTATTACGGTCCATCCGGCCAAGATTTCGACAGTGATGCGGTGGGAAGTGCCGAAGACTCCCACTGAAGTACGAAGTTTTCTAGGGTTAGCAGGGTACTATCGGAGATTTATCCAAGATTTCTCCAAGATTGCGTTGCCTATGACCCGATTGACGAAGAAATCTGCTGCTTTTAGCTGGGAAGAAGAGCAACAGAGGGCTTTTGAGGAGCTACGCAGAAGTTTATACGAGGCTCCGGTGTTGACCTTGCCCGAGGGCATGGAGGATTTGGTGGTGTACTGTGACGCATCTCACCAAGGTTTGGGTGCCGTGCTCATGCAGCGCGGTAAGGTTATAGCTTATGCCTCGAGGCAGTTGAAGCCTCATGAGGGGAACTACCCGACTCATGACCTAGAGTTGGGAGCGGTGGTGTTTGCTCTCAAGATTTGGAGGCATTATCTGTATGGTGTCGAGTGTACGATATACACTAACCATAAAGAGCCTCAAATACTTGATGGACCAGCAAAACCTCAATATGCGTCAGAGGAGGTGGCTTGACGTGGTCAAGGATTATGATTGCGAGATACTTTACCACCCGGGTAAAGCGGATGTCGTTGCGGACGCACTTAGTCGACATCCGGTTGGTGAACCACTACGGGGTTTATGTCAACGGTTAATAGTGGTTGCACCTCTCCTTGAGTCGATAGGTAGTACTCAGGAAGTGGCAGTTCTGGAGGAGAATGCCAAACGCGAGAGAGCTTCGGGTGAAATTCCGAGTTTTGTCCGTGATAGTCGGGGTTTGTTGACGCGATATGGTCGAGTTTGGGTTCCCTTCACTGGTGGGAACAGGCAGATATTGTTGGACGAGGCGCATAAGTCCAAGTTTTCTATTCATCCTGGAGCTATGAAGATGTATCGCGACCTGCGGAAGAATTATTGGTTGCCTGGTATGAAGCGGGATGTCGCCAAGTGTGTAGAGGTGTGCTTGACTTGTCGGAAAATCAAGGCTGAGCATCGGCGGCCGCATGGGAAATTGCAGCCTTTAGAGATTCCGGTATGGAAATGGGAGCAGATTACGATGGATCTCATTACGAAACTCCCAAAGACTCCGCGGGGGAATGATGTTATTTGGGTGATCGTCGACCGTCTGACCAAGAGTGCTCACTTTTTGGCCATCAGGGAGAGCTCCTCGGCGGAGAAGCTCACAGAGATTTTCGTGCGAGAGATTGAAGCCAGGCACGGGGTGCCAGTTTCGATTGTCTCTGAGAGGGACAGCCGTTTTACCTCCCGGTTTTGGGAGAGGTTTCAAGAGGAGATGGGTACGAGGTTACATTTTAGCACGGCTTTTCATCCACAGATCGACGGGCAGAGTGAGCGGACTATTCAGACACTCGAGGATATGCTTCGGGCATGTGCCATTGATTTTGGAGGTAGTTGGGATCAGTACCTTCCGTTGGCGGAGTTTTCCTACAACAACAGCTTCCATTCCAGTATCGGCATGCCGCCGTACGAGATGTTGTATGGTAGGAAGTGCAGGACGCCCGTTTGTTGGGGCGAGGTTGGTCAGCGGGTATTAGGGAGCACTGATATCGTGCTGAAGACGACTGAAATGTTTCAGATGGTGCGGGACCGTCTAGTTACTGCACAGAGTCGGCAGAAGAGTCCAGTGGCAGCACCGAAAGGGTTCCGAGTGGACTTGGGAACCTGAGGCTGAGATGCGGGAGAGCTATCCGGAGCGGTTTGAGGGCGTAGACTTCGAGGACGAAGTCTAATTCAAGCGGGGGAGAGTTGTAAAGCCCGTGTCCCGGTATGGTTTTAATTCGCTTATTTTAATTAGTTATTATTGTTGTTAAAATGAATTTATTATCGGGATTTGGCGGCGAGGACCAAAAATGTTAATCTATCTTAAAAATTGTTTGTTTGGCAAAGGGTTAGAAGTGCAGGGACTAAAAATGGCAAGTGGGCATAAGTTGTTGCATGTGATCGACTTAAAGAAGCCGACCCCCTTCTCTCTCGGTTGTTTCGTCTCTCGCAATCAATAAACCACAAAACCCTAGCGTCGCCCCTGCCATTTGTTTCTTTGCTGCCACCGTTGATCCGCCCAGAATCGCCGAACCACCCCCCCTTCCTCTTGCTGCTGCCGTGAGCCACCCACAAACAGCCGGCGCCGGCGCTGTAGGTTCTGCCGGCGAAAAGGAGAGAGTAGCGAGAGAGAGTGAAGGAGTCGGGTTTCGTCGCTGTGTCGTCGTCGAGGTAAGGTCTCACTTCTCTGTTCGTTTTCTTTCCTTCGTCATCACCGGTAAGCCGTGAGAAAAGAAACCCACCGCCACCGCCGCTGCTGCTGCTTGCGGCCATGGCTACGAACGGCTGTTGCCGCCGGGAACCACCAGTCCGGTGTTTGCGTTGGCGGGTCTGCGGCCATTAGGCGGTGTGTGGGTGTGGATGTGGTGAGATGGATTAGGTAGTTTTCGTTTTGTCTCGCCGGAAGGTTTTTACCGAACCACCACCGCCGGTGGTGGCTGCCGCCGCCGCCGACCACCACTGCCGGAGATGGCAGTGGGTGGTGATGTTCGTGGTCCAGCTTTTAGAGGCGAAACTCTAATCCTAAACCTAAACGTAAAACGCTAAAACGAGAAAACGAAGTTATCATTTTATGTGAAATCGCCTTTTCTGCCACTGTTTTGTATCGGCCATAACCTTTCTGTCGTAGCTCGGTTGGAGGCGAAACTGGTGCCCACGGTTCACATTCTGTGTCGGGCACATTTTTCGTGTTTTAGCAAAAACCTGGTTAGGCCTCTAGCTAGGTGCAAAAGGGCCGTTTTTGCAGCAGGTCCGAATCTGCCAGCCTTACGTTTCGATATTAGAATAATTGTATAAAATCGTAAGAAAATCGTTAGAACGCGTATAATATGTACCTGGAAAGCTAAGACCCAGACCCTTCTGTTTGTGGGATTTGATTTCTGGATTAGTGGGTCTAGAGGGCGCTAAACAGGTCCCGAACAGACCTGCAGTTTAGACCGAAAAGCTGAAATGTTACTCTTTTAGTCTTATGGTTATTTTTGAGGGTTGGGGCTTCACTTTGACTCTTGGTAACACTTCTTTAGGTGAAAAGAAGTGAGTTGGAGTTGACGAGCTCGTGTTGCTGTTTGTGGTCATCCACTTTGCTTTTGAGGTGAGTTCTCTCACTGCGTAGAATAGGGATTATATGTACATAGCGGTAGTTTATGTGTAATAGCTGAATTGCTGCGTGTATTAGCTGAATTGTTGTGAGTAGTACTAGGTTGAATTAATATCTAGTATAATGCCATGAGTGTTGTATACATCTCGGTGGGACCGAGGGCTCGGTGGGACCGAGGGCTCGGTGGGACCGAGGGCTCGGTGGGACCGAGGAATTGTATACAAGTGTTTTGTGAACTCGGGGAGACCGAGGGCTCGGTGGGACCGATGATTTGTATACAAGTGTTTTGTGAACTCGGGGAGACCAAGTACTCGGTGGGACCGAGGAATTGTATATAAGTGTGGTACGAACGCGGGAAGACCGAGGGATGCCTACTCGAGCGTTGTGTGAATTCGGGGAGCCGAAGGAGACATGTGAGGGTGTTCTTGCATGTGTTTGTACCATTTAACTGCTTGTGTTGGTTGTCTATGTGCGGATAGGAGTGGTGTGTATATAATTGCTATCCGCGTATGTGTTTGAATTCACTAAGCTTCGTGCTTACCCCTTCCATATAAATTATGATTTCAGGTGCGAGTGGCAGTAAGGCGTGACGGTACACACTGGCGCGTTGAGACTCTCGGCATTTTCACTTGGAGACATTATGTTTTATTATTTACATTTTCCGCTGTGTTAACTAATTGAATGTTTATATTAACGAGGTTTTGTTAAACGTTTGAATTACCTATGGTTTTATTTAATAAAATGGTATTTTAAAAAGTTCAAATTTATTGTAATTTTTGGGACGTTACACATATATTTGTGTTTTCTTATGTAAAACGAAAAAGTTTCATCAAGTTTCATAGGAATGAAAAAAAATATGAAACTACATAAAAAACACAAATATATAAAACAATTTCATCAAGAAATAAATGATATGAAACAATTTCATCAAAATAAACAATTTCATGAAAAGATTTCATTAAAAAACCTATGAAATCCAAAGTTTACACGAATTTTTTTTTACAAAATAGTGAGCCTATATATATAGGGGCCTAATCAAATGAGAACTATGTAATTTATGGTAATCGTGAGATCCAATATTAACCACTCATTTAATTTAATTAACTTTATTTTTTAATTAAATATAAAAGGGCAATTTAGTAATTTGTTGTTTTAGACAACTCATTATCCATTATAATACGAAACCAATTATGACAAATTCTTTATAAGATTCTCTTAATAATCCCTCAACAATATTAACAAAAATATATAAATTTTCAATTTATTCCAAAATTCAAACTCTCTCTCTCTCTCTCTCATTGTTGCCGCCCTCAAACTCTGAAGAACATCACTGTATACAAGACTCCGACTCCTACAAGCTTTTTTCCTTCTATATCGAATTCCCGATCGACCATCACCATTGCCGTCAAACTTCGACAAACACTCGCGTATAAAAAACTTAAGCCTTCACATGGTTTTCTCCTCTCTCGATCTCACTACCAATCAACCATCACATGGTTTTCGGTTTTATTTGGTACCCTTCCTTTCTCCCTCAATTGATATGCCAAAATGATTCCAGATCTCGATGGTTCCGATAAACATCTCCGGCCAACGTTTTTTGGGTTGTGGGTTTGATTTTGATTTTAGGTTTTTGGTATCACAGTGGGTGTGAGTGGGTATCACAGTGCATCTTGTATATGTTTATTCGATTTTTTGGGGTTGATCTGGGTTATCACAATAAGTATCACAATGTATCACAATAAGTTTCTTTCTTAAAGTTTATAATTATTTCGTTGTTTACAAAGTGTATCACAATGTATCTTCGTTGTTTACAAAGTGTATCACAATGTATCTTCGTTGTTTACAAAGTGTATCACAATGTATCTTCGTTGTTTTACGAGGGTATCACAACATTTCTTATTTATTTTGGTTATTTTCGATGTTTACAAAAAGGTATCACAGGGCGATTCACGTATTTTCAATGTTTACAAAGTGTATCACAGTGTGCATCATGTATTCGCCGGAATAATGTCCGTCGGAATAATGTTCGCCGGAGAGGGGAAAGAGGAGAGAGGAGAGAAGATATTTCTGAAATACCTAAAATACCCTTTAATTAAAATTTTAATCAAAATTACCAAAATTAATGATTTCCTAATTTATCCTCTTATTTGTGGTCAAGATTGGATCTCACGGTTACCACAGATAACTCAGTTCTCTCTTGAATGGCCCCCTATATATATATATATATATATATATATATATATATATATATATATATATATATATATATATGTTGAAGAGTGATTCAAAGATAGAGCTGGAATAATGCATCAGTTACGTTTTTAAATTTATTAGTTTTGAATAAGCCTGTAGGTTTAGCTAACATACAAGGGCTGTTATGTTTTGTGTTTTGAATGTTTTTCAGTTACTATTTCTGGTTGTATGCCTATATATATAGGCTGTCTATTTGGTGTTTCTATGCAGTGAGAATCATACCATTTTCCCCTTCATTGATTTCCTTCTTTCACTTTCCTCTTCTATTTGAGTGTTTTTTCATATTGCTCCAACAAAATTGGTATCAGAGCACGGGTTGGGTACTTGAGAGATCTTGTTTTTTGGGTCTCCTTTTTTCTGTTTGTGACAAAGGCGCCATTAAGAGCAAAAATGGCAGCAAATGGGTCCACCACTTCACAACCACTCATTCCAATTTTCAATGGGGAAAAGTATGAGTTTTGGAGTATTAAAATGAAGACTCTTTTTATGTCTCAAGATCTGTGGGAGCTGTAGGAGCTGGTGGAATCATGCTTTGAAGTTCCAACTCAACCAAATGAAGAGGCAACTCTAAAACTGAAAGAGACAAAAAAGGACGCCAAAGCATTGTTCCTCATTCAGCAGGCACTCCATGAATAGGGGTGTAAATGATGCGAGTCGAGCTCGAGTATCATTATACTCGATTCGAACTCAAAAGCAAATACTCGAGCTCGAACTCGACTCGAAAACTCGCGAGTAGTGAAAATCCAAACTCGAACTCGACTCGAAAGTCAATTCCCGAGCTCAAACTCGAACTCGTTTCAAGCTCGAACTAAGCTCGAATCAAGCTCGAACTCGAACTCGAATCAAGCTCAAATTAGTAAAATGATAACAAACGTAAACAAAAATCTTAAAAGAACTAAAGATGAACCACTCATTAGGGTACACCATATAGAAAAAACCATGTGGTTCAAGCCCTTAGGCACAAGCCTTTAGGTTCAAGCCACTAAGCAAGTTAAATGGTAAAAAATGGGAGGATAAAGACCTATATATACTTAGATCTCAATGGGTTTGGAGGTGAATCCCACCAATGTGGGATGAAATTTCTCACCAAAGTCATTACTAATTTTTCTTTCTCTACTTCCCCATCTTTTGTAATATAAATAATTATAATAATTGTTTTTTTATTTTTAGATGATTATAATATACTAAAATAATAATTTATTTACATTATATTTTATAAATTATAATATAAAGTTAATTATATATAAAATATATTCGAGTATCTCACGAGCTTATCGAGTCGAGTATCAGATGGCTCGATTCGACTCGTTAGTATATTGAGTCGAGCTCGAGTTCGAGTCGAGCCTATTCGAGTCGAGTGTTGACCGAGTTTTGACCGAGTCTTGACCGAGTCGATATCGAGTAGCTCGCGAGTTGTCTCGTCTCATTTACACCCCTATCCATGAATCAATTTTCTCCAGAATTGCAGCATCAACCACTTCAGCAGATGCTTGGCAAACTCTGAAAACAGAGTTCAAAGGCTCATCAAAAGTAGTAACAGTAAGATTGCAATCTTGTCGTCGTGAATTTGAAACTTTGGCTATGAAAAGTAATGAATCTGTTCAAATGTATTTATCAAGAGTCTCTTCTCTTGTTAATCAAATGAAGTCTTATGGAGAAAATATGTCTGAAGAGATTGTTGTCGCAAAGGTTTTGAGAAGTTTGACTCAAAGGTTTGAGCATATTGTTGTTGCGATCGAGGAATCTCATGATTTATCTGAGTATTCCTTTGATGAATTAATGAGTTCTTTACAAGCACATGAAGACCGCTTGCTCAAGTCTAATGAAAAAAAATGAAGAAAATGCTTTTCAAGTCAAGGTGGAGAACTCTACTGGTCACGGACGAGGCAGAGGAGGATTCCGTGGCAGAGGTCGGGGAAGAGGCCAGTCGAGAAGTTGAGGTAGAAGAGAATCAAATGATGGAAGGAGTGACAAGTTTTTTTGCAATTATTGCAAAAAATCAGGCCACAAAGAGGCTTATTGCTGGCAAAAGAAGAAGGATGATAACCAAGCTCATTTTGCAGAGAAAAATCATGAAGAAACTCACTTATTTATGGCATTTTTTGATGAAAAAAGTAAGACTGGAGATGTTTGGTTTCTGGATAGCGGTTGCTCAAATCATATGTCCGGAACAATTTTATTCAAGGAGCTTGACGAGTCGAAGAAATCAGAGGTCACACTCGGTGACAACAAGAAGATTCAGGTCGAAGGAAAAGGCACGGTAAGCATCAAAACCAATCAAGGTAATACCAGAATTTTGCAAGATGTGATGCTTGTTCCTAGTCTCACCCATAATCTGCTTAGTATTGCAAATGTTCCAATGGCCACCAATAGAATGTTTCCACTGGAAGTTTCAATGGTTGAAAGGTGCAATATTGCTACTAATCATAGTGATCTGACCAAATTGTGGCATTTACATTATGGTCATTTAAACATTAATGGTTTGAAATTGTTGAGGCAAAAAGAAATGGTGTTTGGTCAAACAAAGGTTGAGAACCTCGTTTTTTGCGAAGGATGTGTTTATGGAAAACAAAGTAAAAAACCATATCCTGTAGGAAAGGCCTGGAGAGCCTCTAAAAGTCTCGAGATAGTGCATGCTGATTTGTGTGGGCCTATGAAGGTTGAATCACTAGGTGGTAGCAAATATTTTTTGTTGTTTACGGATGACTACAGTCGCATGAGTTAGGTGTATTTCTTGGAAAATAAGTTCGAGGTTTTTGATATGTTCAAGAAGTTTAAAGTCTTTGTTGAAAGAAAAAGTGGGTTGTTAATCAAAACACTTCGAACTGACAGAGGAGGTGAATTTGTCTCAATGGCTTTTAATGGTTTTTGTGAAGAACATGGAATTTGCAGGGAACTTACAGCACCCTACACACCCGAGCAAAATGGTGTAGCGGAAAGAAAAAATCGTATCGTGGTGGAAATGGCTAGAAGTATGTTGCAAGGAAGAAATCTTCCTACTAATTTTTGGGCAGAAGCTGTTGCAACTGTTGTATATCTCCTCAACTTATCACCTACAAAAGTTGTTCAAAATCGAACACCATACGAAGCCTGGACAGATAGAAGGCCAACGGTAAGTCACTTAAAGATTTTTGGGAGTATAGCTTATGCTTTGGTTAAAACATATTCGACCAAGTTTAATGAAAATCTGAGAAGAATATATTTGTTGGATATTGTTCTCACTCCAAAGCATATAAGTTATATAATCCTATTAGTGGCAAAATCACAACGAGCAGAGATGTTGTATTTAATGAGGATGCAAGTTAGAGCGGGGATGAAGAACATAATCAACAGGAGTCTTTATTACCAATTGATGTCACTTCTGATGAAAAAGAAGAGCATGTGACTACTAGCACATCTACACCGAGCAAAACCTCTTCAGTATCAAGTTCTGAAGACTCTCATGTTGATGAATCTCCAGAAGAATCTCCTGTTGAGGAACCTCCACTAAGAAGATCAACAAGGGAAAAGAGGCCTAATCCTAAATATGTTGACTCTTGCACATTTGCTTTGTTTGTTTCAGATCCTACTTGTTTTGAAGAAGCTAAAACAAGTGATAAATGGTGCAAAGCTATGGAAGAGGAGATGTCGGCTATTCAAAGAAATCAGACATGGGATTTAGTAAGTCTACCAGAAGGAAAGAAGGCGATTGGGCTCAAATGGGTGTTCAAAACAAAGTATCGCGCAGATGGGAGCATCCAAAAACATAAGGCTCGACTTGTAGTAAAAGGCTATGCCCAAGAACAAGGCATTGACTTCGGCGAAACGTTTTCTCCTGTTGCTCGTTTTGAAACTGTAAGAACCTTTCTGGCCTTGGATGCTCAACTAAATTGGTGTGTGCACCAGTTTGATGTTAAGTCTGCCTTTTTAAATGGCGACTTGGAGGACGAAGTTTATGTTTTGCAGCCTGAAGGATTTGCAGTGAAAGGCAAGGAAGACAAGGTTTATAAGTTAAAAAAGGCTCTCTATGGTTTGAAACAAGCGTCACGAGCTTGGTACTTTAAAATAGACTCTTATTTTTTGGAGAACGTCTTTGAACGAAGTCAAAACGAACCCACTCTCTATTTAAAGAAACAAGGTGATGGGTTTTTGGTCGTATGTCTTTATGTAGACGATATGATATTCATGGGTTCAAAGGAGTCAATTGTTGCTGACTTTAAAGCTTGCATGATGAACAAATTCGAAATGTCAGATTTGGGTTCATTGCATTATTTTCTTGGTCTCGAAGTAAAACAAGAAGCTGGTGGAATTTTCATTTCACAAAGAAAATATGCAATGGATCTTTTGAGTAAGTTTCACATGGCGGGGTGTAAAGCTGTTCCCACACCCATGAACATGAACGAGAAGCTATGCCAGAATGATGGTGTCGAGATGGCTAATGCAACGTATTTTAGAAGTCTCGTTGGTGGTCTAAATTATTTATCTCATACTAGACCAGACATAGCTTTTTCAGTTGGAGTTGTGTCCAGATTCATGCACAATCCAAGCAAGTTTCACCTTGGAGCTGCAAAGAGGATATTAAAATATGTTGCTAGAACAGTTGATTATGGAATTTGGTACTCAAAAGTGCCGAAATTCATTTTAACAGGCTTCACAGATAGTGATTGCCTGATTGGGCGCAGGAAGTGTTGATGACAGAAAAAACAGGTTACTTATTTAATTTTTGGGTCTGAAGCTGTTTCATGGAGTTCAAAGAAGCAGGAAGTGGTGGCTTTATCGACGTCGGAGGCAGAATATATTGCAGCAACTTCGTCAGCATGTCAAGCAGTTTGGCTAAGGAGACTTCTAGCAGATTTTAACCAAAAACAAGCTGGTGAGACAGAGATTTTTTGCGACAATAAATCTGCCATTTCAATCACGAAAAACCCGACGTTTCATGGGAGGACCACGCATATAGACATTCGTTATCACTACATTTGAAGTCGTGTTGCTGCTAAAGAGATTGTTATGAAGACCATTGGAACAAATCAACAAGTAGCCGATATCTTTACGAAGCCGCTTCCACAAGTTAAGCACGAGTTTTTCAGATCAAAGTTGGGTGTATGCTACTTTGAATCAAGGGGGGATGTTGAAGAGTGATTCAAAGATAGAGCTGGAATAATGCATCAGTTACGTTTTTAAATTTATTAGTTTTGAATAAGCCTGTAGGTTTAGCTAACATACAGGGGCTGTTATGTTTTGTGTTTTGAATGTTTTTCAGTTACTATTTCTAGTTGTATGCCTATATATAGGCTGTCTATTTGGTGTTTCTATGCAGTGAGAATCATACCATTTTCCCCTTCATTGATTTCCTTCTTTCACTTTCCTCTTCTATTTGAGTGTTTTTTCATATTGCTCCAACAATATATATATATATATATATATATATGTGTGTGTGTAATTTTTGGGCCCCTTCCATATTGGAGGCCCTGTGCCATGTAACCCAACTGAACAGCCCTTCGCACGGGCCTGCTTAAATGTCAAAGTGGCCATGATACCGCTTGTAAGATCTATTTTAATTTTATAACTGATAACAATAATTAAATATTTTGGTTACATTTTAGAAAGCTTCTCCAAATCATAAAAGCCAAGCCGAATCCAATGACATATTAAATCGAATCTAAATTATTAAACACGCCATAGGGTGTTAGAATCGTACCTTTATAATCGGGAGTTGGTATCGTCTGAGCATGCATAAACAAAAGTAGTTTTGTCTACAGATGATCCACACACAAACACGCTGATAACTCCCACCGAGTGTTAGCCTAAAAACTCTAGATCTATATGTGTATTATAGAAAAGAAAAATGCAATTTAGTAATTATCTGTAACATATTTTATGTATATATATAGTTAGAGATATAGAGAGAAAGAGAGAGAGGGGGGGTTTAAATGAGAAGACCCCTGTTGAAAAAAAAAGTAAATAATGAAGAATAATAATTTCGTATTTATCTATAATATTAGTGAATTCATTATCCTAAAATCACATACATATAATATATTCACCGATCACAATGTATCACAACATTATTACATCACCATTAAATCAAAATCACATAATGAACCAATAGAATGATGATTGTGAACGTTATCCTAACTGGTTTTCTATTATCATAGCATTATCATATTATAAAAAGTCCTTAATTTATTAAAGAATTATCACATCATTATCATAGCAAAAATCAAATTTTCATCACAACAATGTCGCATCGACATAAAAATGGTTAATGATTAAAATGGTTAGAACGTATTATGAGTGTTTGAAAAAATGGAGAAAAGAAGAGGCTGAAAGCTAACCACTTTGTCCCCCTATGTCTAAGAAAGGGGACGCTTTATGGTGTCATGAGTATATGAGACATATAATAGCCGACAAACAAAGGCCATGATGGGTAGTTAGATGATCATATCCATCTCTACTAAATCAAAAAAATCCAACTAACACTTGAGTTTACCAAGTATCACCCGTACCCGCATGTTTTCCTCATATTATTGTTCTTCCTAAGATTATGACAACCTCGGTTTAGTTCATGAAAACATTCTCTTCCAAATATAAGTCTCAAAAGATATTTTATAGGAGTAACAAACCTTAATGATGTGTGTTATGATGGAAATCTTCACTCGACGACGACAACAACACGAAGACGCCAACCACACCACCAAGTGACAGCGATAGCTACGGAGGCAACGTGGACGACTGGTTACCAGGGATGGCGACATCAAAGCGAGTTTGAAAGAGTTGAAGAAGACTCGTCAAGCCAATGTACATCGTATGACTCGGGATTGTGATCATCGCGTCCCAGATAAAGAGAAAATCTCAAAAACCTCAAAAAAGGGAAACTGAGGAACACCCTGATAGCCCTTCATCCGGACGATATGCACTTATGCATACAAGTAATTTGTAACATGCACACGTGCACATGCACAAATGCATAATGCACATGTGCATAAAAAAACAACTTAATTACTTGTGTGCACGAGTACACACCGTCCAATAAGACTATCAGGGTGTTCCTTAGTTTCCATTTTTCCGAGGTTTTCCCCGGAACCTCCCTATATATCAGGATCTAACACTTTGATATTTTTTATTCAAAACAATTGTAACTTACTCTTTGTTATTTCACTGTAGTCGGCGACGACGACACCAATTTCATTCTTTATTAACGGATCTGTGACTCTGGTTTTTACCCATTTATAGGATTTTATGTGTCAACAAATCGATGAGTGGTATTTATTTATTGATTGTATTGTTTATTTCAAACCCATCAACAACTTAATTATCTAGTCGTTGGAACTCAAATCAAAGATCATATGACTTAATGAGATATGGCCAAAGCAATGAGCAAGAAGGCAAGTTCTAGAATCTTGGTTTCTTTCGGATTTCAAAATGAACACTGCAACAAATTTGAGTTTATAGAACGCCTAAAATAAATAAGCATCCTAATAGAGTGTTTTATAGGACATTAGTTTATAGGACCAAACAAAAAAGCTTCATATCTAAAAGTGTTATAATAGGACGCTTTTAAGCGTCGTCACAAGGTTTTAGAACATTTTCAAAATAAAATGTCGTATTAGCTAATTTTATAGGACACTTTTGAAAAGTGTCCTATAAACCCATCTTTTTAGAGGACACTTGTGTTTATAGGACAATTTTTCAAATAGTGTCCTATAAAATAGTTATTAGGACGTTTTATTTGAAAATTGTTGTAAAAAAACTTGTTACGACTCCCGAATACGTTCTATAAACTTTTTGTAACACTTTCAGATAGGACGTTTTTTTGTTTGGTCCTATAAAACACCCTATTAGGACGCTTATTTATTTTAGGCGTCCTATAAACTTAATTTTGTTGTAGTGACATATCCATATCAATTTTGAGTCCAACAATCAACTAGATTTTCCCTAAAATATGCATCATTCTTTTTCGAAAAAAAAAACGAAGGGAATATTGCATATATCTTTTTTAGTTTTAACCCACAAAGTCATAACCATTAGGTTCATCTGGGTTTGTTTAAACGAGAACACCATCATTGTACGAAAATACGAGAATACCCATATCTGGTGTGGTGTGCAGGCAACTTGGCCCGCGACGCCAAAGGGTCGCACGCCTCTCATGTGATATCTTTGTTCTCCCATTTTCTTAAAATGGTGGTGTTCTCGTTTAAACTCACACCAAAAAGTCATTTTGCATTTGGCACGTGTATGTAAGAGAGTTTATCTGCACGTGTGCCCTTTTTTGACACAAGTGGACCATTAGGGGCGACGTAAAATGTCAAAATGATTATCAACATGAACAAGTGGGAGAGCAGGTAGAGAGAAACAAAGAGAAGAGATAAACATACCAATCTAATCTTCGCCCTCCATTCCTTAAAGAGAGATGCTTACTTTCCCATTTGGAGGTGACACCAAATATCAAATCTTGTATCCTAGTTTTCTGTTCGCTTCATAAAAAGAAAGATCGCATAATTAATAAACAATAAGGCCAGCAGGGTCCCATTTCAGTTCAAGTAAATAGTAAATAATAATACTGAGGGCCTCTTTGTTAGCAACTTAATGAGTTTAATGAGACACATAGTTTATTCAGTCAGCTATACATGACTGTTTGGTAGTGGCTTAATGATATAGAAAGTGATTTATTTATTAAGCTTTTAAGAGGGAGCTTTATGCAGAAAGCCAAGTTTTGTCCAAACCAGTATCTCCCAATTAAAAAACATGACCCTTCCATCTATGAAAACATCCTCCCAAACAAAAACCTTTCCAATCTATACAGACAGATTAATCTACACAGACAACTTTATTCATACAGGTCTTAATGGAAAACCAACCAAACAGCACCTGAATGTTGGTTGGGTTAAATGTATAACCATAAAGACGATCCTATCTAGCACATGGCATTGATCTGCAAACATGAAACATCAGCTTATTGGCCCACAGATTACTGACCATGGGACCAAATAAGTTGACCTTTACACAAGTATCCAGCCAAACCTTTGTTATTTTCTTTATGTTTCTCTTCACCTGCCATGAATTTGACCATCAACCCATCCTCAAAGACTTATCAACCAGCACAAGTACCATATATAAGAAGCCCATTTTTCTTCTTTCTTCTTGTCAGAGAATTGAGTAATCATCGAACTCACTGCGAACTGAAACAATGAAGGTAAGTTCTAATTCCATTGAAGTTGATCAGTAATACAATGTAACCCTTTGCTGATTACTCATGCTTGCATGTCTTCATGGCAGTTGCTAGACTGGATGCATCGCAAGTTTCGCAATGGCGAGCCACTAAAAGAATTTGCTACAGGTGTGCGTTAATTTGATGAACATGTTTGTTATATATTTCTTGATTCATGGAGATAGTTTTGTTAGAATTAATCCTACATCGGCTAGACTTGGATCATTTATCCTCAATATATACCTCTCTACTCTCCTCGATGGCTATTTCGGCGAGTGTGTCATCTAATGGGGTTCCACATATTCTCACGTGGTATCAGAGGCTCAGAGCCAAGGTCTACCACTCTAGCTAGGGACTTGACACTTTTTGGCACTCGTAACTCGTTAGCCCCCTCGTGTGTCCGTTTAGCCTCCTTTGGAGAGGGCGTGCCGGAGTCCCATAGCGACTAGACTTGGATCATTTTTCCTCAATATATGTTGGGACCTCTCTACTCCTCTCCAGGGACGGACCTACAAGTGTGCCCACAGTGGCACGTGCCACCGTATTATTTCTTCGTCGTAAGGTAAAGAAAATTAGGTTTATGAAAGGTGCAACCGTATTATTTTAGAAGTGCAACCGTACCTCATAATCAACCAAAAACCCTTGAAATCAACCAAATAAACCGAAAAAACTCCTGAAATCAACCAAAAATACGAAGCAAAAAACTTTAAAAATCCCTCGAAACACCGGAATTTGGCTAAAAACACATTGGGCAATAATATTGAATGTTGGTAAAAAGATGAACACACGTCGATGAAAACCGTATGAAAAAATATGGTGCCACCGTATGAAAAAGTTTCTAGATCCGTCTCTGCTCCTCTCAATGGCTCTTTTGGGGAGTATGTAATCTAATGAGGTTAGTTTTTATGTTTTATATGGTTGATGAGCAGGGAACCCTTGCACATGTCTTATGGGGCAGCCATCACTTGATGACTTTGAGTACTATCCTAAATCAAACTATTATGCCAAACCATCGAGCAAAGCACGAGAAATCAATCACCGAAAATCATTTGCATGCCTAGAGGCAGTAAGAGGTGATGATGAAAGCATCGAAGACGCATCATCTGCTGAAGCTCTTTCTGAACTCTTTCATGGATTTTTAGCAATTGGAACTCTTGGAACAGATCCAGTTACTAGTGATCCAGCAACACCAACGTTTTCTACCTCAGTCGAATATATTATGGAAAAAGAAACTGATGCAACAGAAAATGAACTGCAGTTCATTAATGATGAGTTGGAGAAGGTGTTGGGTGCTGAATCAAAAGAAGATGACTCGTCTGGGAGAAACAGCCATGTTAGCATCGGAAGAAGCAGCCATGGCAGCACGATTACACTTAGTGGCAAGCCTTTAGAAGCTGCAGATAATGAAAACGGAGCAGTTGCTTGTCCGCTCCAGGGCTATCTGTTTGGTTCAGCAGTTGAACTTACAGAAACAACCACAGGAAAGAAAGAACATAGAACATCACTAGGGGAGTTGTTTCAAAAAACTAGATTGGCAGAGGAAAATAGTGGACCAAAATGCAACAGGGTAGAAAAGCAGAAAGAAAAAGAAACTGATAAATCTGCTGTCCACTTGATGAAAAAGATACTGAAAGGAAGAAAAGCTTCTGGAGGAACCATTGATAATGCTTCAGCTGACAAGAAACACAAGGTATATATGTATTTAAGCTTTCTGTAACTCATAGCATATTGAATAGAAAAAACTGAATGGATCATAAGATGCAGATTTTAACTTTGACATGAAACTGTTTAGTATTTAGTCAAGTTCCCTAATTATTAACGTAAGACTTGCAGATCCTACATATGTTTCACAGGAAAGTTCATCCTGAAAGGACACCAAAATCGCAAAGTCAGTCTAAGTATGCGACAAATGGCACCTATGTCAACGAGGATGGATATAAGAAAGTTAACCAAACACTGTCCGGGGAAGATATCACTATATTTCCTGAGAGGGACATTTCTAAAAAGAGTGCAAACAACACAAGAAGCAAGATGCCTCAGGCTACATGTGGTGCCAGTGATTCTAATGGGAACAGAGAATGCTGGATCAAGTCGGATGCAGAGTGTAAGTATACAAAACACTATCTGCTATTATCTAAATAAGATAAGTACTTTATTGGATTGCAGAATTGGTTAACTTTAAATAAATCTATGTGATCTCGCTGCTCTGTATTTGTCGTTGGGTACAAGTTTATAGCAAAAGACGAACTTCTACTATAGTAATTGGTAAAAATATGAAACAATAAAGAGAAATTAAGATATAATTACACCAGGCAGAGGTTACGACATTTGGATCCTGCACTTTTGCAGATGGAACACCAAATGGGGAGTGAGATTGTTCAATAACAAGGCCATAAATTAGTTCTCTCTATAAAAATCTGTCACATAGTCTATGTAAATAGACTCAACCCTTTTCTTTTCCTTCTCCTACTCCAATTTTGTTCTTGTGGTGGGGATTGAGCATGGTTCAATTGTGACCTTACTCAAACTTGCATAAACAACTAATCCCCCCCCCCCCCCCCCCCAAGGCACCCAAAACCTTTTTCTCATAGAAATCAAAGCATCCAATGCAAGTATTGATTCTGCATTCTTCAGCATTCATGAGTATAGCAGAACATTGTGCCTTTTATTAGCATGCAATTTGCTCCAGAATATGGTCTAAATTGATGGAACTACAAAATATGTGCAAGGTGAATGAGACTGTAAGGTTAGGGTCTCTTAAGATATTATGCTTAACTCATTATTCATGTTTTTTGTCAGACCTGGTGTTGGAACTGTAGAAGACAAACAAAGCAGTAAGGGTTGTTGCACCTTGGTTGAATTCTGCCTCAGAAAACACATATATCTGTATGAACTCTTTTATTGGTAAGTATGATAAAGATGTCCCGAGTCTTGTGTGATAGTAAGTTTGTGATGATTACACAATAAAAAATGGCCCCTTCTTTGTATTCGAGCATGAGCTATGTATAAAGCATTAAAACGAAAAGGGTATGCCTTCAGAAATTCTTGAAGTAATAATTAATATGTACTTTGGTAATGTTTGATTCAGATGTAATGAAGTCTGTATAAAAGAATTAAAGCAGCTCGAAGCAACTGACTGAGAAGCAAATGCACATTTAAAGATACTTAATCTGCCAAATACTACCTGTTTCAAATACTGTTATGCGCCCTGTATTTATAGAGACTATTAACGAAGATTCAACAATTTGTCACAGTTTCATATATTCAAGTGCTTCTCAGGTTCTTCACGTGACTTGAAATTTGTAAACATGTGCTGGACTTGTAACATTGAGGATAAAATCATAAAGGAGAGATACCAAGGTCCAAGGGTATATATCTATAGACAGATAGGGTTGGGTTCCGGTGAGAAGCGTCAAGTTTGGTGAGAAGCGTGAGGAGTGGTTATCAACCGTTGGATGAGAAATGGACGAACATTAGGATGAGATGCACCGGATCAAATCCCTTTTTCGACGCAATTCATGGGAGGGTATTTGATTAAAAGTGATCAACGACGGATTAAAAGTACTTCTCACAAAAAATGGCACTTCTCACATGATCCCATGCCTAGACAGATAATGAGGAAATTAAGAATGTTGAACAAAGACGGTGTTTATCCTGATCAAATCTGCATAACTTCTTACATATGATTACATGTTTGGTAGTTAAAGGAGATTGTTGAAGCTACAGACCAAATTATTCCTGCTAGAGGTTAGAGGTAGATTATATAAGTAGAACCAAGTGGAAATAAACATGAAACACAGTATTAGTAATGAAGGTGAGGGAGATGATGCTCTTTGAATGAACACAGTGCACTAAATCCTTGCAAAATTCATGGGGAAGGGGGTATGAATGTATGAGATAAATATATATATATATATATAAAGTCGAGTTCAAACGAGAACGGTACCTATTTAAAAGATTAATAAAAACACGGTTGAATCATATGTGATTTTACACTAACTTCACGTACAAAATCACATGTGATTTCACACGACTTTGCCCCCCGTGAGCTGAAGACGTGGCCAAAGTCACCCGCACACCTTTTTTTGACTGTTAATGTAAAATCACATGTGATTTTGCACCTGATTTGGCCGTTTTTGTATCCTCTTAAATAGTCGGCGTTCTCGTTTGATATATATATATATATAGAGAGAGAGAGAGAGAGAGGGGGGGGGTAGGGATTAGAAGCCATGACCTTCAATGGTGTTACCACCAAAGATGAGTACAAATACCAGCAACATAAAATCATAAATGCTTATGGCATATAATAATATAAGAACGATAATAACATTTGCAATACCGCCCTTGCGTAAACTTTTACAAAGGAAAACAACCAATACAATTCAGCTACATTGCCCTTGCCTAACTCGTTACGAAGAGAACCAACAATCAAATTCGGCTACAATTCATAGAAGATGCATATTCCCTCTGATCCAAAGTTCATGTGACTAGACACATTGGGTAGTAAAAATGTCAAACAGAAAAAGTGATAACTTTGCATTGAAACTTTGCTAAGCATTTATTTTTGGGCAGATTGATTATGTTGCTACAACAAGGAATATCAGTTGAACTTTAATATGCCACCTAATTATCAGAGGGTACATGTTCATGTCAATATGGGTTTCTGGGTTTGCAAAGTGAACTCGTCCGCCATGAACTTTGAAATCCAGAGGAAGTGCCTAAAGATGTAATATGATTATAAAAGGTCATGGTTCATGCCATATGTACCATAATTAACTATATCAAATACACGGTAGTACAGATTGTTGATGGATCGGTCAGATATAAATTCAAACTGTACACAAGGGCTTCCGAATGTAGTGAAAATCCAACGTAAAATTCAAATACAAGATTGAGGTAAATGTGTCGATATATCAATACATGTATATACGCATACATTAATTATATTTGTACATCGATATTCCATGGATATATAAATGCATATAGAAATACATACATTGATCTAATTATCGATACTAGAACAAGAGTGAGAGATGAACTCGCCTTGAATTCATGGTTATATCATCAAATTGAGACATCGATCATCGAAGAATCGGAAAAGAATTTCATGTATTGATCGATTATGATATATCAGTACATGCATATATATACACATACATAAACTATATATGTACATGGATATAGAAATACATACATTGATCTAAAATCGATACTAGAACAAGAGTGAGACATGAACTTGCCTTGAATTAAGGGTTATATCATCAAACTGATACATCGATCGTCGAAGGATCTGGAAAGAATTTCAACTACTAATCGATTATCCATATTCCGAGAAAGCAAATTCTGATTTATATTCATATCGAATAATCGAATCATGGCGCTTGGATTTTTTTCCCTTTATCTTTAAGAAGATTTGAAGCAGAGATAGGCCGGGTTGGGGATGCGGGAATTGCAATCCTCGTCGCGTCCCTATCCAAACAAAAAAACATGATTGGACAGGATTCGACAATTTTTTGAGTTGTTTGATATATTATGGACACAATCAAGAATAACATGGACGTTTATTAGGGTTGTTTGATATATTTGTTAGGGTTTAGAGGAACAGATATATTACATCTATGGACGTTTACCACCGTTGATTTTGCCAGTATTTGAAAGAAGAAGCATGGACACAATCAAGAATAACATTGGAACTAATGGCCGTACCTAAGAAAGGTGTTTATTTCGAATTTGATATCATTTATTTTTTACTGTTAGATCTAATCACCGGTAAGTTTGATGCCGAGAAGATTTGGCTTATTGATATTGATATTTGTTGTTTTAGGGGTTTGTTGAAATATAGCTTCGAGTAAAAGCTATTGATGTTGAGTGTATCAAGTTTCTTGGATTATTGTGTTCTAATATTCTGAATTTGAAAGGAACTTTGTTCCAATATGCTAAATATCACCAATTTCTCACATTTATCCATGGAGATTCATGTGTTTTTTGAATCTTTCAAATGTGTTTATTAACTTTTTGTATTATTTGTTCCTCTTTCTATTTAACATTCTTTTTTTGTGTAGATAGGGGTGGGGGTATTTGAAAAATTCAGTTACTGTTACTAAATTACAGTGATCTCTTTCATGAACATGAATGTTGTTGGTAAAATACATATATTGTTAGTACAATGTACAATTACAAGACACATTAACTATAATATCATAACCTCCTGCATTAGTTAGCCTTTGGGTCCTTTATTTTTTTAACAATTTTGTATAAATACATTACAAAAATAACCCTATTTTAAAAAATTTACAAAAATAACCACCCACTTCTCCTCAAGCATTGCTTGGGGAGAAGTGGCCTACGACAAGACACCATATTAAATTAATTAAATCAGATATAAATTAAAATAATACTGATTTGACATAAGATTCTTTGACTTGACATAAGATTCTTTGACTTGACTGATTTGACAACACATTTACCATAAATGTATTTTTTGGTTTTTTTATGGTAAATGTGTTGTCAAATCAGTCAAGTCAAAGAATCTTATGTCAAGTCAAAGAATCTTATGTCAAATCAAGGAATCTTGTGTCAAATCAGTATTATTTTAATTTATATCTGATTTAATTAATTTAATATGGTGTCTTGTCGTGGGCCACTTCTCCCCAAGCAATGCTTGAGGAAAAGTGGGTGGTTATTTTTGTAAAATTTTTAAAATAGGGTTATTTTTGTAATGTATTTATACAAAATGGTTAAAAAAATAAAGGACCCGTTAGCCTTTTGTTTTACGAACACATTCAAATAAGGACTAGATGCCTTGGCAAGGTTTCTTTTTAAAAGGATTGGGCCCAAGCAAGTTGGGGCCACAATTATGGACCATATTTGCTCATAGACATGGCCAAATGGGCCCGACCCGGCCCTAGCCCGATGGGGGCCCGAAGCCCCGCCCGACGAAAGGCCGGTCCCGGCCCGGCCCGTTCCAAGCCCGATCCCTAGACATGGACAAATGGGCCCGACCTGGCCCTAGCCCGATGGGGGTCCGAAGCCCAGCCCGACGAAAGCCCGGTCCCAGCCCGACAGGCCTTACCGGGCCCTGTTTTCATGTTTTTCTCGGCCCGACCTGGTTTAGGCCCGGCCCGCCCAATTCAAAAATATAGCCGTTAATATGACTGTTTTTTCGATTTCTAGCCGTTTTTTTTTGTTTTTTTGCCTTCCTAAACACTATAAATAGGTAGTGGGTGTATGAGGTTAGATACCAAGTTACAAAAACGCAAAAAACGCAATTCTGGCTTACAATTCTTGATTTCTCGCTTTCTTGTGTTCATTTCTCGCAACTTCTCGTTCTTTCAATAAATGTAGTTATTTAAATGTATTTTTCTTTATAATTCAATAAATGTAGTTATTTAAATGTATATTTTTCTTTATAATTCAATAAATGTACTTCTTTATAATTCAATAAATGTACTTCTTTATAATTCAATGGAAATTATAATAAAACGTATTTTTAAGTATGTTTGAGTGACCCAAGTAAGTATTTTATAGTGAATACGAATAATATTTATTAAAAATTGTATATATATATATATATATTTTAAAAGCCCGGTTTTGGCCCTGTTTTGGGCCCGGTTCTTAAAGCCCGGTTCTTAAAGCCCGGTCTTTTGAATAGTGTTTAGGCCCGGTCCCAAAAAAAGCCTGGTCCGGGCAAGCCCGGCCCGCCCATATGGCCATCTCTACCGGTCCCAGCCCGACACGCCTTACCGGGCCCTGTTTTCAGTGTTTTTCTCGGCCCGGTCCAAGGCCCTGTTTAGGCCCGGCCCGCCCAATTCAAAAATATAGCCGTTATTTAGCCGTTAATATGACCGTTTTTTCGATTTCTAGCCGTTTTTTTGGTTTTTTTGCCCTCCTAAACACTATAAATAGGTAGTGGGTGTATGAGGTTTGATACCAAGTTACAAAAACGCAAAAAACACAATTCTCGCTTACAATTCTTGATTTCTCGCTTTCTTGTATTCATTTCTCGCAACTTCTCGTTCTTTCAATAAATGTAGTTATTTAAATGTATTTTTCTTTATAATTCAATAAATGTAGTTCTTTAAATGTATTTTTCTTTATAATTCAATAAATGTACTTCTTTATAATTCAATGAAAATTCTAATAAAACGTATTTTTAAGTATGTTTGAGTGACCCAATTAAGTATTTTATAGTGGATACGAATAATATTTATTAAAAATTGTATATATATATATTTTTTTTAAAAAGCCCGATTTTGGCCCGATTTTGGGCCCGGTCCAGGCCCGGTTCTTAAAGTCCGGTCTTTGAAAAGCCTAAACGGGCCGGACCTTCAACCCCCAAGCCCGGCCCAGGCCCCACCAAAGCCTGGTCTTTTGAATAGTGTTTAGGCCCGGTCCCAAAAAAAGCCCGGCCCGGCCATATGGCCATCTCTATTTGCTCATATCAGTTATCACTCAATCTTTTCTGGATACTCTTAATAATGGTGCAGTGCCTACAATAACCTCGTCATGGCAGGTTAGTTTTAAGTAATGTGTTTGTTCTTATGGCATTATCTGATTATTGGTTTGAATTTTTCAGCTTTCTTTGCAGTTCATCTTGTTTCACAACTTTGAAATATGTTGGGTGGAGGGCTCTTTTATGATGAGTCTCTTTAAATTTCTTAAAGTTTTATAGAATGCTGTGGTTGCCATGAATACAAGTGGCAAATAGGTAATTTTCTTGAATAGAAAGTTGTCATATACCAAAGTCTTTTCACTTTCATTTTACTTTGTTATTCAATTCCTCTTCTATTATGTTTTATGCTTTCTGCAGGTGCCCTTACTCAAGACCGGAAGAGGCAAATGAAAAGTCTCTCATCGAGATATGGTTGATGTTGCCACTGTTAGAGTATTAATGTCAATATGTATAGTTCAGGGTCCTTTCTGTAATTAAGTGTATCTTATCTTGTATAACCATCGCAACCTTCAGACTCATAACTATCGCAACCACCAGAATCATAACTATCGCAATCTTCACTTGCGATATCAGCCTTAAATCGCAACCCTTACTTGCGATATCAGCCCCTAATCGCAACCCTTACTTGCGATATCAGATTCTAATTGCAACCCTTACTTGCGATATCAGCCTCAAATCGCAACCATCACTTGCGACAAGCCTAGTTATCGCAACCCTCTGTTGCGATAAACCCTCTGTTGTGACATCAGTTGGTTGCAACAAGAACCTCATTCATCCAAATTCCAAATCAGTTCAAATGGCCCTCAATTCTGGTCACTCCAATCCCATCTCAGTCGTCCTCAATGGGAACAACTACGTCATGTGGCATCTCCAAATGTCCATTCTCCTTAAGTCTCATGGACTCTATACCTATGTCACTGGTATATCTACCACTCATGTTCAAAAGGAAGAAGAAAGTGCAGTTGACTTTGCAAAACGTATGAATGATTGGGATATCGCCAATGCTCGTATCCTCGGCTTCATAAACGCTTCTACCACTACTGAGATCAATTAGCAATTCCTCGGCTATACCACAGCAAAAGGACTATGGGATTTCCTTGCAAACAGGTACACTTCTACAGGTTTATCTCATCAATATCAGTTGTGGACTACCTTCCAGAACAAAAGGCAACTGCCTGATCAGTCTATCAATTCCTACATCTCTGATATGCAAGCTCTTAGATAGAGATCATCTGAACCTGGGTGCACCTCAAGTATTTGATGAAACTGCTTAGAAGTTTACTGCTTACTTCAGCCAATTGCATCTGATTACTATTCTCATGGGTCTCACTGATCGCTTTGAGAATGTTCGAGCCTCACTTCTACATCGACATCCTTTACCTACTCTTGAACAAGCCATCACTGAACTGCTAAGTGAAGAAACTCGTCTTCAACAGCGGTTTCCACTACCATCAGACACTGTGCTCTACACTCCCAGCTCAGGGAAACCAAAAGGCAAATGGGGCAACCATGACCAGTCAAAATCTGCGGGCAAGGGGAACAATAGTGAATGTACCTTTTGTCACTCTACTTCCCATCTTCTCCTCAACTGCCCAACTCGAAAATGTCGTTGGTGTGGGATCACACAGCCACGTCATTATGCGTCTGACTGCCCAAAATGTCCATATCCAAAGAACTCTGGTAATCAAAGACAACATTCTAGGCCTCAACCAATTGCTGGCTCCATCACTCAGGACTCCCCATCGCCAGCACCTACGGCACAGCACAACAACCACTCAACGCCTGACCTCATGGAACTCATGCGCCGAAATCAAGAGCTCATGGAGCAAATCATGAAAGGTTCTATGGGTATGAATTCTCAATGCAATGCCACCACATCAGGTAACCCTTGGTTATTTGACTCAGGATGTTGTAATCACATGACACCTAAGGCTGATGGGTTTGTCTCTAAACAAACTTCCAACCAGTTTTCATCAGTCCGTACTGTCGATAATACTCGTTTACCGGTATCCTTCAGTGGAACTGTATCTACCCCCGATATTCAATTACCTGATGTGATGCATATACCTAACTTATCTCTGAGTCTGATTTCAATCACTCAATTTATGGAAGCTGATCTAATCGTTTTATTTCAACCTTCTGGTTGTGTTGTGCAGGATCCAAAGACCAAGCAGATCCTTGGAGTAGGCCGTAAAGTTGGTCGGATGGTTGAAGTGGTCTATCTCCGCCTTCCCTTACCTTCTTCAAATTTTGCTGCTTCAGTCTCCAGTACTCCTTCTTTTGAACTATGGCATGCGCACTTAGGCCATTTATCCTTAGCTAGAATAAAAGTTTTAGCTAGTTCAGGACTGCTAGGAAACACTTCCTCTAAAAATGTTTCTTGTCTATCTTGTCAACTTGGCAAACATCATGCTTTACCTTTTCAAACTAATGATTTAAAATCTGCTTCTGCTTTTGATCTTATTCATTCTGATGTATGGGGACCAGCACCACACCCATCTATGGGAGGTGCTCGATATTTTGTAATCTTTATCGATGATCACACACGTTTTACATGGATTTATCTCATGAAAAACCGCTCAGAATTACCTAAAATTTATATCACCTTTGCTCGAATGATTCTAACCCAATTTTCAAAGCCTATAAAGGTTCTTCGAGCAGATAATGCTATGGAATACAAAGAATCGTCTCTTCTCTCTTTTCTTCAATCTCAGGGCACTCTTTCTCAGTACTCTTGTCCCGGCACCTCTCCACAAAATGGTCGTGCCCGTTCCGAACGCAAACACCGTCACATCCTTGACACTGTCCGTACTCTATTAATATCAGCCAAGTGTCCAGAACGTTTTTGGGGTGAAGCAGCCTTCATGGTTGTCTACACCATCAACCGACACCCGACTCCTATTCTCAATCAAAAGTCTCCGTATGAAGTACTCTATGGAGTCTCTCCTCCCTATGAACTACTCAAAGTGTGGGGTTGTGGTTGCTTTGTTCAACTACAATCTCATGAACACACCAAACTTGACACTCGTTCTCGTTTGTGCTGCTTCCTTGGCTATGGAATTGAACATAAATGATATCGTTGTTGGGATCCAGTCTCTAAGAGACTTCGTATATCCCGTCATGTCACCTTCTGGGAACATCTTCCCTTCTCTACGGTGTCAAATTTTCAGGACACAATCACTCCTTCTACTTCCTTCTTCACATACACATCTATCTCATTGGACTCACTCCAATTAGATCCCATACTCTCCTCACCATCTGATCCACCCTCTTCCGTATCATCTGAGCCTTCATCTATCCCATCTGAGCCGTCATTTGTTCCATCTATGCCATCTGATCATGATCAATCATCTGCACCAACTCCAAGGACTACTTCTGAGCCATCGGGTAAGACAAGTTCCTACTCACCTTCGTGATTATCATTGTTATGCCACTTTGCTGTCCACCCATGAACCCACTTCCTATAAGGAAGCCGCTTCTAACCCTGTTTGGCAGCAAGCTATGACTGAGGAACTTCAGGCTCTTGACAAAGCAAATACATGGGAGTTTGTTCCTCTCCCATCGGCCAAGTCACCCATTGGTTGCAAATGGGTATTCAAAATTAAAACCAAGTCTGATGGATCTATTGACCGTTACAAAGCACGTCTTGTGGCAAAAGGCTTTAATCAAGAATATGGCATTGACTACGAGGAAACGTTTGCTCCCGTGGCTCGGGTCACCTCGGTTCGTAGTCTTCTAGCCATCGCTGCCACCAAGAAATGGCCACTCTATCAGATGGATGTCAAGAATGCCTTTCTAAATGGCGATCTCGAAGAGGAAGTCTACATGAGACTCCCTCCAGGTGTGACCTCCAGTCAGGGTAATGTATGTCGACTTCGAAAAGCCCTATATGGCCTCAAACAAGCTCCTCGTGCTTGGTTTGAAAAATTCAGCAATACTGTCATCTCTTTGGGGTTCTCTCCGAGTAATTATGATTCTGGCTTGTTTACTCGGACTACTGCTGCAGGGACCATATTACTTCTATTGTATGTTGATGATATGATCATTACCGGCAGTGATTCTACAGGTATCACCCACCTCAAAAAGTCTCTCAGCTCATGTTTTGAGATGAAAGATCTTGGAAAACTACACTACTTTCTTGGACTTGAAGTCCTATCCGACTCTTCCGGCATCTATCTCTGTCAATCCAAGTACATTTCAGATCTGTTGTCCAAAGTTGGAATCACGGACAACAAAGTTGCATCTACACCCATTGAGCAAAATCTGCACCTTGCTCCGAATGCCGGAACCCCGCTGAAAGACCCTACACAGTACCGTCAACTAGTTGGATCTCTGGTCTACCTGACGGTTACTAGACCAGATCTTGCCTATGCAGTTCATATAGTTAGCCAATTCATGGATGCTCCGTGCTCAGACCATTATGCCGCTGTTCTTCGTATACTTCGGTACCTCAAAGGAACAATGTTTCATGGGCTTCATTTCTCATCCACTTCATCCTTACAGCTTCGTGCCTTCTCCGATGCTGACTGGGATGGTGACATAACTGACCGTCGTTCCACCACAGGCTATTGTTTCTTCCTTGGTGACTCTCTTATCTCCTGGCGCAGCAAGAAACAATCGTTGACAGCTCGGTCCAGCACTGAAGAGGAATATAGAGCCTTAGCTGACACTACTCAGGAACTCGTATGGCTACGCTGGCTACTATCTGATATGGGTGCTCATCAATTTTCAGATTGCCCACAATGATGTCTTTCATGAGCGTACAAAGCACATTGAGATTGATTGTCACTTCACTCGGCAACATGTTCTTCGCAAGACGGTTAAACTTTTTTCAATCTCAACCATTGATCAGACTGCAGATATCTTCACCAAAGCTCATCTTCCAGGGCGTTTTCGGGCTCTTGTTTCCAAACTCAATTTGGCTCATTCTTCCCCTACTTGAGTTTAAGGGGGGTGTTAGAGTATTAATGTCAATATGTATAGTTCATGGTCCTTTCTGTAATTATGTGTATCTTACCTTGTATAAATAGTCTCTTAGGGTTTCATTATTAGGTTAGACTCTCTATTGTAGACTCTCTCTCAATATATGCAAGCCGACCGTCTTCAGCCATCTCGAGTCTCTCTATCAATCTATCGATTCTCCAATTCTAACAGCCACGAAAAAATGTATCGGCAAAACTTTTGTTCAGAATGTGTTTACAACGTAAGTGCCTTGATGCTGATTTTTGTTTGTCCCCTGAGTTAGGTTTGTTCGTTTTGCCATTTAAGTTGATAAAGGACATGTGTATTGAAATTTCAGCGATTTCCGACTCACTCAAAAATCTCTAGCGTTCACATTTGGTGAATTTGTCTTGGTGTATTCCCATCGAGATGTAGAGGTGCATGGCTCACATGAAGAGAGATGTTGGAAAGAGCAAGAAAAGTGAGAATGAAGCGTTACTTTTGGACTTACTAAGTGGATAGGCTCTACAGGGCTGTAGCATTACACCATTTTGTATTTTCCCTTTTTTCTATAACATAATTATTTTTTTCTGAAAAGGCTTTCTATAATACAATTGTTTGAGATTTGAACTTTCTGTGTGTCTAGCAGGCTTCAAAATTAAAGTATTTAGGATTGTGTTGATGGAGATGTTTACATTAACCAAGCTGGGAATTCTATGCCTTCATAAAAAATATCAAACCCATCATAATCATTTTTATGAGTATCACCTTCTATTACTTCATATACTTCTATTTCTTATGAGTTGTTTGTTTTTATTTTGGAGCCCATCTTGGAGTTTGGCCAAGAACTTCTCTTCCTATATTACTTCATATACTTTTTATTAGATTTCAATTTTAGATTAATGGACCTTATGTGTTTCTTAATTATTTGTTATGTGTTTTTCTTTACATCTACTAGGTTGATTTTTTGCCTCTAGAAACGATGCAATACATATATTAACCATAAATTCTAACTTTATTTCGTGTTTTGTACCGTATTTTCTGCTCTGTATAACCGGCTCATTTTCAGCAATTATAGGCATATATTTGCTGATGATTTCGGTGTGCATATCACTTTTGTTCAAATGCACAGGGCTTAGATTCAAGTAAGAAAACAACGAGTTAGGTTTATGGATCGTTCAGGATATAAGTCAATGCTTAAATTGTTGTTTTTAAGGTTTGTTCATGTTTCTCTCAAATCGATTTGGGTTTCTTTAATTTGGGTTTCTTTGATTTTCAAACAAAATGTAAACTGCTAATGAGATATCCCTTAGCTACATGTCACGGACTTGTCTCTACAAGATCGCGCGCGGCCTTAGTTCTCGAACTAAGTCAGCCAAACTCCCGAAACAACCAACGATTAAGGCAAGTAAAGAGAACACAAGAGACTATTAGAATGCAAAGGAAACTTGTATTGCTTGAGAGAACTTACAAAAGAGCTTAGAAGAATGTTTTGAGGTGTCTTGTGCCAAATGAGGCCACCACCTATTTATACTACTCTAGGGAACATTCTAGAGAATACCTATCTAGATATGTACATGGATCATTCTAGATCTATAAAGAATGATGCTATATACAAGAGGCTTCTACCTCCTTCCATGGAGAGTCTTCTAGAAAGCTTCCACAAGGTCCTCCATGCTTCTTGAGTAGTGTAGAAGGTTCCGGATTTCGGTGAACCTTCGGGATATCTGTCTCGTGCTTGGCGGGTCGTCACATTCTCCCCCACCTAAGCTCGCGACGTCCTCGTCGTGCCATCTTCATGATACTTCTTGATCTTGTCCGCGAACTGCCACAGTGTGTCTTGAGCTTCCCAACTTGCTTCACTATCGGGCATGTTTCGCCACTTGACCAAGTACTCTGTGTAGCTCGGCACTCCTCGTCTCGATACCTTTCGATCCGAAAGAATCTCCTCAACCTCCCGATCGAAAGAAGTCACAACTGTAGTCGGTGCCCTTCTGGACACTCTCCGTTCCGAGTCTTCCATATCCTTGTGATAAGGCTTGAGAAAAACTTACATGGAAAACCGGATGAATCTTCAACTTGGGCGGTAGTTGAAGTCGGTATGATACCTTCCCGACACGTCCGATCACCGGGAAAGGGCCTTTGTACCTTCGTATCAACCCTTTGTGTACTTTCCTCAACTTGTGCCTTCATTTCAGCCACAGATGTCTCTACATCCGTCATCCTCATTTCCAAGCTAGAGAGTAAATCTTTGGACTTACCTCGGTTCTTGTTAGCTCCTTCTTTGCGAGACTCTTCTCGGCCACGGTTCTCGTCAACCACAAATGAACCAACGTTCTTATCGGACTCCTTTTCCATGCCTTCAATCGACCTGCTCTGATACCAAATGTCACGGACTTGTCTCTACAAGATCGCGCGCGGCCTTAGTTCTCGAACTAAGTCAGCCAAACTCCCGAAACAACCAACGATTAAGGCAAGTAAAGAGAACACAAGAGACTATTAGAATGCAAAGGAAACTTGTATTGCTTGAGAGAACTTACAAAAGAGCTTAGAAGAATGTTTTGAGGTGTCTTGTGCCAAATGAGGCCACCACCTATTTATACTACTCTAGGGAACATTCTAGAGAATACCTATCTAGATATGTACATGGATCATTCTAGATCTATAAAGAATGATGCTATATACAAGAGGCTTCTACCTCCTTCCATGGAGAGTCTTCTAGAAAGCTTCCACAAGGTCCTCCATGCTTCTTGAGTAGTGTAGAAGGTTCCGGATTTCGGTGAACCTTCGGGATATCTGTCTCGTGCTTGGCGGGTCGTCACATTCTCCCCCACCTAAGCTCGCGACGTCCTCGTCGTGTCATATTCATGATACTTCTTGATCTTGTCCGCGAACTGCCACAGTGTGTCTTGAGCTTACCAACTTGCTTCACTATCGGGCATGTTTCGCCACTTGACCAAGTACTCTGTGTAGCTCGGCACTCCTCGTCTCGATACCTTTCGATCCGAAAGAATCTCCTCAACCTCCCGATCGAAAGAAGTCACAACTGTAGTCGGTGCCCTTCTGGACACTCTCCGTTCCGAGTCTTCCATATCCTTGTGATAAGGCTTGAGAAAAACTTACATGGAAAACCGGATGAATCTTCAACTTGGGCGGTAGTTGAAGTCGGTATGATACCTTCCCGACACGTCCGATCACCGGGAAAGGGCCTTTGTACCTTCGTATCAACCCTTTGTGTACTTTCCTCAACTTGTGCCTTCATCTCAGCCACGGATGTCTCTACATCCGTCATCCTCATTTCCAAGCTAGAGAGTAAATCTTTGGACTTACCTCGGTTCTTGTTAGCTCCTTCTTTGCGAGACTCTTCTCGGCCACGGTTCTCGTCAACCACAAATGAACCAACGTTCTTATCGGACTCCTTTTCCATGCCTTCAATCGACCTGCTCTGATACCAAATGTCACGGACTTGTCTCTACAAGATCGCGCGCGGCCTTAGTTCTCGAACTAAGTCAGCCAAACTCCCGAAACAACCAACGATTAAGGCAAGTAAAGAGAACACAAGAGACTATTAGAATGCAAAGGAAACTTGTATTGCTTGAGAGAACTTACAAAAGAGCTTAGAAGAATGTTTTGAGGTGTCTTGTGCCAAATGAGGCCACCACCTATTTATACTACTCTAGGGAACATTCTAGAGAATACCTATCTAGATATGTACATGGATCATTCTAGATCTATAAAGAATGATGCTATATACAAGAGGCTTCTACCTCCTTCCATGGAGAGTCTTCTAGAAAGCTTCCACAAGGTCCTCCATGCTTCTTGAGTAGTGTAGAAGGTTCCGGATTTCGGTAAACCTTCGGGATATCTGTCTCGTGCTTGGCGGGTCGTCACATACATGTGCAAACAGAAAGATATCTACCAAGACATCAAATCGATTTGGGTTTCTTTAATTTGGGTTTCGTTGTATGGTCGACGTTTTAAGAACTAACATAACAAGTTACAAGATGCTAGAATCAAGAAAAAGAATGTGCTGTTTGCTCTAGATGATGGCCACTTTGTGCAGCCTAAGAGAAAAGTTGTTAATGATGTTCGTTTGCTGAAGCTTTAGGATTGGTATGTTTAATCACATCTACATCTTCCGTATTATGTAGTTTGTATTTCCATATATATAATTTTTTAGTGAATGGGATTATAGTAAAATGATGTAATCAACAGAAATTATCTAACAAAACTACTGTATTATGAGTTCTTTGATACATGTTTACTACTGGACACATGCATATATGTTTCTCACATCTGTATATTTCCATGGTAATCGATAATTATATATTCTAAATAATTATGATGGAAAATCTTTGATTAAATGGTGATATTTATTCTAATTGACTTCCTGTTGCAATATGCAAATAAAAAAACAAGAAAATTCTTGCAGTTAGGCTTCGACTTTGTTCTAATCATTAATATAAAATGTGAATTTGAAAACGTTTATGTGTTGTGTTAGATGTTACTGCCAATGTGTTTATTATTTACATAACCAAGTGGAGAGTTGTCATTTTTCTTTTGAAATCGACGAATTTATGAATTGTCAAAACTCTTGATATGCATATGAATGTTGATAGAGCGAAACAAGAATCGGAATTAAGGGTTCAAGTTCTCGCTTCGGAATTGAAGTACATCCCGCTGCATTGCGTGGGTAGACTGCTAGTATCATGTAATAGTTATAAGGCATATTATGAAGTGTGAGCATTTAAACCGTTGATCACTTTTAACCAAATAACCTTTCCATGAATTGCGGCTTAAAAGGGAATTTGATCAGGTGCATCTCATTCTAATGTTCGTTCATTTCTCATCCAACGGTTCATAATCACTTCTCACGCTTCTCACCAAATTTGGCACTTCTTACCGGAACCCAACCTATAGTTATAAATGACACAAATAAAGTATATATTTAACTAATTTAGTTAAAAGCATGTTTAGTTTTTTACACAATTTTCATACACATAAATACATTAAAAAATAATAATACGAAATTTGAATGAAGAATCTAAAATAATTGACCCTATTTTTTAGTCAATCATATGTTTTTCTTGAACATTCATTTCCCAAAAATATCAACAACCTTTAAAACACTAAATCAAACCCTGATTCAAGCCTATTATTAAAAACTTAAGTCAAACCTTAAACCAAACCCAAATTCAGAAACTTGAATCAAACCCAGATCCACAAACTCTTAAATCGAACTCCACCGTCCCTGTTTTGGCAAAATCTGGAGAATGAGAAAACACAATGTAAGATCCCACATTGGTTGGGGAGGGGAACAAATGTTGCCTTATAAGGAACTTGATACCTCTCCTATCAGAGGCATTTTAAAACCGTGAGTCTGTGTGGACAAAGCGGACAATATCTGATACGGTTGGTCTGAGATATTACAGATGGTATCAGAGCCGAGAACTGGACTGGTGTGCCAGCAAGGATGCCGGACTCCCAAGTAGGTGGATTGTAAGATCCCACATTGGTTGGGGAGGGGAACAAAGGTTGCCTTATAAGGGACTTGATACCTCTCCCTATCAGACGCATTCTAAAATCGTGAGTCCAGGTGTGTGGACAAACAGACAATATTTGGTATGGTTGGTCTGGGATGTTACACACAGAGTGTGAGGGAAAATGTAACACCTCGAATTTCCGTTGTATTATTTTGTAAATTATAATTATGAACTTTGGGGTTAAGTTTGTAATTTGGTTAAAGTGTAAAGTTAAATGTGAAATTTAACTTGAGGGGTTAAATGGTTATTATTGGAAAGTTGAGTTTCTTAATACTGAGGTATCAAGAATAAGTCGGTCACTTTTAGAAAATCAGACAGAGAAATCGAGAGAGAAAGAGAAAACGAGAAGAAGAACAGAAGAAAGAAAAATCTGATTTTGAGAAATTGTGGTAAGGATTTGATAATTAGTATTATGATTTCTTCTGTTGATTAGTATCTGAACATAATTATTTGTTTAGAACTGTTCTGGGAAGCTTAATTTGGAGTTTGAAGAATTGCACTGTGTTCAGATTTCATACAGGTGAGTTTATTCAACTCTCTTTAAAATTCAGCAATTAATGTTGAAATAGATGTGTATTATGTGTGTCTTAACATGTTAGTAGAACTTAATTGATGAGTAGATTGAACTGATTTTATGTTTTAAATCGATTTGAGGATTTGTTGAACGGACAGTACGCAAAACCTTGAAAGCCCCGGTAGTGGCAAGTCCCGGTAGAGGTAAATCCCGGTACTTATGAGTTCCGGTGAAGTCCCGGTACATTGACTACAGGGAGTTGGGGATACCGGGAGTTGGGGATACCGGGAGTTGGATAAAAAGAGTCAGCTTACAGATTTTGGTAATAGATCTTGGATATGAACTTAAGAATATGTTTTGGAGACGAATATATTGTATGTTATGCACATATAATAGTAAGGGTAATAATACTTATGTATTGTGTGGCGATTGCTAGAAATAGGCATCCGGTCATAGTAGGGCACCTGGGTACGGTCTAATGGGAACCGAAATACTTGCCATTTGACCAAGGGATGTAATTTCTAGTGAACGAGTGTATCTTGAATCATCGTGAGGGCCCCGGTTGTGTATCGCGATATATTAATCCCATTGGGGTCAGTGATTCTGAGATGGTGAGGACGTGAAATGTGGAATAGGCAGATTTTGATTTGTAATTCCCAGTTCGAATGGAAGATCGGAGATTTCCATTTTATAGGGAAGATCGGAGATTTCCCGTTGTGAAAGGAAGATTAGAGATAGGCATAAAGTAAATTGTAATCTCTACTTCCGGATTAAGAAATAGACAGGTTTTGACTTGTAAATTCTTAGATAAGAGTAATAACTTTGAATATGGGATGATTCATAGTAAACTCTTGATAGTGATATTATGGCTAGACGAATTAGTCATAAGTATGGGAGTGGGGTAGATTCCCAGTATTGAAAGGAGTTGTTGTACGGTAAGATGGGCGAGAACATGTTTGTTTTATCTGTTGAGATTTTAATTGTTTAACTTTAATTTGATTTGAATATTCTCACTAGGCGAAAGCCTAATGTTTCAAGTTGAATTTTCTTACCAGGTACAAGCTCCGGGAAGTAAGCGGGAAAGTGTGATGAGGATCTTTTGGAAAGACTTAAACTTAGAGATAACGGAGGATCTAGCTGTTCTGTTGATGCTTTTGGGACAAAGGATTAGATAACTTAATTAATCTGATTATGATGTATGATTAGATTAATAGGTTATTTGAATTAGATGCATTGTATATAAAACCTTTATATTTGATCCTCAGTTTATAGAAGTTTGAAGTTTTATGATCATAACTTGTGGCAATTTTTAAGGTTTAAATTGGCCCTGTTTTTAGGGTGTTACAATATGGTATCAGAGCTGTAGTTTAAGCGAACTAGGTATGATTTTGAGATACCTAGACTTAAGCTGTGATGAATTAAGTTATGATATGTGAGATATGGGTAGAAGTACTAAGACTGGGTAGCCTTAGAGTCGACGGAAATACGCGAAGTTATTACTGTAACGATGGTAATAAGGATTCTCATGTATGATATGTTCGCAATTTCAATTAGCTACTATTATTATGAATATATTATTACACAAGTGTACTTGTTTCTAAATTATTACAGTGACTGATTAGCGGTAAAGTACGTATTGTATGTCTAGTTGTATAAACCATTACTGATGAGTATTCTGTTGTGCTCATACCAGATCAATGGTGAATACACCTCCGAGGTCTCCAAATTCTTCTATGAATAGAAATTGGTTAGACGATACGGGAGAAAGGCAAACTGGAGTAAGCTGAATTCAGGAGACGCCACCAGATTTTCTTTCTTTAGGAGGAATGCGAAATCGGGTACATCGAGGGGGTGCCAATACTGCCAATCAAACACCATCGGATTCAAGTATGGAATGCCGCATAATGGATAATGTAACCAGATTGATGAATGCATCAATGGAAAGGCAAGCTGAAATGATGAACATCAATATGGGAAGACAAGCAGAAATGTTTATAAAAATGTTCAATGATCGAAGTACGGAACCAAGACGAACAGTAGTTGATACTAGTGTGATAAATCCAACCGGTAACCCAGGGTCGGAGACGGAAAGAAGGGTTGAAAGAAACTGCTCCTACAAAACTTTCCTGAGCTGTAAACCGCCGGAATTCAAAGGAGATGATAGTCCAATGGCTTGCATGAACTGGATAAGAGAAATAGAACAAGCCTTTCGGGCTTGTGAGTGTTATGATGAAAAGTCTAAAGTTAGATTTGGGTCACAAATGTTACGCGGTAACGCGTTATCCTGGTGGAACGTACTGTCATCTTCTGTGACGGAGGCAGTTCTGAATGTCGTGACTTGGGAACAGTTCAAAGCAAAGATTTTGGAAGAGTACTGTAACGAAACTGAAATGGACCGAATCGAGGAAGAGTTCAGGAATCTCAAGAAAGGCAACATGACAGTGAGAAAGTATACCGAATCCTTTATGGAGAAGCTGAACCTGGTGGGGCATGTGGCTCCAGCTGAGAAAGACAAAATTAAAGCTTATCTGAAGGGTTTACCGGCGGATATGATGACCAGGGTCCGAAGTTCAAAAGTTACTACTTTAAGGGAGACGATTAAGGAAGCGAAAGTGATAGAAGAGATGTACGCCAAAGACAAAGAAGAGAAAGCGCATGTGGGAGAAAAGAGAAAGTGGGAAGGTCGTTCAGAATCTTCTCAGAAAACCAGATTGTTTGGCAAGAATATCCATTATGACTCTCGTAGGGAACCAAGCTGGTGTTCTAAATGTAGAAGCAAACATTTTGGTTTGTGTCGAGTGGGTGGAAATGAATGTTACAAGTGCGGTAAGGCGGGGCATATAGCGGTGAACTGCACAATGCCGGGATCAGTGTGTTTTGAATGTAAGCAATCGGGCCACTTTCGGAAAGATTGTCAGAAGCTAAAGAAGGAAGGAGATCAGGGAAGGAAGTTGGTTATCCCTAAACCAATTGGGCGTGCTTTCCAAATGACTGCTGAAGAAGCGAAATGATCGAAAGATGTCGTCTCGGGTACATTCCTTATAAACTCCATTCCTGCACATGTGTTATTTGATAGTGGCGCAAACTATTCTTTTGTATCCAAGTTGTTCTACCGTAAGCTAGCTATGCCTGTTACTACGTTAGGAGATGCCTTAGTAGTTGAGATAGCTAATGGGGTTCGATCTTTGGTTAGTGAAAGTTTGGTCGAGTATAAAATTTTGATAGAGGGAACAAAATTTCCGATTGACTTATTGTTAATGGAAATTGGGGGATTTGATGTTATTGTGGGGATGGACTGGTTGAGCAATAACCAGGCAGAAATAATGTGTGCAAAGAAGTTGATCCGAATTCCGATGACCGATATAGATGACGTATTCATATTTGGAGAAAAGCAGAAAGGAGATATTTCGTTGATTTCAGTGGCAAAGGCGCGTAAATGTTTATCAAAGGGATGTTGGTCCTATCTAGCTTATGTTATAGATACGAAGTTAGAAAAGAAACAAGTGCAAGATATCAAAGTGGTGCGTGAATTTCCGGATGTATTCCCGGATGATCTTCCAGGTCTACCAGCGGAAAGACAAGTAGAGTTTCGCATCGATCTTATTCCTGGAGCAGCACCGATAGCTCGTGCACCTTACCGCCTAGCGCCAGCTGAGATGACAGAAATGATGTCTCAATTGCAAGAGCTGTTAGACAAGGGTTTTGTTAGACCGAGTTCTTCACCTTGGGGAGCTCCGGTATTGTTTGTTAAGAAGAAAGATGGCACTATGAGAATGTGCATAGATTATCGGGAGCTGAATAAGGTGACGATAAAGAATAAGTATCCGCTTCCAAGGATTGATGATCTGTTTGATCAACTCCACGGTGCGGGATGCTTTTCCAAAATTGATCTAAGGTCGGGGTATCACCAAGTGCGGGTAAGAGAGGAAGACGTTCCAAAGACAGCGTTTAGAACGAGATACAGTCATTATGAATTTCTTGTGATGCCGTTTGGGTTGACTAACGCTCCAGCTATATTCATGGATTTGATGAATAGAGTATGTCGACCGTTTTTAGACAAGTCTGTTATCGTTTTCATTGATGACATACTTGTTTATTCGAAGAATGAGAACGACCATGAACGCCATCTTCGGGAAGTTTTAGAAGTGTTACGAAAAGAGAAATTGTACGCAAAATTCTCTAAATGTGAATTTTGGTTGAAAGAAGTACAATTTCTGGGACACGTGATTTCTGTGGAAGGCGTGAAAGTAGATCCAACAAAGATAGAAGCAATGATGAATTGGGAGACTCCGAAAAGCGCATCTGAAATAAGAAGTTTCTTGGGGTTAGCAGGTTATTACCGGAGATTTATTAAAGACTTCTCAAAGATTGCTTCTACTCTGACGATGTTGACTTGTAAGAATATGAAGTATGTTTGGACCGAAAAGCAGGAATTAGCTTTCAGAACCTTACGGCAGAAGTTGTGTGAAGCTCCTATTCTTGCACTGCCAGAAGGGACTGAAGATTTGGTAGTCTATAGTGACGCATCGAAAATGGGTTTGGGATGTGTGTTGATGCAACGAGGTAAGGTAATTGCCTATGCGTCAAGACAGTTGAAAGAACACGAAAAGAACTATCCTACCCACGATTTAGAATTAGCAGCCGTTGTGTTTGCTTTAAAGCTGTGGCGTCATTATCTCTATGGAACGAAGTGTACACTCTTCACTGATCATAAAAGTTTACAGCATATTTTTTATCAGAATGAGTTGAATATGAGGCAAAGGCGATGGATTGAATTGTTGAAGGACTACGATTGTGAATTGCATTACCACCCAGGTAAAGCAAATGTTGTAGCCGATGCTTTGAGTAGAAAAGAGTATAATGGGTGCTTGAAAACGACAAACGCCAGAATTGATGTAATGTCAAGTCTGATTGAAAGAATAAAAGCTGCTCAAGCGGAGGCTTTGTTAGAAAGCAACTTGAAGGAAGAAGTGATGAGCAAGCAACATCTTCAGCTGACTGAAGATAGCCGAGGGATTAAGTTATTCCAAGGTCGTGTTTGGGTACCAAAGATAGGTGGAAATCGGGAGTTGATTTTGGAAGATGCGCATAGATCTAAGTATTCTATACATCTGGGGAGTACTAAGATGTATAGAGATTTGAAGTTACAGTATTGGTGGCCAGCTATGAAAGTGGATGTGGCACGTATAGTAGAGAAATGCGGAACTTGTTCGTTAGTAAAAGCAGAACACCAAAGACCATACGGAAGTTTTCAATCTTTGGAAATTCTGGAGTGGAAATGGGATAAGATTACTATGGATTTTGTGACAAAGTTACCAAAGACGCAAAGAGGTAACGATACCATTTGGGTAATCGTCGATCGTTTGACGAAGTGCTCATTTCTTAGCTATGAAAGAAGCATCACCAATAGATAAATTGGTGAAGCTATATATTGATGAAGTAGTGTCACGACACGGTATACCGGTGTCTATTGTGTCCGATCGTGACAGTCGGTTTACTTCCAGGTTTTGGCAGTCGCTTCAAGAAGAGTTGGGTACGAGGGTTAATCTAAGTACCGCTTATCACCCACAGACTGACGGCCAAAGTGAAAGAACCATACAAACTTTGGAAGACATGCTCAGGTCTTGTGTACTGGATTTTGGAGGTAACTGGGATTCTCATTTGCCATTAGTAGAATTTGCTTACAATAACAGTTACCATTCCAGTATTAGGAGAGCACCTTTCGAGGCATTATATGGTAGGAAGTGCAGAACTCCGGTGTGCTGGTTAGAAGCCGGAGAGAAACAGTTTGCTGGTCCGGAATTGTGCAACAAACCGCAGACAAGGTAAAGGAAATTCGGCAGCATATGAAAGCGGCTCAAGATAGACAGAAAAGCTATGCTGATCCGAAAAGAAGGCCAAAGGAATTTCAAGTTGGGGAGCGTGTAATGCTTAAAGTATCCCCATGGAAAGGTGTGATTCGGTTTGGAAAGCGTGGGAAACCGAGTCCTCGTTTTCTAGGACCTTTCACTATCACCAAAAGAGTTGGTCTACAAGCGTATCAATTGGATCTTCCACCTGAGTTGGAAGGGATCCATAATACATTTCATGTGTGTTATCTTCGGAAATGTTTAGCCGAAGAACAAGATGTGATTCCCCTTACTAATGTTAGGGTGGATGAAGGAAGCCGATGTGTTGAAGAACCGGATGTAATCTTGGAAAAGTCGGTTAAGAAGTTGCGAAGTGGTAAAGAAGTGTCTATGTTAAAAGTGCAATGGAAACACCATCGAGGTGCTAACGTGGCGTTAGAAATGGAGGAAGACATGAGGAATAGATATCCCCATTTGTTTGATTAGCTTTGATTTCGGGGACGAAATCCTTTTCAAGTTGGGGAGTATTGTAACACCTCGAATTTCCGTTGTATTATTTTGTAAATTATAATTATGAACTTTGGGGTTAAGTTTGTAATTTGGTTAAAGTGTAAAGTTAAATGTGAAATTTAACTTGAGGGGTTAAATGGTTATTATTGGAAAGTTGAGTTTCTTAATACTGAGGTATCAAGAATAAGTCGGCCACTTTTAGAAAATCAGACAGAGAAATCGAGAGAGAAAGAGAAAACGAGAAGAAGAACAGAAGAAAGAAAAATCTGATTTTGAGAAATTGTGGTAAGGATTTGATAATTAGTATTATGATTTCTTCTGTTGATTAGTATCTGAACATAATTATTTGTTTAGAACTGTTCTGGGAAGCTTAATTTGGAGTTTGAAGAACTGCACTGTGTTCAGATTTCATACAGGTGAGTTTATTCAACTCTCTTTAAAATTCAGCAATTAATGTTGAAATAGATGTGTATTATGTGTGTCTTAACATGTTAGTAGAACTTAATTGATGAGTAGATTGAACTGATTTTATGTTTTAAATCGATTTGAGGATTTGTTGAACGGACAATACGCAAAACCTTGAAAGTCCCGGTAGTTGGAAGCCCCGGTAGAGTTAAATCCCGGTACTTATGAGTTCCGGTGAAGTCCCGGTACATTGACTACCGGGAGTTGGGGATACCGGGAGTTGGGGATACCGGGAGTTGGATAAAAAGAGTCAGCTTACAGATTTTGGTAATAGATCTTGGATATGAACTTAAGAATATGTTTTGGAGACGAATATATTGTATGTTATGCACATATAATAGTAAGGGTAATAATACTTATGTATTGTGTGGCGATTGCTAGAAATAGGCATCCGGTCATAGTAGGGCACCTGGGTACGGTCTAATGGGAACCGAAATACTTGCCATTTGACCAAGGGATGTAATTTCTAGTGAACGAGTGTATCTTGAATCATCGTGAGGGCCCCGGTTGTGTATCGCGATATATTAATCCCATTGGGGTCAGTGATTCTGAGATGATGAGGACGTGAAATGTGGAATAGGCATATTTTGATTTGTAATTCCCATTTCGAATGGAAGATCGGAGATTTCCATTTTGTAGGGAAGATCGGAGATTTCCCGTTGTGAAAGGAAGATTAGAGATAGGCATAAAGTAAATTGTAATCTCTACTTCCGGATTAAGAAATAGACAGGTTTTGACTTGTAAATTCTTAGATAAGAGTAATAACTTTGAATATGGGATGATTCATAGTAAACTCTTGATAGTGATATTATGGCTAGACGAATTAGTCATAAGTATGGGAGTGGGGTAGATTCCCAGTATTGAAAGGAGTTGTTGTACGGTAAGATGGGCGAGAACATGTTTGTTTTATCTGTTGAGATTTTAATTGTTTAACTTTAATTTGATTTGAATATTCTCACTAGGCGAAAGCCTAATGTTTCAAGTTGAATTTTCTTACCAGGTACAAGCTCCGGGAAGTAAGCGGGAAAGTGTGATGAGGATCTTTTGGAAAGACTTAAACTTAGAGATAACGGAGGATCTAGCTGTTCTGTTGATGCTTTTGGGACAAAGGATTAGATAACTTAATTAATCTGATTATGATGTATGATTAGATTAATAGGTTATTTGAATTAGATGCATTGTATATAAAACCTTTATATTTGATCCTCAGTTTATAGAAGTTTGAAGTTTTATGATCATAACTTGTGGCAATTTTTAAGGTTTAAATTGGCCCTGTTTTTAGGGTGTTACAGAAAAACACAGATCTTGAGAATGAATATCTAAATCGAACCCCTCATCGCGACCTTCGCCCTCAACCTTCGTCTCTGAAGAATCGAAATCTAAATAAGAGGGATACAAAGATAAAGAGGGAGAAGACGTCGAAGGAGACTATCGTCAACCATCTAGAACTCCATCGTCGGAGAAGATGCAAGAGAAGACCAAACACATGTTCAACCAAAAGCCATCGTCCACCAAGAACCCATCAACTAAATGGTTCAATTTTCATCTACAAGTCAAGGTTCTAAATGACGTGAGGCGTGCCATGGCCGTGAGGTCAAGCCTAAAGTCTTACGAGTTACGATGAGGCCATGACGTTTTCCAAGGCATGGCTTAAGGCGACGAATCTTCATATAATGTGTGTATGTGTTTGTTTATCTCAGTGTCTTGAACAATAATGATTAAGTTATTGACAATTAAAATTCATATAAAATGATAAACAAAATAATTTCAAAATTGTAATCGATACTAATGGGCAAAATTTAATCGAATTTTGAAGTACACATATTCGAAAATTTGAAATTACACAAATTCGTAACACCATAAGACTCCATGGCGAGCTCCACGCCAAGGGGGAAAACGTGTCGGCAAGGTCATGCCTTGTTTTTTAGAACATTGCCTACAACCCATCCGCTCAAATCTGGACCAGAAGAAGGGACGGTTCAGGGAGGAAAACTTTAATTTTCTTTATAGGTCTGGTTCGATTTTCACCTACAAGGCTACAACCCAGAGTTAGGGTTTTTCGTTCTTTGATCCAGATCTGGAATTGATATAGGTATTTGGTTTTGGTTCAATTTTCATTAATGGTGTTTTTAGGTTTTCAATTTAAATTTTGATATAGATTTTGGATTTTAGATTTGAAACAGGTTTGGATTTAGATTTGAGATAGGTTTGGATTTAGATTTGAGATTTGTTAAATGTTCTTGGAGTTTTTGGGATTGGATTTGGATTTAGGATTTGATTATGTTGGTTCTTTGTTAAATGTGTATCATTTTGTTGTCAAATTGTTGGTGTTCATCAAGATTTGGATTTGGCATTTGTTAAATGTTCTTGCGATTAGATTTGGATTTAGGGTTTGATTTATGTTGGTTCTTTAGACTCTTTGTTAAATGTGTATCATTTTGTTGTCAAATTATTGGTGTTCATCATGATGTTATTGATGGTATACTTTGGGGAAGATGAATATTCCAGAAAAAAAACACACAATTAATTTTAAAAAGTATATAATAGAAGAAAGGGATAAATTGACAAATTTACCCTTATGTTTAACATAAAAAATAGACAGCCGTTTGCTATAGGGACCAAATCCATAAAAAACCTTTTGCCTCACTAACTAAATCCAAAAAAAAATTGCATACTTGGAGGTTTCTTATATAATAAATGAAGTTAAGGGATAAACCCGTAATTTTTAACATACCTTAAGGACCACATCAGTAATTTACTCTAAGTTCTATTATAAGAAATGTATTCCGGTAAAACAATTCCTGTTTTATTTTATTATTTGTTCCTCTTGATTTTATTATTATATTTTTTATGTAGTTTTGATAGAACAAGAAAGTCATTATAAACCTGGATAATTTTTAACAAAATATATATTGATATTGATATTGATGTGAGTATCAAATAAATATAATAGAACCCCTTTTTATATACCTTTTTAATTAAAAACTTAATTATATTTAACATAATGTTATTTAGGTTCAGGTTCAGAAAAAAACTTTAAAAAATGGAAAACTAAGGAACAACATGGTAGCTCTTCATCTGGACGGTATGCACTTGTACATACAAGTAATTTATAAAACGCACATGTGCATTTGCACAAGTCCATGATACACTTATGCATAAAAACAACTTAATGTACTTGTGTAACAACCCAGTCTAAAATAAAGCATGCAATTCATAATAACTGAAACATCCCAAAAACGGGTCCCAAAATTTCCTTACACAAGTCTCAAAATTCAGGTTGGCGGAATCAACCTATTACACAACTGAGAAATACTATAATTAAGTGAAATAGTGCCAAAGCTTCTACTGCCTCTATTCTCTAACTGCTCCGTTGACCTGCTAGAGCCCTTTGCTACCTGCTTTCCTGAAAAGGGTTTTAATTTGAAAAGAAGCGAGGGTTAGACCATGAGGTCTAGTGAGTCCCTCCTGACAGTTCTCAAAAATCGTTTTAAAATTTTTCATCACTTTCAGATTATATAAATAATCTTTTAATAAATAAACTTTCACATAGCTGAACAGTAAAAATCTTTCACGGATAAATCCGCTCCCGTAAATGGCACCCTGAAGTCACCCGAGGGTGACAACGAGTCAGTATCACGCTGCCTTACTGGGACTCATTCCCATGGCATAAACGGAACCTCCCCCCGACGTGAGTACTGGCGGAACCTCCCCCCGACTTAGCCAATTTACGTCTACACAATGTATGCATACATCTCACATAAAAACTTTAAACAACTTTCATGCAATAAAAGCATAAGAACAAAACATGGCATTTCTCATCATGTATTCACTTTAGAAAAACACGTTAAAAGACACGTATTTTAGTTAGAAAACTCACCTGATACGTTTGCTTGCTTTTCCCTACTCTGCTCTTTACTTCCAAAATGTCTACCTAAACGAAAAGATATAATTAAAAGCTAACTAGAACTATCCGGACACTTCTCACTTGCCACCCTACTTTTCCGGACAAGTTACCGGGTAACCCCACTTTTCCGGATACCGCTTAGTACCCGGACAACAACTCTTATCCGGACGACACAGATTCTCCGGACGACTAAACTTATCCGGACGGCACAATCTTTCCGGACAACACTATACCCGGACACCTTCTACAACACGACCAAGAAGTTTCCCGGACACCTTCATACTTGAAGGTTTCCGGACGAACGCTGGACGAGTTTTAGAGGTCAGAATCTTGCTAAACGCTCCACAATTAGGATGATAATGCGATAAGTAACCCCCAAAGTGTTCTATAATCGTTTCCCACAAACTTTACTAACTAAACATGATTTAATGACGTTCGAATCTCACTTCTAGGCCTTAAATAGCTTTTACAAGGAAAAACCCTCAAATCTCCCAACAACAATAAAACAATCCGAATCAAAGTTATGGGTTAGGGATTACCTAAGAGATTCCTTGCAGAAAATGAATTCCAATACTACTTCTTCTTCTGATTCCCAAGAATGATGTTTCTCTTCTCCGATTGCACAAAACCTCCAAAAACTCTTTTCTCCTTTCTCTCAACTAGTACAGCCGCCAACAATAAGAATGCCTAGGGTTTTGTGCCTTTTTATACCCCATCTCCTATTTACCAACTAGCCCCTCAACTTCTACTTTTGCTTAAAACTCCACACCAAACGCAAAACATTTCGAAAAAGGTCTGGGTCGTTACAACACTCCCCCCTTAAAAGAATTCCGTCCTCGGAATTCCATTCTCGAAAAGGTGGGGGTATCTGGACATCATATCTGATTTTACTTCCCACATTGTCTCTCGTCCCTTATTGAAACACCCTAAAAACAGGGTCAATTTAAACCTTAAAATTTACCACAAGTTATGATCAAAAACTTTCAAACTTATATAACCTGAGGATCAAATGTAAGGTTTCTATATATAAACGTCATTACTTAAATAACTTATTAATCTAATCATGACATAACAATTAGATTAATCCAGTTATCTAAACAACCGTCCCCAAAAGCATCAAAATCTCTAGATCCTCCAGTATCTCTAAGTCTGAATCTTTCCAAAAGTTCTCATCTCTCATTCCCGCTATTTCCCGGAGCTTGTACCTGGTAAGAAGATTCAACTTGAAACATTAGGCTTTCGCCTAGTGAGGATACTCAAATCAAAATAAAATTTAATAATTAAAACATGAACAGATAACTCAAACCTGTTCTCACCCATCTTACCGTACGACAACTCCTTCTCAAATCGGGGAATTTACCCCACTCCCAATTTCCTACGACTAACTCATTTAATCGTAATAACAATCATAAGAGTTAACTCTGAATCATTCCAGATTCGCAATCAATAATCACACACAAGAAAATACAAGTCAAAACCTGCCTATTTCTTAATCAGGAAGTAGAGATTACAAATTACTTTATGCCTATCTCTAATCTTCCTCTCATCACAGGGAAATCTCCGATCTTCCCAAATCGAAATGGGAATTATTAAGCAAACTCTGCTTATTCCTCATTCCACCTCAGAATCAATGGTCCCCATGGGATTATAATATCGCGATACTCAAATCGAGACTCATGATTCAAGGTTCACCCAATTACTAAAATTACATCCCTTTGGTCTATGGCGAGTAATCGGTTCCCATCATACCGTACCCAAGTGCCCTCGGTGACCGGATGCCTATTTTAGTAAAAGCACATAATCATATAATATAATATATGAAATAATCGATATTGCTATATGCGTCCAGCATACAGTATATCATTTCTCCGAACATATTCTATATATATAAAATATCAAGAATATTAATATCTCCTCATCTCAATCTCTTAATTATCTCCTCTTTAACTTAGCATGGAAGTTAATAACTCAATCAAGCTTCAAGTCATAATTAGAGTTCATAACCACATAGTAATTTCATGCAGTAGATAATCAAACTTAGCATGTAAGTTTAGTAATAAATACTAGTTCATCAATTTCATATATAACTCATCTTGGAAATTTTAACATGGTAACCAACATAACACAACTTTTAATCGCCCTCTTGGCTTATCTCTAATTTAATCAAATCCACATAAGACATATTCATTCATACATATAAAGCATCTAATTCAAGATTAATTACTGAATTTTAAAGAGAGTTGAATAAACTCACCTGATGCGTTATTACTCCTTTTAATCCTCTTTAATACGTAAGGGCCCCTTTCTTCACTACCACTGCTTACTGTATTATTCAATCACATATACTGATATTAATTATCAAAACAGAACCCTCTATAACTGGAAACCCTTAATTTCTAAAAATTACATCTCAAGTCGCAATGAACTGAAGTCGCAAATCACCTATTGCGATTTCGCTTCCAAATCGCAACCAACTAAAGTCGCAGTCCTCTATTGCGATCCCAAAACCAAATCGCAGTCAACGGTTGCGATTTCATCCTCAAATCGCAACTCGCCATTGCGATTTCACCCCAAGTCGCAGTGAACTGTTGCGACTACAGTACCAAGTCGCAACTGCCCATTGCGATTTCGACCCAAGTCGCAACCAACTGTTGCGATTCCAAAACCAAGTCGCAACTGCCCATTGCGATTTCACTCCGAATCGCAACCAACTGTTGCGATTCCAAAGCCGAATCGCAATGGTCTGCTGCGACTCCAACTCCAAGTCGCAATTGCCTATTGCGACAATCATGAATGTCGCAACTCAAGGTTGCGACTTCGATGATATTCAACCAAGTCTCAGTCCACTAAGTTCGTTCTAAACCCAGATTTTTGTACTTTTAATCTATGTTTGTTTATGCCAATTTGCAGATATGTTTAAGGGTATAAACTATACCTACTCATGTATTCAAAATTTCCCAAAACATCTACATATCATAACCACCCATTTCTACACTTATCTAACAACTTTAAACATAAAAGTTAAGAATAGTTTACCTTATGATTGCTTAATTACTTCAAAACTCAACTGGAATCTTTTGTTTCTCCTTGTTTCTTCTTCTTCTTGATTTCCTTTCTCTCTCTTGTCTTTTCTTTCTCAAAACCGTAACACACAAATGGCCACACTCACACTTAACCAATTAGTCTATCATGACTAAGAGGTTGACACCTCCTTCTTAATTAACAAGAGTCACCAAAATTTACTAATTAAACCCCCATCTTTAAGAGAATGACACTACAACCCTCAACTTTAAAGAAAAGACATAACACATTTTATACATAATAAAACACTTTATAAACTCATAAGTTTAATATTTTCTAAAGAAATCTTTAAACTTCCAACATTTGTATTTTAACCCTAATTGAATTATAATACTCTATATAATTCAAGGTTACTCCAAATACCAAAACATTCTATTATTAAAATAATAATAACAAAATTTAGGATGTTACAATACTCCCCAACTTGAAAATGATTTCGTCCTCGAAATCAAAGCTAGGTAAACAAATGAGGATACCTACTTCTCATACTCTCTTCTGACTCTAAAGTTACATTAGTACCTCTATGGTGTTTCCACTGTACTTTCAACATAGCTACCTCTTTACCACTACGTAACTTTCTAACCGATCTTTCTAAAATCGCTTCTGGTTCCTCTACACAACGACTCTTTTCATCTATTCTCACATCTGTGATTGGAATCACCTCCTCCTCTTCGGCCAAACACTTCCGAAGATAACATACATGAAAAGTATTATGAACTCCTTCCAACTCTGGTGGAAGATCTAACTTGTAAGCTTGCAACCCAATTCTCTCAACAATGGTGAAAGGTCCTAGAAAACGAGGACTCAACTTCCCTCGTTTTCCAAACCTTATCACACCTTTCCATGGGGATACCTTGAGCATCACACGCTCCCCAACTTGAAATTCCTTTGGTCTCCGCTTCGGGTCAGCATAACTTTTCTGTCTATCTTGGGCTGCTTTCATATGCTGCCGAATCTCTTTTACTTTATCCGCTGTTTGCTGTACTAACTCTGGACCATCAAACTGTTTCTCCCCGGCTTCTAGCCAACACACCGGAGTTCTACACTTACGACCATACAATGCTTCGAAGGGTGCTCTCCCGATGCTCGAATGATAACTATTGTTATACGCAAATTCTACCAACGGTAGATGCGTATCCCAGTTACCACCAAAATCTAAAACACAACACCTGAGCATATCCTCCAAAGTTTGAATAGTCCGCTCACTCTGTCCATCAGTCTGGGGATGAAAAGCAGTACTCAAATTAACATTAGTACCCAATTCTTCTTGCAATGATCGCCAAAATCTCGAGGTAAACCGACTATCACGATCTGACACTATCGACACCGGTATACCATGCCTTGACACCACTTCATCAATATACAACTTTGCTAATTTCTCAATTGGTGACGCCTCTTTCATTGCTAGAAAATGTGCACTCTTAGTTAATCTATCCACGATTACCCATATTGTGTCGTTACCTTTTTGCGTCTTGGGTAACTTCGTCACAAAGTCCATGGTAATCTTCTCCCACTTCCATTCCGGAATTTCCAAGGATTGGAAACTTCCGTAAGGTTTCTGATGTTCAGCTTTCACTAACGAACATGTTGTACACCTTTCTACCTTTCGAGCCACATCTACTTTCAGCGCTGGCCACCAATAATGCAATTTCAAATCTCGATACATCTTCGTACTCCCAGGATGTATGGAATACTTAGATTTATGAGAATCTTCGAGAATCAACTCTCGATTTCCTCCAATTTTAGGCACCCAAACTCTTCCTTGAAATAATTTAATCCCCCGACCATCTTCAGTCAACTGAAGATGTTGCTTACCCATTACTTCTTCTTTCAGATTTTCCTCTCGCAAAGCAACCACTTGTGCTTTTTTAATCTTTTCCATCAAACTTGACGTTACATCAATTCTAGCGTTTACCGATTTCAAACACCCACCATACTCTTTTCTACTTAAGGCATCAGCCACGACATTTGCTTTACCAGGATGGTAATGCAATTCACAATCGTAATCCTTAAGCAATTCTAACCATCTTCGCTGCCTCATGTTTAATTCTTTCTGATCAAAAACATGTTGCAAACTCTTGTGATCAGTATAAAGAGTACACTTCGTTCCATACAAATAGTGTCGCCACAACTTCAAAGCGAACACCACTGCTGCTAACTCTAAATCATGGGTAGGATAATTCTTTTCATGCTCTTTAAGCTGTCTTGAGGCATAGGCAATCACTTTGCCCCTTTGCATTAGCACACATCCTAAACCCATTTTTGAAGCATCACTATATACAACAAAATCTTCTGTCCCTTCTGGCAGGGCAAGAATAGGTGCTTCACACAATTTTTGACGTAAAGTTCTGAAAGCTGTTTCCTGTTTCTCCGTCCAAACAAACTTCTCATTCTTTCTGGTTAACAACGTCAAAACAGATGCAATCTTAGAAAAATCTTTTATGAATCTTCTATAATAACCTGCTAATCCCAGAAAACTTCTTATCTCATATGCACTTCTAGGTGTCTCCCAATTCGTCATCGCTTCAATCTTTGAAGGATCTACTTTAACTCCTTCAGAAGTAATTACATGACCTAGAAACTGCACTTCCTTCAACCAAAATTCACACTTTGAAAACTTCGCGTATAACTTCTCTTTTCTTAAAACTCTTAAGACTTCACGAAGATGCTGCTCATGATCTTCTTCAGTCTTTGAATAAATAAGTATGTCATCAATAAACACGATGACAAACTTATCTAAAAATGGTCGACACACTCTGTTCATCAAATCCATAAATATCGCAGGAGCATTTGTCAACCCAAATGGCATTACAAGAAACTCATAATGTCCATATCTTGTTCTAAACGCTGTTTTTGAAACGTCTTCATCTCTTACTCGCACTTGATGGTATCCAGATCTTAAATCTATCTTTGAAAAGCATCCCGCACCTTGGAGTTGATCGAATAGATCATCAATCCTCGGAAGCGGATACTTGTTCTTAATAGTTACCTTGTTCAACTCTCGGTAATCAATACACATTCTCATGGTACCATCTTTCTTCTTGACAAATAAAACTGGAGCTCCCCACGGTGAAGAACTCGGTCTTACGAAACCCTTATCTAATAACTCCTGAAGCTGAGTCATCATCTCTTTCATCTCAGCAGGTGCTAAACGATAAGGTGCTCGTGCAATCGGTGCCGATCCAGGAATAATATCGATACGAAACTCCACCTGTCTTTCAACTGGCAAACCTGGAAGGTCATCCGGGAATACATCCGGAAACTCACGCACCACGTTGATATCTTGAATATTTTTCTTTTCTAACTTTGTATCAATAACATAGGCTAGATAAGACCAACACCCTTTCGATAAACATTTCCGTGCCTTCATCACTGAAATCAACGGAATTTCTCCTTCCTGTTTTTCCCCGAACACAAATACACTCTCTTTCTCGCCCATTGGAATTCGAATCAGCTTATTTGCGCACATAATTTCTGCCTGGTTGTTGCTCAACCAGTCCATTCCTACCACAATATCAAAACTCCCAATTTCCATTAACAACAAGTTAATCGGAAATTCTGTTCCCTCTATCATAATCTTACAATCGGCCAGGCTCTCCTTAACCAAAGTCTGAACTCCATTAGCTATCTCGACTACTAAGGCATCTCCTAGAGTAGTAACAGGCATAGCTAATTTATGTTGAAACAACTCGGATACAAAAGAATAATTTGCACCACTATCAAACAACACACGTGCAGGAACAGAGTTTATAAGAAATGTACCCGAGACCACGTCCTTTGACCCTGTTGGACAACCTAAGGGGGGGGTAAGGTTGTATTTTAAATCTTTTACTTTCAAAAATTCTTTTTACAAATAAATACAGAATAAATAAAGCAGAGTATAAATAAATAAGTATACAACAATTATATAAACAGATATAATTTAAATGCACAGAGATTATATAAATAAATATAAATGCAAAGCAGTTTATATAAATAAATATAATAAAGCACAGCGGAATAAATAAAGAGATAAAGGTAAGAGATACTTGACACAGAGATTTACTGATTTACCACCAACTGTGATAAACCAGCAGCCGAGACACTTCCCGACACGATCCAATAAATGTATTCTTTACGGTAGAATACAAACCAAATACAGAGCAAAGTAAACGGTTCTCTAAGCCTCAGCTTATTGAGATATACAGGATCACACACCCGTTATTCAAATACTTACAAGAGGAGTATAACTCACAATGGGTAATCACTCTTGTATAATATCTCACACTTGGATATTTTATAAAAAAATGTTTTATAAAATATATATATTAATTGAGTGAGAGAGCTGAGAAATGGTTGCTGCTTGTTGTGTTGTGTTGTTTTACTGTTCTTCACCAGCATGCATATAAATACCAAGGAAGCTCCAACGGATATATGAGGTGGCGGTATACCGCCTTGCACACCGCGGTATACCGCGGTCAGAAACTGACACACCAACGGCTACAAGAGGTGGCGGTATACCGCCTGCACACCGCGGTATACCGCGGTCAGAAACTGACACACCAACGGCTACAAGAGGTGGCGGTATACCGCCTGCACACCGCGGTATACCGCGGTCAGAAAAATACAATGGGCAGGCTGCACGTTGGATTGCTTTCGGCTGAACACTCCTTCAATAAATGTGCAACAGTAAAATGCATAGGAAACTGATTTTTGATATTTTAATAAAAATTAATAAAGCTTTAGTTTTAAATAATTTTAAATATCTTTTTTAAAAAAAAAAAAGGTTTAGGGTTTTATAAATATCCAAGTGGTATATTATTTTAGGGTGTTTATCATTATTAGTTATAAACAATAATGACAACGTAAATCTTCCGTCTTGAATTCTTCAGATAAAATCTTCGTGTTCTTCAAGAACTGTACACTTGGATAGGATTGTTAGATAAACAATAATACGGTGTGTTTGTAATCATCAAAATAAATATGGAGATGTGATTTTATGTGTACCAAAAATATATCACAATATTAAAGCGGGGTACACTTGCACCAACAGACCCTTTCGCTTCATCAGCAGTCATTTGGAATGCACGACCGGTTGGTTTGGGAATATCCAGCTTTCTTTCCTGATCTCCTCCTCTTTTCAACTTCGGACAATCTTTTCGAAAATGACCCGGTTGCTGACATTCAAAACAAACCGACCCAGGCACTGTACAACTCGACGCCATATGTCCCATCTTCCCACACTTGAAACATTGATTTCCGACCACACGGCATTGGCCAAAATGTTTACTTTTGCATTTTGAACACCAACCCGGTTCTCTACGGGAATCATTGCGAATGTTCTTTCCGAATAATCTTAATTTCGGAGAAGGTTCGGAACGACCCTCCCACTTTCTCTTTTCTCCAATCTGCGCTTTCTCCTCCTTATCTTTCACAAACATTTCCTCTATGACCTTGGTTTCCTCAATCGTCTCCCTCAAAGTAGCAGATTTTGAACTGCGAACTCTTGTCATCATATCTGCTGGTAGACCATTCAAGTAATACTTAATCTTTTCTTTCTCTGTTGAAGCCACATGCCCCACAAGATTTAGCTTCTCCATAAAGACCTCGGTATATTTTCTCACCGACATATTACCCTTCTTAATATTCCGGAACTCTTCTTCGATTCGGTCCATTTCGTGCTCGTTACAATATTCTTCTAAAATCTTTGCTTTAAACTGACTCCAAGTTACGGAATTCAAAGTTGCCTCAGTCACAGTTGATGACAACACATTCCACCACTGCAACGCTTTTCCACGTAACATTTGCGACCCAAATCTCACCTTAGATCTCTCATCTGTACATTCACAGGCACGAAAAGCCTGCTCAATTTCTCTTATCCAGTTCATACAAACCACAGGATTATCATCTTCCTTGAATTCTGGTGGTTTACAACTTAGAAACGTCTTGTAGGAACAGTTTCTGTCAACCCTCCTATCTGTCTCCACTCCTGGATTTACAGTCGGATTGATCACATTAGTATCGGCTACTATTCTCCTTGGCTCCACATTTCGATCATTAAACAATTTCGTAAACATCTCTGCCTGTCTCCCCATTACAGTATTCACCATCTCTGCTTGCCTCTCCATTGAAGCATTCATCAGCCGAGTCACATTATCCATTATTCGCCCCTCCATACCTGAATCTGACGACGTTTGATCAACATTACTAGTACCTCCTGGATGTACTCGACTTCGCATTCCTCCCAAGGAAAGAAATTCTGATGGCGTATCAGGAACTCCGCCCACTCCAGTTTGTCTCTCTCCAGCATCGTCTAACCAATTCCTATTCATCGAAGAATTTGGAGACCTCGGGGGCGTATTCACCATCGTTCTGATGGAGCATAAAAGAATACTCATCAGTTAATGGTTCATACAACTAAACATACAATACATACTTTACCACTAATCAGTCACTGGAACAATTCAGAAACAAGTATGCTTGTGTAATAATATATTCATAATAACAGTAGCTAATTGAAATTGCGAACATATCATACATGAGAATTCTCATTACCATTGTTACAGTACTAACTTCGCGTATTTCTGTCGACTCTAAGACTACCCATTCTTAGTACTTCTATCCAAACTCACGGATCATAACTTAACTCATCTCTGCTTAAGTCTAGGTATCTCAAATTCATACCTAGTTCGCTTAAACTAAAGCTCTGATACCATACTGAAACACCCTAAAAACAGGGTCAATTTAAACCTTAAAATTTACCACAAGTTATGATCAAAAACTTTCAAACTTATATAACCTGAGGATCAAATGTAAGGTTTCTATATATAAACGTCATTACTTAAATAACTTATTAATCTAATCATGACATAACAATTAGATTAATCCAGTTATCTAAACAACCGTCCCCAAAAGCATCAAAATCTCTAGATCCTCCAGTATCTCTAAGTCTGAATCTTTCCAAAAGTTCTCATCTCTCATTCCCGCTATTTCCCGGAGCTTGTACCTGGTAAGAAGATTCAACTTGAAACATTAGGCTTTCGCCTAGTGAGGATACTCAAATCAAAATAAAATTTAATAATTAAAACATGAACAGATAACTCAAACCTGTTCTCACCCATCTTACCGTACGACAACTCCTTCTCAAATCGGGGAATTTACCCCACTCCCAATTTCCTACGACTAACTCATTTAATCGTAATAACAATCATAAGAGTTAACTCTGAATCATTCCAGATTCGCAATCAATAATCACACACAAGAAAATACAAGTCAAAACCTGCCTATTTCTTAATCAGGAAGTAGAGATTACAAATTACTTTATGCCTATCTCTAATCTTCCTCTCATCACAGGGAAATCTCCGATCTTCCCAAATCGAAATGGGAATTATTAAGCAAACTCTGCTTATTCCTCATTCCACCTCAGAATCAATGGTCCCCATGGGATTATAATATCGCGATACTCAAATCGAGACTCATGATTCAAGGTTCACCCAATTACTAAAATTACATCCCTTTGGTCTATGGCGAGTAATCGGTTCCCATCATACCGTACCCAAGTGCCCTCGGTGACCGGATGCCTATTTTAGTAAAAGCACATAATCATATAATATAATATATGAAATAATCGATATTGCTATATGCGTCCAACATACAGTATATCATTTCTCCGAACATATTCTATATATATAAAATATCAAGAATATTAATATCTCCTCATCTCAATCTCTTAATTATCTCCTCTTTAACTTAGCATGGAAGTTAATAACTCAATCAAGCTTCAAGTCATAATTAGAGTTCATAACCACATAGTAATTTCATGCAGTAGATAATCAAACTTAGCATGTAAGTTTAGTAATAAATACTAGTTCATCAATTTCATATATAACTCATCTTGGAAATTTTAACATGGTAACCAACATAACACAACTTTTAATCGCCCTCTTGGCTTATCTCTAATTTAATCAAATCCACATAAGACATATTCATGCATACATATAAAGCATCTAATTCAAGATTAATTACTGAATTTTAAAGAGAGTTGAATAAACTCACCTGATGCGTTATTACTCATTTTAATCCTCTTTAATACGTAAGGGCCCCTTTCTTCACTACCACTGCTTACTGTATTATTCAATCACATATACTGATATTAATTATCAAAACAGAACCCTCTATAACTGGAAACCCTTAATTTCTAAAAATTACATCTCAAGTCGCAATGAACTGAAGTCGCAAATCACCTATTGCGATTTCGCTTCCAAATCGCAACCAACTAAAGTCGCAGTCCTCTATTGCGATCCCAAAACCAAATCGCAGTCAACGGTTGCGATTTCATCCTCAAATCGCAACTCGCCATTGCGATTTCACCCCAAGTCGCAGTGAAATGTTGCGACTACAGTACCAAGTCGCAACTGCCCATTGCGATTTCGACCCAAGTCGCAACCAACTGTTGCGATTCCAAAACCAAGTCGCAACTGCCCATTGCGATTTCACTCCGAATCGCAACCAACTGTTGCGATTCCAAAGCCGAATCGCAATGGTCTGCTGCGACTCCAAGTCGCAATTGCCTATTGCGACAATCATGAATGTCGCAACTCAAGGTTGCGACTTCGATGATATTCAACCAAGTCTCAGTCCACTAAGTTCGTTCTAAACCCAGATTTTTGTACTTTTAATCTATGTTTGTTTATGCCAATTTGCAGATATGTTTAAGGGTATAAACTATACCTACTCATGTATTCAAAATTTCCCAAAACATCTACATATCATAACCACCCATTTCTACACTTATCTAACAACTTTAAACATAAAAGTTAAGAATAGTTTACCTTATGATTGCTTAATTACTTCAAAACTCAACTGGAATCTTTTGTTTCTCCTTGTTTCTTCTTCTTCTTGATTTCCTTTCTCTCTCTTGTCTTTTCTTTCTCAAAACCGTAACACACAAATGGCCACACTCACACTTAACCAATTAGTCTATCATGACTAAGAGGTTGACACCCCCTTCTTAATTAACAAGAGTCACCAAAATTTACTAATTAAACCCCCATCTTTAAGAGAATGACACTACAACCCTCAACTTTAAAGAAAAGACATAACACATTTTATACATAATAAAACACTTTATAAACTCATAAGTTTAATATTTTCTAAAGAAATCTTTAAACTTCCAACATTTGTATTTTAACCCTAATTGAATTATAATACTCTATATAATTCAAGGTTACTCCAAATACCAAAACATTCTATTATTAAAATAATAATAACAAAATTTAGGATGTTACACTTATGATATCTCCACTGAACTTTTACTAGCCAAACTTCTATGTTCCTCGCTTAGCAAACCTTACCGCTCACGATTTATATCGGTTCTTCTACGTAAGTCAACCTCCCATCTATACTGATGTCCCCTCAACGGAACAGTCACAACGACCTCTGACAAACACTTCTTTAAGTCTGAGACATGAAATGTCGGATGAACACTCTTTAATTCTTCTGACCTGTCTAACTTGTATGCTGCTGCTCTAACTCGCTCAATAAAGACAAGGTCAACTTCTTATCGCCTGCATCTCTTGCAAGGTCGCCATCATCTCACTTCTCACATCGGCTCTCCACAAAAGAGACGTGCATCACACTACGAATTTCCTCTCAAATTCACATCGAGTACCTCAAGATCGCGCACTATATATCCAACTTCCATGCTTCGACGGATCCGCAGACATAGTCCACCTTACCTTGCTCTCAAACTTCAATGCTCAAAGCCTTATGTTTTTTTTTTCTCAATCCAACCACTCAGTTCTACTCGGTTGCCTCAGACCGTTCAGATGGGAAACATAACCGCACCCCATACTTTGAAACCGCCCTCGGCGAGGCACCACTTGCTAAATCGTGCCATCTTGCACTACTTACTTGTACCCTCTTCGATCACTATACTCGCTTAAAACTACCTGATAAAACCAAGGCCAACCGCGCCTCCATTTGCTCGCCTCCGTCCACACATCGAGACTCACGGTTTTAAACACGTCTAAATAAGGTCTCTCATACATTTATACCTCCTTAAATGAAAGAACTTGGCGGGAATTCCCGCCACAACAACGAGAATCTTCCACCAGGAAAACTCCCTCACTGACAACTTGGCACAAGGCCAACCTTGTATATTCCGACAAGCCCACCCCCAGGAGTCCCCTCCTCGGTATACCTGAAATTTCTAGGTTACTTCTTCCAACCTACATTCGTCTATGCATATCATACTCCTTTCCCGAATCACATCGGCTACAACTCGACAACTAATTCGTACGTTCTCACAACTTCATCATTTCACACTTAACGTGTCTAATAGTAGGAAACCTCTATAATTCCTTATTGGAGTACTCACCTATCCGAATTGCACTTATCCTGAAGGCTCATAAATTTCTCGCTGCTTACCACAAGCGTCCAGTCATATAACATAACCTCGATTTCTCCCACTCAACTAGGAGGGGTAACCACGATCACACCCTACTATTCTCAATAGCTTACACTGAACGATCAGTTCGTTTGAACGTTTCTCACGAAGTCACTAACTTAACTCATTCAGTTGTCTTATCCACTTCTTTCCTACACGAAATCATACACAATTTCCTTCCTCAATACTCTTTCCATAAGTTCGCACACTTATCAAGGACAATCTACACAACACTACGCCTATCGGCATTACTGTCAAGTTTACTACTTCCGATTTACTTACTTATTCCAACATGCTGTCTTCACCTCCCCACGTTAGCGTGGAGCACTGCCCACCAACATTACTCGTCCCTCTCTTCCGACAATTCTCAAGCTGCAAATGTTGTCTCATTACTATACATAACCAAACGGTTGCACTAAAATTCTAACTTAAGGCTTTCGACTAAATCACCTCGAACTGACACCAGAGTTCGACGTAACTATACATTCTTTAAACTCCAACTTTTACTTTCTCAGACAATTCGTTCACACATAAGCAACAACTCACATTCTTTAAGGATTTCACATCTATTCCACCACATTTTGACTAATACATCCATCCTCTTCTTTAAACTTCCAATGATCCCAAAATGTGCTTACTTAGCGACTCTTACAACTAAAAACACTTGGTTTCTCCTTTGGGTAACTACCCACCACCACTCCGTGATGCTATCCCGAACATAATCATATCACCACGTCAACTTACACCCTACGTGCTCCAACAACCTGGTTAACACTCGAACACTTCATTCGAAACTCCCAAAAAGCTTCTATCTGATGCTTCCTCTTTCTCTAACATCACATCACTACGACGCTAGCTGGCACATTTAACTTGGCAATTATTGCCTCTACATAACTGTACATTCCTCACTCATAACATCACACTGCAGACCAAAATTCTCATGGTCATTCATACACAACTCAAACTTATCTTCAAGACCGCATAAATAACCGAGTCTATCTCGCTACATTGCCTCTCCCCAGCTCTAGTTGAACCACAACACCCGAGTTTCTGATTGATTCTAACATACTCGATTCTTGCTAGCTCCTTGCAATACCAAACCATTACATCGACATGGCGCATTTCCTCACAGATCGACATAATCTATACCTTCACTTCGTTTGTGCTAAATACTTCATTATTTACGAACCATCCATCTCATAAGTAAAACGCTTATCTAAACAGCAGCCTCTCACTATCTTAACACCCTACAAAGTGGTCCTTCAACTTTCAACCTTCTAATTCAAGTATTCGGTCTCATACACCTTACACAACTGCCGACTTTAACGTCAATAGTTGACCTGTTGATACTTCCTTAACCTATTCTTCAACAAGGGTCCCTTACTGAACCTAATCCTTCCAACATATCATAATCAAATTCACATCCTGTCGTCCTCATTTCAAACTCACTCGTGTAACGTCAATATTACAAGTTCATTTTAAAACTCTTATTCGGCGTCGAGGATATTTCTTTCCTACTTCACCACACTACTCATAACGAGTTGCTAATACCAACACCTTGATGACTTCTAGTCCTTCCTCTGAACACAACCGTCCCTCGGCAACTGTATTTCCAGTCACCGCACGAGGGTACAGACCCTCATACAACCGACATTAAAGTCCACTTCCGACTCTTCCACTACTCACCTCTCCTCTAGTACGCAATTACCAAAGCTACAAACATTCACTCCTGATTTGTCCAACACCTCTCCACTCTAGGAGTTCTTCCTTAGCTTAAAATGTAATACTCTACGACCTATTGAGTTCATAGCCTTCATGCCTGACAACGCGATAAATGAATCATTTCATACTTTTGATCATTTTAAAGAAACAACACTTGAAAACAACTTGGGTACACACGACCCCAACATTCTCATAACTCCAATGCCCTGCACAACGATCTCGAGGATCGTTGGCATGCAATCTTTCCGTAAAACTTAATCTTACTCAACCAAAAATATGTTGTTACGACAGAAATAAATATTGGATGAAAATCTTCCCATACGACAAAATTCTGAAAGAAGTTTACTAACACGAAGTAAACCAATCGGTCCTCACACTTATTTATATAACTTCGACATGTCAATACTCATTTTGGTTATAAAAGTTGTGCATTCAAACGTTTTCTTGGCTTATCATTAAAAGAGTGTGTTGGGTCATCAAGATTTGAAGATGACCTCATGATCTCCTTTTATACTTTGAAAAACATTTTATACTTAGAGAAATTTTGGATGCATGGTTCTTTGTAATGGCTTGTACAAGATAGCAAATGTTTGGTGAAGTCAAAGATCAACCAAAAGTCAAGATTGAAGATTCTCTCATTGTGGAAGTGAAAGATCTTTTCTCATCACATACAAGTCATTGTCCACCGATGGTGTTCACACACATCGGTGGACACATCTCCACCGAAATTACTCTCTGTTTCGGCCAAAGAATCCCACCGATGGAAGTCCAATTTCGGTGGGATCTCAAAGAAGTCTCAAAGATGTTTTTCCTCCAAAGATGATGTCACATATCCCAAAGATGATGTCACATATCTCAAAGATGTGTCACATATCACAAGGCTATCATCGATGGGATCTCAAAGAAGTTTCAAAGATGCTTTCTCCAAAGATGTGTCACATATCCCAAGCTTCCTTCGGTGGTGCAATCTTTAGAAGACAAATTGAGAAGATATTTTCTACATGGATAAAGTGACATTTTGTCTTATTATCCATTTCCATGCAAAGCTATTTTCTCATGCATGGGCTCTTCTGACTGTACCTTATAAAAGGTGACAAGGACTTCACAACTCTCCAGTAGTCAACATCCTCAGCAAGTGTGAAGATGACAAGTGTCCCAAGCATTCAATGCTTGCACACTCCTTGTCACTATAAAAGGAAGACCTCTCCATGCAGAAAACACAGACATCTTGAGAGACTTTGAAGATTACTGTGTGCTCTTGATATTCTACGCAAACTGGAAGATTTCTCTAAGTGCAAGAATTTCCAGTTTGCTTGAAAAACTTTATAGCTTTGTTCTAAGTGTTCTTAGTTATTTTGTTAGTATACTTTGTGTAAGATTGTTAGAATAGTTTATTTGTTCTTTTCCGCAACAGTCTTAAGTTTTCTATGTGTAATTCTTGTTGAAAGATTTTCAATATAAAGAATTAAAATTGTGAAAATTTTGAGTATTGTATTCAACCCCCCCCCCCCCCATTCTACAATACTTGGTTAGCCATCTGGGACTAACAAGTGGTATCAGAGCAGAAAGTTTAATTCCATAAACTTGATCTGCGATGGCTGCCTCCTCTTTCTCTACTGTTGAAAACTCTTTTCAAAATATTTTTTCTGAAAATGGGTCCATTTCAAAACCTCCTAAGTTTAATGCTAACAACTTCTCTTTGTGGAAAAGCCGCATGATGCTGTTCATGGAAGGAGTGGATACTAGATATCCAACCATTCTCAAAGAGGGACCCATCATCCCCAGAGTTTGGGCTCGCTATGAAACGCAGAGGCCTGGTAAAGAAACCATGGAAAAAGATAATTCTGATGATTCCTCTGATGAAGAAAAATCTGCTGCTACTGGTCGTTACATTCTTAAAAATCCTAAGAATTATACTGATGAGGAAAAACGACTTGTGTCTCTTGATTCTAAAGTTAGAACTATCATTGCTCTCTCTCTTCCTGATGAAGTGTACCACTCTCTGGTAAATCTCTCTACTGCCAAAGAGATGTGGTCCACTCTGTGTGTTTTGTACGAAGGTACAAATGAAGTTAAAAAGAGCAGAAAGATTGCTCTTGTTAGAAATTATGAACTCTTTGCTTTTGAAAAAGGAGAATCTCTTCCTAGCTTCTATAACCGTTTCAACTCTCTTTTAAATGATCTTAAGTTGTTGGGCAGAGTCTATGATAATGAGGAAGTCTTGTGCAAGTTCATGGATTGTCTCCCAGATTTTTGGGAAAATATATGTACTTGCATCAAAACTACCAAGGACCTTGAGTTCATGCCCTTAACTGTTCTTTATGGAACTCTTTTCAACTATGAGCAGACGAAACTGCATAGGTTTACAAAGAACTCTTCTCTTGTTCTCCTAAGTGACTCTTCCAAAAAGACTAAGTGTTTACCAAAAATCACCTACCCATCTGACTCTGACCATGATAGTCAAGAAGATCCCAATGATCATTCAGAGGCATATCTTAGTGATGCTAAGGAAGAATGTGAGGAAACTTCTGTTGATAAATTATCTGATGAAATGGTCATGTTGGATGGGCACTCTAAATCCAAATCTCATCTCTCTTCTGGAAAATCTAAGTTTGGTAGAAAGTCATCCTCTTCTCTCTCCAAACACTCTTGTTTGGACAAATCTAATGAGGAATGTTTTAACTGTGGTAAAAAGGGTCATTTTTCTTCTGAGTGTAAAAGTAAACATTTTGAAAGACCCAGAACTGCTTCCTCAGGCCGATTTTCCTCAAAATCGGAAAGATCCAAATTTGATTCCCAAAAGTTCAACCAATCTTTCTCTTCTGCATATTCTGACAGGGCTGAAAGATACAAGGAGAAATACAAGAGAGAAAAGGAAAGAAATGAAAGACTTGTTAGGAGAGGAAAGGGTCTGCCTGCTAAATCTTATGATTTGGCAGATGAACCCACATCTGAAAGCGAATGACTCCTCAACTGCTCTTGTATCAGCTAAGTGATTCTCCTCCTCACCACAGGTACATCCATTTCTATCTCTCTCTGATGCTGAAAAGTTTGAAGCATTTAATTCTTTATCTATTGTCTTTAGATGATGCATCCTTCTCTTCCAACTCATGCAAAATATTTTCTAACTCTGTAAAAAGGAAAATTTCTGTGTGCCGATTTTTTTTTAAAAGTAAATCCTCCAATTTTTTTAAATAATACCTATGTGACTTCTCCTACCGAATTTCTTCACAAATCTGTGTGTCTCAAAATGTCCTTTTCAAAGGAAAAGTTTTTGGTCCTCCCAAAATTTGAAAAATGTATTTTAGGTGCTGCACCCCAAATCTTTGATTCCTCGTCAAATTCTTGAGGACATTTTTTTTAAAAGCAAAAATAAAGAAAAATATCACAATTCTAAAAAGATCTTTCTTTATAGAAAATGTTATTTCTGTGGTGATACTTCTCTTGTTGCCAAAGAATGTCCAATTCTTTTCCGTCTAACCCAAAAGGACCCACCTTCCAAATGGGTACCTAGAAAATAAATTCTCTGTGATTACAGATTTTGAGCTGGGCAAATGGATCTATGTGAACAAGTGAGAAAGTTGACAAAACCTTAGAATTCTTTACTCTCATGACATCATAAGCATGATGATGTCATTCTCATGACATCACCATCTCCAATCTCTTAAAATTCCATTTCTTTTCTAAACCTCACCACCGAAATTTTCCTTAACCACCGAACCAAAAATTCATCATCTTCCACCAAATATTCTTTTTCACCACCTTTTCTCTCTCCTCCATCAATCACTCCAAGACAATAACAATCCATCTTTTTGTGATGACACCCATCTCCACCGAAATCCCAAACCATGCAATCACCACCTCCTATTTCTATATTTTTCTTCCACAATTTCTCTATCTTGCTGCCGACACAAACCAAAACCATATCCCACCATACTTTACTTCCCATCATATGTTTTGCCTCCTCGATCGGTGGTACCCCTCAAATTCGGTGGAACCCTTCAAATTCGGTGGTGAAACCCTTCTAAATTCGGTACAATCCTTCAAACTCCTCGGTGGAATCCTCACACCGATCCACCACCGAGTCTACACCGATTCCACACCGAATCCCCACCGATCTCTCCTCCTCAATAAGAATCTTTTTGACTCATGCTACCTACAGAAATTTCAGAGTCTTTCAAATGAATGTCAAAAGTGCCTCCTCAATGAGGAACTTGCAGAGGAAGTCTATGTGAAACAACCTCCTGGCTTTGAAGACCCAACTCATCCAGACTATGTGTACCGACTAGACAAAGCTCTCTATGGTCTCAAGCAAGCTCTACGTGCTTGGTATGACACTCTTGCCAATTTTCTCTTAAAGAATGGATATTCCAGAGGAAGCTGCCAACTTCTTGGTGGCAAATTGGTAAGTTGGTCCAGCAAGAAACAAAACTCTATGTCAACCTCTACTGCTGAGGCTGAATATGTAGATGTGCTGAGATCCTGTGGATGAGAAATCAACTAAGGGACTCTGCTCAAATCTATTCCAAAGTCCCAATTCTGTGTGATAACTCAAGTGCAATAGCTATTGCAAATAATCCAGTTCTTCATTCCAGATCAAAGCACATAGATATCAGATATCATTATCAGATATCATTTCATCAGGGACCACATCTCCAAAGGTAACATTGAGCTTCACTTCATTCCTATAGATCTTCAGCTTGCCGACTTGTTCACCAAACCTCTAGATGAAACCAGGTTTAATTTCCTCATAAATGAACTTGGCATGTGTAATCTTCAATAACTATGTGTCCTAAGTTTCCACCGAATTCTCATCGGTGGACACTATTCTTCTCTCACAAATCTCCTCTACCATTTCCTCTACCGATTCTCTCCCCACCAATTTTATCTAGCTTCTTATATACTCTTCCTCTCACCTAACCCAACTTCCTATGTGTCATCTCCTCATCCCATCCCTTTTTCCATCTTTTTCACTCTTGGTTTGCAACCCATCTCTCCTTTCATAAAATCCACCACCACAAACTCTTCTGCAGATGTCACCCCAAATCCTCAAACTCAATCTTTTTGGGTCATCAAAATTGGAAGATGAAATTCCAATCTTTTCTTCACTTTGAAGATTTTCTCCATAATGCCTTAGAAGACTTTCTCCACACTCTGCTGAAGATGTCTTAAAAGTTTTCCGTCAACCTCTTCAAGAAATTACACCGAATTTTTGTCTAACTCTTGCAAATTTTCGGTGGGAATTTAAAAAAAAAAAATTCTCACCGATTTTCTACCGAAAATAACCAATTTTCGGTGGAATTTCCTTCTTTTTCGGTGGGAAAGCAAAAAAAAAAAAAACCGTCTTGGTTCTGGCCGATCTTTTCATTTTCTCTTGGTGTTTTTCCTACGTCGGCCGCTGAGGGGGAGAATTCATCTGAGGGGGAGCAACATAAACCCTCAGAACTCATATACAGCGACCAACTTAAAAAAAATAAAAAAAAAAATGAGGAAATCGGGCGGACCGGTCAAGGGGGAGCATATCAGTCCAGACGGATCAAACTGAGGGGGAGAAACACAAAGACCGGCTGATCCAACTGAGGGGGAGCAAATCAAAGACACATGATAATGATGCCAAAGATGCCAAGAAAAAGATAGAAAATGCTACAGATTGGCAGAAGCATCCTGAGGCTTATTCACTTAATCTCAAGCCTCCCTCCAAGATTCTCACCATAATGGGTTTGTCTCTTTCCAGAAACCACAGACTCATTTGGCTGAAATCTTTTGGAGCAAGTGAATGGCTTGAAGATTTGAAACATCTGAAGAAAAGCAAAAGTGCCTGAAAGATAAAGTTCTCCAACAAATCAACAGGCTGCTGATCAAAATGAAGAATCCTCAAGTCAGACATAAGTTTCAACTCTCCTCTCCAATGATACAAGTAACATCTGCTTTGTTCATATTGTTTATACTTCTTTCCATTTTTTCATTCATTTGTACAGCTATACCTTTTTATTTTATCTTATATGTAAATATCATATATACATACACACACAAAAAAAATGGACTGTGTGAAAAAGAACCCAAAAGAGCAAAGAAGGGTCAACATGCATTATTCACTGTCTTACTCATGTTTTTCTAAGTATGGATGTCATCATCAAATAGGGGGAGATTGTTGGGTCATCAAGATTTGAAGATGACCTCATGATCTCCTTTTATACTTTGAAAAACATTTTATACTTAGAGAAATTTTGGATGCATGGTTCTTTGTAATGGCTTGTACAAGATAGCAAATGTTTGGTGAAGTCAAAGATCAACCAAAAGTCAAGATTGAAGATTCTCTCATTGTGGAAGTGAAAGATCTTTTCTCATCACATACAAGTCATTGTCCACCGATGGTGTTCACACACATCGGTGGACACATCTCCACCGAAATTACTCTCTGTTTCGGCCAAAGAATCCCACCGATGGAAGTCCAATTTCGGTGGGATCTCAAAGAAGTCTCAAAGATGTTTTTCCTCCAAAGATGATGTCACATATCCCAAAGATGATGTCACATATCTCAAAGATGTGTCACATATCACAAGGCTATCATCGATGGGATCTCAAAGAAGTTTCAAAGATGCTTTCTCCAAAGACGTGTCACATATCCCAAGCTTCCTTCGGTGGTGCAATCTTTAGAAGACAAATTGAGAAGATATTTTCTACATGGATAAAGTGACATTTTGTCTTATTATCCATTTCCATGCAAAGCTATTTTCTCATGCATGGGCTCTTCTGACTGTACCTTATAAAAGGTGACAAGGACTTCACAACTCTCCAGTAGTCAACATCCTCAGCAAGTGTGAAGATGACAAGTGTCCCAAGCATTCAATGCTTGCACACTCCTTGTCACTATAAAAGGAAGACCTCTCCATGCAGAAAACACAGACATCTTGAGAGACTTTGAAGATTACTGTGTGCTCTTGATATTCTACGCAAACTGGAAGATTTCTCTAAGTGCAAGAATTTCCAGTTTGCTTGAAAAACTTTATAGCTTTGTTCTAAGTGTTCTTAGTTATTTTGTTAGTATACTTTGTGTAAGATTGTTAGAATAGTTTATTTGTTCTTTTCCGCAACAGTCTTAAGTTTTCTATGTGTAATTCTTGTTGAAAGATTTTCAATATAAAGAATTAAAATTGTGAAAATTTTGAGTATTGTATTCAACCCCCCCCCCCCCCCTTCTACAATACTTGGTTAGCCATCTGGGACTAACAGAGTGGAATATTTTGCAAATCGTAAACCTCAAGACTTCATTGTACGATGTAAATGGATTTGTATTTTTCTTTAAACATACGCTTGCACACGCCGACTCATATCCGATCAAATTTGATATTTACACGTTTATACTTTTCTTATGAAAAATCTCATGTACACATATACGAACTCAATGCATGAAACTCTACTTGCAATTGAAGGCTACTCACTCAAACAAGGTCAATCGCTTTACGCACGCAACTTATCATTGACACTCTACTTCGACCAGTGGTCGCCCTCTCGGCCTTGCAACGATTTGCTATACAAACATTCAACAGTCCACTTACTCAACCATTTCATACTATTTCGTCTTGATCAACTATCTCACTTTCCACTTCTACATGGTTTCGTTTCACTATAGGTATCTTATTTCATTTATCCTGCTAATGGAAAGCTCGACCAAGGACCCAGGGCTCCATTGATACCTTCAAGGTTTTGACACTGACTTTCCTTACCATCCTGACTGATCTATCCTGTTGGTGCAAGTGTACCACATCTCTATATATTTATATATATTTATTTTGATGATTACAAACACACCGTATTATTGTTTATCTAACAATTTAATCCAAGTGTGCAGTTGTTGAAGAACACGAAGATTTAAACTGAAGGGTTCAAGACGGAAGTGTTTACGTCGTCATCATTGTTTATAACTAATAATGATAAACACCCTAAAATAATATACCACTTGGATATTTCTAAAAAACCATAATTGATTTTAACTAAATAAGTTTTTGTTTTAAGAAGATCCAGCAAGATTTGGTTGCAGTCCTGGAAGGTGTCTTTTCTGACGCCGGTATACCGTGGAGAATACCCGGTATACCGCGGGTACACATTTGGCGGTATACCGCGGGTGTTCAGCCGGTATACCGCGGCAGGTTCCGTGTGCTTCTCTGATTGGTTGATAATACTTTTTCTGACGGCGGTATACCGCGAGTCCCAGCCGGTATACCGCGGGTACGTAATTCCAGAAGTCAACTTTGCATGTAGCCGTTGGTGTGTCAGTTACTTTTTCTGACGGCGGTATACCGCGTGCATTTGGCGGTATACCGCGGATGCACAATGCCGTTGGAGCTTCCTGATATATATACATGCATGCTGGAGAAGAGAACAAGTAGACCAGACCACATAACAGTAACAACAAGCAGCAACCACACTCTCAGCTCTCTCATTTATAATATATATATTTTATAAAACATTTTTTTATAAAATATCCAAGTGTGAGATATTATACAAGAGTGATTACCCATTGTGAGTTATACTCCTCTTGTAAGTGTTTGAATAACGGGTGTGTGATCCTGTATATCTCGATAAGCTAAAGCTTGAGAGCCGTTTACTTTGCTCTGTATTTGGTTTGTATTCTACCGTAAAGAATACATTTATTGGATCGTGTCGGGAAGTGTCTCGGCTGCTGGTTTATCACAGTTGGTGGTAAATCAGTAAATCTCTGTGTCAAGTATCTCTAACCTTTATCTCTTTATTTATTCCGCTGTGCTTTATTATATTTGTTTATATAAACTGCTTTGCATTTATATTTATTTATATAATCTCTGTGTATTTGTTTATATTTACACTCTTCGTTATTATTTGTATACTCTGATTTATTTATACTGTTTCTACTGTATTTATTTATAAAAGAATTTTTGAAAGTAAAAGATTTAAATACAACCTTACCCCCCTTAGGTTGTCTAACATTTGGTATCAGAGCAGGGCTTTCAAAAATTATCTGTTTAAATTTTTAAAGTTATTTCTTTAATTCTTTTAAATGGCTCAACAAACTAATTTTGTGTTTTCAAAACCTCCTTTGATAGATACTGAAAAGTTTGGCATTTGGGCCGAGCTATTTGAATGTCACGTTCGTGGCAAAAGTCAAAAAATTTGGGATATTATAGAAAATGGGAATTTTAGACCAACCAAAGTTGAAAATGATCTTATTGTTGATAAACCCATAAAAGATTGGACTCCCGCTGAAGAATCTCATTATTGTTTAAATTTTGAAGCTAAAAATATATTATATGCTGCTTTAACTTCCGATGAAATTGAAAGAGTTTATACTTATAAAACTGCTAATCAAATCTGGCAAAGCTTGAGCGACACTCATCGTGGAAATACTCAAGTTAAAAGCTCTAAAATAAATATTCTTGTTCATGATTATGAATTATTTGAAATGTCAAAAGATGAGTCAATCGACTCAATGTTTAAACGTTTTAACCTCATTATGACTACTTTGAAGGGATTAGGTCGTACTTATCCTAATGAGGATTATGTAAGGAAAATTCTTCGAGCACTTCCTTCGGAGTGGATGGCAAAAATCACATCCTTGGAAGACTCCCGAGATCTCGCAACTATGAAGCTCGATGATCTCATCGGCAATCTTAAAGTGCACGAAATTGCACTAAAAAGAAATCAGGTCCGGGAGCAAGTCAAAAAGAAATCCATAGCTTTAGAAGCCGTTGCCTCTAAAGATGAAAAAGAAAAAGAAGAGGAGGAAGATGCAAGTTCCTCGGATGACGAACCCGAAAATCTTGACGATTTAGTCAAGTTGGTAAGAAAACTTTCTAAACTTTTATCTAACAAAAAGTTTGCCAAAAATGATAGGTTTCAAGAAAATGGAGACTACCGTCGTGGTGGTAAAAACCAAAGTCGCAACGTCCATAAAAGTGAAGACAAATATGACGAATCTAGCGACGATGAAAAAGCCAATAAAAAGAAAGGCTTTTGCTATGTGTGTGGTGACAAGGATCACTATGCAAGTGTGTGTCCGAAACGAGCAAAACAAATCAACACACCAAAAGCTTTAATTGGAGGCGCGTTGAGCGCAAGCATAAATGAGGCCAAAAATTTTTGTTTCATGGCCGACCATGATAATGAGGTATCTTCATCTAAAAATAATTGTGATAGTAATTATAGTGATAATTATTATAGTGACGATGAAAATAATCTTGACGAATTATATAAATCATTTCATGATATGGCTGCTCTCGCAAATAAATATAAAGATGAAATTTCTAATTTAAAAGAAACCGTATCTGTATATAAAAAGGAAATAGATGACGGTAAACAAAAATCTGCTCATGATTTAGATGTTATCACTAAATTAGAAAATAAATTAAGTGAAAAAGATATTTGTAAATCTTGTGTTATTTTAAATGATAAAATTGCATGCTTAAATAAAAAGACACATGAAGATATTATATGTGCAAAATGCGAGATTCTTGAAAATGAAATTGCATGTTTAAATGCTAAATGTAAATCGCATGAGAAAAATGACTTATTAGCAAATGCTTTTAATAGTAGCAATGATAAAGTGCTTAAAATGCTAAATATGCCTAATCGTATAAATTGTCGTAAAGGCATTGGTTCCGATACATGTGTTGATAAATGTTCGTGTAAACCCATTAAAAGATTTTTTGCATCTCCTAAAGTTGATACGAGAAAACCTCCATATATGTCAAAAATAAAAAATGTGAATTATGGGAGGAAACCGTATGCTCGTATGTATAATAGTAATTTTTCTAGACCTAATGCGAATATAAATGCTTCATTTTATGTGTATGATAAATACAATCGCAAAATTAAAATGGTTAGAAAATGGATTCCGAAAGGAATGTTTAATGTTGATAATCCGGGTGGAATGCGTTTATGGTTTTAAACCATTTATATGGCTTTGTATGTTTGTCGTGTTTGTTTTATGTCGACAACATATTTTTTGCAGTTTATGTTTTATACTAACTGTTAAAAGGACCCATAAGAAAAGGGTACCACAAAAAATTTTCTTTGCCTTTTGTAGGTGCTTCCTGACGAGGATATAATACGTGTTACCTGCCGAGGTTATAATACGTGGTTTCCTGGCGAGGTTATAATACGTGGTTACCTGCCGAGGTTATAATACGTGGTTACCTGACGAGGTCATAATACGTGGTGATTTTTTTTAAATCACATAAAATTAACCGAAAATTGAAGCCTTAAGATCCGTTTTGGTGCAAGTGTTTCGTATTGGTTTGTATATCTTTGTCTCTATTGCTTTTTGCATTTTATTTTATCCCTCAAATTTTATAAAATCAAATTGATATCGTTATTAATTTGAGGGGGAGCGTTTTAGCTCTTTACCCATGAGTTTATGCTACCTCAATTATATGCATATTTTGAGGGGGAGCATCTCTCGAGGGGGAGCATCTCTCGAGGGGGAGCATACCGTCTTTCTTAACCCTTTTTGCTTCGACAAACGGGGGAGAGAAACCACATATGCTCTTGCTTAGCGGTTGTGTTTGTCATCATCAAAAAGGGGGAGATTGTTGGTGCAAGTGTACCACATCTCTATATATTTATATATATTTATTTTGATGATTACAAACACACCGTATTATTGTTTATCTAACAATTTAATCCAAGTGTGCAGTTGTTGAAGAACACGAAGATTTAAACTGAAGGGTTCAAGACGGAAGTGTTTACGTCGTCATCATTGTTTATAACTAATAATGATAAACACCCTAAAATAATATACCACTTGGATATTTCTAAAAAACCATAATTGATTTTAACTAAATAAGTTTTTGTTTTAAGAAGATCCAGCAAGATTTGGTTGCAGTCCTGGAAGGTGTCTTTTCTGACGCCGGTATACCGTGGAGAATACCCGGTATACCGCGGGTACACATTTGGCGGTATACCGCGGGTGTTCAGCCGGTATACCGCGGCAGGTTCCGTGTGCTTCTCTGATTGGTTGATAATACTTTTTCTGACGGCGGTATACCGCGAGTCCCAGCCGGTATACCGCGGGTACGTAATTCCAGAAGTCAACTTTGCATGTAGCCGTTGGTGTGTCAGTTACTTTTTCTGACGGCGGTATACCGCGTGCATTTGGCGGTATACCGCGGATGCACAATGCCGTTGGAGCTTCCTGATATATATACATGCATGCTGGAGAAGAGAACAAGTAGACCAGACCACATAACAGTAACAACAAGCAGCAACCACACTCTCAGCTCTCTCATTTATAATATATATATTTTATAAAACATTTTTTTATAAAATATCCAAGTGTGAGATATTATACAAGAGTGATTACCCATTGTGAGTTATACTCCTCTTGTAAGTGTTTGAATAACGGGTGTGTGATCCTGTATATCTCGATAAGCTAAAGCTTGAGAGCCGTTTACTTTGCTCTGTATTTGGTTTGTATTCTACCGTAAAGAATACATTTATTGGATCGTGTCGGGAAGTGTCTCGGCTGCTGGTTTATCACAGTTGGTGGTAAATCAGTAAATCTCTGTGTCAAGTATCTCTAACCTTTATCTCTTTATTTATTCCGCTGTGCTTTATTATATTTGTTTATATAAACTGCTTTGCATTTATATTTATTTATATAATCTCTGTGTATTTGTTTATATTTACACTCTTCGTTATTATTTGTATACTCTGATTTATTTATACTGTTTCTACTGTATTTATTTATAAAAGAATTTTTGAAAGTAAAAGATTTAAATACAACCTTACCCCCCCTTAGGTTGTCTAACATATCCCATGATCTCTAGAATAGGGACTCTCCCGAAACAGAAGTCTTACTCAAACTTAAGCATTCTTCCTCTCCGAATCCACGAAAAGCTACCTTTAGACGACTCGTAATACTCTATACAACATTTCTTCTCTACGATGTATACGTACATCACATCACCACGACTTCTCATGAAACTTCCCCAACAGGGGGTCTCAGTCTACCCCTCAGGGATTTTGCTGACATTCTAAAGTACTGGAACACGACATAAACACTAGCTTCTAACTACCACTTCGGAATAATAAGGCAGGTTAAGCACATACATGTACCTGTAAGTTCGCAATTACACTGGCCAGGTGGAATCTCAAACTTACCTTACATGACAGTCCTCAATACCCTATTAGTCTTATCTCTATAATAGTGTCCTCCTAACGCATTTCCTGTATCTACAATAGTGCCCTCCTAACGCATTTTCCTGATTCTCAGTTGTGATTCCTACTCCTAAGTTTAAGTTTAGGCCCGTCCGGTCACCTAAAAATCCCTTAAACTATGGCTCTGATACCAATTGTAACAACCCAGTCTAAAATAAAGCATGCAATTCATAATAACTGAAACATCCCAAAAACGGGTCCCAAAATTTCCTTACACAAGTCTCAAAATTCAGGTTGGCGGAATCAACCTATTACACAACTGAGAAATACTATAATTAAGTGAAATAGTGCCAAAGCTTCTACTGCCTCTATTTTCTAACTGCTCCGTTGACCTGCTAGAGCCCTTTGCTACCTGCTTTCCTAAAAAGGGTTTTAATTTGAAAAGAAGCGAGGGTTAGACCATGAGGTCTAGTGAGTCCCTCCTGACAGTTCTCAAAAATCGTTTTAAAACTTTTCATCACTTTCAGATTATATAAATAATCTTTCAATAAATAAACTTTCACATAGCTGAACAGTAAAAATCTTTCACGGATAAATCCGCTCCCGTAAATGGCACCCTGAAGTCACCCGAGGGTGACAACGAGTCAGTATCACGCTGCCTTACTGGGACTCATTCCCATGGCATAAACGGAACCTCCCCCCGACGCGAGTACTGGCGGAACCTCCCCCCGACTTAGCCAATTTACGTCTACACAATGTATGCATACATCTCACATAAAAACTTTAAACAACTTTCATGCAATAAAAGCATAAGAACAAAACATGGCATTTCTCATCATGTATTCACTTTAGAAAAACACGTTAAAAGACACGTATTTTAGTTAGAAAACTCACCTGATACGTTTGCTTGCTTTTCCCTATTCTGCTCTTTACTTCCAAAATGTCTACCTGAACGAAAAGATATAGTTAAAAGCTAACTAGAACTATCCGGACACTTCTCACTTGCCACCCTACTTTTCCGGACAAGTTACCGGGTAACCCCACTTTTTCGGATACCGCTTAATACCCGGACAACAACTCTTATCCGGACGACACAGATTCTCCGGACGACTAAACTTATCCGGACGACACAATCTTTCCGGACAACACTATACCCGGACACCTTCTACAACACGACCAAGAAGTTTCCCGGACACTCACCCAGACACCTTCATACTTGAAGGTTTCCGGACGAACGCTGGACGAGTTTTAGAGGTCAGAATCTTGCTAAACGCTCTACAATTAGGATGATAATGCGATAAGTAACCCCCAAAGTGTTCTATAATCGTTTCCCACAAACTTTACTAACTAAACATGATTTAATGACGTTCGAATCTCACTTCTAGGCCTTAAATAGCTTTTACAAGGAAAAACCCTCAAATCTCCCAACAACAATAAAACAATCCGAATCAGAGTTATGGGTTAGGGATTACCTGAGAGATTCCTTGCAGAAAATGAATTCCAATACTACTTCTTCTTCTGATTCCCAAGAATGATGTTTCTCTTCTCCGATTGCACAAAACCTCCAAAAACTCTTTTCTCCTTTCTCTCAACTAGTCCAGCCGCCAACAATAAGAATGCCTAGGGTTTTGTGCCTTTTTATACCCCATCTCCTATTTACCAACTAGCCCCTCAACTTCTACTTTTGCTTAAAACTCCACACCAAACGCAAAACATTTCGAAAAAGGCATGGGTCGTTACAACTTGTATGCACAAGTACATACCGTCCAGATAAAGAGCTGCTAGAGTGCTCCTTAGTTTCCGTTTTTTAATGTTTTTTCTTGAACCTCCCTCGGATTACCTAATTCTCAAAATCCATCTTTTTACTCTTAAAACATGCACATATATTTATCATAGACGGTAAAACTTACGATAGTTTATTCAACCACCATTTTACCCATAGAATGTGATTGAAATAATCAAATTTCAAAATATATAATGTAATTTTCATACAAACAGTTATTTCAAAAACAATAATATTTAAGTGTTTCATCATATAATCTAGAAACCCTTGACTAGTAATTGGGAATTTAATTAAAATACCCAAAGTTTGACTCTGACTTACCAAAATACCCAAAATCTCGTCGAGTTTACTAAAATACCCAAAATTTCCACGGTGGGCCCCGCGATCGCGGGCCCACGCCCACGTGTCACGGATGTTTGGCCAAAAGTCCCGCGGAGGCCCCTCAAGAATGCCCGCGGTACACTTTTGGCCCCTGCCCGCGGAGGTACCCCGCGATCGCGGGATGGCCGTGACACGCGTCGACACAGGGTTGAAACCCTAATGTCTTTAATGTATCAAACCTACCAACCCAACCTTCGGCCGCTATAAGAGAGAGGGTGGGGGGACCTTATTTGGCCACCACTTTCATTAAAAAATTGCTCTCCCATACTCTCTCAATTTGTCGTGTGGAATACGCGCTCGGTTTGTTTGAAGATGGCTCGTGTTACTCGTTTGGTAAGTTTTTCTTAAGTTTCTTGTACTTTTCTTGTATGTTGTTATTTTAAATTTTAAAATATATGTTATGTATGTTGTTAGAGTGTTTTTAAGTTTGTTGTATGTTTGAATGTGTTATTTGTATGTTATAATGTTGTCTTTATTATAGATGTTAGAGTTTTTTTTAAAAAGATGTTATAGTGGTTTTTTTAAAAAGATATTAGAGTGTTTTTTATAAAAACATATGTTAGTGTTTTTTTATAAAAAGATGAGTGTTTTTTATAAAAAAAATGTTAAGAGTGTTTTTTATAAAAAAAAAAATGTTAAGAGTGTTTTTTATAAAAAAAGATGTTAGTGTTTTTTTTAATAAAAAGATGAGTGTTTTTTATAAAAAAAATGTTAATAGTGTTTTTTATAAAAAAAAGATGTTAAAAGTGTTTTTTATAAAAAAAGATGTTAGTGTTTTTTTTATAAAAAGATTAGTGTTTTTTATAAAAATAAATGTTAGTGTTTTTTATAAAAATAAATGTTACAGTGTTTTTTATAAAAATAAATGTTAAGAGTGTTTTTTTATAAAAAAAGATGTTAGTGTTTTTTTTATAAAAAGATTAGTGTTTTTTATAAAAATAAATGTTAAGAGTGTTTTTTTATAAAAAAAAGATGTTAGTGTTTTTTATAAAAATAAATGTTAGAGTGTTTTTTTATAAAAATAGATGTTAAGAGTGTTTTTTTTATAAAAAAATATTAGTGTTTTTTATAAAAATAAATGTTAGAGTGTTTTTTATAAAAAAAGATGTTAGTGTTTTTTTATAACTTTGGTGAATGACAACTTAGGTCCCTAAACTTTGGTGAATGACAACTTAGGTCGCCTAACTTTGGTGAATGACAACTTAGGTCCCCTAACTTTGGTGAATGACAACTTAGGTCCCCTAACTTTGCTAAATTATTTAATTGTTTATTTTTCTTTTGAGTTTCCTAGTCATAAATAAATTTCTGTAAATAAATGGTATGAATATATAAAAACATTTAAATTGGCTTCACATGCCACACTCAAATTCATTTTGGCCTCTTGCCAAAAGCATCGATATATAACACTATTATATATTGAAATAAAATAAACCGCAACATATCTATTTGGATTTTTTCAAACGGGTGTAAATAGCCCTAAGTTATGTGGGGACTTAAGCAATCCTTGTGATTCCCCTGCTACCTGGAAGTCCAATAGATTGAGTGGTTTCTTTTCTAAAACTAAAACAGACGAATAATTATCCACACAATAAACCAAACAAGCAAACGCATCTATATATAACACTATTATATATTGAAATAAAATAAACCGCAACATATCTATTTGGATTTTGTCAAACGGGTGTAAATAGCCCTAAGGTATGTGGGGACTTAGCAATCCTTGTGATTCCCCTGCTACTTGGAAGTCCAATAGATTGAGTGGTTTCTTTTCTAAAACTAAACAGACGAATAATTATCAACACAATAAACCAAACAAGCAAAAACATCTATATATAACACTAACTATAACATCCGTGAATGACTATGTAGAAGGATTTCTTTTACATCGACTTGACGTTAAAGTGCCGCGTTGGCTACATGGTGGAGTTGAGAGAGCGCTTCGCGGAATTAGGTGATCGCGCAGCTAGCGTTGAGGACATCTTTAGAGGGACACCTTTCTGTCCATGGATGGATCTTACCAATTCTGGTGGCGACCCCATGCTAGTCCACATGTTTCTACAGTTGCAGGTCGAGGTCTCCAATGGTGATCCGAAGGAGATGTATTTTGATGTCTTCGGGCATCAAATGCGGTTTGGGCGTCGTGAGTTCTGTCTAATTACAGGACTACTTTTTGGAGAGGCTCCCCCCCTTCCTCCCTTAGCAGATATTTCCTTCGTTCGTAGGGTTTGGGGCGTGTCAGCATCTCGTTTGAAGTTGAAGACAGTCGTGGAGACGATGAAACAGGGCCTTAGTGCCCTAAGCGACCACGATGTTGTCCGTGTATGCTTGGTGGCGATCGTGGATATGGGCTTCATGGGCCGTGAGTTGAGCCAGACTGCTTCCGAGACGGTCCTTAGGGCCGTCGAGGACTTGGATTTGTTTAACAGGTACCCGTGGGGTAGCCACATTTGGACACATAGCTACACTATTATACGCTGATCCCCGCTCCGTTCGGACAGGGGGCACAAGCGACGTTTGCTACCACATCCTATCTGTCATTCCCTGAGAATGTAAGTCACATTGAGTAACCATTATAGTTATATGTTAGTTCCTAAATTTGTAACTCTTATAATGATCAATGTCACGCAGGTCGGGATGTCAGGGGCAGGAGGATACACATCCCAAATGCCGCCATTTGGCACCACATCCTATTCGTCAATCCCGGAGAGTGTAAGTCATACTGAGTAACCATTATAGTTATATGTTAGTTCCTAAGTTTGTAACTCTTATAATGATCAATGTCACGCATGTCGGGATGTCGGGGGCAGGGGGATACACATCCCAAATGCCGCCGTTTGGCACCACATCCTATCCGTCAATCCCGGAGAGTGTAAGTCACACTGAGTAACCATTATAGTTATATGTTAGTTCCTAAGTTTGTAACTCTTATAATGATCAATGTCACGCAGGTCGGGATGTCGGGGGCAGGGGGATACACATCTCAAATGCCGCCGTTTGACACCACATCCTATTCGTCAATCCCGGAGAGTGTAAGTCACACTGAGTAACCATTATAGTTATATGTTAGTTCCTAAGTTTGTAACTCTTATAATGATCAATGTCACGCAGGTCGGGATGTCGGGTGTAATACCCCGCTTTAAAAAAAACATATACTTTAACGTCTCCGAAATATATTGTATTTAAAATTGTCAATCAATTATAGTTGAGAGGCTAAAAGTGTCAAATAACCAAAGTTTTATTAATTTATAATAATAACTAAATAAGTAATATATATATATATATATATATATATATATATATGAAGCAAATTAGAGTAAACTACATTCATTTGGTCCCTGTGATTTTCCTCTCCACCGCCATCACACACCGCCATCTCTCTCTCTCAAATTTCTCATCTTCTCTCTAAAATTACTCTTAAACTACCGAAGGAATCAAAGATACAATTACATATTCGGAATCATTTCGTCAAATCCTTCGTAGAGGTATAATTTTCTCCCAAAGTTATTAAGTTTTTGGTTAAGTTCTTGAGATTAGTTTCCAATCGGGTTTAAGTTTAGATTATGATGTATTATTGCAAAGTTATGTTGTTATATATGTTTAGAAATGTGTGGTTTTGTCAAAAATGAAGTAGGACTAAAAAGGATAAAGTTTAGAATCAAAATGGTGAGTTTTGTGGTTATGTGGTTAGTTGCTCACCAAGTGTTCGGGTAAATGCTTAAGAGAATAAAGTTTCATGATTAAGCTTAAGAGATTAATCATTAAGCTCCATTTTGACGTTTAGTATGTTAATTTGTATTTGGAACATGTTTAATTGACTAAAAGTTGAAGTTTGGTTAGTAAAAAGTGAATGACGAAAAGTTGGAAAATCGGACGTTACGGTATGTGCAGGTCCGTACTTTGACAGCGCATAACTTACAAACCGTAAGTCCGATTGAGCTCAAATTTTACAGGTGAAAGGTACTCAATGTGTTCTACAATTCTTATGAAGGGCCTTAAACCCAGTTTTGACTCTAAATAGCTCAAAATATCGTGTTTTCTGGACTGATCGTAGCATACGCGGATCAGTTTCTGTGTTTTTATAAATTCCGTATAAAATCAACCGATGATTCAAATGAGGTGATTCCAATTCGAGTAGAACCGTAGGAGGTCAGAGAACAGCTTTCATTTAAGATCTTATATTCTGGTTTGGTCTCTAAGTATGAGAAAAACGGTCGAAGAGAAGGGGCTTAGGAGCTGTCACGTACGGTTATGCATGGTGTTGAGTTTAGTTTTCGAAATGCGTATCGGGTTGTCCGTTTTGAAATTTAAGTTGCTTAGATACCATTAGAGCCAAAATTCAGTATTAGAATGATTATGATGAGAGTTTTATGTTGTTCAAGTAATAACAATTTATAGTTTAACATAGGTACTCGAGCTCGTTCAACTCCGTCGTGAACCTCGTTTGATCGTGCTTTACATCCCAATTTCGTTTAAGATTCAATGGATTTTGGGTGAAAGACTGAATCTTTTGGAAAAGGCTTGGAAGTGTTTCTGGGTAAGCGATCAAGGTGAGTTTTACATTTAAAATGCTTTCAAACTGGAATACATATATATATATATATATATATATATATGTTTATATATATATATATATGAGATGGATATGTGTGGATTAAAAAGGTGATATATGGTGTGATTATGTGTTTATAAATGGCAATATGATATATTGAGATATGATTTGGAATGTGACAGATAATGTGAATATGTGCTTATATTGAAATAGAATATATTGAGATGTATATTTTATTTATATAAGCTTTGCACTACACCAGTGCACATTTAGCCGGACTAAGGGTCGGTGTGTTGCCGGGTTCCGATGTACGGACCGGTGGTGTTGTTGGTCGTAAATTCAGTACAGCGTTGTTGGTCGTAATTTCAGTACGGCGTTGATAATTTATTAGGTGGCTTGCTACCAACTAATATGGCCATTTGTGGAGGAATAAGGTGGAAGGGATGAGTATGGATTGGTATTTGAGTATGTGTGATATATGTGTGCTTATACGAAAGGTTTTATATAAACTATTTTAATACGAATGGTTTTATATAAATTGGTTTTATAACAATTTTGAAATGATAGGGATTATCTCACTAGACCGTTTGGTCTAACCCTCATTTTGTTTTCAAAAATATGTATTCCAGGTCGAGGAAATTATAGCGGCAAAGGAAAGGATAAAGAGTAGGACGATTTATGATGACTGATGTTGATTAGGAAGCTTTTATGTATTTTGTAGTTTCGAGACTATGGGACCGTATGTGAATTATTATGAAACTTTTCTTTTATGAATGTAACGATGTTATGCAATATATGTTATTTGTTGTATGTTTGGGAAACCGGGTCGTTACATCGGGTGCAGGGGGGTACACAACCCCAATTTCGACGTTCGGCACCACATCATTCACGTACCTCCTTTGCCTATCGGACGCAGACTATTACAGGCCGGAAATGTCGGGGTCGTCGTACGTCACACCGCCAGCTTCCACGCATACTGTAAGTTATTTTGGTAGTTTTGGTTTAATTGTGAACATGATGAAATTGTACTTAAAACATCTAATAACTTAATTTTCAGTCGATGGGGTCGGGACAGCACTTCCGTCAGCTGGAAATTGTCGAGGACCACTTCTCGGAGCCGGAAGATGACCCGATGGATGTTGTAGATCCATAGGCGGAGGTGGCAGACCCGTCTAGGCCGGTTTGGGAGACTAAACGTTCACGCTTTTGGGGTTCCCCATGGACACGACAAAAAAAAGACCACACTGCACCCTCAAAAGAAAGCAAAGGAAGCAGGAAAGAAAGCGGGAAAGAATGGGGGAAATAAAGCGGGAAAGGGAAAGATGGCTTCACCGGAGCATCTTCCGGCCTCAGATATATTGAACATGTGCCAGACTGTTGACCTCCCCAGCCTGGTATTCATCCCTTTCCTCAACCTGGACATCACCCCCTCGTTTTTCAAAGTATTGCTGGCAGATGACCCTTTGGAGTCTGAATTAGAGGATGTGGTTAGTATTGAAGTTTAACTATAGTCATATAATCAAATATATTTATATTACATGTCTAACCATCTATTTTTTGTGTATAGCACATCGATTGTTGGGTCGCCATTCTCCAACGTTCCCGTCAACCAGACACGAGGTGGACCGTCATGCACACTACTTTCTTTCCGTTCATGATCCTTCCACATCAAGGTCCCGCCTCCGTGGCTAACTCATGCAATGGCATGGAAGGGGTGAATTGGCGGTTTCTCGATATTGTATGTAAATCGTTTTACTCTTATTTTATTTAAGTTGTTTGGTTGCTAACTAAGTTGTCTAATATTTCAGGTGTACATCCCTATCTGCATTCATCCTAAACATTGGTTGCTCGAAGTGTTTGATCTTCCGCGTATGGTGATGACCATATATGACAGCGACAATGCCAATCTCTACACAGACGCTTTGGATGAGCGTCTTGCCAGATTTAAAGATAAGGTGTCGGAGTTCTTTAGCCGGATCGGGGATGTGGACCGTCGCGAAAAGTCAGTGCACTTCCATCACAGGTTAGCCAAGAATGCACCACAGCAGCAAGGGATGAATGCGGATTGCGGTGTCTGGGTATGCCGTAATGCCAGCATCTTGATTTCAGACGATGTGGTAGATTTACACCCTTCCCGCACCGAAGATGAGGCCAAGGACTTTCGCGTACGTATGGCGGAGACCATTTATGCGCATTGTCAAACACAGCAACATTAGGTTGTTTATGTAACATTAAATAATTGTTATTTTTATTGTTAAAGTATTGTGATTGAAGTTATAATTTTGTTTATTATTTTGTTAAAGTATTTAACTTGGAGCCTAAAAAGTGTGACAAAAACAGTAAAAACATGCAACAACACTTTACTCTCTCTTCCTATGTAGGACACATTCCCACACCCATTTGGTTTTTGCTAATTTCATCCAATTACTCAACTTTGAGTATCGATATCTCATTCACACATACTCCGTTTTGGACGCATTATATATCGTTTCGAAGCTCTCATATAGGAGAACATAAACCTACTAAGAGTTAGTTATATATAACACACACACACATATATATATATATATATATATATATATTTAAATGTGTCCAAAGTTTAGTAAAACCCATATTTTTACTAAAATTTTCCAACACCTAGTAAGTAGGTTTATGAAACTTGCGGTAATCCTAATATAGAGATTATTGGATGAACAAGCATTTATTTCTTGATTCACATGTGCATTAATCCTTAGACTACTTAAAGACTAATTTTCAACCTAATGAAAGACCTTTATTCAAGAGCAGACTTCCTTTTGCAGACGAATCTTGCAGTTACTTTTTCAGTCGAATCTTACAGGCTCTTTTGCAGACGAATATTGCAGTTACTTTTTCAGTCGAATCTTACAGGCTCTTTTCAGACGAATCTTGCAGTGAACTATTCAGACGAATCATGTAGGCAACTTTTCAGACGAAATCTTTGACCATATCCACATCCCTGATGAAGAACATACATTTTCACGGCTATAAGTAGATGGCATGATGAAGTAGTAATTCACAACTTGCTATCTATCTTTTATACATTCTTTTACACCGTTTACAAACATTCTCTCGCTTTTCTTAACACTATGGCTGGAGGTTCAAGATCAAGGGGGAACAGGTCGGCGAATGGGGCTGGAACTTCACGTTCGGCAGCCTACCAACCACTGAATGATGGAGCTCGTCGGAGTACCTGGAAGGTACCGGAAACAGACGAGGAGTGGAGAAACTATGGGCGAACTGCGGCCGATTATCCATTCACGGCTGAGGAGGAAGAAGACTGGGAGATGGCATGCGACAATTACCACTTCGATAATGACGGAAAAAACCCACCAATGTATCATTGTACCCAGCCAACGGTTCCACAAAGTCAACGAATTACTCCCTTAGTGCAAAAATCCATTGATGAGGCGAACGCCGGTATCGAAGAGGTAAAAGGTATGTGGAACCATAACAGGGGGATTCAGCAGGGGAAAATGGAGTATCTAACGGAGAAGAAACGATAACTGGCCATGACTAGGGCTCACGTTCGGGAGCTGCAACGACAGATTAAGGAAGTAGAAGAGGAACTACAAGAAATCGAAGACGACTACACGGGAATGGAGGACGTCATCAAGGAAAAGGTTAACTTCATCATCGGAATCCATGACGCATTCCAGTCATAGATTTCTTTGTTTACCTGCACTGTATCCATTTCGGTTGGGAAGATGATTTGCAATAACTGATCTTTTAATTAATTTCCTTATTAAATAACTTAAAATGGGGAAAACATTTTCTTTAATGAATTTCTATATTAAATACATTAAAATGGAAAGGAAACAATACATTAAAAACCTCAACTACATAAAATGATAACCTAAAAACTACAGGGACCAAAAATGTAATTTTTTTGCCCCAAACTTGAGGGGCCAAAAATGTAATTTCGGCTTACCACGGGACCACCGCAGGGTACCTCCGCGGGCAGGGGCCAAAAGTGTACCGCGGGCATTCTTGAGGGGCAAAAAATGTACCGCAGGCATTCTTGAGGGGCCTTCGCATGACTTTTGGCCAAACATTCGTGACACGTGGGCGTGGGCCCGCGATCGCGGGGCCCACCGCGGAAATTTTGGGTATTTTGGTAAACTCGAGGAGATTTTGGGTATTTTGGTAAGTCAGAGTCAAACTTTGGGTATTTTAATTAAATTCCCATACTTTTACTCGTCGCAACGAGAGAAGATGTTGTTATAGTTATATTTTAAATCGTCTAATTATCTGTGCAATTAGTTATCCAAAAAGTCTATCGAGATCAAGTTAAAAAAAACATTTATGTATAGAGAAAGAGATGGGTTTCAGTGAGAATGAAAGTTATGGTGAGAAGGTAAGAAATAATATTTACCATTTGATGTACATTAGGATGCGATGTATCGAGATGAAATACGTCGGATCTATTCCCATATCAAGCGCGATTCGTGAGGTGGGTTTGAGATTAAAAGTGATCAAGGGTCCAGATCACATCTTACCTTCTCACGTTAACTAATCTTCTCACACGATTCTTCGTCTTAACATTTCATAGCGAGATGGGAGTCGCAAATCAAGTTAAGCACCGCCTACCACCTTTAGACTGATGGACAAAGTGAACAAACTATTCATACTTTAGAGGATATGTTGAGGGATTGTGCTTTAAACTTCAACGGATCTTGGGAAGTCGTCTATCGTTGATTGAGTTCAGTTACAACAATAGTTCCCATGCTAGTATTCAAGTTGCTCCATATGAAGTGCTATTTGGCAGAAAGTGTAGAATGTCATTATGTTGGAATGAGGTTGGAGAAAAGCAGTAGCAGGACCATAAATTGTCCAATCAACTGCCGATAAGATTGTTCAGATCCGGGAGAGATTAAAGGTTTCAAAGAAAGACAAAAGAGTTATGTGGATAAAAGATGTAAAGACATCGAATTCCAATTTGGAGACTATGTGATGTTGAAGATATCTCCAAAGAGTTGTACGTTTTGAAAAGAAAAGAAAGTTGAGTTTGCATGTGTGTGTGTGTGTGTGTGTGTGTGTGTGTGTGTGAGAGAGAGAGAGAGAGAGAGAGAGAGAGAGAGAGAGAGGAGGAGAAAGCAATTGAGGCGATGAACTTATGAAGAAGTTTGGATAGAAGACTGAGGAAATGATTAGAGTTTGGGCTTCATCTCTCAGGTAAACCATGGTTTCTAACTTCATCTTCTACATATTCATTGTTGTGACTATGGAATGGAGATAGGTTCATGTGGGTTTTATGAGTGAATATTTATTGACTTATGGGGTCTTTATTTTAGATATCAATTTTGGTAACTAATTTGAGTTGTGGATTCGGTTTATGATTGAAATGCCCATGGTAAATCCTCCTAATGTTGATAAAATCAGTTTGGGGATTTTGGTCTATGTTTAGGGTTTTATATCCTAATGAGAAATTGCTTAGATCTGTATTTTATTGATGGCTTAATTATTAATTGAGAGTTTAAGATTTGATTAGGATGTTTTGGACCTTCAAATCGACATGAGAAAAGATTGGAGAAGTGTCCGTGGTTGAATCTGGTGTTCAAAGATCGTGTAGGCCAAAATAGAAGCTAATGCGACTTGCATGTGACTTTGGTCGCGGCCAGACTCGCATTAGGAATTGTTTGGTGTTGCACCCCGTCGTTTCATTTCTCGTTTCAGGGTAGGGTTGAGGCTTTATTTTAGGAGGTTGCTTTAAGGATTATATGAGATAGTTTTTGAGATAATTAAGATGGTTTAACAACAAATATATGTCGGTTAATTCAGGTGTTCGGTTTTAGCTTTATTAGTCGATAAAGAGTATGGTGGTGTGTTGTATCTCAAGTGAGTTCCTTGACCCCTGTATCTTAACGTGGGATCATCTTCATATGGTTTTAAAGCTAAATTTATGTTTTATGGCTTAGTATCTTAATTGGTTGCTTGTTTGAAAACATTACATATGGTTTATGACTGAGTATCTTTAGTGATTATTTGTTTATAATATCATTTATCACATGTGATATTATTTTGGATTTGTGGTTGGATTTGCAAAGTGTGATTAGTGTACCTTGATATAGTGAAAATCTCTTGAGAGTTTATAATCCAAGTGCCTTGAATCCGTTTCATGAGCATTGTGGATAGGCATCTTCTTGGGCCTTGTTTATAAATGTCACAATGGAGTGACAATGGCTCTATGAACACTGTGTAAAGTCTGCTATTCGATGGTGTTCTACTTGGATATATTTTGGGCCTTTCCGGTGGTTTGTTATTCTAAATGTCTTATGCCTCTTTAAACTTACCAAAAGGAATTTACTAGGCCTTTTGATCTAACCCTCGCTTTTAAAACTAAACCATATTCAGACAAGTTTCATGTAGCAAGCGCGTCCAATGGGAAAGGGCATGGTGTGATATACTGCTTGGTGATGGCTTAGAGATGAAGCATAGTCTACCTTTAGTTTTGTAATAAATTCTCAGTTGAGGATGTGTTTTTCTATTGCAAACATTGAGATATAATAAATTTTGGCACTTGTCTATTGTGAAAGCTGAGTTTAGGCTGAATTATTATCTTATTGTGTTGTTTGAAAGTTTGAGTTGTTAGACACATATTTAGTCGCCTTAACATGTATGAATTTGTTAAAAGTTTAGTCATGGTGATATAAGTATATGTGTTGAGGTATATGAAAGTGAACAAGTGTTTGTTGTTTTTAATGTTTTGCCATGTGTGTGGTTGGTTGGGGGGGTCCACTGTTCCAATGGGAACAAAAGTTATGGTGAGAACAGTAAAATGGATCGCCACCGATGGATGCATATTAGGATGAGATGCACCGAGATGCACTAGATCAATTCTCGTATCAAGCATAATTCATGGGGTGAGGTGAGATTAAAAGTGATCAAGGTTCCACATCCCTTATTACCTTCTCACTTTAACTTTTTTTCTTACACGATCCTTCGTCATGTATGTGTGTATATATATACTAACACACACAGACACACACACACAGAGAGAGAGAGAGAGAGAGAGAGAGAGAGAGAGAGAGAGAGAGAGAGAGAGAGAGAGAGAGAGAGAGAGAGAGAGAGAGAGAGAGAAACTTATAAGCTTTTGAATTGAATTTGTATCATTTTAATATTTATTTTATTAACTACTTTATACAATTGACAATTTTATCATCAAAAATTTCATCTAGAAAAAATTGATCAAACAAACAATACATTTAGTTAAAAAAATTAAAATGATAATTTTCTATAATTCAAGTGTTCGACAAACCATTATTTATTCATCAGCTGCAAACATGCATTTTTATCCACACCATCATTTAAGTAGGAAAAAAAAGAGTAGACACTTGCTTTTTTTTTCATACATATTATATTATAGGGAAATCGACTCAAATAGCCAAAGATAAATTGGAAATTGACCTCCTAGTCATTTCTTTTCGGGTTGTGTACAATTAGCCAATAGGTCCCCGCACTCTGCACTCCTAGGTCCGTACTCGCACTCTTAGGTCCGCACTCGCACTGACAGTTTTTCTTTAAAAAAAAATTAAAGTGCGGACCTGGGTTAAAAAATTCTTTTTTAAGGAAAATCGACTTTCTAGGGATAATAAGAGATTGACACGTGTTTTATTGCGGTCCGCACTCACCGGGTCGGGTCTGAGTGCGGACCCATTGACTATTTCGATTCGATGATCCGGGAAAGGTTTTGGCTATTTTAGCTATATCATCCATTTGGCTATTTGAGTCAATTTCCCCATATTATACGACAAAAGTGTTGCACATGTATTTAATAATTTAAATTGTCCCGTGCTTTGTTGTCTAGTATTAATATATTATTTTATTCAATAAAAACGTAATATTTAATTTGAACGTGTAATTTTAAAAAAATGGGTAATAATTAAAAACATGAATACCCCAAATAGAATAGCTTTTTTGGATTAAAGCAATACTATTACAAACATTAATATTGATATAAATTAACTTGGGTTAGAAGCTTACCAAAAAAAAGTGTTAGGTGTTTACCCCTTAATAGTCCCATTAAGAGGCAACATCTGAATCGCTAAAAGGTAAATTCTGTTTGGCAAAAAAACTATATGCCTCTTAATGGTTCTAAAACCCTCTAAATGATTTAGCATCTTGTGTCTCCCTTAAACAATTCAGCAACAATTACCAAACAACCATATTTCGTTTTGCACTATATAACAAAAGTCTCTTAATCATTCTGATCACTTAATCATTTTGGACCAAACCATTCAGCAACTGCTAAACAGCCCTTAGACATATCAACAAACATTTGTTGTTGTAAACAATGATCAAAAAGTTTGGACTATAATGATTTAAAGTTTTTTAACAATACCGTCAAAATGGACAAATATAATATTTATAATAGACCTGTTGAATGGAATAAAACTGATTTAAAAATAACCAAATTATTTTTGTTAAATATATTGACATAATTGCTATAAAAGTTGATTTACAATATAAAATTATTTTCATGCCAGGTTAACTTTGAACACAATAAAATACATAAGCTTGAATTTTCAACTGCAAATCATATATAAGTGTTCTTTAATTGATAATGAATGCATTTCACTGTTCTAAAAGGCTCGTCGCGACAATCGTCATGGCGTTCCGTGACTTAAGGTTTGTGTCTCACGCCACGTTATGTCTGTGGCACGTCATGGCCTAATGTGCGGTCTTTTATAACACAATATTTGATTTTTTCTTTATGTTTTTAATATCTTATTTGATAGTTTTTAATGTCTTATTTGCTAGTTTTTAATATATAACCTAATTTAACTTGGTTATTGTCATTGACTCGTCGATTAATAGTACAAAACATATGTTTTTATATATAATAGTATATATGATATAGAGATTTGTCGTCATAAGTCACGCCTTGATAAACGTCATGACACGTCGTGGCTCCTAAGGCTTGAGGTTTGGCCTCGCCGCCACGCCACGTCTCACGCCATTTAGAACCTTGATGCATTTATAGGGAATAAAAAATTGGCTAAATAAAGAGTAAATTACTAATTTTGTCGACAGTGGTTATATGAAAGTTTTGATCGAGACCTATGAACAAAATAATTACATGTGTAGTCATCTTAGGGTCATTGTTTGGTAGTGGCTTAATGATATAGAAATCGACTTATTTATTAAGCTTTTAGGAGGGAGCTAGCATTATACAGAAAGCCAAGTTTTGTTCAAACTAGTCTCTCCCAATTAAAAAACATGGTCCTTCTATCTATGAAAACACTCTCCCAAACAAAAAAAAAATCCGATCTATACAGACAGATTAATCCACACAGACAACTTAATGAAAAACCAACCAAACAGCCCCTTAGTTTCACTTTTATTATAGATTAGGTACCTGGTTTGGCTCCGTTAAATCTGTTGTTAAAGTCATCACATGCAAGGGGATTTTTTTGTCATTTCAGCTATTTATTTAGTCATTTTTTACTATACAATTTTGGATGCATTTTGTACAACTCTTAAAAGCACTTAACTATTATAAAACAATACAAAAACAAAACCAAAATTATCCACTCAATACCGGCCCTCCCCCTACATACTCTCTAGTCATCTTCTCCGGTTGAGAAGGGAGGAACTTTTTTGTTGGTGGGTCTGAGCAACAATCGATCACAATCATTCTTCAAACCAAACCTCACAATCACCCATAGACTGCCCTAAATAACACCATATTTGATTTACCAGGTTTTGTATTCGATGAACTAAAAGTGAAATGGTTTGGGATCTACCATACACACATTGACCTAAATCACATCCACAAATCAATGCTATTACGTATAAGATTGAAGAAACTGTGGTGGGATAACTTGATTTCTTTTCGATTTCTTCGTCTAAATCAACACACCAAAAACCTAAATCAAAACTTATGTAAAAAACCAAAACCAACGAGCCTAAATCAAACGAAACTTAATGAATACTCCAAACTTGACGAAGTTAGATCAATTCTCGATCTGCATCAGGTATTACTACTTGGTTTAGTGGAAGAAATATGATATGGTGGCACAAGGAGAACCAAATTCAATGACAGTAGAAGTAGACGAAATCTCAATCTCGATCTGCATCTTGTGTTATTACTTTCTAACAAGAAGAACCAATGCCGTAAAGGTAAAAGATGACAGTGTTGTTCACGGGTGAGTGGTCGGAGATGGGATGTCGTTATTGGAGAGGGTGTTGTACGGAATGATCTTTCTTGGTTTTTTATTTTGATTTTATTTTGATTATTTGTTAGCTTCATATATTTGTGAAAAACATTCAATATTGTACAATTAAAAACTAATAGAAAGAAAAGGTAAATTGACATAAATGCCCCTTATGTGAGGGCCACTTGATAAGGCTAAGTGGTTAACGACAAAAAATTAAATAGAATTAGGGGTGGGGACTTAATACGTAACAAAAGTGAAATCATGGTGATAACACATATAATTGTTTTGTTTGAGGAACCCAATCTAAATTTTTATATAACCAAAGGACCAAATTTGTAATTTACTCCTAAATAAAACTTAAGTACTGGTATAGAATTGTATCGATTAGGAAAGGGCAAATTTGGTAAAAGAAAAATAAAACTTAATTAATACAATAATTATGTAGACTAGGAGAGGCTACTGTAGGGAGGTAATCATTTATCAGGTGTCATTTATTTTGTTAGATGAGCATGATAAAAAGTGAGAATTTTACCTAATAATAGGTATAATAATGTCTGAGAATTTTAACCGGTAAGCAAGAGGAAAACTCTTATTTGATAAGCACTTACCAGATAAAAGATTTTACCAACAATTCATTTTAATGGCTAAAATGTTACCCGGTAAGATTCATGATTTTAACAACTAGTTAGTTGCAACTTAATGAACTTAATGGTCTGGGCGGCATATTTGTCTAGTCATACATGAATGTTTCTTTATGACTTGATTGTGTAGTCATTAAGCTAAAATAGCTATTTCGAATAAGCCAGGACCCTCACTTGTCCCCATTAAGCCACCCTAGACAAATTGATACCATAAATGCCCTGAAATAATTCAACCCTATCTCTTTGCCTCCCTCAAACTCACCGGTCTCTCGATCCTCAGACAGATAGATTTATTCAGACAGACAACTTAATTCTTACAGAGTTTAATGTAAATATATATATATATATATATATAAGCAATCTCTAATCGGTAAAGGCTTATCTAGTAAAGATTTGGTAAACAATCATTTGATAATGTAACATCTCGATTTTTGTATAAGTATTTAGATGGGTTTTATTGATAAATCTATGTTATATTATGTGATAGATTAATTTTAAAGTTTAACCCCGATTAAGTTACGTTAATTATTTTATGGAGTTATAAGTTAAGGAGAGAACTTTAATTTTAATTTTAATTTTAATTTTTAAGTTGAGGAATTAAACTTGCCAAGTGTTAATAGATGGAGGGGCTGTTTGGTAATTGTGATTAAATTAATCACCATCACCGCCCCATTTGCATAAGGGAGGGTGAGGTGTCAAGCCTAAAACACTTTTGGTCTTAAGTGTGTGTGTGTGAGTCACGATGAAAGGGAGAAAGAGAGAGAGACCAAAGGAGTTAGAATATATCAAACCAAACCCAAATCAAACCAATTATGTCAAGATTGGTCTCTATTTGTCAAAAGATTGGTGTGTTGAAAATATGTCAAGATTGGTCTCTATTTGTAGGGAATTGAAAAATATGAATTTTGGTATATTTTTTAATTTTTTAATTTTTTATTAAGGTTATCTTTTTAATCAGATAAGTTTTATCCTAATAAAATCTAAACCAACCAATTAGATTTTGACACCTACTTATATCATTTATCTAAAAAATCTTATTTTATTAATAAAATACTTCCCAAACAAAGTTTGCACCACCAAACGGTTTGGGGGAGTTTGGTTTGCCATTTTTTTATTTTTCTTTTCTTTTAATTGAAAAGTTTTTGTCTTGTTAAAAAATAGTTTGGTTTGGTTTGTTGACGGAGCTAGTCTTAGAGAATTCATTTTGGTTTGTTTGTGTGTGTGGGTATCGTACGTAGGGATGTAAATGATGCGAGTCGAGCCCGAGTATCATTATACTCGACTCGAACTCGAAAGCAAATACTCGAGCTCGAACTCGACTCGAAAACACGCGAGTAGTGAAAATCCAAACTCGTACTCGACTCGAAAGTCAATTCTCGAGCTCGAACTCGAACTAAGCTCGAACTCGAACTCGAATCAAGCTCGAACTCGAACTCGAATCAAGCTCGAATTAGTAAAATGATAACGAACGTCAACAAAAATCTTAAAAGAACTAAAGATGAACCACTCACTAGGGTACACCATATAGAAAAAGTCATTTGGTTCAAGCCCTTAAGCACAAGCCTTTAGGTTCAAGCCACTAAGCAAGTTAAATGGTATAAAATGGGAGGATAAAAATCTATATATACTTAGACCTCAATGGGTTTGGAGGTGAATCCCACCAATGTGGGATGAAATTTCTCACCATAGTCATTACTAGTTTTTCTTTCTCTACTTCCCCATCTTTTGGAATATAAATAATTATACTAATTGTTTTTTTATTTTATTTAGATAATTATAATATACTAAAATAATAATTTATTTACATTATATGTTATAAATTATAGGGAAATTAATTAAAATACCCCAAGTTTGACCAACTGTTACCAAAATACCCTAAAATTTTTCAACTTTGCAAAAATGCCCAAAATACCCGCGATGGGGTCCCGCGATCGCGGGATACGCTGACGTGGCACGTATTTTGGGGCCAAATGCCCCGCGAAGCCCCTCAACTTTGGCCGCGGTGCACTTTTGGTCCCTGCCCGCGATCGCAGCCCGCGATGGCCCAAAAAATTACACTTTTGGTCCCTGAAATTTTACACTTTTGGTCCCTGAAAATTTACACTTTCAGCCCCTAAACTTAGACGAATCTTGCATGCTTTTACTGTTTTTTTCCACAATTATTGTACTTTGAAGACCGATTTGTGGTTGAAATTCATTTGCATGTTTGAGATTTCATCCATAAATACCAGTAAGATGCAATTCACAATTCACACTTCCTCTTGCTTTCTTTCTTGATTTCTCTCTTGCTTTCTTTCTTTGAATTGTTTTCTCTCTTGATTTCTCTTCTCTCATTTAATCCACAAATGGCATCGTCATCAAACCCTAAGGCTACTCCTGAAAAAATGTCACCTCAAATCGAGGTCGCCATAGCAAAAAAGGAAAAGGAGATAGATGAACTAACAGAAGAGTGGAAAAAAATTATGGACAGGAAGGCAGTCCATTTGAGAAAGATCGAAGAGGAAGTCAGGGAGATCAAAAGGATGAAAGGGGATATAAAAGCTAGGGAGGCTCGTGTTCGTCGAGAACAAGAAGCAATTCACCATATTCTGCAAGACTTCGCAATTATTCAAGCGAAGGTAAACGAGAAGCAAGCTTGGATTGATGAAACTAAATCAATTTTTAAGTAGGTGGTGGTTGTTTTAGTTGTTTTGTATTTTTTTTCTTGTTTTGTATTTTTTTTACTGTGTTGTTGTTTTGTATTTTTTGTTGTTGTTAATTTCTCTGAAAAGTAGTTTTTAAGCCGCTGAACCACGGTTAGGTTGGATACATCATGCAAGGTCAAGTCAGAGGTTACCTCATTCGTGGGCCTACTCCTCTTGTAGAATATATGACAACCCTCAACTCATTTGCTAAAGTGTGTGCGGGTTGTGGTACACAATGGCCATACGTGGTTGCAAAAGCAGAAGCCGTTGAAGAAGGGTCAGAAAGATTGAAGATGAAGAGCTTGTTGGATGGAATACAAACTAGCTGTGTTATCAATGTTCATTTAGAAGCATATGTATGTGTGTATATATATAATATGAAATGGGGTTTTGACAAGTTGGTATCACTAGACTCATTTAAGAATTGTGAAAATGGGTATTTGACGAATGATGATTCATGTGTGTTTGGAGCTGAAGTGTTTTAAACACACATGAATCATCATTCGCCAAATACCCATTTTCACAATTCTTAAATGAGTCCAGTGATACCAACTTGTCAAAACCCCATTTAATATTCTTCTCGTGAAACCTTCTCCTATTTCCATTCACGATATCTATAAACACATTCAAATAATAATAATTTAAAACGATTTAATGAATTAGTTAATATATGATTATTATGTTAATGCGATAGGAGTGTAAAACAAAATTGAAAAAAAAATAAGAGATGTACCATAAATTAAATAATTAACTATAAGGTTATGAATTTTAATGTATAACTTTAAACACACATGAATCATCATTCGCCAAATATATCATTTACAAACTAGTTGTGTTATCAATGTTCATTTAGAAGCATATGTATGTGTGTAAATATATCATTTACAAATCAGTGTTTAGATCAACAGTATCAAGTTGTGACGGGCCCGGGGTGTGACTGACAGAATGTCTCCTTGGCACGGTTGAAGGGGCGGGATTTGGACACTCTCCACGAGTGTGTCCTACGCATTGGCACCGAGTACATCTTCGTTGTATCGAACTTTCACCACGTGATGGACGGCGGTCGTTCTTTCTCGGTCTCCCGGCCCTGTTCTTATCCATTAAAGGTGGATAGCATGGTGGAAGCGGGTCGGGTGGATACACCCATGCTGCAGGGGGTCCAGCTGGGTTTATTACCTCCACGTATGTTTTCCGGTAATATTCGGACGTGAAGAAATGTACAGCCAAGTCGCTGCAATCTGTACGACCCATATATGTTGCTGCAGCGATGGCATGGCCTCACGGTAACCCAGATTTATCCCATTCGCGACACGAACAAAGGTGGTCTTCCATATTCACAATCGCGTTAATATAGTCATCATGCACCTCGTACTTCCCATACCCGATTGCTCTTACCGGCCATGTCGCCGCACGACGCGTCCTGTACTGAACGATATTCTCCGCCGTTGGTGTGAGTGCATTTTGTATCTTAGCTCCTTTTAGGCGTCGAATTTGGTACCACTCTTGTTGAAAGGCCCGAAAGTAGTCCATAAGATTAACAATCGGACATCTACGCGCAAAACGGGAGAGTGCATTCACAGACTCTGCACTATTCGAGGTCAGAATGTCATACCGTTGTCCAGGAAAATGGGCCGCGGACCACCTCTCCGGTCCAGCATCGTCAAAGACTTTGGCTGCTTCCTTGACACTGTATCGTAGCATATTCATGTACTTGTTAAACTCCCGATCCGTATATGCTCTGCATGCCGCCCAATAGACATCCTTGTGGGTGGTAATACGTTTGTCCTTGGATTTGGCGTTCATCTCCAAATGTCGACAGCATATGGCGTGAGGGGCGTTTGGGTACATGGCAGAGATTGCGGCGCTTATGGAAGGAGCCCTGTCAAACATAAACACCAACCCTTACGGGTCTTCGATAGCTTGTCTCAACATGGACAGAAACCAAGTCCACTCGTCCCCGGTTTCGGACTTGCCTACGCCGAAAGCTACTGGAACGATGGAGTTATCCCCGTCCATGGCAACCGCCAGGAACATCATACCCAAGTAACGGCCCTTTAAATGGGTTGCGTCTATTATCAGGACACGACGTAGATTTTCCAGAAATGTGCGGATCTGCAAAAACATAGGTTAAAATGTTATAGTTTATAATGTGTAAATGTTATAGTTTATAATGTGTAAACATATGACGTGTTAAAATACGTACCGCGGGTCCAAGGGCCACGAAGCACATCTCAAACCGTCCACGTGAATCGGTCCGTAGCTGCGTGACAGTACCAGGGTTCTGCAGCTGCAAATTATATAAATATGTCGGGAGTCGTTCATACGACTCCTCGAACGTGCCTCTCACCATAAACAGTGCATGGCAGCGCGCACGCCACGCTTGGTGGTAATCAATCGTGACGCCGAACTGCCGGTGAACGTCGTGGACGATGTCCTTTGGACGCAATGACCTGCTAACATCAAGAAATTTGTTTTTCAGGATCGCACCCAAAGTCTTTTTTGCCGGTTTGTTTGTGGTGGGGATTAAGTTGCGTCCTCGTACAAGTGTGTACGTCGTGCAACTTTCTAATCATTATCGCCCCTCCTTTGGGACCCGTGTGAATCGCGTACAACCTCTACTCACACTTTTCTCTAGCACATTCAACTACGTATTTGCTTTTGTCAGATGCCCGCGCGCGACTTTGGAAACCCTCTTCCAAGAACTTGAGTTCGATCTGACTTGCTAAGAGATCCTTCGAATCGAATATCTGACCTGCTGTTAAACTTTCACTGCGAATATAAGGTGTAGGTTCGTAGCTTTGTGTCTGGGTATGGGAGTCTGGAAGAATAGGGGGCATATCAAAAAAGTCATTTATCTGACTACATGATTTTCTACTAGGGGTATATTTTTCGTGATCATCATTATCGGTGTCTGATCTGTCTATTTCAGAATTACCCGTTCTGAAAACGTGGGTTTCGTCATCAGCAACTCCAGCAGTACGCCATTCGTGTGGTTGTGGTGGTTGTTGTTGTTGAGAATCAGGCTGCTCTATTTGTTGAGAATCAGGATGCTCTATTTGTTGAGAATCACCCTCCTCGTCACCGTCGTCGTCACCGTCGTCGTCACCGTCATCGTCACTGTCGTCGTCACCGTCGGATACGCCGGGATACACAAAGATTAATGGGGGTCTTTCTGAATCGGCTGCAAGGTGCAGAAAAGTAGAGATATCCCCATCGTTGGATAAATCCACAAATGACCCATCGCCATTTTTTAATACTAACTTGCAAATATCAGAAGAGTTGATTCCACATTTTTGCATGGCGTATGCAACAAACTTCTGATAAGTGTAGTTTACTGACACTTTTACACCATGCTTAGATTTATAAGCAAAATTCCACTCATTGTTATCTTGCACCCATTCACCATCAAAACAGAAATATAGCTTAGCTTTTGCAACAGATGAACTCATTTTTTCAGTAGTATCTCAAACACAAAATATTGCAGAAAGAAATATTCCAACAATGAAATCGTTGTGTGGGGATTATGGCTTGAATTTTACGTCTATTTATCAATGAAAAAACCAACATATCAGAAAACCAATCTCTCATTTCATCCACAAACTGGTATTCCAAAAACATTGATTTAACATTGATTGAAACATGCAAATGAATTTCAACCACAAATCGGTCTTTAAATTGCAATAATTGTGGAAAAAAACAGTAAAAGCATGCAAAATTCGTCTAAGTATAGGGCCTGAAAGTGTAAATTTTCAGGGACCAAAAGTGTAAAATTTCAGGGACCAAAAGTGTAATTTTTTGGGCCATCGCGGGCAGGGACCAAAAGTGCACCGCGGCCAAAGTTGAGGGGCTTCGCGGGGCATTTGGCCCCAAAATACGTGCCACGTCAGCGTATCCCGCGATCGCGGGACCCCATCGCAGGTATTTTGGGCATTTTTGCAAAGTTGAAAAATTTTAGGGTATTTTGGTAACAGTTGGTTTGACTTGGGGTATTTTAATTAATTTCCCTAAATTATAATATAAAGTTAGTTATATATAAAATATATTCGAGTATCTCACGAACTTATCGAGTCGAGTATCAGATGGCTCGATTCGACTCGTTAGTATATCGAGTCGAGCCTATTCGAATCGCGTTTTGACCGAGTCGATCTCGAGTAGCTCACGAGTTGTCTCGTCTCATTTACACCCCTAATCGTACGGCAGCAAGAGAAGAAAAGAAGAAAGCTGGTTTTTATAAAGGAATTTGGGAGTTTCATTGAGGTTAATCAAGGTATGTATATTCTTAAATTGTTTCTTTTGTAAATAAGAAGTTTATAATGGTTTAAGTTTAGGTTTTGGTCATTTTAGAAAGATAAGAAATTTCTGAGTTTATAAATATGTTCTATTGATGGTATTAAACATATCTGCATGTTTACAGAATTATTCATGACTTAAATCTATAAATTTATGGGTTAAGTATGAATTTAGTTAGTTGAGACAGTTTTGAATATCGCCGTAGTTAGTTGCGATAGTTATAAAGATTTACGATAGTTATGAATGTCGCAACCTAGGGTTGCGACAAGGTTGGTAGTATCGCATCAGTGAGTTGCGACAAGTTGATTGTGTTGCAACAGTTGGTTGCGACAAGTAGAGGTTATCGCAACTGTGGGTTGCGATAAAATACTGTGTCACAAGAAGAAGGTTGCGACAAGGGTTATCGCAGCTAGTTGGTTGCGATAAGTGTCGAGAATTTTGAGTATTTTAGGATTTTTAGTCTTTAAGGGTCCTGTACAGTAGATTAATACCAGTACAATATGTATATGGTATTTCAGATCTCTGTGAAGTTGGTGATGGAAACTCCCACGACTTTGAGAAAGTGAAGTAAGAGTAACACGACTACCTTCAGGTGAGTTCATTCTTACCTTACCTTTTTATAACGTTTTAAATTATGGTAAGGTGCATTTTTCTAATGAACTGTTTTGAATGAATTTCGGATGAGCGATTTTTACGAGTTTTAATTATTGGATTTAATGGGCAAGTGGGTTACAATATTATTTATATCAAGGACCATGAGTGATGATATTGATGGTTAGACTTATGTTATAAGAAATTGACATATTAAATGTGATTTGCTTTTAATGAATGATATGAAAGATTTATAAAGGAGATTTGCTCATACTGAATGCTATGAGGAATCTATAATAAATAATAACCTGCACGAATACGGTTAAGGGTAATGAATCCATATACACTAGATTTATTGGATAGTGTAGGATAGGCAAAGTATAATTGCTATTCCTGTTTATAGTGGAACGTAAGGAATAGACAAAGTATAATTGTTATTCCCGTGTTTGTCGAAAGGGAGGAATAGACCAAATGTTATTCCCATGTATCCTTGAAAAAAGGGAGGAATAGACAAATGTTATTCCCGTGTGCCCTTGAAATGATGGAATCATGGAATAGACACTAGTGTTTGTAATCACATGGAATAGGCGTGTGGTATTAATCGTTATTCCAATGTGTGTGTAAAATCGTGAAATAGACACTAGTGTTTGTAATCACGTGGAATAGGCGTGTGGTATTAATCGTTATTCCAGTGTGTGTGGGAAATCGAGGAATAGGCGTGTGGTACTAATCGTTATTCCCGATTTCTAAGGAAGAAAAAGGGTTTGGCATGAGTGATTGTAATCTCTACTTTCTTTCCAATAAATGGGCATGTGTAATTGCGATTTATCGGATAAGAGCATTAATCTAGAATCCGTGAAGATTCGTAGTGTGGGCTCTGGGACATGATATAATGAATGACTTGGGGTCAGTTATATTCATGGAATTTGGTTTAACCCCGTCATCGAAAGATGGTTACGCATGTGGTAAGAAAAAGGGTAAACCAGGTTTGTTATGCCTTGTTTACATTGATTTTTATAAATATTATTTTGAAACCGAATGTTCTCACTAGGCATTAGCCTAATCGTTTCAAATGATGTTTTCTTACCAGGTACTAGCTCGGGAAAGTAAGGGGATGTGGGACGAGAGCTTTTGGCTTAGCGGAGAAGTTAATGATTACTGAGGTTTTGATAGATTGCTTAGATAACCTAGTTAATCTGATTATAGTAACATGATTAGATTAATAGGTTATTTGAAGAATTCTATATAGTAAATATGACCCTCATGGTTAATTCTCCACTTATGTATAAAGCTTAGAAAGTTTATGTTTGAATCTTGTTATAATTTGAGGTTTAAATTAGCCCTGGTTTTTTGGTGTTACAGATAAAAAGAAAATGGGAAATTTATTAATATAAAATTACATTTGAATATTATTTATGGTGCGTTTGGTACCCAGTCAGGATATGATAGAACATGACAAGACAGAACAATTGTTCAGTATTTGGTAAGATGGAACGGACAAGATAGAACAAATAAA